>CM074185.1:32229670-33429670 GCA_037179385.1 Holothuria scabra | reverse complement strand
AAATAACAGAAGGTTCAAAGTTAAGTCTGACATGCATGAATGCCTGATAACAAGAATAGTGTTTTCGTCAGGAATATCATCACAAATTATGATTCTTAATGTCATTGGCTTTTGTTGTTTAGTGGATAGCACTTGCCCTTAGCACCCAACATACCCATTTTATATATGAGTTCTACAACCGGTAGGACATAAGCCCATTCCATGTTCAGGCTAGTACGAGATCAACACACCAGGGCCGTAGCCAGTGCACGGCGTTTGGGGGGGGGGGGGGGACACAACGGATAAGTCATCGCCGTTGTGGGGGAGGGTTCTAAAGGGCGGGTGTCAAATGGTGGACTTTCTGACATAAATTCACGGTTAGAGATGACACAGTGGCATGATAACACATGTGCGGTACCGGTACGTTGCTCAAGTTGGTCGTGTGTGTGTGTTCCATTTTTTCGAAGCAAAAAAATTTCAACTCATACTTTGACATTGGGGGGGGGGGCACGTTCCCCCTGCCCCCCTCTCCCCCGTAACTACGTTCCTGCAACACACCGGTCACAATTCTCTCGGTTTTCCCAAAATAACTTCCCAAACATAAAGCTGAAAAATTTCTTTTGAGAATTGTTCGGGGAGGTGCCATGGGTAGCCGAAGTTGCAGGGGGGGGGGGGGTTCAGGTCATTGTCATGGAACCTTTTCCATACTTTTTTCGACAAATAAAGTACGTTCGTAGGGGTAACATGATGGTTTATCATTAATAGTCTTCATGTTATTGCCCTACCTGCGTGGCAGGCTGTGCAGCATATTCCTTGTATTGTTCAGTCTTATCCCTACGACTGGTGGATTAAGAAGCTGGGGTGCTGAGAAAAGAGTCCGCTTCGCGGGGTAGTTGTTGCCGGGTTTCTTTTGCTGTTTCATATGCCCTTGAAAGCGCTACTATTATGCGTGCTTCTTATTCAAAATCTTTGTTTACCATGAAGCCAATGCAAATGTTGCCGCTAAGGCATGCATTGGGGTTATATCTTAAAGAGATTTCAGTAGATACGTATACCTCAGTCGCGTAGTTACAAGGGAAATAGGGCTATTTCACCCAGGCTCTGCTCCAAAAAATAAAAAATCGAAAGTTTGTCATATGTGACATCATAGCAGGGACGGAGCCAGGATTTTTCCAGAGGGGGTTCGAAGAGTGATCGCCGGCCTATTGGAGGGGTATGAGGGTAAACGAAGTTCCCCTTCCCCTCTTGAATTTCATTGCCTTTTCAAAGGTCTTAAAATGCAATTTGTGCACTCTAGCATATGAAAACACGAAATTTTCTGCAATGAAAATTGATGAGAATTGAGGGAAAATTTAGCCGGGAAATAAAAAAGGGGTTTTTCTTCAGTAGTGGGGGACTAAAAGATTCTTAAATGCTCCACCCGAGCAGAGACTTAGATTTCTTTTCAACTGTTGAGGGGATGACCGGGTGATCAACGTCGAATCCAAAAGTGGGCACGCGAAGCGTGCTTGGCGAACGCAAAGGGCGAAGGGGTCCATGGGAAAAGTCTTCTCAAACTCTTGGGTTTTGACGTCTAAGAAGTCCCCGGAGACCGTTTTAAGGGGTGAATATTAGAGGTTATGATGAGGAAGGGTATGAAGCGCGATAAAATTTTGGTAGCCTAATAGTTTGAGAACCATTTATGATAGAACATGATTAAACTGTGATAATATTAATACAAACTTGGTCGAAAACATGTCTCAACCTACCAATAGAGGAATGTAGCTTAAAGACCTTTGGGAGTTTGACAGAAATCGGAAATTGATCGTAATGCGCACAGATCTATCATTCACCCATGCGCCACTGAGACCACGGAGTGTAAAGAGTCAACTGCGCGCAAAGCGCAACGAAGGTTTGCATTAGAAGTATTGTAAAATCCACAACCGATGAACACTCTTAATGCTATTGAGAGAGGCAGAGATTGAATTGATCTCAGGAAAATTGGCAAACTGAAAAAATGTTAGAAATTGGTAAAGACACATTCAATATTTGTTCCAGCAGCATGTACCTTACAAAACTCCTGCAGACAGAGGAAGAAGATATTTTTCGTTTAGAAATAATCATACACAAAATGCGAACTTGACGAATGCAATCCCATGTGTGCCGAAAGTATGTATTAAAAATCATTTATTTCCACGACAGACTCTGTGCCTAGACATCTTACAAGGAGAATTTACTGACTGTACATCCTATAAAAACTCAGAAAAAACGAGGAATGCAAAAATTAACCCCTTGCGTTGCATTCTTTAATTTAATGCTGTCCTCCTCCATAACGAAACCCATTAGCCTATGCACACAAGCAACCAACCTAATCGGGTTAATGATTAATGTGAATATGTTTGAGACGCTATTGATAATAAAGGCATCAATGAAATTAGCAGGCGCGCGGAGCGAGTAAAAAATGGGCTTTCAGACACTTTTGAAGTCGCTTGAACGCTACGTACCGTAGTTCATTTAGCTGGATAAAAAACACACCTGGCTTGTGAGGAAAACCGCCCTCGTGACGCAATGTTCATCAAGTGACACTGATCAAATAGCTGTTTTTCCTAAATTTTCTGTCATAGGATTCCAACTTTTTCTTAAACATAGGCTATTGACTTATAGAATGAGTGTTGTGCAATCGCGCATCTCTTAGTTCTACTAGTATTATTCCGACCTATGGAAGTTACACAATTGCACAAGAGATTTCTACGAATAACTGTAGCATTTTGACTTTTCATTCTTTAGGCCTACTTGTGTTATAAAAGGAACATTTGAGCACTGAGAACCCAAAGTGCTTGTAATGGAGAAAGACCAAGCAGGCCAGAATATCAACCTCGAGGAGGAAGTAGCAGAAGGTGACTTTAAATGTTCTGACGGAGACCCGGACTATGAAGGTACCGGCTCTGGTGAATTTTCTGCCTTGAACAAAATCCGAAAGGAGAAAATGGATTCCACCGGGAGAGACTTTGAAGGGAATCAGACAAGCAATTTTGAAGACATAGAACCGGGCAATTCTTACTTGAATGAAGATATGAAAGATTTAAGCGATGATGATGATGATATGGAAGTTGATATTGACGAAGAGGATAAGAAGAAAGACTACGATGGCGGAACAGACAGTGTTGAGAAAGAGCCGAATCTAGAATTCCTTTCAACAGAAGATGATTTAATCGATTCATTCTTTGGTAAATACCGTTCCGATTCTACAACAATTGTACACAGACTACACAAAGGTTCTCCAATAAGCAACTTCCGTAATTCGGTGTGGGGGTTATGCACATGCGCACATCCTTCAAATCGATGGGATGAACAAATGTTAGAGCACCTACTGACAGGTGTTGCAAAACTGAAATTAACTTGAAATTTTGTGGAATCATTCTCTATTGATCCATCCGTAATATAAGGAGGACCCTAAGTGATTTCCAGGGGCGCAAATCTCTGTTTGAGAGTGGGGGGGGGGGACGAAAATGCTTATGATGTGTCCATGCGTACTAAACTGTGCACGCTTGGCGGGCACCGCGAGCGCCAAGCGGGAAGCCCCAAAGGACTCCTGGTGGGTGTTTTCGAATAAAAAAAAAAACGAAAAAAGGTGACCATATTTTTAGGTCTACTCAAATTTTTTTGGGGCCGAATTACGATTTGGCCCCCCCCCCACTTTTTCACTTGAGGGGGCGAAGGCCCCCCTTGCTTCCGGGATTTGCGCCCATGGTGATTTCTGCATATAAGAAGACCTAATCCTCTCACCCTATACAGTTTATATTCTCTTAACCTACTTACTTAAGCCCATCCCACAACTGTCTAAAACTCATCCTCATCCAGAGTCCAGACGCAATCTCAGTTCATTGCTTCAGAGTGAGTTGGCTTATACAGGACTCATACAAGGCCATAATGTGTGAGCAAAACACTCTCAGTACTGTTTCAGGGTGGAGTAACTTTCAGAAAAAAAAACAAATAAGTAAAAAGACTGAGTGCAACAATGGCATCACAAATTATTGAGCAATGTACCATTTAAAACTGAGTGAATAAACTTTCAACATTTCATATCTCAGCTAATGAATACCCCATGAAGATGGCAATTGGACTGTTTGAGATCATTGTTCATAGTCTATAATGTATATTTTTGAAATTTTAGACGCGAGGCACACGTTCAGTCATTTTTGTATATTTGATGAATATTCAGTACTAACAAACGTTAAAATAGCCACAGTTCCCCTCAAAATTAATAGGACTGGCAAAATTCCACAACAAACATTCATCAGGAAGACCTCCAAGAGGCACACACACTCACGCACGCGCGCACACACACTTAGCTCAACTGCTCAAGGAGTGCTGGAACTCCCGAGTTTAAAGCCAGCTCAGAGTTGCCCTGCTCGTGTGCCTTTTGCGTGCTATACCCCTGAGACATATGATCTGGGTTGGGTATTATATCACGCGGCGTGCATAAGTTTGTGCTCTGTGCGCTATTCGTTGTTATAGACTCAGTCAGGTTACGTCACTGATTGGCAGGGAGCATGCGCAAGAACATATCGTGTTAGGTTTTGAGCATTCAGCGATCTCGCGATTTGTACGCAGATTGCAGATGAATTATTGTAAGCCCTGACCTTATTTGTTTGTAAGAATGAATGAGTGCTTTCACTTACGTCACAAGCCCCGTCTCTTTTGACGGTCAAAATCAAGTGTAGTACGCATTTTAATAATTTAACTAGCAGAGAAGTAGCGAACGACCCACGTGTGACTGAGGCTGTTGCACTAAAACACTGTTGATTTTTCCCTGTAGGGAACGCTGCTCATCAATTGCGATGTAACGTGAAAGCACTCTATGGCAGCGTTTACTCATTGAGAGAGCCTTATCCTTTGGAACATAACGGTAACTTTGGACTGCACTTTTAGTCAAGTCGTGATGTTAATGCTACAATATAACACGGTATTTCTTTCCTATGATCTTTGCCCTCGAAGCAGTCAGTTCCAAAGTCGATTTGTAGATTACCTGCAAGCAGTACGTAGGTACTCTGACAACACATTGAACTGCTTCCTGATCCTGGTTTTTAACACATTACACACACTTAACCGCACAGACCCTGACAATTAATTTGGAGATAACTTAAATAGATTGAAGAACACTTTGTCAAATTGTGCAAACATCATTTCCACGTAGTTTATGCGATAGCATAGACAGAGAGGACGGAATTTCTCCCTAGATAAAATCGAGGACGATTGAAAAATGGCTCTCCGTCACCCCCCCCCCCCTTCCCCCGAGAGGAGAGAAAGGGGGCGCGAATGAAAAAGGGAATGAAGAAGCCGAAGAGAAAATGGAAAATAAAAAGTGAGAGAAAAGTGGAGCAAATAAAAAGAAAAGGTTTTTTCCCATGGGAGGTTAGGATGGGGAGAAAGAAATATGTTCAATTAAAGAGACAGGTTCAAATATCAATGGGACGATTGCTTGAACAGCCAGGACTAAGTGGGGGAGGGACGGAGGATCCGAAAAAGTGGATGGCCATGAAAGCAGGAATAAACACGAGAGATGGGGCCAAGTAGACTGTGTATGAGAAAGAGAAGAGGAAGACAGAACTACAAAAGCTAGGGAGGGTGTAAAAAGGCTCGTTTGGAAAGTACAGGCCAGGGCGGTTGCATGCAGAGATGACATATATATATATATGTATATATATATATATATATATATAAATATATATATATATATATATATATATATATATATATATATGTATATATATGTATATATCTATCTCTAGGATGGGGAGAAAGAAATATATTCAATTAAAGAGACAGGTTCAAATATCAATGGGACGATTGCTTGAACAGCCAGGGCTAAGTGGGGGAGAGACGGAGGATCCGAAAAAGTGGATGGCCATGAAAGCAGGAATAAACACGAGAGATGGGGCCAAGTAGACTGTGTATGAGAAAGAGAAGAGGAAGACAGAACTACAAAAGCTAGGGAGGGTGTAAAAAGGCTCGTTTGGAAAGTACCGGCCGGGGCGGATGCATGCAGAAATGACACATATATATATATATATATATATATATATATATATATATATATATATATATATATATATATATATATATATATATATATATATATATATATATATATATATATATGTATATATATGTATATATCTATCTATCTATCTATCTATCTATCTATCTATCTATCTATCTATCTATATATATATATATATATATATATATATAGATATAGATACAGATATAGATATAGATATAGATATAGATATAGATATAGACATAGACATAGACATAGACATAGACATAGACATAGACATAGACAGAGACAGAGACAGAGACAGAGAGAGAGAGAGATAGAGATAGAGATAGATAGAGATAGAGATAGAGATAGAGATAGAGATAGAGATAGAGATAGAGATAGAGATAGAGATAGAGATAGAGATAGAGATAGAGATAGAGATAGAGATAGAGATAGAGATAGAGATAGAGATAGAGATAGAGATAGAGATAGAGATAGAGATAGAGATAGAGATAGAGATAGAGATAGAGATAGAGATAGAGATAGAGATAGAGATAGAGATAGAGATAGAGATAGAGATAGAGATAGAGATAGAGATAGAGATAGAGATAGATAGATAGATAGATAGATAGATAGATAGATAGCTGAAGAAAGGCACAGGCGTGCCTGAAATATACACTGTTTTCTCTGTATTGGAAATTTGTGCTCTTATGATGTCATCTTTGTGTAACTCACTATTTTTCATCCCTTTTATAATTTTTGGAGAACACCTGGATACTTTTATATATATATATATATATATATATATATATATATATATATATATATATATATATATATATATATATATATATATATATATATATATATATATATATATAATGATGGACGAAAAGGTAAATGGTAACCCGTCTTTGAGTGTCTTAGAGAAAGGAAAATGAGAAAGAGTGGTCCCATCTACTTTTGACTGCGGCCCGCATAAAACTCACTGTCCTGAGGAGCTCATTGAGATTGTACCTCGAGTCAAAAAATGTATGTTAAACAGCATGAAAATGAACTCTAAAAATTCAACTCTCATCTCCATAGGACATATTAGAGCCCAGATGTAAAATGCTCTCAAAAGCACGTTGCTTCTTGAAATATGCCACACTCATTGATGCTCAAATGGCAGTTTTTCGAACGTTTTGGGGGAAATTCTGACACCTAACCCTGATCCTAAACATAACCCTCATATTGATTTAAAGACAAATTTAACATTTTATGAATCAATTGCCCACATCTGTCCTGGGAATTAAACCAATTAGGCTTCTTGCTTACCGTTAGAGATCTTATCTAAATTGACTTGGGTTTAAATTTTTTGGTTAAGTACACCATTCCGTGGTCGCCTATGGCCACAATCCTCCTAAAACGGTTTAATGTAAAAACGTTAACTATTCTTAAAAGAAATTTTGAGTAATATGTTAGGAGACATTTTAGCACGAAATGTGAGAACGCAGTATACACTATGTGCTACTTAGGTTCAGTTTATGTATCGGACGTCTTTCCCAAATTCCATGCGATAACGGATTGCCGAACTCGCAGTTTCAATTAGGCCCACACTTAATGAATTTAGGATTATAGAATTTTATTCTGTACATGTTGAGTAACACGGCTTCTAGTTCCCTTTACATATATACATTTAAGAAAAGTGCGAAATTTACAAAGGATGTATGAAAACACTGCAACAGGATTGAAAGTCTTGTTTCAATATCGACAGGAATTAACCCTTTACCGTTGTTTGGGTCCTTTTGGACCCATTCAAAGAGCTCGGCTGTCACACATCTTTACTGTTTCACGCGGAGCTCGAAACAGCAAGTAGCTACCCGAAAATTCGGCCGCAACAGCGAGAGAGAAAATAGTTTAAGGTCACGGGGTCAATGGCCTACGGAAGCCGATGCAGGGCGGGCTATGCCCGCTTTTCCGCTCACTCCCGAGGCTCGCAAATATGACCCGATCGGAGCACAACGGTAAAGGGTTAATGTATTTCGGTTTTCATCGTTTTATTTTCGTCTCATTACATTCAAGTGGAGGACACACCGAAGGAAGACCACGGAGAGGTCGAAAACGTGGCAGTGGAAGCTGAAAGGGAACCTGTCATATTTGGAATTCTTTCAGAATTTCTTCCAGTTTGTGGTGAGAATTTGACATTGATTGTTCGATGTTTAGCCTTTCCAAGTTAATCACCTGTCATTTCCCTCATAGAGCTACAAACCAAATAACAGTTCCATGTTACTTATATACTTAGTATCAGGATACTTGAGTCTATTCAGTCACTTGCGCACGATGTAATTAAACTGCACCTCTAGCCAAAAATATCAAGATGGCAGTTGGACTGTAAGAATTAATTTTTCTTGTTGTTTAATATATATTTTGGATTTTTTTGACTTGATGTACACTTTAAGGTGTATTCACGTGAAGTTTGGTTCCGTCCCACTTAAAATGCTATGTGTTTATTACACTTGTTTGCACGAGGATGCCGCTCCTTTAACTCGAACCAGAAATAAAAAAAAAATATATTAAATTACAACTCTCGGTTGAAACTCTTTAACAAAGATCGAAAACGTACAACTGACACAAGAAAAGAAGGATAACGCAATTCTTATCTTTATTAGGATTACCTCTGAATAGAACTAATCAATTGATCAGACCAGTGTGAACCAGACAGGCTACGATAGAGTGATACTAACCTATCAGTGTCTTAAACAAAACAGAAACCCGTCTTTCGCGTGGAAAAGGCATAAACAATTTCTTAAAATATTCTTTCTTTTTAAACTTACCAAATAAGGGTTTAAATAAATCAAACTTTAAACTGAAGTTTTGGGGGCGATGGTGCCGAGAGAAAAATGTCTGTTTTCAGCAAAAAAAGAAAAGAAAAAAAAAGACGTTCAAAATTAGATCATCTGTAGGAAATACCTATACAGTAACAGCCTGAAATGAGATATTTTGCAATGAGAAGGGGGTTTTAATAGGAGGCCATGGGAAAGAATGAAGCGTCAATGTTCTGTAATACGGTCAGCTAGTCTGCAGCGTTTTGTTTTGTCTACATTAAAGGGCCAAACCTCTCACCCCAAACTACAATTTTGGTACGGGGGTACCGAAATTCTCAATTGGCTCAGCTCCTTGATTGACAGCTAATTCAAACAATGCAGAGTACCAAAGCGTATGTTACACAGCATGAACGGTACGGTACTGAGAGTGCTTTGATTGAGTTTTTCTATACTCACCTTGAAGCAATAAACTGAGATTGTATCTGGACGAGGATGAATTTCAGACAATTGTGGGAGGGGCTTAAGTAAGAAGGTTATGAGAATTGGGATTGTTTGGGGTGAGAGAACTGGGCCTTTAAGAATAATGCAATTTTTATAAACATGGTGTACACCACATTGTAGAAATGCACGTAAAAATGGTGGTAACCTGACAATCGATGAGCCATTAATCCTGGTGAGTTTATATTTGGTGACATAGCTAGCCCATGGCCGTATGCAACGCGGGGCCGGGGGCTCCAGCCACCAATTCGCCAAAACTTTGCTGGATCGGGCTGAATTTGGTGCCTCAGTCGGGCAGACATGCCCTGGTTGTGGGTGTCTGGAGTCTGGGTCATAGTCCCTGAGCTAAGAGCTCCGTGCGGCCATGGGCTAGCCAGTTATAAGCAGGCTTTTGTTATTTCTTATTAGCTACGAGAACAATTCAATTATAACATTGGCTTACCACACACACAGTATACATACGAACTGTAAATACAATACAATCTGTAGAAAGTGCAAAAAAGCATGTGGATTTCTGAGAGAACGCCCACATACCGTCTGCTCAAAAGGCTACATAAGTGTTAACATCTTATGCGGCCACACGGGGGAGGTGCCGGGATTTGACTGGTGGATGGGAGGGGCAGCGAGCGGCCCGATGATGATCACAAGTGTTTTGGTTGAGTAGTATAGAGACTGCATGGGCACCCCCCCCCAGGGGCGGCCCCCGCCCTGATTTTCAGGGACGTCCTTCGGGGCGGCCTCGGAGGGTTACCCGAGAAGCAGGGCGCCATTTGGAAATCAATCTCGGTGCTACGTGTTGCTATAATTGCGCAATAATACGATTGTGTGGCATGAGAATACATGAATTTCAGGTTTTTTTTTTTTTTTTTTTTATTACTAAAGCGAACAGGTCTTAACATGTTGTAATATCGTCATCGTTTCGTATACAGGACTATATATAAAAAGGTTTTGATAGGCTGTATTCGGCATTAGTCTATATAGTCACAATGGGTGAAATAGGTAAAATCGCACGAGAACTTGGAAGGAATTTTGTAAATGACGAGTTAAACCCTCACCCTTCCCCTTACATGAAAACCCTTTACCGTGTGGGAAATGAAATTGATGAGAGGTTCGAAACTTTGCTAAATGATATAGCGAAGCATGTTACGTATTTGTCAGAAAATGGGCCCAACGATATCGCGAACAAGGAGAGGATAAACATACGATTGAAAAACTCGCACAGTCTGCTGGAGCATATCCCGACAAGAAAAACCAGCAGGCTAGTTCCACAAGGATACACGCACAAACAGGGTGAAATATACACAAAATTGCTACGTTTCCAAAGATTTACAGAGTTGACTACTTCATGTTACCTAGCTACACACCATTAACTAACACGTAAAATGGAACACATCATAATGAAGTCGTGGAATCTAGATTCAAATTGCAAACAATGCATCTTTGAAAGAATAATTCAAACTATTATAATATGGTTCAAGAGCAAAAACTCGTCCGATAAAGTCCTTCTGGACAGGAAAAATAAACGACTTTGGTTGAGAAGAGCCAAGCATCATCTAAAAGGAAAACAAATTGCTGGTATGGGGAGCAAACTTGGTCGATAAGGCCCTACTGGACAGGAAAAATAAGCGTCTTTGGTTGAGAAGAGCCAAGATATCGTGTAAGAAGTGCGTCCCCGAAGGAAAACAGAATGGCAGTACAGGAAGCAAAAAGTGGTCGATAAGGTCTTAGGACAGGGAAAATACGCGGCTGTGGGTTAAAAAAAAAACTTAGATATAGTAAAAGCTGTGCCTCCTCTAAAAGGAAAACTAAGCGCTGATATGAAGAACCAAAAAGCTTTCGATAAAACCCTACTGGGCATTAAAAATAAGCGCATTTTGAGAAAAGACAAAGATATCATTAATGAGCGCGCCCTTCGAAGGCACTGAAATATAGAAGAAACAAAAAAAAATAGAAAAATTGACTGGTAAGGGGAGAGGTGCGTGGAGGTTTAACTGTATAAAAAAGGCTACCCCACAATGTACGAGCATTCTGATTCAGATTCTGACTGCAGAAAACCTTACTGTACACGTAGTGTCAATAAAATTTTAGTTAGGTCTCTGTCTACCGGGAGGAGGAAGGGTTCACAGTGTTGTACCCCATTCTTGGCGGTGTCACCAACGCAGTTTGTGAGAGTGAAGAGAAGGGGCCAGGAAGTTGGCCGAATAACTCACGTGTACGTGAGCGTCGTGTCATAAGGACGGGTCTTGCTCACTACTGATGAGTCACTCTCAATCGATAAAACACAAAGAAACAGGAAATTTCCCGGAGTGGCCTGTAGAGGTGCAACGCATTAAAAACCATCTCTCAAACCCCTCATATTCGACGAGGTAAATGGGTGTATTGCTACTGAGGCGCATTTGTATCCATGAAATTCTTCCTCGTGGGTTCGCTTAGACTCGAGTCATTACAGCACGGAGAGAAATGAATCACTGCTTGTTTAGCAGAGGACATGTTGAGTGGAAAATGGAGTAATGCTTTGGGTTTGGGGGATTGCACCATTTCTCTTTCATTTAAGGTCGGCCTTGAAAGGTCTCAGCCAAAAGGTGTAATTTGTTCTGGCTGTAAGAATTGAATACGGTACAGTTACTCATCTCAAGAAAAACAGTTTACACTTATTTAGATTTTGCTGTATACGTGGCGACTGGAATATAACTTTGAGAAAATTGACAGATATGCGATAAACATTGAGATGCTCTCAGTGTGCTCAGAGTCGTGCTGCACTTGCTCTAACTGCTCAGTACGCACCAAGTCATGCTCGTCAGTTGCACTGGCAAGGCTCTGTACTGCTCGTGGGTGCACCCTGTTGCCCTCTCGGCTAGGAGCTACTAACATCTTGATAGAGCAATGCTCACATTGCTCTTAAATGTGCTCCAAGAGCGCAAGGCAATGTCTGTCCATACACTTCACAGACGGTTGAGCCAATCCCATTGGTTTGTCATATGACATCATCAACATGTTCAGACGCACTCAGTGTTCCCGGACTGGTGACGGGTACGATGTTGCAAGAGTTTCTCTTTATTGTAATCGTAATATTGGAAAAGTGAACTATGACACCATGAGCTAAATAACGACACAAAAATTCGTTTGCATATATTTTTCGATTTCGCTTGATTTATTTAACTTTCAGAACGTCAACTTTTTTTAATTATCATTCATAATCCTGCACCAAAAATTTCCAGCAACCATTTATTCTAGGATGTATTAAAATATGGATGTAGAATCACATCCTCTGTAAGGTGCGTTTTAAAATGTTTCCAATCGCTTTGTTTATTTCGGTCAGTGCTGCCAATGTTTCCGTGGTGCCAGGATCATAGCCACTGCGGCCACGGCCCTCATCTTCTTCAACGTCACTATCGGTCTCTTTCTCATCGGGTTCCTCTTCGCTGCTGTTGACTTCCTCAGTGTCACTGTCGTGTTATCCGTGTCTTCTCTGTCACTCCCATTATCCCCTTCCATGGGTTCAGAGGTACTCTCGTTAGTGCCACTCTCGGAGAGACCATCATAGTAACTCTCCTTGGAACGCCTAGCGTCGCTAGCATGTTTACCACCGCCGTCACGAACAAAAGAGTTCTCATCTGGATTTCTTGTATGGCGGTCGTGGACCCTCTCTACATGGCGACGGAGATTAAAGCTCCGGGTAAACGTGGACGGGCAAATAGGACAGCGATGCGACATCCTGAAAGTGGTTACGTACTTTGCCGTAGTTTGTTTTAAAGTGAGAAACTAGCGGGTCATGGAGCAAGTTAAATATCTTTTTATCCCGACAGCTTGGAGCATCGCATCGCTGTGGAGCAAATGCTCCTGCGGCGTGGGGCATGCTGAGCAAAATATTGGGCCCTTTTGTACACTATAACGACCGTTAAAGCAGTGTGTAGACACCTACAAAGAATAACTTTCTCTCAGCGCACTTTGCCAATACCATGCTGCATATAGTATCAAACTGCTAAAGCGTGTTTTCCCTTTAGCCCTAATGGCATGATGAGTTAACCGTCACCCGATGCCTCCGATTCGTACTGGTTCTGGATGGGGCGTAAATGAACTACTGTGACAATTTTGTTTCGATGATATGTATGATACTTATGTGTTGCATCACTATTCTGCATAAAAAAGTCGGGATGTCTCAAGAAATGTCAGAAACATCACAAGTAACATGTTACAGTGATTCGCATATATTAGCACCATTTGTCATGTTTTCATAACTATTTCTTTATGTTTTCTTCTGTAATTCTACAACATGTCTGTGACATCATTCTTGTAGTGTGTGGCTGCTTTCACAAAAAGGTACAACTTGATATGACGAAGTTGTCTTTATAGAATTCTGTGTAAGCCCGCCCATATATAGATTACCATCTCGAGAGGAAATGAATGCTTATAATCCATCTTGTCTTGCTCGATACTTATCAAAACACATGTTATTTACAAAAGGGCCCAATATTTTGCTCAGCATGATTACGATTACAATAAAGAGAAACTCTTGCAACATCGTACCCGTCACCAGTCCGGGAACACTGAGTGCGTCTGAACATGTTGATGATGTCATATGACAAACCAATGGGATTGGCTCAACCGTCTGTGAAGTGTATGGAATACGACTTGTGGAAAAGCAAGCAGAATAAAAAATGCAAAGTGCGCTGAGAGAAAGTTATTCTTTGTAGGTGTCTACACACTGCTTTAACGGTCGTTATAGTGTACAAAAGGGCCCAATATTTTGCTCAGCATGCCCCACGCCGCAGGAGCATTTGCTCCACAGCGATGCGATGCTCAAGCTGTCGGGATAAAAGATATTTAACTTGCTCCATGACCCGCTAGTTTCTCACTTTAAAACAAACTACGGCAAAGTACGTAACCACTTTCAGGATGTCGCATCGCTGTCCTATTTGCCCGTCCACGTTTACCCGGAGCTTTAATCTCCGTCGCCATGTAGAGAGGGTCCACGACCGCCATACAAGAAATCCAGATGAGAACTCTTTTGTTCGTGAAGGCGGTGGTAAACATGCTAGCGACGCTAGGCGTTCCAAGGAGAGTTACTATGATGGTCTCTCCGAGAGTGTCACTAACGAGTACCTCTGAACCCATGGAAGGGGATACTGGGAGTGACAGAGAAGACACGGATAACACCGACAGTGACACTGAGGAAGTCAACAGCAGCGAAGAGGAACCCGATGAGAAAGAGACCGATAGTGACGTTGAAGAAGATGAGGGCCGTGGCTACAGTGGCTATGATCCTGGCACCACGGAAACATTGGCAGCACTGACCGAAATAAACAAAGCGATTGGAAACATTTTAAAACGCACCTTACAGAGGATGTGATTCTACATCCATATTTTAATACATCCTAGAATAAATGGTTGCTGGAAATTTTTGGTGCAGGATTATGAATGATAATTAAAAAAAGTTGACGTTCTGAAAGTTAAATAAATCAAGCGAAATCGAAAAATATATGCAAACGAATTTTTGTGTCGTTATTTAGCTCATGGTGTCATAGTTCACTTTTCCAATATTACGATTACAATAAAGAGAAACTCTTGCAACATCGTACCCGTCACCAGTCCGGGAACACTGAGTGCGTCTGAACATGTTGATGATGTCATATGACAAACCAATGGGATTGGCTCAACCGTCTGTGAAGTGTATGGACAGACATTGCCTTGCGCTCTTGGAGCACATTTAAGAGCAATGTGAGCATTGCTCCTATCAAGATGTTAGTAGCTCCTAGCCGAGAGGGCAACAGGGGTGCACCCACGAGCAGTACAGAGCCTTGCCAGTGCAACTGACGAGCATGACTTGGTGCGTACTGAGCAGTTAGAGCAAGTGCAGCACGACTCTGAGCACACTGAGAGCATCTCAATGTTTATCGCATATCTGTCAATTTTCTCAAAGTTATATTCCAGTCGCCACGTATACAGCAAAATCTAAATAAGTGTAAACTGTTTTTCTTGAGATGAGTAACTGTACCGTATTCAATTCTTACAGCCAGAACAAATTACACCTTTGGCTGAGACCTTTCAAGGCCGACCTTAAATGAAAGAGAAATGGTGTGCAATCCCCCAAACCCAAAGCATTACTCCATTTTCCACTCAACATGTCCTCTGCTAAACAAGCAGTGATTCATTTCTCTCCGTGCTGTAATGACTGAGTCTAAGCGAACCCACGAGGGAAGAATTTCATGGATACAAATGCGCCCTCAGTAGCAATACACCCATTTACCTCGTCGAATATGAGGGGTTTGAGAGATGGTTTTTAATGCGTTGCACCCTCTACAGGCCACTCGGGAAATTTCCCTGTTTCTTTGTGTTTTATCGATTGAGAGTGACTCATCAGTAGTGAGCAAGACCCGTCCTTATGACACGACGCTCACGTACACGTGAGTTATTCGGCCAACTTCCCTGGCCCCTTCTCTTCACTCTCACAAACTGCGTTGGTGACACCGCCAAGAATGGGGTACAACACTGTGAACCCTTCCTCCTCCCGGTAGACAGAGACCTAACTAAAATTTTATTGACACTACGTGTACAGTAAGGTTTTCTGCAGTCAGAATCTGAATCAGAATGCTCGTACATTGTGGGGTAGCCTTTTTTATACAGTTAAACCTCCACGCACCTCTCCCCTTATCGGTCAATTTTTCTGTATGTATATATATATATTTTTTTGTTATTTCTATATTTCAGTGCCTTCGAAGTGCGCACTCATTAATGATATCTTTGTCTTTTCTCAAAATGCGCTTATTTTTAATGCCCAGTAGGGTTTTATCAAAAGCTTTTTGGTTCTTCATATCAGCGCTTAGTTTTCCTTTTAAAGGATGCACAGCTTTCACTATATCTAAGTTTTGTCTTTTTTAACCCACAGCCGCGTATTTTCCCTGTCCTAAGACCTTATCGACCACTTTTTGCTTCCTGTACTGCCATTCTGTTTTCCTTCGGGTACGCACTTCTTACACGATATCTTGGCTCTTCTCAACCAAAGTCGCTTATTTTTCCTGTCCAGTAGGGCCTTATCGACCACGTTTGCTCCCCATACCAGCAATTTGTTTTCCTTTTAGATGATGCTTGGCTCTTCTCAACCAAAGTTGTTTATTTTTCCTGTCCAGAAAGACTTTATCGGTCGAGTTTTTGCTCTTGAACCATATTATAACAGTTTGAATTATTCTTTCAAAGATGCATTGTTTGCAATTTGGTCAACAATCTAGATTCCACGACTTCATTATGATGTGTTCAATTTTACGTGTTAGTTAATGGGGTGTAGCTAGGTAACATGACGTAGTCAACTCTGTAAATCTTTGGAAACGTAGCAATTTTGTGTATATTTCACCTGTTTGTGCGTGTATCCTTGTGGAACTAGCCTGCTGGTTTTTCTTGTCGATATGCTCCAGCAGACTGTGCGAGTTTTTCAATCGTATGTTTATCCTCTCCTTGTTCGCGATATCGTTGGGCCCATTTTCTGACAAATACGTAACATGCTTCGCTATATCATTTAGCAAAGTTTCGAACCTCTCATCAATTTCATTTCCCACACGGTAAAGGGTTTTCATGTAAGGGAAGGGTGAGGGTTTAACTCGTCATTTACAAAATTCTTCCAAGTTCTCGTGCGATTTTACCTATTTCACCCATTGTGACTATATAGACTAATGCCGAATACAGCCGATCAAAACCTTTTTATATATAGTCCTATATACGAAACAATGACGATATTACAACATGTTAAGACCTGTTCGCTTTAGTAAATAATGAAAAGAAAAGGTAAAAAAAAAAAAAAAAAAAACCTGAAATTCATGTATTCTCATGCCACACAATCGTATTCTTGCGCAATTATAGCAACACGTCGCACGGAGATTGATTTCCAAATGGCGCCCTCCTTTTCGGGTACCCTCCGAGACCGCCCCGAAAGACGTCCCAAAAAACGGGGCGGGGGCCGCGCCTGGGGGGAGGGGGGTGCCCATGCAGTCTCCATACTACTTGGTTGCCAACGCAATGGATAAACACGGGCCTAAGAAATCCTCCCAAATGCTAAAAATTTGATAGGAAGACTTGGTAAAATCAGAGTGGCTAGAGAATGGCTAGACGCTTGGGCTGTACGATTGTGTGTTCTGTGCAGTCTTCCTGTATACATGGACCAGGGTCTCTAGCAACTCCCAGCATGGACAGAGCTTACTTTTCCGTAGATCGTCGCTACCGTACGTGTGAGCATAGGCGTAGTAAGAAAGCTGTCTCCTATGGTTTTGTGTGGGAAAATCTGGACTTGCGAAAGTAGTTCAAATCAACAAATTTTGCAAGACACTTGAAATATTTTCGAAATAATGCAAGGTAAGGTCAAAATCACTATACGTATTGCAGGAATAAAATATTGTTTCCCATCCAAGTTTAATTTGTTTTAAAATATGACAGAGTCGTCGTCTAATCATACAAATTATAGCTTCACGGCGGCCATCTTGGTGTAACTTTTTTACCCCAGACGGTAGCGACAATCTATACGGATAGGTCGTACCAGTTTCATGCTCTGTCCATGTATGTAAGAAGTCAGTGGTTCTTTGGGACCAACCCCCCCCCCCTCCCCATAAGCTTCTGGTTTACCTGGCTTAAAATTTGGCCTCTTTTCCTTTCAGTTGTCACGCTGGACTTCGCATGCGATGGAAATTCTTGCTACGAATTACGGGAACTTCTAAAAAAGAGATTATGGTCGCAATCTTCCGAAATTTTGGATCAGTTTATCGTGATTTACAACTTATACCATTCAAGTGATTCTTGTTTAAAGCGGATCGTGTGTGATGAGGCAATTCAATTTCACGTTCAAATATCTGCAATAAACGTCATCGAAACACTGGTTAATAAATTTCAATCTGAAGATTTCAGTGGCATACTGGAACTTATGTTACTTTCACACGACATCAGGGAGAAAATGAAAAACCTAAACGCACAATTTTCCGTCACGTGTCAATGCGAAAACATTGACTATTGGAAAACCGAATTTGAACGAACAAGTCTTTCATTTGAAGCAAGCAGTGCTGGAAGGAATGTGTGCTTGACATGGAATTACACTAGTTGGCCCGGCGCATCGACCAGTTTCAATCCGAGATACTCAGAAGAGAAAAAGGTTCCCATGGTAACCATGCATCACCGAACGATCTCAGAGGATAGTAGGAGCGCTGAGTCCACCAGTTTCGGTTCGAGTTTCACAGATTTAGATGAAACTGAAAGAGAATGGACGGAAGACGCAAGTTTGTTTACTACAGACAATAACACATTGGTTTCTTCACCTAGTCCAAATGAAATCTCTGCTCAAAAACCTTCAATATCAAGATCGAGTTCTGTCGATCACCTTTCTTCTGAAGGTGCCCCTTTATCATCTTCTTCTTCAAGTGAGAGAGAAACACGTAGACGGTCGTTTTAGATGTGCAGCAAATAATTGTAAAAAATGGACTCTGCCTCTTTTCATGCGGAGCTTTGACGTTGCAACACCAAAAAGAAAAAAAAATAAAAGTGAATTGATTATTTACAGACAAGTGTACCGCGGAGACGGGGCATGAGACTGGGGACTTAAGCCCCCACTTTTTTACAGTTTTGGTCCCCTATGCCATATGGTCGAGAGTGGAATACACCACGATCCATATTGCTGATGGACCTACTAAGTGGTCAGCTGCCCACTCCAGTGCGACAAACAGGGGCCGACATCTAGCATTGTCTTGCTAACGGACAAGTATTAGACAGGTTTTTCAAGATATATTATTGAACTGCACTCGAAAATTTGACATATTACACAGGCCCGTAGCCAGGGGAGTCGGAGCGTTCGAACGACCCACCCCAACTTGAGAGAAGTCCATTTTTCCAGCCCTGTGTTTGAAGGTTCTGTATGAAATATTTTTTATCTTGACATAAACCAGATTACATGTATGATTTTTTTTTCTCAAAAAGTGGTGTACTGTGTGGAATTCCTGGGGGAAAGGACTTCTGTTGACATGTTCAAAAGTCCTCTTAAATGCTCCAGATTGCAGGAGGTCTGCAGATTTCAAACTTTTCCGGGGAAGCATGCCCCGGACCCCTAGCAACTGCATGCTTACGGCACGCGCCGGCCGCCTCCGTATTTGGAAAAAGGTCCACATCTTGGAAAAAAGACCCATCCCTCCACATGAGCCGGCTACGGGCTTGTTACACAATCTGTGACTTACAAACACCGTCCCGGACGGTTGATATTGACAAACCGAATGCTTTGAGTCTTTTAGGGTTCACGTTACCTTCTTTTACCTTTTAAAGATCATTGATTTGATTATAATATTATATGGAAATCTTTTACCCTATACGAAATAGGTTAGGAAAATTTCTAAATGGGATTACACTGGGTCTTCCGGCCCGTCCACTAGGCTACAGTATTTTCATCTCTAACTGCGTGTGTAGCCTGAACATACCAGTAATCAGCTATACGAAATGCATCTCTTGTGAAATTAAGTGAATCCTCAGGAAGAACATCAAATACGACATTATTTAGATGAATATTATCTTGCTCTGTACCGTAGTTCTAAACTTGACCGTGTCATACCAAAGACTAAAAAATGGAACCTACAACATTGATTGGTCCCCATCATAAGCAGTGTAGCATGGAAATCGAGCCAGTGGGCCACAACTGGAAAGTACCGTGGCCCGTCCGACTCATACCAATTGGTAAGAAATTGGGTCGTACAACTTCAGATCCAACAAATCCAGCAAATCGTACTCTGCGCCACCTTTTATAGTGCATGTTGTGTTTATATTACCTATAACTTTTTTCACCTTTATTTTGGGTTGCTCCAAGCATCTTTAGACATTTAGCCAACATATTTTCTAAAAATTCTCATTCAGCCCCTACCTCTCAAATTCGGCATTTTAACGTGTTGTATTTATTAGGAAGCACGTATTGACTTATTTGAATTTGTTCCATTATAGGAGGGTTTATGCAACACGCTGTTGAACATAGTCATTTTCAGGGTTGTACCATTAATCGCACTCTAAAAACACCTGGGGTAAAGTTTAACCAGGATCGGTGTTCTATTTACTCACACACAATTGCCATTGACTGATACATTTTTACACAATTTTAATGCAAATCCTGGCTAAACTGACACATATTATGATTGAAGTAACCAGGATTTGAGTTAGTTTCACGTGAAAATTTAACCAGGATTGCATTAGAGTAAACAGAACACCAATACTGGTTAAATTTAACCCCGGTGTTTTTAAGGTACCCATCAATTTAGTCGCCAGACAAGGTTCCGGAGGGTAGGACAATTTTTGTAAGAGGAGCAAAAACATTTTCGGAAATTGTGTAAAAATGTATCGGTCAATGGCAACTTGAACCTTTTTGGAGGGAGGGAGAATGAAATCCGGGTGAAGAGGAAAAGCTTTAGAGGGCTTCGCCCTCTTTTCCCCCTCCTTTACTCCCGGTATGAATCAGTCCCTTTGTCAAACAAGGTACTGAAGGAGTGAAATTTTTTCCCTCCATTTATTTGCTCTGTTCACATGATAAGTTTGGCATAAAACAATATATATACATACATATACACACATATAATAACATTAGTGTCGAAACGTAGACGGCAGGCACTTAATTTACTTAAACTTTACTACTTTCACATTATTTAGAGATATATTTACATAGCAAAATAATAGTAGTCGCTTGCTTGGTTAATCCAATTACATCTACTTAATATATGCATAACTCCTTAGAAGATGGATAAAGTGAGAGAGCTTCTTTCTCTTTAGAAAAGCCCAGGACAATGCTTAAAAGCTACGAACAACTCGTTATATTTGACATTTCTCCTTCTTCTCTTCGAATCGATAATAGAAATATGTTTGTCACGTAAGTGAAAGGAGTGAACTAAGGTGGATTCGGGTGGAGAATTTTAAGGGGAGCCTGATAGAATTGTAAGGGGTGGATTTTTCCCTCTTCTGGCAACGGCCTTTCCTATAGATTTTCTCTTAATGCTTTCTATATTAAATTCTAACATCTGAACTAATGAGGAAATTACGGAAATAAATATTGACGAAATATGCATCTCCAACATTAACTTCCCTTGGAACAATAAGTCTGAATCAAAATGATAGCCAATATTTAAAGGGCATAATCCTCTCACCCCAACCTACAATTTTTGAAGTAATCCACAGACATTTTCTATTGAGACAAGCTGTGACAGTAAGTTTAAAAAGTCTCATATTACACAGCATGTTCTTTACTGAGAATTTTTTACTACTGCACATGGGGTCTTGTATACTCACCCTGAAGCAATAAACTGAGATTGTGTCTGGATGATGATGAGTTTTAGACAGTTGCGGGAGGGGCTTAAGTAAGTAGGTTAAAAAATTCGAATTGTTTGGGCGGTTGAGAGGTTAGGTCTTTAAGAGGAAAACGCATTAAAAAGCACTGTTTATAATACATGTTTTGATGTCTAAAAGCCAGGGGAGACGATTTGCTTTTGAAAGTGGGGAAATCTCTCCTGGAACATTTCTCCTATCCAGGTAAGGAGTCTAAGAAGAGCCAAGTGTCTCAATTAATTTAAAATTGGGGGTATACTTCATTGCTCAAAGGAAAAGCTGCATGTAGGTTCAGCCAGGGGTGCTGGATTTACCGACATGGGGGCCAAGCAACCTAACTTGGAGATAGCTCCTCTTAAGCCAGATGCGATGGGTTACCGAAATAATGCAAAACTCGAAATATAAATCGCGCGGAATAAATGGGGTTTAACGTGAAAAAGATTTCGCCTTTTGTTTTGATTGAGAAAAATTGAAAAAAATTTCGTTTTCTTAATGAATCTGCCCTTCTTAGTAGCAAACCAAGAAGTTTAATGGGGCAACTGCATCGTATTCGTCGGGGAGTGCAATCTTCCGTTTACCCATCAAAGCTCCCTGTCAAAACTAAAAAGAAAACGTTTTTTGCTTACAAAATAGTGTATTCAGAAAGGATCTTTCAAAATATAGGAAAAAGAGGTCAGAACTTAACAACGTTGCGTTTTCGTGTTTCTCGGTAACTACAATATTTGTTGAACCTTTAACCAGTTAACGTTGAAATGACGGGCGTCACAGCTAGATACAACTGAAGATGAATGCAGGCGCAGCGCGAGAAAATTGTTAAAGTTTAGTATAGCAAGGACATGCGAGTTCAGAAGTTTCAATAATTCGTTGCCGCATGGAATTGTGGGACACGGCGTGGGATATACAAACCGAGCTCAAGCACGTAGCGTACAGCGTTCACTGGTTTTCGTCAAAACGGGCATACATTACTAAGCATAAATCTAAGTTCTACGCAACTCGAACGAAAATAAGGGTCACAGTCTTATTTTATAGCTTAAAATGCAAATTTTTACACCAAAAAGACAATTAAGACACAGTCTACTGAACAGAACCACAATCATCCTCATATTATGAGTCTTTCACCCAAGAATCACTGAATATATTTTTGCATATACAGGTAAAATGATAGCCAACTTCCGACGAGTTTGCATCATGTACAAACTCGTGGGATAATTTCCTGTGGTAATTAATACCTAGATATACTTTTTCCTAAGTCCTCCCGACACTCTGTACTTCCTCAAAAGCTATAGTACTCATGTTGGCTGAAGTTTTGCGTTGTGTTCCGTTTGTAATGTACCGGTATGTGTGATAACTATTATAATTATGTTATATATTTTGACCTTGTAGCTTCAGAAGACTTCGAAAAAAGAATGCAGATTGGCTGCAGCGCTTGCGACAAAATTTTGACCAAATCCTGTGAATATATCATACCTTACTGAAATACTTTCACTCCAAGTATTCTTGAATTTATAGCCATGTCCATCTCCGAGCCGCGTGATTTTTAATTTCTCAGGACAAATGTGGGTACATGGATGGAAAAAGTTGGACGGAAGCTTTGAGGCCCCTTTCCTGGAAATCTGGGTACATTGAGGGTAATTTTCCGTTTTTGTACACAAAGATATGGACAGTTTTCATGTTTATTGTGAAAAAATTGTACGCCCTCCTACCGAAAAAAAAAACATTTTTATAGTGTTAAAGGGGCTCATTGGGTTGAAATCGATAAATTTTATAAAGATATTGAAGAACTATCACACGACAATCCTTATAGTTAACATAATGTGTTAAGTTTCATATCCAATACTTACTGAAAGAGTAAAAATTCTGAACTTTGTCTATAGTGTTCTGACTTGTAACAGTTTTGTGCATAATTTGAAATAGTGTCTGGTTACGAATTTTTGAACCGAATTGAACAGATACTTGTTTTTAGGATATGGGGATTGTTTAAATTTGACCATTTGTCATTGGTATGTGAAGAAAACTTAACAGGCGTGGAAAAAATTGTTGAATTTCATAAACCAACTAAATGAGCCGCTTTAAGGGCAGGTAACACTACAGTGACATCGAATTCAGTTCGTTTGGTGAGTTTTAGTGTAAATTTTCTCCATCTCTGGTCGGAAAGAGCCCAAAATAGTCCAATCGGCGAAAATGTATGATTTTCATTGCAGAATTAAGGGAATCAAATTTATGCCTATATTAATTATTTACTGAAGTCACATAGACAGACAGTTTTTATCGGAAATCGAAACCATACGAGCACATGTCATCGATACACAACTAGGCTGTAAAGGGTGGTTTCGGGAAGTTCCACTTTGTATAAATTGTAACTACTTCACATATAAGTCTATTTATCTATTGGCAAACTGCTTGCTTTAATCGTTACTGTGACAAGATTCAAAAGCGCGCTGTGGGAATTCTGATGGCAGGATGGTAGCCACAGCACATGTTGCTCAAGAAAATCGATACGGGACTTCCGTCTTTCAGTAAATGCAGGATCAAGTACAAACGGCATAAAACGATATTTTGTACCTGGTATTTATCCCTAGAAATTAAGACTGAAAGTGGTGTACTTAAAATAGGATGCTGTTATATTTGGACAAATAACAGCTTCCTGGTTTTTTAAAAACAATTTTCAAATTGCTTAAACTTCCTTGTACTTAGGCTGTTAAAATTTTGGAAGCACACAGAACATGAGAAATGGCATAAATAATGCGTTCGCGGCCATTGTAACACCGAAGAAGCATTTGACACAACATGATGTTCAGTGATATTCGCATTTCGTCTAGGATTTAGATACTTGTTGCTTCAATTTGCTTACTTTCATTTCATGTTCATCAGAATGGCTCTGCATGTCACTCTTTCATTTGAGTAAAACCTGTCTAATTCACGTTAGCTCAGCACGGCCCATTTTGCCGGAATCTAGCACTCCTGATAATTATCATGATGATGCAGGCTTATCATTTAGATAGTAAAACTTTGACAGGAATTTCATCCTTGGTACATAATAAAACACGAAAGGCCTCGATTTGATTTTCAAATTTCTCCTGTGCTCGTGAGGTATAGGAAGGGGAGCAGATGCAAAATGATGCTAAATGCATTTAAAAATGCTTCGATATTTAAAGATACTAGGAAAATTTCAAACCTTTCAAAACATGGTCTTGAAAGTGTGTGTAATTACTTCAACGGACTACTGCCAATCTGATTTTAAAACGGGTGTGCCCTACAAGTGATCAGAATCACAACGAAAATAGTTTGCGAAGGAGTTATTCAAAAGTTATGATAGTTTGGGAACCATTTGTAACATGGTTAAAATACATCCACGAATTGATCAAATGCACATTTCAATCTACTGCAGAAAAATCACAAATCTAAGGGGGGGGGGGGGAGTTAAGGGGTTCGCACAAGGTGCTACTCTGAGACACTAGTCTTGGTCAAGACCCCTACAATAGTTTGAGTACGCCCTCTATTACCTTCAGAAATTCTCAGTTATTAAGCAGTTATCAGTTATAAAGCAAATCTCCCTGCAAAATAGTCAAGTTTAAAGCCCGCCCCTAATTTTGAAACTTTTATAAACTCCCTTTTTGTCTTCAGTTGGACAGATGGAGAGCAAGTACAAATGGTTTCAATATAGAATCGTTACCAGAATACTAGGAACAAACCGTTTGCTAAAATGCATATTGCAGCTTCCGATTATTGTACGTTTTGCAGGAAAGAACCCGAGACTACTCTACATTTTGTAAGGTATTTGCAAAATATTTTTTAGGGGGGGGGCATAAGAAGTGGTGACTGACTGCCCGAAAGACTATCTAAGCGGAGCGCCACCATCGGTTGGCGCGGAGCGTACAGAAAACTTTGAAAAATCGCGACCTCTCAGATAGTCGGAAATTGCATTTGCCAGGCTTGTAAGTCGAATTTTGACAGTCAATATTTTGAGCTTTCTTTTGCAATAAAATCTTCATTTTAATAAAAAGAAAATGATCAAATAGCCAAATGATCAAAACATTATCAGATAAAATGTACTGGCTACTTTACAGGACGATGTGACATTTTATCATTTCTTTGTCGCAAAGTGGAATCTCCATTAAAAAGAAAAGACTAGAATCAAACTTTTGTTTTAATATGTTAAAGAAGAAAATATTCTAAGCACTCTGGTGAAGTTTTCATTCATTTCCAATGCTCGGTTCTCGAGATATTAGCAATTGAAGTTGACACATTTTTCTACAAAAAGTAAACTTGGACAAAACAGGTGCGATGTCATGTATTCATGTTGACGGTTAATGTTTTACTTTGTTTTGTTTTTTTTATTTATGCTTGATCCTGCTGTTTGACCTTGAATTGATGAGTGATGCTATCTTGCCCCTAAGGCAAATTAAGGTTTTAAACTTCCATTGCTCGGGATGCACTTATGGTAACAACACATCACAGTTAAGTTGTATAAATATGGTGTTAAACTTTAGAGAAAAACAGCTAAACATTGTCCATCAATGTGAACACATGACATCACGCCTACTTGTTGCAAGTTCACTCTTCGTAGAAAATATGTCAATTTCAATTCTAATATCTGGAGAACCAAACATGGGAAATGAGTAAAAGTTTTACCAGTAAGATATGCCTAGAATCGAATATGTTCCTCTTCAAAATATCAAACATAAATTGGTTCTGGACTTTTTTGTTTGAAGGAGCTGCACACCCGCCTGGAAATAAATTGAAATTATGTCTTTTCGAATCATATTAATTCATATGACAAGTGGTCGAATGAACCTGTAAACCTGAACCGGCTGCACAGAAGCGTTGACAGCGCTACCAGCACCAATAAGAGTACTGATTCAGTACTCTTATTGGTGCTGGTAGCGCTATCAACGCTTCAATGCCACCGGTAATGGGCTAAAATTGCGCATTAGTTCATACTTTATAAATAATAAATGACATTTGTATGAGAAAGAAGGCTTGGATAGTTTGCCCAAATGAAAAAAGGGGTACTTTTTATTCATGTCACATGGAATAACGTTATTTTTTGCAAAATTAAAGACCATGCTTTGGAAACGTTGGGGGGGGGGGGCAGTTCCCCCCGTGCCCCTATGGCGAGCCGCTAATGATCTGGCTTAAATTCTTTATTTACAGAAACAAATATAAATTCAAGGGGTTAAAATTTTCTTTGTTTATGAGAAAAGTTAGCTTTACCTTAATGTTGAATACTATATCGCAAAAACCCAGGATAAGTAAAATGGTTTTTTCAATGAGTGGGAAGGGTGGATCGACACTTTTCAATTGAGCCACCTTAATACACTATCAGTAGAGCCATATTCATGCTTTGCAGTAGTTAATGTTTTTCGGGAATAGGTTTTTTCCCTTTAATTTCTCTTTCGTTTTCGTGTTTTCTTTTGTTTTCTTTGCTTGTTGTGTCTCTTTCTAAAAAGTTCCGTCATTAAGTTTGTTTTGATTACTGTTGACTAAGTTTGCATTTTTGTAAAGCACCCAACCGGGGGACTACCCCTAGCCCCCTGTGTGCTCTTTGTTTCTTGAAACGGGGCAAATAAAAAAATCTCCCTGCAAAATAGTCAAGTTTAAAGCACGCCCTTAATTTTGAATTTTGCTGAGGAAGAATGTGTAACAACGTCTTGACCAAGACTACTGAGAC
The DNA here is from genome assembly GCA_037179385.1 of Holothuria scabra. NCBI lineage: Eukaryota > Metazoa > Echinodermata > Holothuroidea > Aspidochirotida > Holothuriidae > Holothuria > Holothuria scabra. The sequence continues at coordinate 33,402,375 of CM074185.1, read as the reverse complement.
ACTGGTGCATACTGGCGTAAATTTATCGATACAAAACATCTTTACGAACGACAACACCTCATCATTGAAGACAGAGATTGGAGGTATACCTCTAATTCCAGATTGAAGTCGCTTATCCAGCAAACGTGTGTGTTAATTTACTTCCCCGATAACGTTCTTTATACGAAAGGGTCGAGAATCATTATACGAACGTGTGGCGTGCACGTGTCGAAATTTTGCATTGGAAATCATTGATTTTCCTGGAAAAAGTTGCATGCAGACTGTGCATCGAGATAATTTCAGTTTCAAGTCCTTAAAATGTGTTTGCCAATTTCAGCCTGCTGCCCTATACCATTCACTAAAGGTTACAGATTTCATTAAACATAGTAGGGAACGATCCCTCTACTTAAAATTCTTGAATGCTGTGCTCCTCCATAACCACCCCTGCAGGCCTATACACATGTACAATCGACCTAATCATAGTAACGAATGAATAATGTATATTTAAGATGCAACTGATAAGAATAACATCAACCCGACTGTTAGCGCATGAGGCCCGCAAAAACATTGGTTATTTGCAAAGTAAACATGCTGGAAGGAATTTCAAGAACTTTTCAGTTTAAGGTCACCAAAAGTGTGGGGGACCTTTACGTTAGTGTTCCTGCCACTCAAAAAACTTTAGGAACGTGCCCCCCCCCCCACCATACGCCCCATTCGATGGACATGTAGTAAAGTACCATAAGAAACGAAGGCGCTCAGCGTATGGGATTTCTCCTTTTTATTTAGGTTAAAATTTTATTGCGAACGAAAGCTCAAATTAAAGACAAGTACATGTGAACCATTGGCGTATCCAGAGGGGATGGGGCAGGGGCTCACGGTCCCTCAATCGCATTTTTATTCCTTTTTGTAATGAAACAAAAATATTTTACAAAGGTGGTGGTACTCTATGTTAGGTTAGGTACACTGTTAAAAATTTCTGTAAATTTACAGACTTTTTTTAACTTAAACTTTTTGTATTTTACTTTTAATAGAGATTTTCTGTATCTTTACAGACACTTTGTATTGCTACAATAAAAATGGTTGTTTAACATGTATTTTCTGTTTATTTGAAAAACCATTTCTGTCTGCTTTTTTAACCAATTTTACTGCTTTGTAAAACCTTTTCTGTAAATTTACAGAAATTTTAACAGTATTTTGTATTTTCTGATTTCACATAAAAATACTGTCATTTAACAAACATTCATTTTGTTTTTAAGCTGAAAAAGAAACAAAAATAGGCCAAACAAACAAATAAGAAATAGCCAGAAAATTTTCAATATATAACATGCATCGTTCTGCGAAGTTTCAGTTTAAAAAAAACATTCATTGGCAAATTTATGGCCCTATTTGAAAATTAACTTACATTTATTATAAAAGCATACTTAGTTATTACGTTCTTAGTTATAAATATCATACAACTGGTGTTTTATCACATTTCTAAGTAAAAAGAAATTGTAAGGCCCTTATTTCAGAGCACTGACAATTGGTATACTGATGTCAACTCATCGCCACAGGCGCTCATGCACTTGATCGGAGCAAATTAAAAACGTTTCACAAATTTACTTGAAAGAGTCTGTAAATTTACCACTTTATGACGTAAATCTCATTTTGCATAAATGGGTGGAGCTTATTTTGTAGGCATTTTCCTAACAAAAGGATTGCTGTTGCTCTGAATAATATCTTCTTTGGCGTTTTTTAATCAGGTAGTGATAAACTTATTGTTTACCCTGCCTGGAAATGTTTGCAACCAATGTATTTGCATTCTTTGTCATATTTATTTTAAAAACAATTATTATATTGTACAAAAAATGTGACTTTCCAATTACAAAGTTCCTAGAGATTGCAGTCTACTTGACAACAATATGACAACAAAGCATTCTCAATGTGTTTTGATTGAAAACAACTTCGTAACGACACATTACGTTGATAAGCAAATACCTGATCTACGTAATGTTGAAGTGTATGTTACGTAATAACATATGAAAGGTGAAAAAGCGATATTATAATAAATAAGAAAACGTCGGGAATGAAAACAGTAGGCTGTAAATTCACATAAAATTAAGGTAAACAAAACAGAACAATTCTGTAATTCGATTTTACACTAGACTTTTGTAAACTAATTTACATGCAAAAACTATAAAAAAACAAACCCTTAATGTTTTTTCATGATTACAGTCTGGCTGTAAAAAACATTATTTGGTTGGAAAAAATTTGCCATAAAAATTATGTAAATTTACACAGAAATTTTTTAACAGTGTAAGATGGAGTTTTACGGCCCAGTTCCCAACCAATTGATTCAAGTCGAGCCGCTGGCACAGCCTTATTTCCAGTTGTGGTTCATGGGCTTGTTTTCCCTACTCCATTGCTTATTCCTTTTTTTTTTTTTTTGAAGAATACTTCAAGTTAAGTTTATTTTTTTTTTTTTGAAGAATACTTCAAGTTAAGTTTATTTCAGTTAAGGCAAGCATATATACAATATTTACAATAAGTTTAAGTTCATTATCATTATTTATAAGGGTAAGTACATGTAGGTAAACTTAGATACATATGAACTGGAAACCCAACTCGACTGCTTATTCTGAGCACCAAGCACAATAGCAAAAGGTTCCGATTTAAAAAATCTTCGGTATGACCCGACAAGAACTAGAACTCCTTTCTTCCCACCTCTCGCCTGCAAGTCTGATGCTATAACCAATTGGCAAACGCATTTTGGTCGGGACTGAAGGTGTCTTGGTAAAGTAGTCTGCAAAAATTGCAAAAATGCAAAAATTGTGATCAAAATAAATGCTCTGTTAAAAGATCTTTCTCAAATTACCAAAACAATTGCATGCTCTAAGTGCACTTCAGTCTTTGGTTCTATTGTTTTATCCTTTAGTTAGAAGAAGTTTTACGGCCCAGTTTCCAACCAGTTGGTTCAAGTCAAACTGGCCACGGTCTTTTTCCAAGTTGTGACTGACTGGCTTGTTTTCCCTACGTCATTGCTTATGCTGAGCATCAAGCACTATGGCAGGAGGTTCCATTTTAAAGTCTTCGGTATGACTCGGCTAGGACTCCAACTCCCGACCTCCAGCGTTTTATTCTTGAACACTGTCTAAATTCCATTCAGATTGTCTAATTAAAAGGGTCTAGTGAATTCTTCAATTATCCACTCATACATGGGCGTCCGGAAGAAGGGCAAGGGGGGCACTTGCCCCCTCCCCCGGAAAATCAAACTTGTGAAAAAATTAATTAAAAATTTAAATAAAAAAATTAAAAATAAATCATCAAAATATCTTCACTCACAGCGTCATTTTCTACTCGTGAAATATGCGGACATTTGACCGCGAATAGCAAAAGAGAGGATGGTATGCTGAATAGTGAAATCGAAATTTGGGGACCATCATTCGTGACATCTATTGGAAATTTGTAATTGTAAAAACTATGCCAAAATTGTACTGGTTTTCAGGTATGTTGTGTGCATATGGCATCCGACTATTGATGAATTCGTTGGCTTGGTTTGGTCCCATGCTGATCTCAAGTGGCGACGCGCGGATGTAAATAGGATATACAAGGTGAATATGGGGGGGTATGATTCATAATTGAGTAACGGATATAGGCCTATACAGGCTGTTTGACAGCGTAAGTTTTATCGTGCATAGGCGTGCGAGGTCGTGACAGAGAGGCAGATTTCCCTTCAACAATTTTTTACATTGAAAATTCTAAAAATCTAAAAATTACAGACATGAAATTCCTGTTTCAGGGCTGGGTACATGCAGCTTATAACACTCGCCAAGTGTCGTTTCCGGCCATCTGGAGGGTTTGTAAAGCCCAAAATTTTCTTGTGCGCTCCGCGCAAACCTATGGTGGCGCTCCGCTTAGATAGTGTACACAATTCAATCATCCATGAATGACCTTGCCCCCCCTTGTAAAAATTTCTGCGGACGCCCATGCACTCATATGCAAATTTTAGCCCGCTTATGCAGCCTCTTAATATTGCCACTGTTTTCACTCCATATCCCAGTGACCCCCTAATGGTAAAATTGTGACACATGTCTCCATTGACTTCCTCCAAAGGTTTTAAGCTTCATTCCTCTTAAGGAAGGGTAACAGTAGCGTAGCCACGGGGGAGGGGCGGTCTAGGGGTTAGAAACCCCCATGACCCAATCTTGCAATGCAAAAAACACCTAAAATAGCGGTTTTTTCTCTCTATCCTTAGACTTTTCCCTCAAGTCGTGCCCCCCCCCCCCCCACATGAGACCATCCTCTCATGACACAATCCTGGATCTACCATAAATGGTTCTTAGGCTATAAAAATCTTCGAGCTCCGCGCGCTGCATTCTTTGTCTCAATGTTGTCCTTTTATCAGCATCTTTTGCCAGTAGTAAAAACTTTCGGAGAAGCATGGCAGGGAAACTAAAGCTCTGTATTTGTCATCAGGTAGAAGAGTCGCCTTGTGATTTGCAGATGGGCTTTGATGGGGAATTGAAATTGCCTCGATGCAGACTCTTAATTGCAAGTTTCGTTACAGAAATGATATGGAATGTAAAATTTCAGTGCGCTTGCCACACATTCGTCATGGATTCCACGCCATATCTTTAATACAGGCCAATTTGAAATAATACAGTTAAAAAACCCCAAAGGGAGAGGATTTTTCGCAAATACGAAATCTGTCTCCACACCCCCTCCCGCGCAACACAAAACATTGTAGATGTGCATGTTTTATTTCCCGAAAAGTATAAGAAGTATGATCACAAGATATGCGTTGAATGATAGCCGCCATTTAAAATACACGTATGAAGTTATACACATGTCAGATTTAAGAAAGTTTCTTGCGAATCGCGCGAAAAATTTTGGTTTCATTTTTCTGGAAGGTCGGTCAGTACAGCTCCCCTAATCGACCCAGGCTTCTTTTTTTGCTAAAATATTCAAAAATTCTCCCAAGGGAGGGGACAATGTGCCGTGGTATAAATAGAAGCTTACAGTGAGATAACCAACTGATTTGTAAACCACGGCTTGTAGTCAATGCTAGAATAACCTTTAATTGACAACTTAAATACCTCACAAATACCATCAACCTACATGAACGTACGGGGCAAGGCTTTGCGCCCTACCGAGGCTTAACCGCTGGACCCTACAAAGGGCGTCGATCTGGCTTGTGGAATGGGGGAAAAAATTTTCCAACAGCCGGAACCCTGGATCGCTTCCTGGACTTGACTCCTCTTTAAGCAATTAACATTCACAAACGTGAGCACACACGTAAACACACAAGCAAACACGAACACACACTCACGTTAAAGGGCATATACACAAAAAAATCAATAGACAGCGCATTACAAATGCAGAATTTTTATACCTTTAATAGGCTCAAATCACGAACTGTCTACATGAACAGAGCATACGTACTGCACAGAAGATTGTCGCCACCGTACGGGTGAGAATGGTGTATCAAGATAACTGTGTGCTAAGCATGGTTTTGTGTAAAAGTTTGGACTTGCTCAAGCAAATCGCCAGATTTTACCAGAAAGTTGAAATATTTTTGAAATATTGCAAGGTAAGGTCAAAATTACCACACGTATTGCAGGAAGATGGCATTGTTTCAAGTTCAACTTTTGTTTAAAATATAAGGCAGAGTAGTCGTCAAATCAGACGATTTATAGCTTCACGGCGGCCATCTTGGTGCGCCTTTTTTGACTCAATCGGTGGCGACAATCTACGGGTAGGACGTACGCGTTACATGCTTTGTCCATGTATATAGGAAGTCCGTGGCACAAACTGACGTTTCATCGAAGCAAAATTCATGTGTATACCGCATTCTGTCTGTTTGATTTAATCTTGCTATATGGAGCAAAGGCTCCATGTAGCAAGATTCATGTCCAAGGTCCATTTGGCAAGATCCACAGATCCCCGGAGTTCCCGGTATCTCAGGAGCCAAACACTCAATTTAATTGGGGGAGATAACTAATGTGAATATGTTCAAGACGCTGTCTATAAGTCGTTTGCAGTTAACAAACCGTGATTAATCTCAACCCCCTGTCTGCTTTCTCCAGGGCTGTTGATTTCCTATCTGTGCTTTTGCTTGGGAGACTTCCAGTTGCATCGGTAATCGATACTTATTCAGGGTCCCCGTCCAAATACCTGACTCGCCGTGTATGTAGTTAACAGAATTCTAAAGTAACTGTCTCCCTATGATGAATGTAGGGATGATTACATGAGCCTTCCGGCCCTTTGGCATTTTTTTTTTTGGGGGGGGGGGGGATATATCCTCCCTATCCCCCAGGATCTACGTCTATGACTTTGATAGTCTGCATGTCGTCGTAGCTTGTTTCTGATATTCAGTCGGGTAGACTCTCTGACCCGGTCCCCATCCCTAGCCCCTGAAGCCAACGGTATCATTAACAGATTGCAACTCTAGTCGCTCATCATAGCATGCAGAGCGGACGCTGTACATAGCCATGATATGATGGCGCTCTATCAGAAATCATAGTAGCCCCAGGTCTCTATACAGTATACCAGCAAACCTTGGTGCAGTTTCCATTTACAGGAAACCCGGATTTTGAGGCACGAATTAGTAAACATGAGAAGGTCACGTGGTACACGAAACATGTATGAATAGTCATATTTCCGTACACACATCTGATACATCGACCAGCGAACAGCCTTAGTAGCTTTTGTACATGGAAAATAATAATTTAGCAAAAAATTTAGGTAGTTATACGGTAAGCTTTCTTTGAAAAATCACAAAGACAACTTGCAAAATCTGTTTCCAGAATGGTTGGGGTTATGAATAGATTAAGATATCTTCTTCCCAGTAAAATTTTGTTAAATATCTATAATTCTTTAATCGTCCCTCACCTTACAGCACTTTACTCTGGGGCGATATTCCTCCCAAAGTTACATTAACAAACTCTAATCTTTTTCCAAACTGAGCGGGCTGTCCGTTGACTAATCGCAAATGTTCCATCTTACATCCTGCACGCATTTCCATATTTTTATAACCTTAAAGGGCAAGAGCAGTCATCCCAAATTGAAGAAGCGTAGTAGACTGTCCAGTTTCATGAATGGCTGTCGGGAGTCATGTGACCTTGTTTTTTCTCTTCAAATGTGAAATTTAGCAGAAATACTACTGTTTGGTTTACCTTGATAATGCAATAGTAAAGTCATAAAATGTAATGATAAGATACTTTGAAGAGAAATAAGATGAAAATTGTTTTATTAAGCTTTTTCTTCAAAATAAGTTCGGGGTGGGGGGGCTGTTCTTTACCTTTAATATTCTTACTTTAAAGGACCATTATAAATACCAGTTAGGTTCCCATACAGACACCACAACTTGACCAACTTCCCCTATGATTTGAATTCGATCGTTTTCCCTCCCAAACAGTATCCATCATAATTATCCCACAAGCTTGGGAAAGAGATAATCTGATACAACTTTTCACACGAACAATGTTTGCCCACTCCCAAGTGAAAAATCATGGTGTTCACCTCTGAAATTCTCTTGACACTAAATTACGAAAGTAGAAAGTCCTCAATATTATTTTTTAAGAAGTACTTCAAAAACATCTGTTATATCTTTCCTAATCTGCTTCTTGTATATATTATGTTTATTATTATTAATAATATGAGCCTTAAACTCCTCATATTTTTAATTTTTTCACTTTCTATACGTGTACTTAGATGCATGATGTGTTGTTTTATTATTTTGAGACGAAAAACTCTGGATTGGACCATACTGGAAAAGCTTTTAGCTTCGTCTGGTTCCGTTTTTTCTTTTGATACGCTATCATTTACTTATCTGTGATTCTTTTTATGCAAAAATGTTCATGCATTTCAATTGGAAAAATAAACGAAAACGAAACGAACTTGAATGTCATGTGTGTGACCAGGCCGTACGTTGGATGCACATAATGCCCATGGTTACGCGAGATATAATTCACAATATTTTGATTTTTGCCGAGACTTCATTTTTGGTGGCCGTAAATGAGATTCGCTAGAAAGTTGAAGGGCTATTGTACCGTAGATAAATCATGTAACTTAGTTGGAAACATCGTGTTCGGCAGTGAAGCCGTTGAAAGACTCATAGTATTATTTACAGTAGCGAAAGTAGAATTTTTGATGTTTGAATGATCAAGTAGCCTAGAATCTAATGAAACGCACACACAATAGCCTGTAAGCTACTCATCACTACTTTTTTTATCAAGCGTTGCATTATTCAACTTTTCAGTTACTATGATGGCTGATCCTCCGAATAACTCGAGTCCGAGTCGCTCACGGGGATCTGCCTTAGGACTGAGCTTCATACAATTTCGCTGTTAAAGTGTCAGTTTGCGTCCCTTAGTGTGCTAGCGTTTTACGGCAAAATGTAACTGTTATGCTCCCGCGTCTACATGATATTCGTTTTCTTGTGCATGTGTGTGAGCAATACGTGCGCGTGTAACTTAGTTTCGCGTGTTCACAGTCATTGTTGTACGGCAAACGTGATTGTACTTGCATGTATGATGTAGCTAACCGCACAGCTCAGTGCAGCAATTTGCCGACAACTTTACAAGGATGGCTGGAAGAGCTCCTGAATTAGACGAATTTCTTTCTCGATACCCTTCTTTATCTTTTGTTGAAGGAGGAAAAAAGGTGAAATATGGTTGCAGTGTCTCTTTCAAATATAGGCTAGGCTGGCGAAATTAATATAATTAGGCCTAAGGAAAACATGGGAGGGAGTTTCTTGGGGCGGTGTCTGATTGTTTCCTCACTCAGCATGTTCTGTTTCCCACTCGTGAGGATAATTGTTTAGATTTGGTGTTAAGTACTGATGAAAATCTGGTCAGAAATTTGAGGAGTGGTGGTAAGGTTGGATGTAGTGACCATGACCTTATTAGTTTTGACATTTGTTGTTTCAGTAAACCTCCAAGTAGTGACAAAACTGTTCTTGACTTCAGTAAAGCTAATTTTAGTCATGCAAAAGAGGAGCTTAGCATAGATTGGGTTGCACATCTGTCTCATTTAGGTCCTGCTGAAGCTTGGAAATTTTTCAGCAGTACTGTTTCTGATATTACAAAGTTATGTATACCACTCAAGAAGGCTCCGGTGAAAAGTAGGCCTATTTTGATTTCTAGGGAGGTACTCAGGGCAACTAGGAAGAAACGTAAGTGTTGGCGACGTTATAAGGCCAGCAAGGATTCTGATGACTTAAGTGCCTACAAGAGTCAAGAGGTCTTAGTTAAAAATTTGGTTAAGGACACTAAAGCTAGGTTTGAAAAAAAGTTGGCCAGTGAGGTTAAGATTAACCCAAAATCTTTCCATGCCTATGTTAGGTCTAAGCAGCATGTTAAGGAGGGGGTTGGGCCACTTCATGATGTGAATGGTTCATTAGTTAGTGATCATCAGGATATGGCTAATTTGTTAAATGATTATTTTGTATCTGTTTTTACCAAGGAGTCATCTGTCATGGGGATTTGTAGGGGTTCTGATATCCCTTCTTCAATGAGTGACATTGTGTTCTCTGAGGAGCTGGTTCTGAAAAAATTAAAGAGTTTGAAGGCAAGTAAGGCTCCTGGGCCAGATGGGATCCATCCCGCCATCCTTCATGAATGCTCTGAGGTTTTATCAGTTCCACTATCAATTATTTTTCAGAAATGTCTTGACTCAAATTTTGTTCCTACCGACTGGCGGGTTGCTAATGTCACTCCAATTTTTAAAAAGGGGGATCGGAGTTCACCTTGTAATTACAGGCCAGTCAGTTTAACTAGTGTTGTGTGCAAAATTATGGAATCCTTAATCAAGGACTGTTTGCTAAAGCATCTCTTAGATAATGGGTTACTCAATCTAACTCAGCATGGTTTCCTACCCAGTAGATCTTGTGTTACAAATTTGCTAAGCTTTCTTGAGGATGTTTCTTCGTCTCTCGATTCAGGTTCCAGTGTGGACGTCATTTACCTTGACTTCCAAAAAGCTTTTGACAAAGTACCTCTAGGTAGACTCATGGTAAAATTGCATAGGTTAGGCATCATAGGCAAGTGCGCTCAGTGGATCAATTCGTGGCTCAATGGTAGGTCTCAGAGAGTTGTTGTCAATGGAAACTTTTCTTCCTGGAAAGAAGTCTCAAGTGGTGTACCACAAGGTTCTGTTCTTGGCCCACTTCTTTTCTTAATTTTCATAAATGATATTGATAGCTCTATCACTTCCAGTATAAGTAAGTTTGCTGATGATACTAAGCTCTATAGGAAGGTTGGAGGAAAGGATGATTCTTTATTGCTTCAGAAAGATCTGGATAGGTTGTTTTCATGGTCTCAGACTTGGCAAATGTCTTTTAATGCTGATAAGTGCAAAGTCCTCCACTTTGGTTCTAAGAATCCCCACCATGATTATACTATGAATGGTACTAATTTGAACAAAGTGACTTCTGAGAAAGACCTTGGTGTAGTTATTACAAGAGATTTAAAGTCATCTAGGCAGTGTGCAGCTACTGCTGCAAGGGCAAATAGGGTGCTTGGGTTGATCAGGAGGAATTTTAAGAGTTTTAGTAAAGAAATTGTGCTAAATTTGTATAAGCAGCTGGTTCGACCCCATCTCAACTATGCTGCACAGGCCTGGAGTCCCTTCTTTGAAAAGGACAAATTGCTTTTAGAGCAAGTTCAGAAGAGAGCTACCCGACTCATACCTGAGGTTAAAAATCTACCTTATTCCCAAAGGCTTAAGCTGCTTGGGCTTACCACTTTGGAGCTGAGAAGGATTAGGGGGACATGCTCCAGGTATACAAATTTCTATCTGAAGGGAATCCTTTGTTAGCTTGCAGTTATTTAAAGGTCCAGAGTAATCCTCGGGTTAGAGGCCATTGCAAAAAGCTTGAAAAGTCTTTTGCTAGACTTGACATTAGGAAGTTCAGTTTCTCTCATAGGGTTGTTAGTGAGTGGAATAGCCTGCCTGAGTGGGTTGTTAACTCCACATCAGTGCACCGTTTTAAGGTTAATATTGACAAGTTTTTCCATGACTGTGGTAGAATCTAATCTTTCTGGGCTCTTTAGGTGTTGGTGGTTTGCTTTGTTTTGGGGGTTTTTTGGATTACAGGGCATCTTATGGGGCCTTTACAGCCCTCCTTTGCCCTTTAACCTGTTATGTTATGTTATGTTATGTTATGTTATGTTATGTTATGTTATGTTATGTTATGTTATGTTATGTTATGTTATGTTATGTTATGTTATGTTATGTTATGTTATGTTATGTTATGTTATGTTATGTATGTGCATGACTGTATGCAACAGGAGGCCCAGGCCATGAGCCCGATTTGGCCAAGACCTCGCTTGCTGAATCGGGCAGACTGTAGTGCCTCAGTGGGGCAGAAATAATGCCCTAGTTGAGGATCTGGAAAAGTGCAAAAGGTCACTGCCCTGAGGAAATAGAGCCTGTTTTGGTTATGGTCATATTCCAAAACAGGGAGCTTCTAGTTGCCTGAGCAAGCATAGAATAAATAACTTTTAAACATTAATCCAAGTTTTTTTTTCAAATATGGCCATCATTGAGGTACAGAACTCTTCTCACAGGGGGTGGTGACTTTTTCTGACTGCAGGGGCTCAACCAGAGCATAATCTCTTCTACACTGAGGGACCAAGTCCGTCTGATTGGGGAAGGTAATGGCCATTTGTGGGGTGGCAGTCCCCTACCCGGCCCCAGTCCAGTACCGCCCAGGTGGCCCTGCTCATCAAATCAGAGGCAGTGAGTGCTACAGGTGTTAACTCACAGGAAAAAGATGAAGGGCGTGTCCTCTCATCCCAAACTAGTACAATTATCGTAGTAGTCTACAGAAATTATCTTGTTTTTGGTGTAATGGTGAGAGCATCTGCCTCTTCGATTCCCAGGTTGAGTCGTAACAGAGACTCTAAAAAGTGGAACCTACTGCCGCTGTGCGTGATGCTCCGTATAAGCAATGAAGTAGGGAAAACAAGCCAGTCAGCCAAAACTGGAAAAAAGGCCATGGTCTTTTTGACTTGAACCAAAAGGTTGGAAACTACAGTAGGTCGTAAAACTCTGTCTAACTCAAGGCAGTTGGCATTTTTGTAAAGTAAATTCAATTTATGAGTTTATAAAGGTAAGGTGAGGTTCAGTGAAGTGAGCAATTTTTCTCTGAAGGGGGGGGGGCATGGCCTGCTTGACTTGATCCAATTGCTTGGAAACTAGGCTGTAAAACTCTAACTAACTCAAGGCAGTTGGCATTTTTGTAAAATAAACTCAATGTATGAGTTTATAAAGGTAAGGTGAGGTTCAGTGAAGTAGGCAATTTTTCCCTGAAGGGGGGCGGGGGGGAGGAGGTCGCATGCAGTATGTTGAGTGATTGCCGGTAGGGGGAGGGGTCTAAGGGAGAGGTTTCCCTTTCCCCTTTGAAAATTCTTGACCTTTTCAAGGAGCTTAAATCCAAAATGGTGCAAGATTTTTAATTTTTTAGGAATAGTCGTGAAAGTTGAATTGTGGTGGTTGATGGGGTAAAACTGAACATTTTGTGTCTTTACATGCAATCAGATTATCAGATGCCAAACAGAACTGGTACCTATTCGAAGTAAAATTTGTTTTTAAATTTGCATACTTTTAGAAGTCCAATTAAAAAGCATCAGTGATGGGCTTAAGGGCACGGGAGCATGTCCGTTTTTTATTTTTGTGCACAAAAAAGTAAATCTACCATAAATACAACACTATCTAAGTTTAGCGCCTTTTTCAGTTGGTGTGGAGAAGAAAGAAAATTTAGAAAAATCGCTGTTCCTCAGATGGCCGAAAATTGTATTATCATGCTTTTAAAAGTGTATGTAAATAGTCTTTATTTTTAGCTTTTGCAATAATTAAAAACCATCAACTTGCTAAGAGATCAGAAGTTTACCACAAAATGTACCATAACATTAGATGAAATGGTAGGCTATGTAATCTTCAGGAGGGAAACTACAATGGAATCGAAAATATGCTGTTTCCCTATTGCAACTCTTGGCTGAACTCAAGATCAGTTGAATTGATGCAATTTTGTATGTTACTGTCCGAACTCCTGACCTATAAATGGTTTTACTCCAAACATCAGTTGCATGATAAATGTCAAACTATTGCTCAGCACACCTGACCATCCTCCACTCCCCTGCCCCTTTCTCGTACCTCTTTATTGGCTGCGGAACAAACTTGAGGGATGTCCCTTACCCTTTGAAACTGTTTGTAAAAGTTAGAGCCTTTACATGCAATCTTTTGCCACATATGCTACCTTCTGTGAGGAAAGGGGTTGGGTGGCATTGCCCAATGCCCTCCCTGGGTACTTCACTGGTGGGGTACTTAAAATTTATTGATATCCATCCGTCCAAGAATCACCTGGACATTTTAGGTCACCCTTTAGTGGCGGATAGTCTCAAATTTGTCCTGAAATCATTCCGAAGCTCCCCAACAAAATTTACCAAATTTTTAAATATGATCACGAAATATACTTTCCCATATAGTTTTGTTGATGAGTTATTTCAATTTTTCTGAAGACGGTTAATCCCACTTTGTTCATTCTTGGACCCTCTTCACAGGACACAGTTTGTAGGCTAGCTCAAGTACGGTTTCCCAGACTGCATTTCACCCTGAGTGCTAAGGGTATAAAGATTGAGCAATAACGGTCACAAATGTGATGTCTGCTTCTTAACTTCTCTAGGCCTAAATTGCTGGCTTTTGTGGGGGTTTGTGTTCTGAGCTGGGCTAATGGCCCAGAGTTTGCCTTAGCAGCATTCGTTTACTTCCCTCAACTGCACATGTCGGCCAAACCCTGTGGTGTGAAGGTGGAAGCTTTCAGGAATAAGCTAGGGGGAGCAAATCCAACACTCTATTAGTAGTTTAGCATACTTGCCAACTCTACCGATTTGGGCGGTAGAATACCGCTTTTTAGAGATTTGAACTGACTACCGATTTTTTACTCTAATCTACCAATTTTTGGCAAACCTGCCATAATATTTATTGAAAGTATGATTTATGTTACACTTTGCTGTTTAAGCGTGCGTGTTGTGTGTAATTCACCATAAAACAGCTCAGAAAATGTTGATAAAAATACGATCCATCGATCGAGCTTGAGCTGAGAGATATGGATCGATCGAAACCCGCGCGCTGCGTACGTACGTACGTATAGGTGTACTGTGTTCTGGAGTATTGTCAAGCTGTACTGTACTCGACTGTTTACATCTTTTACAGTATACCAGCAAACCTTGGTGCAGTTTCCATTTACAGGAAACCCGGATTTTGAGGCACGAATTAGTAAACATGAGAAGGTCACGTGGTACACGAAACATGTATGAATAGTCATATTTCCGTACACACATCTGATACATCGACCAGCGAACAGCCTTAGTAGCTTTTGTACATGGAAAATAATAATTTAGCAAAAAATTTAGGTAGTTATACGGTAAGCTTTCTTTGAAAAATCACAAAGACAACTTGCAAAATCTGTTTCCAGAATGGTTGGGGTTATGAATAGATTAAGATATCTTCTTCCCAGTAAAATTTTGTTAAATATCTATAATTCTTTAATCGTCCCTCACCTTACAGCACTTTACTCTGGGGCGATATTCCTCCCAAAGTTACATTAACAAACTCTAATCTTTTTCCAAACTGAGCGGGCTGTCCGTTGACTAATCGCAAATGTTCCATCTTACATCCTGCACGCATTTCCATATTTTTATAACCTTAAAGGGCAAGAGCAGTCATCCCAAATTGAAGAAGCGTAGTAGACTGTCCAGTTTCATGAATGGCTGTCGGGAGTCATGTGACCTTGTTTTTTCTCTTCAAATGTGAAATTTAGCAGAAATACTACTGTTTGGTTTACCTTGATAATGCAATAGTAAAGTCATAAAATGTAATGATAAGATACTTTGAAGAGAAATAAGATGAAAATTGTTTTATTAAGCTTTTTCTTCAAAATAAGTTCGGGGTGGGGGGGGGGGGGCTGTTCTTTACCTTTAATATTCTTACTTTAAAGGACCATTATAAATACCAGTTAGGTTCCCATACAGACACCACAACTTGACCAACTTCCCCTATGATTTGAATTCGATCGTTTTCCCTCCCAAACAGTATCCATCATAATTATCCCACAAGCTTGGGAAAGAGATAATCTGATACAACTTTTCACACGAACAATGTTTGCCCACTCCCAAGTGAAAAATCATGGTGTTCACCTCTGAAATTCTCTTGACACTAAATTACGAAAGTAGAAAGTCCTCAATATTATTTTTTAAGAAGTACTTCAAAAACATCTGTTATATCTTTCCTAATCTGCTTCTTGTATATATTATGTTTATTATTATTAATAATATGAGCCTTAAACTCCTCATATTTTTAATTTTTTCACTTTCTATACGTGTACTTAGATGCATGATGTGTTGTTTTATTATTTTGAGACGAAAAACTCTGGATTGGACCATACTGGAAAAGCTTTTAGCTTCGTCTGGTTCCGTTTTTTCTTTTGATACGCTATCATTTACTTATCTGTGATTCTTTTTATGCAAAAATGTTCATGCATTTCAATTGGAAAAATAAACGAAAACGAAACGAACTTGAATGTCATGTGTGTGACCAGGCCGTACGTTGGATGCACATAATGCCCATGGTTACGCGAGATATAATTCACAATATTTTGATTTTTGCCGAGACTTCATTTTTGGTGGCCGTAAATGAGATTCGCTAGAAAGTTGAAGGGCTATTGTACCGTAGATAAATCATGTAACTTAGTTGGAAACATCGTGTTCGGCAGTGAAGCCGTTGAAAGACTCATAGTATTATTTACAGTAGCGAAAGTAGAATTTTTGATGTTTGAATGATCAAGTAGCCTAGAATCTAATGAAACGCACACACAATAGCCTGTAAGCTACTCATCACTACTTTTTTATCAAGCGTTGCATTATTCAACTTTTCAGTTACTATGATGGCTGATCCTCCGAATAACTCGAGTCCGAGTCGCTCACGGGGATCTGCCTTAGGACTGAGCTTCATACAATTTCGCTGTTAAAGTGTCAGTTTGCGTCCCTTAGTGTGCTAGCGTTTTACGGCAAAATGTAACTGTTATGCTCCCGCGTCTACATGATATTCGTTTTCTTGTGCATGTGTGTGAGCAATACGTGCGCGTGTAACTTAGTTTCGCGTGTTCACAGTCATTGTTGTACGGCAAACGTGATTGTACTTGCATGTATGATGTAGCTAACCGCACAGCTCAGTGCAGCAATTTGCCGACAACTTTACAAGGATGGCTGGAAGAGCTCCTGAATTAGACGAATTTCTTTCTCGATACCCTTCTTTATCTTTTGTTGAAGGAGGAAAAAAGGTGAAATATGGTTGCAGTGTCTCTTTCAAATATAGGCTAGGCTGGCGAAATTAATATAATTAGGCCTAAGGAAAACATGGGAGGGAGTTTCTTGGGGCGGTGTCTGATTGTTTCCTCACTCAGCATGTTCTGTTTCCCACTCGTGAGGATAATTGTTTAGATTTGGTGTTAAGTACTGATGAAAAACTGGTCAGAAATTTGAGGAGTGGTGGTAAGGTTGGATGTAGTGACCATGACCTTATTAGTTTTGACATTTGTTGTTTCAGTAAACCTCCAAGTAGTGACAAAACTGTTCTTGACTTCAGTAAAGCTAATTTTAGTCATGCAAAGAGGAGCTTAGCATAGATTGGGTTGCACATCTGTCTCATTTAGGTCCTGCTGAAGCTTGGAAATTTTTCAGCAGTACTGTTTCTGATATTACAAAGTTATGTATACCACTCAAGAAGGCTCCGGTGAAAAGTAGGCCTATTTTGATTTCTAGGGAGGTACTCAGGGCAACTAGGAAGAAACGTAAGTGTTGGCGACGTTATAAGGCCAGCAAGGATTCTGATGACTTAAGTGCCTACAAGAGTCAAGAGGTCTTAGTTAAAAATTTGGTTAAGGACACTAAAGCTAGGTTTGAAAAAAAGTTGGCCAGTGAGGTTAAGATTAACCCAAAATCTTTCCATGCCTATGTTAGGTCTAAGCAGCATGTTAAGGAGGGGTTGGGCCACTTCATGATGTGAATGGTTCATTAGTTAGTGATCATCAGGATATGGCTAATTTGTTAAATGATTATTTTGTATCTGTTTTTACCAAGGAGTCATCTGTCATGGGGATTTGTAGGGGTTCTGATATCCCTTCTTCAATGAGTGACATTGTGTTCTCTGAGGAGCTGGTTCTGAAAAAATTAAAGAGTTTGAAGGCAAGTAAGGCTCCTGGGCCAGATGGGATCCATCCCGCCATCCTTCATGAATGCTCTGAGGTTTTATCAGTTCCACTATCAATTATTTTTCAGAAATGTCTTGACTCAAATTTTGTTCCTACCGACTGGCGGGTTGCTAATGTCACTCCAATTTTTAAAAAGGGGGATCGGAGTTCACCTTGTAATTACAGGCCAGTCAGTTTAACTAGTGTTGTGTGCAAAATTATGGAATCCTTAATCAAGGACTGTTTGCTAAAGCATCTCTTAGATAATGGGTTACTCAATCTAACTCAGCATGGTTTCCTACCCAGTAGATCTTGTGTTACAAATTTGCTAAGCTTTCTTGAGGATGTTTCTTCGTCTCTCGATTCAGGTTCCAGTGTGGACGTCATTTACCTTGACTTCCAAAAAGCTTTTGACAAAGTACCTCTAGGTAGACTCATGGTAAAATTGCATAGGTTAGGCATCATAGGCAAGTGCGCTCAGTGGATCAATTCGTGGCTCAATGGTAGGTCTCAGAGAGTTGTTGTCAATGGAAACTTTTCTTCCTGGAAAGAAGTCTCAAGTGGTGTACCACAAGGTTCTGTTCTTGGCCCACTTCTTTTCTTAATTTTCATAAATGATATTGATAGCTCTATCACTTCCAGTATAAGTAAGTTTGCTGATGATACTAAGCTCTATAGGAAGGTTGGAGGAAAGGATGATTCTTTATTGCTTCAGAAAGATCTGGATAGGTTGTTTTCATGGTCTCAGACTTGGCAAATGTCTTTTAATGCTGATAAGTGCAAAGTCCTCCACTTTGGTTCTAAGAATCCCCACCATGATTATACTATGAATGGTACTAATTTGAACAAAGTGACTTCTGAGAAAGACCTTGGTGTAGTTATTACAAGAGATTTAAAGTCATCTAGGCAGTGTGCAGCTACTGCTGCAAGGGCAAATAGGGTGCTTGGGTTGATCAGGAGGAATTTTAAGAGTTTTAGTAAAGAAATTGTGCTAAATTTGTATAAGCAGCTGGTGCGACCCCATCTCGACTATGCTGCACAGGCCTGGAGTCCCTTCTTTGAAAAGGACAAATTGCTTTTAGAGCAAGTTCAGAAGAGAGCTACCCGACTCATACCTGAGGTTAAAAATCTACCTTATTCCCAAAGGCTTAAGCTGCTTGGGCTTACCACTTTGGAGCTGAGAAGGATTAGGGGGGACATGCTCCAGGTATACAAATTTCTATCTGAAGGGAATCCTTTGTTAGCTTGCAGTTATTTAAAGGTCCAGAGTAATCCTCGGGTTAGAGGCCATTGCAAAAAGCTTGAAAAGTCTTTTGCTAGACTTGACATTAGGAAGTTCAGTTTCTCTCATAGGGTTGTTAGTGAGTGGAATAGCCTGCCTGAGTGGGTTGTTAACTCCACATCAGTGCACCGTTTTAAGGTTAATATTGACAAGTTTTTCCATGACTGTGGTAGAATCTAATCTTTCTGGGCTCTTTAGGTGTTGGTGGTTTGCTTTGTTTTGGGGTTTTTTTTTGGATTACAGGGCATCTTATGGGGCCTTTACAGCCCTCCTTTGCCCTTTAACCTGTTATGTTATGTTATGTTATGTTATGTTATGTTATGTTATGTTATGTTATGTTATGTTATGTTATGTTATGTTATGTTATGTTATGTTATGTTATGTTATGTTATGTTATGTTATGTTATGTATGTGCATGACTGTATGCAACAGGAGGCCCAGGCCATGAGCCTGATTTGGCCAAGACCTCGCTTGCTGAATCGGGCAGACTGTAGTGCCTCAGTGGGGCAGAAATAATGCCCTAGTTGAGGATCTGGAAAAGTGCAAAAGGTCACTGCCCTGAGGAAATAGAGCCTGTTTTGGTTATGGTCATATTCCAAAACAGGGAGCTTCTAGTTGCCTGAGCAAGCATAGAATAAATAACTTTTAAACATTAATCCAAGTTTTTTTTTCAAATATGGCCATCATTGAGGTACAGAACTCTTCTCATAGGGGGTGGTGACTTTTTCTGACTGCAGGGGCTCAACCAGAGCATAATCTCTTCTACACTGAGGGACCAAGTCCGTCTGATTGGGGAAGGTAATGGCCATTTGTGGGGTGGCAGTCCCCTACCCGGCCCCAGTCCAGTACCGCCCAGGTGGCCCTGCTCATCAAATCAGAGGCAGTGAGTGCTACAGGTGTTAACTCACAGGAAAAAGATGAAGGGCGTGTCCTCTCATCCCAAACTAGTACAATTATCGTAGTAGTCTACAGAAATTATCTTGTTTTTGGTGTAATGGTGAGAGCATCTGCCTCTTCGATTCCCAGGTTGAGTCGTAACAGAGACTCTAAAAAGTGGAACCTACTGCCGCTGTGCGTGATGCTCCGTATAAGCAATGAAGTAGGGAAAACAAGCCAGTCAGCCAAAACTGGAAAAAAGGCCATGGTCTTTTTGACTTGAACCAAAAGGTTGGAAACTACAGTAGGTCGTAAAACTCTGTCTAACTCAAGGCAGTTGGCATTTTTGTAAAGTAAATTCAATTTATGAGTTTATAAAGGTAAGGTGAGGTTCAGTGAAGTAAGCAATTTTTCTCTGAAGGGGGGGGCATGGCCTGCTTGACTTGATCCAATTGCTTGGAAACTAGGCTGTAAAACTCTAACTAACTCAAGGCAATTGGCATTTTTGTAAAATAAACTCAATGTATGAGTTTATAAAGGTAAGGTGAGGTTCAGTGAAGTAGGCAATTTTTCCCTGAAGGGGGGCGGGGGGGAGGAGGTCGCATGCAGTATGTTGAGTGATTGCCGGTAGGGGGAGGGGTCTAAGGGAGAGGTTTCCCTTTCCCCTTTGAAAATTCTTGACCTTTTCAAGGAGCTTAAATCCAAAATGGTGCAAGATTTTTAATTTTTTAGGAATAGTCGTGAAAGTTGAATTGTGGTGGTTGATGGGGTAAAACTGAACATTTTGTGTCTTTACATGCAATCAGATTATCAGATGCCAAACAGAACTGGTACCTATTCGAAGTAAAATTTGTTTTTAAATTTGCATACTTTTAGAAGTCCAATTAAAAAGCATCAGTGATGGGCTTAAGGGCACGGGAGCATGTCCGTTTTTTATTTTTGTGCACAAAAAAGTAAATCTACCATAAATACAACACTATCTAAGTTTAGCGCCTTTTTCAGTTGGTGTGGAGAAGAAAGAAAATTTAGAAAAATCGCTGTTCCTCAGATGGCCGAAAATTGTATTATCATGCTTTTAAAAGTGTATGTAAATAGTCTTTATTTTTAGCTTTTGCAATAATTAAAAACCATCAACTTGCTAAGAGATCAGAAGTTTACCACAAAATGTACCATAACATTAGATGAAATGGTAGGCTATGTAATCTTCAGGAGGGAAACTACAATGGAATCGAAAATATGCTGTTTCCCTATTGCAACTCTTGGCTGAACTCAAGATCAGTTGAATTGATGCAATTTTGTATGTTACTGTCCGAACTCCTGACCTATAAATGGTTTTACTCCAAACATCAGTTGCATGATAAATGTCAAACTATTGCTCAGCACACCTGACCATCCTCCACTCCCCTGCCCCTTTCTCGTACCTCTTTATTGGCTGCGGAACAAACTTGAGGGATGTCCCTTACCCTTTGAAACTGTTTGTAAAAGTTAGAGCCTTTACATGCAATCTTTTGCCACATATGCTACCTTCTGTGAGGAAAGGGGTTGGGTGGCATTGCCCAATGCCCTCCCTGGGTACTTCACTGGTGGGGTACTTAAAATTTATTGATATCCATCCGTCCAAGAATCACCTGGACATTTTAGGTCACCCTTTAGTGGCGGATAGTCTCAAATTTGTCCTGAAATCATTCCGAAGCTCCCCAACAAAATTTACCAAATTTTTAAATATGATCACGAAATATACTTTCCCATATAGTTTTGTTGATGAGTTATTTCAATTTTTCTGAAGACGGTTAATCCCACTTTGTTCATTCTTGGACCCTCTTCACAGGACACAGTTTGTAGGCTAGCTCAAGTACGGTTTCCCAGACTGCATTTCACCCTGAGTGCTAAGGGTATAAAGATTGAGCAATAACGGTCACAAATGTGATGTCTGCTTCTTAACTTCTCTAGGCCTAAATTGCTGGCTTTTGTGGGGGTTTGTGTTCTGAGCTGGGCTAATGGCCCAGAGTTTGCCTTAGCAGCATTCGTTTACTTCCCTCAACTGCACATGTCGGCCAAACCCTGTGGTGTGAAGGTGGAAGCTTTCAGGAATAAGCTAGGGGGAGCAAATCCAACACTCTATTAGTAGTTTAGCATACTTGCCAACTCTACCGATTTGGGCGGTAGAATACCGCTTTTTAGAGATTTGAACTGACTACCGATTTTTTACTCTAATCTACCAATTTTTGGCAAACCTGCCATAATATTTATTGAAAGTATGATTTATGTTACACTTTGCTGTTTAAGCGTGCATGTTGTGTGTAATTCACCATAAAACAGCTCAGAAAATGTTGATAAAAATACGATCCATCGATCGAGCTTGAGCTGAGAGATATGGATCGATCGAAACCCGCGCGCTGCGTACGTACGTACGTATAGGTGTACTGTGTTCTGGAGTATTGTCAAGCTGTACTGTACTCGACTGTTTACATCTTTTGCGATCAGAGCGTGTATGCGGGGCTCGCGGCCTTACAACTGTAACACAAACTCAATATGAGATTTTTGTTTTCTGTATATGTAAGCTATGTTCTTTTTAATGGTTCAACTTAATACAGTAACAACAACAAAATAGTTGTGCAAGTTTGTTTGCAAAATAGGCTATTTAGGACAAATTGTAGGCCTACCATATCAGGCACACTGATATCTAGTGGTAAGTACAAAAGCAACACGTACCTTGAATCTGTTATAAATCTGTTGTAATTCTGCATACTTTCAGAGTGATAAATTATTTGCCAGCAATACGTGTGTATTTGATTTCTGCATGGTTATTCCTACAAAATCGTTCGTAAAATACATAGTAATAATGTCTCCTTATGCTTACAAAATACCTACAAAGTATGCACCAAATCACATATTTTCACATTAAAAAAACAAAAAAGCTTCACGCTCGGGCTTGGTCGCTTCGCTCCCTCGCAAGATCTACCACTTTTCCACTTTCAAATCTTGGCAAGTATGGTTTAGTTGTTGCTTGTGCTAGCATACTTGTAATGTAGGCTAGTTTTTAGGCAAGCCTTAGGTGGGCAGTATTATAAGATAAATTAAAGACATGCTTGCACTGAGTAGGCATGTAGTTAGGCTGATGTTGTAGGCTGTACAGTGTACAAATATTATTTAATTACCACCATACAGGTCTTATTTGAACCATTAAAAACCTGTTATCTTATTTTGTATTTTTAAAATTTTTACCCAATGCTGAAACACATGTCGTCCTACAGTAGCAAATATAAACTAGTAAAATACATACAGTAGTCTATGCCTAAGTACATAAAACTCATGGACAAGTGGTTAGAGCATCAGTTGGGAGGTCAGAAGTTAAAGTCCTGGCAGGGTCACACTGAGGACTTGAAAATTGAACCTACTGCCATTGTGCTTGGTGCTCAGCACAAGCAATGGAGTAGGGAAAACAAGCCAGTGAGCTATGACTGGAATAAAAGGCTCTGGCCAGCTTGACTTGAACCAGTTGGTTAGTAAGTAGGCTGTAAAACCCCGTTAAACTTTAGCTACATCTTCAAATTTCTCAAGAATGTTGTCTTAATTACCATTTTTTGCTCAAACAAAAGAAACATTCACACCAAAAAACCACATCTCTAATGCAGAAAATCCTCTTATGAAATTCAGTGCATGTGGTAACTAAATATGAACCTTGGGTTCAATTCGCTCAGATTCATAACAACACATTACTTCATGGAAATTGTGTATATGAATCGGGTCATCAAAATTTGAGTTCAGTTCTTTGGAAAGTCTAGTGGAGATTGTTTTTGTTTAGAAGCATGCAAAAATGCATGTGGAAATGCCTTATGGTCAAAGAAAACCTCACTGTGTTTGATGAAAGTTAAAAAGTCATATGGGTTCTCTAGAGGCCAAATATCAAAACTTCCCAAGAATTCCCAAGATTACACTTAAACAAAAAATCCTGTACTATTTAAACAGCATTTGATTAATGACTGAAAAAATGCGTCAGTGACTGAAAGAATGCATCAGTGGCTGAAAGAATGCATCAGTGACTTAAAGAATGCGTCAGTGACTGAAAGAATGTGTCTGTGACTGAAAGAATGTGTCAGTGACTGAAAGAATGTGTCTGTGACTGAAAAAATGCATCAGTGACTGAAAGAATGCATCTGTGACTTAAAGAATGCATCAGTGACTTAAAGAATGCATCTGTGACTTAAAGAATGCATCAGTGACTGAGAGAAGAGTACCATGACATTATAGGCTAAACAAGGATCATCAAAACACCAAG
This sequence comes from Holothuria scabra, assembly GCA_037179385.1. Taxonomy (NCBI): domain Eukaryota; kingdom Metazoa; phylum Echinodermata; class Holothuroidea; order Aspidochirotida; family Holothuriidae; genus Holothuria; species Holothuria scabra. The sequence continues at coordinate 33,378,729 of CM074185.1, read as the reverse complement.
TGTTTTGCAGTGAATGCATTCTGGTCCGTATTTGAATTTTGAAAAGACAGAGAAAAATGGAAAATTTGACTTTCTTCCAAGCAAAGAAATGGTTTGAGTCAGTTTCACAAATACAATAGTAAAAATGACCCAATTGTCAATATAGGTATGATGCAGTTGTTGTTTAGTACAGTATCTGTTTTGTTGATGTATTTTTTTAATTCTGTAAGGCCTATCATTTGTGTTTTAACTTCTCTATTCTCATTCAGGTACTGTGCAGTTTAACTGGCCATGAGATGCCCAGTAAGTTAGATGCACTCAATGCATATGTCAAGGGGAAGAAGTTTAACCGACTGAACCAAGGAGATAAACCGTATAACTTTGCTAAGTATGAACCACATCTTGTGCCGTGTGAAGACAAGGACTATAGGTAATGTAAACTGATCATTTACTATGGTAGCTTCTTCTATAATTCCTGCAAAATGTGAAGTAGATCTCACATGAGGTAACAGAGCAAAAAATATGCCCTCATTTTGCAAAACTAGGCCTTCTCTACCTGGGCACTTGATCTAAACATAACCATTATTATGCTTCACTGCAAGCACAAGCACAAACAATGCTCAGGAGAGCTAATCATGGATAAAAAATATCAGAAATAATGCTTAAAAAATATGCTACAATTCCATATCAAATAATTTTGGATTTTCATTTGAAATATATTTCTAATGTTTATTTTTTGAAATGTTTTTAATTTTCTTTCTCAATTTTACCCACTTTTATACCTGTGACCTAGTTCCATTTGTAACAGAGATAAATGTATAGATAATAATTGAATACTTGGGGGTTTAAATATCCAAGGGGAGGTCTCAACAACACTTTCCATTTAGTTATCAGTGGGTTTGTACCAATACAGGGTTGGAATGGCTGTATCAAATAATAGTGAGCATTTTGGGCATTGTTCAAAACTGGTAACCTGTTGGCCTCGGGTGACCTTGTTATGCTTGCAATTTGCATTTGACCTTTTTAAATGATAGCGTGGGTCAAGATATTCATTTTGATGAGTCTTTCATCAAACAGTAACAATTTTTTCCAGAGTCATTGCTTATTTCCCCTACCCCCACAATATACTGTAGTCACTTAGCTGTTATGCACATCAACATTTCAACCTATAGAAACCACAGTTCATTACTAAGCAATCAATCTTAATGTAAAACTTTTGAAATGAACCCTTCAAAACTATGTTCCTTTCAGCGTTTTGGGGTTGCTAGGTGGACCACTCCAGCCCACGTACTATAGTATTTAAGTTCATCCCCTGTCTGGACCTGAAGTCCTTGCGAAAGATGTTTTTCATCATTGCTATTTAAGTGGGTACTTCTCAGGGAAACTGCCATTTTGCATTCTTTGAGCTGCTCCCACAGTAAATGGATTGTATGCAGGATGATTGATGGAGTAGTAAGATTTATGTGTGCTATAGGTACCTTTGATTAGGATCACAACTGCATGTTTGGTCTAACGGTTAGAGCATCCGCCTCTCATGCAGAGAGCTTGGGTTCTACACCCAGGTCGAGTCATACCAAAGACTCTAAAAATGGAACCATTGTGGGTGATGCTCCTCATGAGCAATGGAGTAGGGAAAACAAGCTAGTGAGCCACAACTGGTAAAATGGCTGTGGCCAGCTCAAATTGAACCAATAGGTTGGAAACTGAACTGTAAAACACCATCTAACTAAATTGATTAGGATCACCTGGATATTGGAGACTTTAAAAATGCAAACCAATAAAATGTATTATTTATCAGTTTACTATGGTAATGTTTTTTGTATGGTAAATACTAAAATATTTTGAAATGGATCCAGAAGAATGGCCCATAACAAGAGGAAAAACTCTCCAAGGGGTCTTTGAGACTGACAAAGTAACAGGTCTTTTGCATAATACTCACTGAAGGTGTTATAAGAAAAAATGTGGTGTAGTAGGGATAAAGAAAACTTTTAGAAAATCTATTTGAATGACTATTTATTTCCACCATTCTTTTTCCAGTAAAAGGCTGTATTGTAACCTGACTCAACGTTACGTGAACAAGGTTCCAGATCATATTGAGAGGCATGTGAAGGGAAAACGGTTCCAGAGAGAGCTCAAGAGGTGTAAGTAATGTACAGTATCTAGGTTAAAAATGACCCAAGTATGATCAGTATTTAGTAATTGGTGTAGCAAAAATTGCTAAACAAAAATAATTCTGCCTAGCTGTATGGAGATTATTCCTTTTGATGTCGCATTTTGCTTTGTTATGTGTATTTTTCATTCTATTGAATTTCCTTTAAACTTGTAAAAGACAGTGTCATGTTGAATTCTAATACTACCATATATATGCATTTTGAGAAGTACTGAACATCAGCCCTCGAAAAATTCTCGGCATTCGCAATGCCGTAGTACATGATGAGGCAAGTGGACTTAGACCTCAGCAAAAATTCTGCGGAGGCAATAGATTATGTGACATTGCATGATACACGGATAGAAATAAGGCCTTAGCTTCGAGGAATGACTTGAAGAGAAGTCATTTTGTGAATTCCCACCATGATTGCACCAGCACCACTGAATATTGGTTATCAATAAAATATAACAGTGATAGTCAGACAGATCTATGATTTCACAAAGGGAAGGATGGAGGCCACACTCCATGAGGGCAAAGTTTTTTCTTGTGCTTCAAATGTTGGGTGCTATCATAAAAGATTGAAGTGTCTTGGTAAAACTTGATATTTTGACAACTTAAATGGTAAATGCTGCATGTGATCTGACAATGAAAATTAACATAAGGAAACATTATAGAGCAGCTTTGGAAGATTGAAAAATAAAGTGGTGCCCTAGTTAAGGAATGGGAGCTAGAGCCCAAAAAGCTCCCTTCTATATGAATCCCTGCAGTGCAGTGTGTTCTATAACCCTCAACACCCAGTAATAACCATACTACTTTACATCCAGTCCCTGGTTGCCCTTTCTATTTCTATCTTTGGGGCAGCTTCTTAGTCTTGCAACCCCCCCCCCAAAGTTTGGAACATCAAAACTTGGTCTAGCATGCTCCCCTATATGTATTAGGGCTGTGACGGTTAATCGGTTAGCCGGTTAACAAACCGACTCGTCGGTTACTCGTGCGTCATTCCTCTTCATAGATTAACGGTTTTTGTATTGCCAATAACTCAGTCGCCACGCCTGGCTTTGTTAGTAAATTGTTACACAAACATCGCGCAACAAATAGTGTCAGTTTCTCTCAAATTGTTGCTCAAACAATAACTGTAAAGAGAGTTATAAAATCGGCCGTTCGATTGAACAGATTAATTCTGCGGCAGCTCCCTGTGTTAAGTACATAATGATGAGTGACAAGTGGCGCACCCATTGTTACTTTCGTTGGCAGAACTTCGTGTGCTCATCTCCTAATCCCTTCAATAGCAACACCCAAGTACAACTTTAGAAATAAGCGGCATGTTTGCGAGATTACCAAGCGAAAAGAAAGCCACAAGACAAGCAGGGAGCTGTAACAAAAGTGCGTAATGCTGCTCTGAAAAAGTTACCAAGCTCTGTACTTCTATGGCAAAAAACCTCCGTGAGACCATGATTAGGGCACAAAAGTATATTTGAATATTTCTTCCCACTGTAGCTAATCGAAATATTTTATCATGCTACACCTCCGTAAATTTCATTATTTTTCATTGTTGGTAGCAGTATTTGGAAAAAATTGAACCCTTAAAAAATACGATCGTAAGCGCCAGATAATTCCCGCCTTTTTTTTGTTTGCCCAATATCATATAAAATGGAACATTCCATGTTGATTCTTATAAATAAGCATACGCAGTTCATTGAACCGACTGGGTTGTAGTTGTGATAATTTACTGTACTGTAGAAGTCCACCCTAGGATGCATGTAAAAATACTCAAAGATCTAATTTTTAGTGGTCCTGGACAGCAAAAAAATGGACTTGATTAACGTTTTCTTATGGTTCCTTTCTGATATAAATATCCCCGTATTTTTGCCACTTCTTGTCCAAACCTTACGCCTTGTTTAAAAATAATCAGCAAATGAAATGCACTTAAGTCAGATCACAGAAAAATCCACATACGCAGAGATTTGTGATGCCGTTTCTTGGTGAATTAAGCACAGGCTTGGCTGGCTGCACAGGCCAGCTATGTAAGCCTGGGAAGTGCGATCGTCATAACGTTAACTTAATTGGGAAATTCGTTCCGAGGTCTGGTATTTTCACACACTAAATCCCATAGGCGATGGCGCGAGTTGTGATTGGCTGGCTCAGAACCAACGTATGTGAACCAATCACAATGCAGAGGCAATTCAAATTTTGCAATAGATCGTGTGCATATGATGTCACCGAGCAAAACATGGTCTCTTGTTTAGTGGTAAAAACGGATACGCATGCAAGTCTACTGCATGCATGGGACCATGTGCATCATTGTTTTCGTTCGTAACGATGTTATATGATAACATTCCATAAGTCCTACTGTAAATAACTTTACGGTAGGAATGCTGGGATAATAGGGCTTGGTTGTGCTGTTTGTGGCTGGTGGGCCATTTACAGTGCAATTGTACAGATCGCTACTATGACAAACACATGAGTGCTGTACATGTATTAAACACTGCATCGCAAGCAAGCTGAATCAAAACAGCGGTGTGGGAGTGTTTCATGAAGTAACTGATGATATTACATAGGACCAGGCGGGAAAATACAACAGTTGGTGGAATGTTAAAAAGTGCACATGGTCTGAAGAAAGCTTCAGTAAATGCGGGATGGGTTTTTACTGTGAAAAGATGATATAAACTCAGCGCAAAATACCAACATTTTCACCACATACTTACATCGGCGAACATGACTTACGGCGCCATTTTTAGACTAGTACTTTCCTGTACAAAAGTGATGGCGCTCTTTGGAAATGTTGACTTTTTGTTGTTGTGTGAACATTACGTCATTTTCGATTATATGGTTAACCCCCGGTTTATAAAATCGGTTAAGGGATAGTGAATTAACCGAAAATGCACAGCCCCAATATGTATACTATAAGGGAGCATGCTAGACCTAGTTTCTGAAGCATTTGTTTGTTGTTATCATTGGCTGGTACACTGCCCCAAAATTTGGAACATCAAAACTTGGTCATGCATGCTCCCTTACTTTTATACTGCATGGAAGCATGCTAGACCAAGTTTTTGAACCATTTGTTTAGTGTTATCTCATTGGCTGGTACACTGTCTCAAAACTGGTGTTGCTGTGGAGGCCTAGGAGTCTGCAGCTGAGGCAAGCCTCCAATAGAGGCTTGTATCACTATATGTATAGAGGCTCACATGCCCCTCCAGGCCATGACCTCCCCTGACTACAACACTGCTCAAGACCATAAGCCTGCATTTTTATCTCCACGAAAGATCTAGTATATATATTTAAAATGAATGCTGCAGAAAATTTAATTCCTGCATGTTACAAGTATGTCAGTTATTCTGTTAGCTACAAATATTTTCTTAAACTGATGCCATCTGCCTCTCTTTACAGATGAAGAATGCCAAAAGAATGGAACAGAATATAAATCACGAAGAAAATCACAGAGGAAGGACAAAAAGAAGACAAATTCTTCAGGAAGTGATAACGAAGAAGAAGATATGGACATAGGATTTATCCCGAGTGACAGTGAAGATGGTGAGGAGGAAGATGCAGACAGGTGTGAGGATGACATGGAGGATTTATTTCCTGGTAAAGTGACTTTTTCTTGTTTCATTTCAAACTTGTTTGAATTATTGTGATTTGCCAGCATCTCTCTTCTTCCCATCATGCTGTAGATCTCATCCACATCATATCATAACTAAACATGTCATCCAGGCCCACCAATCCTTCTTCCCCGATGTCAGGCTGTGAGTTAGTTACATTATTTAGATGAGTTTTAAGGCCCAGTTTCCAACAAATTGTTTCCAGTTGAGTTGGTCAGTCTGTGAGATCAGGGAATAGACTGTAATGGCAAAAGGATGGCATGTTGGATGTAAGGTTACCTTTGACTACCAAGAAGTAAAGAGCTAACATCATTTATGGGTCATTTGCAGGCATTTTGGCGTAAACTCATTTTTTTCTTGGTGTAGCACCTGGTTGAGGGAGATGTTAGACTTCATTATAGTGCCATTGGTGTTCAGCTACTGTGCTGCTAACTGCATATCATGGCCTAAAGATAGGTCACAGAATATCTTTGATAGGTCCCTATTGTAGCAGCTGCATAAAAATGCAAAACATGCTGAAGTAGAACATTGGTTTCAATACTTTGCTGTATACTTTTTGGTACACAAAATGTAAAAAACAAAAGTCTGTTTTGAATAGTTAATGGTGCAGCTTTTCTTTTCTTCATATTTTCATCAATTCCATCAAGGTGAATGCACTGAAAGACAAGGGATCATTCTTCTATCTTTTTGGACATCACTTAAAATGATTATATAAAGGCAGACTCCATCTAGCTAGTTGAATAATCCAGGGAACAGAAAATATTATTTGACTGAAGTTATGAAATGGCTCAGAATATCTTGTGTTACTTTTCGAAGTTTTTTTTTTAGTGTTTGAAGTGTAGTTTGAAAAAATGCTGCAAAATAAATTAGTGATTTTCTTTGACCTAAAATTTCCATGTTGTGTCTGTAAATCATTGTTCTCCCCTAATGTTTTGCCAGTGAATGAATTTCCTCGAGAAGACTCTGATAATGCTGAAAGTTCTTCAACAGCAGTTTCTCAAAGAATGGAGACACAAGAAGCTAGAGGGAGAAAAGGAGACTTGAAAAGGAAAAAAGGTGTTTTGATGCATAAGGTGAGTATCTGCGGAGATTCTGGGTAGATGCGCACTGTTTAACAAGGTGTTTCTTGATTGGTTGTTGCCATTGTATTGTATCGATTGTATTCTTTGTCAGGGTTAGGGCTTAGGTTAGGGATTAGGCTATCATTAGCCAGTAAGGGAATTCCTTGTTAAACAGTGTGCATCGCCCTGAGATTCTAGGTAAAGGGGAAGTCTTGATATCTGTATACTTTGTGCAATATTTCTCTTCGAATTTGGAAGTATTTTGTTGAACCAGGACAATGACTTGGGGGTGGTTTTTGTAAGACTGAGGCTTGCAAAGTCAGGTGTGGTGTCAGTGGAGGGGGAGTAACATTGTGAAAGATAGATCCCTTATGTGATGAGAAACTTTACAGGGCAGGGAATGTGTCTTACCCAAAAAACCCCTTTTTGGAAAATTTACCTTCCATTCCCCCCTAGGGAAAACTAAAGTAACTCTGAGTCATGTACTAAACGCTTTGAAAGACCAGACTGCAACAGAAATGTCTAGCCCGAAGATCAGATTCAAGAATTAAATTTGTTGTTTCAATGCATACAGTAAGCTCAACTGATTCCAGTCGTTTTTGCAGTGTTTGGATTAAGGCAAAATTTTTTATTAGAATATTAGCCCTACTAATATGTTCCAGGATTGACACTGAATTGCTCACAATATTTCTTTTAATTGTTGTAGGTATCACTTGAAAATATATATCACTTGAAAAGCAATATTGTAGAAAATATACCCTGATCAGTTTTGCACTACAGTCCAGGTTTGTAACATTTTATTAGAACTTTGTGCCTATTATTTCTCCATTTGCAGACCCCAAGAGGGAACAGCTCCAGGTCAAAGAAACTTAAAAATCCTAAGTTTAAGTCAGCATATCGACAGACCCACCTACAAAAGCAGCCAAAAAAGTAGCAAAGAGGAAACCACCTGCCAATGTGTGAAGATGGAGGAGGGCATTGCTGGACTTCTTGGAGGGAGGAAGGGCAGGGTAGGTAAAATAAAAGGGAGGCCAGGAAACAGTGAAGGTAGAAAAGAACAACATTTGTAAGTTTTTAAAAGTTGGAATACTAAAAGATGGTGGTCCGCACAATATGCTCTGCGCATTTTGATTAAATAGCTGCTGTTGGTACTAAGATTTGGAAGTCTAGTGTGTTCCACAATCGCCAGCCATTGCGTACAACATGAGACCAGTACGTGTCTTCAGATGCAAAGCAAGGGGTGGATGTGACAAGGATCTTTTTGCCGTAACTGGTCAGGAGATTCTAATCAAGGAGAAAATGATCTAAAATTTGGGAAATCCAAATTATGGAATTCCATATTATGGCATCAAGATTGAAAAATCCAATAGCATTCTCATGTATCTGGAGTAGGTTGTTTTTTCATGTCATTTGTATAAACGATTTTCGTAATGTTTTGGCAATTCAGCATAAAAAGTAAAAGCCAGCTGTGGTTTTGATGAATCAATCTTCAAATTTTTCGAAGACATTGTATACAATGTAAAGGCCAATTAATAGCAGGCTGTATACTTGGCCAAACAGAAAAACTTGTTAAAATGACCGTTGAGATCTAGCTATGAACTGTCACAATATAGTGCAACAATTTGCTACTGAGTTTAAACAACTTTTTTGAAGAAAGTGGACTTTAATTTGTAAGTTTGGAGATGTCTCTGCCATTATAGGCAGAAAGTATAACTTACATTTTAGCTTGTTTTTTGCAAAAATTTTGCCATAAAACTATCGGTACAGAAGTGTTAGATTGTGAGCTTTGATGAAAAATTCAGGTCGTTAAGTACAGTTGTCGATAGGTCCTATCATAGCCACATTAGGACAAATTCGTTTGTATTCTTTAGTAGCCAATACAAAATTTTTTATGGCTCTGTGACATTGTAACAAACTTGCTACAAGTCATTTTTTGTTTTTTCAAATGTTAACATTCTGTCATCATGTTAAAAAGTTAAATATCTAGAATAGAACAAAAGTCAATAAATCTGTTTGATGAAATTTATTTGTAATTTAATGCTTTACGATGTGCACAGGCCTTGAATTTGGAAATATGTGAGTGTTATCACACCCCATCTCTCACTCAAAGTGAAGAGGGAAGCATTTAACTTGTAACACACTTACATGAAAATGAGAGCTCATATTAATCTATTTGAGACAAGTAAAACAGCACACCTACCACACTTCTAAATTTTTTGAGGAGTAGCACAATTGGGAAATCTAAATCCCAAAACCTGTATTACCTACTACCAGAGCAGATGTTACTTTCCCTTTGAGGTACCAAGTGTCCATGTTTGTGGGAGAGAAGCCTATGTCCTGTAATTTACCACTTCGTCTTTGAAACAAGGCCATGGATGCCTCTCTGGATTGATTCAGAAGAGTTTAATTTTGAGGCGTAAAACTCCAACAAAACAGATTGTTCTCGTTGGCTGGAATACTAACCTGTAAATAAATTCAAATTTGGTTTCTTTTGGAAAGCCAATTCAGATCCAAAAAATCTCTTATAAATGCAATATTTTTAATTTCTACTGCATTTATCCACTTGACTGCAGCACAGTAGTGCAGGACATGTTCTTCAACATTGCCTTGGTTCATGATAAATATGTGATTGCGAATTCAAATTTAAGAAGATATTGGTGATGAACGTGATTGATAGCAATTGTAAGGCAGAGGAAACCAATTGTATGATGTAATGACATACTACTGATAACTGATTGTTAATAATCAAAGTGTGAGAGTTTCGCCCTTTCCATAGAGCAGTATTCTTCTCCTCTGATTCAATTTTTTGTCATAGTGCTTCAGACATTAAAGGAGAGAGGGTATTTCTCTGTAGGAAATGTTAGCTAAAATCAATGATGAATGTAACTATATCTGTCTTTGATGACTAAGGACATTTCTAAAGATGGTTACTCCATGTTAACAGTGATGTTATTGCTGCTTGCTCAGTTGAAATATTTCAAATTGGGTAGCTCTTGTCCAGGTTGCTCAACTTTTGTCCAGGTGGCACATTTTTTGTCTGGTTGCTAATATATCTCTGCAAATTCTGTCCAAATGCAGCGCCTTGAACCTAGTAATATATCTAGTGGAAAACACTGGATATTGGTAAATTGAATCCTATGTTCTAAGCAGCCAGTCAAATGTATGTAAAACATGAATTATTTCACTTCTGAAAGAGAGGAGATACATATTCCTTGATTAATTGGACCGATGTTGGTATTCTAAAGAAAATTCCACTGTAATTTTGCTTCTTTGGGTTTTTTTTTCGTCAATATAAAAAAATAGTGCAAATCATGTCTGCATCTGCATGGTAGTAAAGTTGGCACTGTGCAGTACCTGCCATGATAGCCCTCAGAAGGCTGGTGCTTAAATTGTTTCCTCAAATAAACTGCTTAAAACAGCTTTTTTAGTATATAAACAACTCAGTTCTGGTTGCCATGCCAATGTCACATGACTTATCATGTTATGCATGAGTTTTAAGTCATTTCATTGCCTTTTCATCATAACTTAGATTTCAAGATTGTTCTTTGTCAAATGATGGCTTAAAAGCCACCATATTTATGTAAATGTTACATTTCATATTATTTTTAGCCTTCCCAGTGTTGTAATAACAGGGAAGTTGTGTCTCTCTGTTATGTGTATAAATAAAAATATGAAACTCATACTCCTGAGTGTAAATTTCTCTCTTTCATTGATACATGATATCCTGTTTTATGAATGACTCTTGAGGATCATGTAACTATAAGTTTGTTACCGATGTGCTTCATTCATGGATTGTAATGCCTGGATTCACATAGCAAAAGATTTACCTTTAGAGATGTATCTCTCATGGCTACAGCAGTTTTCAGGGAGAAAACCCATTGTTCTCAATTGAAGTACCCTACCACTGGCTCATTACTCATTACATGAAATAGCCCTTACTCAAATAGCGTGCTACTAAACAGACTAAAACCCGACCTTTGGGCAGTTAAGTTGGGCTTTTTGTGATATTACCTCCCACAGTTTATAGCAACCACAAGACATACTGGGTTTTATCCCAGTTTTATTGATGTTAGGGATGGAGATGCTTTAAACTGTAAGTGAGAACATCAAGCAGAAACCCGACTTACCCACCCAAAGGTCAGGTTTTGAACTGCTTAGTGGGAATGGATTACAGTAAGGGCTTTTTCACCTTATGTCTTATTAGCTTCTTCAAAGAGCAACAGTTTTGATTACCATTTCCTTCATGCTTTACTGAGAAATCCCACATTGCAAAATTAATCAAGTCAACTTTCGGCTCTCCAAAACCTTGCATCACTTCCCCCCAAAACTCACCTTATCCTACCCCCGGACCCCACGCAGACTACGCCTATGTTGTAAATTCAAGTTTTACTTATGAACAGGTACACCCCCACCCAAAAAAAATGAAACAAAGCCTCTCTACATAAAACTCTATGGTTTTGCCTTTTTCCACCTGTTATTCAAGCTGCAGCCTCTCCCCTTTTCTTCACTTCAACAACACATAAACTTTCCTGAGTATTACAACACATAACCACATTGACACGGGGGGGAGGGGGGTTCTAAGTTCTTTATTAAATTTTGGTAGTAGCTTACATACGGATTTCAGTACTAACTTGTACACACCACGGACTGCACAAGTCCGAAAAGGTTAACGCCCTCTACACAACCGGCGTGTTGATATCGTAGCTTGATGGCCGATGATTCAGGGACACATCATGACAACAGTTACTTGGGTACGGCTTTTGCTAGCTGTGCAGTGTTTCAGGTTACCAATTGCGGTGGAAAAGCACGAGCCTGAACCCCGCTCAGTGTGCTTGTGGGCTTGTGATACACGCAAAGAATTCGCGAAGCACTTAACTTATAGACTACACACAATTTACGGCTGATGTATCATGAGGCTGTTAATATATCGTCGACTTTTCTCCTCATCCTAACGCAAATGTAGTCTAGTATTACAGATCATCCGCCTTGTCCAGGCTGTGCTTTTCAACTAATTGCCCGTATCGCGGTGAAAGGTGGTTTGCTGGAGGCTGAAAGAAATGGAATTTGACTTCAACATTAATCAACTCCTTGGGAATACGATTTCAGTAGTGGATAAGAATGTTCAGCCTCACCAAACTTTGGGGTATGAATAGCGCAACGTTACTGTTAGTGATGAGGATAGGACCACAGCCTAGCCTAACCTAGGCCTAGGCTATGTCTTACTTTTAGTTTTAGGGCCTAGGCCTAGGTTAGGCCTACGTAAGCTAGGCCTAAGTTAGCATACCTCCCAAGTGACCCGCATTTCGCGGGTTGGACCCGCATTTGGACACCCAAACCCGCTGACCTGCCAAGCCCTCCGAAAAACCCGCAGTATTCCTAGTTAGAAACCACACAAATTAGCAAATAATTCATCATACCAATAACAACAAATTCAGTAAATCGTATCTCACAGCACATTCAACTGCTCGTGGTGCTATACAATTACAATGCATAGCCTAGGCCTAGGTTTGCTGTCGCCACATTGTTATCGGCTAACCTTCTCAGCAGGTATGGAATATAGGCCTATTCCTGTCACTGCAGGAATAGTGTAATAACGTTGTGCAACGTGGCATTCAATACGGAAAATAATTGCCCACTTTGCGGGTCACAGGCGGGACTTGTCCCAGGGTTGCCCGAAAGTTCTGGACTGTCTTGACAGTTCTTGACGTTCTTGGCCTATGTTTTCATGGCTAGAATGCCATGCGAGATGTATGGAAACATTGGAAATCACCGGCAGCACATACGGTACGCAGGTACGACCGCCAGTGACATACAGAGTTGACGTTTGCAAACTGTGTCGGTACCGCACTAAAATTTACCTCAAAAGTAACGATTGAATATTGTGACTAGGGGAGGTTTTAGTCATTGGGCATTTGTGAGTAACCTATCTGCATAATATTATTTTGGCAAACCTCTCAAAACAGTATTTTTCTAGGTTACCGCAAAAAATTCAGTAGGCCTACTGTACTGAACTTTTTTTGGCGGTAACCTAGCGACATTGTGTTGACTGATTTGCCAAAAAAGTGCCACCATTTTGCGTGTAGACACTTCTAAAATTCAAAAATTTTCAAAAAGGGGAAGGGGACCCCCTCCTCTTATACCCCTCCCCCAGGCCGGCAATCCACCAATGGACAGATCAGATGGACCCACATCTAGCCTCTCGGAACTTGGGAGCTAAGAGTTAGAGTAGCCTAGACGTTACAAGGTAACCCAACGAACAAAGTGTACAAGCTTACAGCGTTTAGGCCTAATGTTAGGCCTATGTTACTTGTAGTCGTTACTTGTAAGCTCTAGGCTAGCTAACATTGGTCATAACCTATTACTATAGCCTAATGTAACGTTAGGCAGGTTTAATGTTAGGGCACAATTGCAGAATACCCCGCAACTCCTACTTCCACCTCTGAGCCGGGTCTGAGGTTCATAGTCTGCAGCTTCAGCCTCCTCACTCTGACATTGGGTCTGCAGGGCCACTCCAAGGTAGACAAGTTGGACTTAAATATTTTTGCCCCCAAACCCAATCTGGCTTGTAAACACAGTGTCGTTCTTAAACAGAGAGATCTCCCACTTTGAGATCAGATTCAGTTGAAAAGTCCCCAGACCAAAATGTCCCCGTACCAAAACTTCCCCATAGTTGGCCAAAACGGCCCCTGGTCAGAATGGGTTGGGTACAGTTAGTTTCCGTCCTCGCTACTTTCCGCCCCTTTTATTTTTAGCAGAAAACATCTTTTTGGGAGGCGGAAAGTAATGGAATGGAATGTGATATCTGTAGTACTTTTGTCAAATGAAGATTCCATCAACTTTTCCTTAAAGTTTCAAACTTCATCGATGTCTTTTACTTTTCAATGCAACACCCGTTACTGCCATGTTGACATCTTTCCAAGCAACATTCTCACTGTAGACTTTAGTATACTTATACGTACTTACGTACAGGTACTGTATATGGTTTTCAGTGCTGTGAACTCATTCAGCATAAGTCTACCTATAGACAAGCGGACTACTTATACGTAAAAAAATACAAGTCTGTGACTAGACTTGAGGTTTAGAAAAAAGGTCATAAAATACATTCTTTTTGATGATTTTTGATGAGGATACTGAAAAGTTTTAGGCCTGACCACAAATTTCATTGTTGTCTTGTACTTGGATTTGAAATTTGAAGTTAACAGTTATTTTTATTACATGTTAGTTCAAACATTACTTTCCACCCCAAGATTTTTAGGGGTGGAAAGTATCGGGCGGAAAGTAGCGAGGGCGGAAACTAATGGACCCCATCAAAATGTCCCCATTGTACATTGTAAAATGATCTGAGTTGTTAAGTCAAGTTGAAAATATTCAAGTTGTTTGCAAATTCTGTCATAACTTGAACATAAATGTTCTGTGAAATGTTCTTAACATCGGAAACAAAGGTAGGCCTACCTGTTGTACGTAATTGATCTATCCAATAACAATAGATCCATCTCGATTCTCAGTTTCCAACACACAGCTCACAATATCAGTGTAATTTATCGAAGGCTTTGAGGCAGTCTTCACACTAGGATAGACTATTCCTTAATCCATCTTTTCAGCTATATTCCTTTTTCTAATTCATCTCTCACATTTCCATCTCACAATTTTCAATGGACATTCGAATTCTTTACATGTGGGGACATTTTGGTATCCCATATATATAATATCACGGGGATGTTTTGGTAAAAAGTGGGGACGTTTCAGTAGCAAAAAAGCGGGGATGTTTTGGTCTGGGGACGTTTTGACTGGATACCGGATCGCGGAGCCACTCCGAGGTAGACAAGTTGGACTTATGCCCTACTTGTATAATCTTGGTTGTAAACACAGTGTTGTTTGTAAACAGAGGGATCTCCTCACTTCGACATCGGATCCGCGGAGAGGACAACCTTTGCTCCTATCTAAGCGGAAAGCCACCATGAGTTGGCGCTCAGCATACCAGAAATTTTTGGCCTTTACAAACCCCCCAGATGGCAGGAAATGGCCCTTCTGGGTGTTTTAAGCTATATGATTACAGTCATGACAATGGGATGTTTAACTCTGAAAATTTGTTTATCAATGAATTCCCTTCCTAAGCATTTTCAAAAAAAAGAGGGCTCTCAAGATTTTTTGTTTTCAGAGGAACTTCCAATAGGTTCAAGGAAATTTGGCTTCATAGTATTACGAATGTAGGAGTCTCCTACATTATTCAGCCCATATTGCAATCCGTATTTCTACTATTTACACGTAGCCTTCTAATGTACTATGTATACACAACCTACTTGTTGAGCAGATGTGAACAGCGTGACTAACACATAACACATTGCATGTAATCTAGACTCTGGGCTGGTCTGCGCTTTATATTGTTGAGAAGTTTTACTAAAGAATTTTCAAAATGGAGGAATTTCATCATCTGGCACCATGTAAATGGAGGACAGGGTGCTCAAAAGCCAGATTGTCAGGCGAAGAGCCGGATGAATGGACACCCTATCCGTGGAGCCACTCTGAGGTAGACAAGTTAGACTTAGAATATTTTGCCTCACTCCTACCGTGGTTAGGAAGTTGGGAGATGACATTGAAGCCATACATTTTAAAGGGGTCTAGCTTGTGAGTTGGAGGGTATTCTGCAATTATTCCAACGTTAGACCTGATAAGTTTTTTTTGAGCCATTGAGTTTTCACAGCAGGGCACCTAGGCCTAGCCTAATGAGGCTGTAGCTAGCCTGTAGACTTGTTCGGCCTTGTGTCCAGGTTTTGGCCAGCTTTGGTCTTTGCACCAGTTGTATGCTAAGCTTAGGCAACCAGTTGACCTATCGTTACACGTGTATAAGCCTATAGGCCTAGGCCTAGTATAGTCTCCAGCTATCACTGTAACAACAGACTCAACAGTACTGTAGCAAGCCTAATATTTTGAACCCATCTAGGCCTAAGGCCTAGCATTTTGTTTTTCATGATTTTATTTCAGGTATGTGCACACCTAAATATGATAATTCTTCAAGGTTTTTCCAAAGTGCATCCTACTGTTACGTGTATGTTTCACATTTGAAAATGACACTCCAAAAAAAATTGAAAATTACCTCCTTCTGGTGTAGACTGCTCCAAAGTACTACTTCATTTGGCATAGTTACTGGAGTATAGTGTGCTGAGCAGGGTTGTTGATTTTTTTTATCTTTTTAAAAAAATCAAAAAAATTGCATTTTAATGATTTTAATCAGATTTTAATGATTTTAGTCATATTTTTTTATTTTTTTAAATTTCTTAAATGTACAATGTCACAAAATTTCCTGGATGTTAATTTGTACTCCAAATATCAAGTTTTCAGCTTCCCCAAATGTCTAGGTCTATCATTTGCAAAACAAAAGCAAGTAAAAATATGGTAAAAAATGGAAAAATAATAGCCTAGCAGTGTCTAACCAGAACATACAGTATAAGCTGACCCCTCCCTGGTTCATTATAAGATGGGACACTTGGCTCAAGTAAGTTTATTGTGCCATATATATGCAAATGCTGTGCATACAAAGAGGGATTTCAAATGAAGAAAATTTGGAGAAAATAACAATACTGTACATTCCCGAATGAAAATGCTAACTGAATAATACACCAACAATCCTTTGAGAATAGCATTGAGTAGGCTATAGGCATATATGTTGAACTAGGGAGTCTTGTGAACAACTCCCTTGTTGAAATGTGCCAGGAACTGGTACTCCCGGTTATAGTAACTACTGAACTGAGTACACAATGGTTTAGCAGATGAACTGGCATTGATTACACTGTGTAAAACTTTATGGTATATGGAATGTAGCAATTGATGTTTGCTGTACCTTTATCAATCAATCAGTTCTCAATATTTATATTGCTTGGACATGGTAAGATTTAATTGAGCTTGGTATGGGTCCTGAGTCCTGACTCTTGCAGGTTGGTAAAATGCACCACAATAATAATAGAATCCCATCTCTGGTTCAAAGAGTAAGAATTTCATAGGCAAGCTGACTTTGCACCTCTCCAAAATCAGAAACTTATGCCACACATGTGATGCAGTATTACTGTGCTAAAATACTGGACATTTTCAACTAGTGGCAAGGACTAGTTGGTGAGGAATTTGGCATGTTGTAGCCATACTGTGTAACACTAATACCGTTCTATTTGAGGGTCCTACTGTCCTGAACCAACTTCGTGTTTAAAGGCTCATATTCACCGTTAACTGCATCCATTTTTCAATTGACTTTTTACTGTAATATCGACAGTCTACAGTATGTAGTCAAAACTGAAGTATCTTAAATAAGGATTGCACATTGTGTTTAATCATTCTAAACTTTGTTGTTTGTTCAGTAGTTGAATTCAGTGAATATACCAACTGTAAATAACTTTGTCTGACCATAAATACAATTTTTCCAATAAGGTGATTTAAATCAGTTATTTTTTTTTTAAATCATTTGATTAAAATCGCAATTTAAATCAGTGAGATTAAAATCCAACAACAACCCTTGTGCTGAGTGCACAACCTGTCTTATTTGGTTATTTTACTCTGTTTGTAACTTGACCAAAATGAAAGTCTTTCTTAGGAAGGTACCTGTAATTAGGTCAACAAGTAAATCAAGTTTTGTACCATACTGTAAGGCAGGCAGCAGAACGCTTTTCCAGTGGAGTGTTCTTAAAAATAATTTCTGGATCGCGAGTAATGAAAGTGTGAGTAGAAATACACCTGCCAATTACCACTGTACACATTTGGACAAGGCAAATAGGAAAGGGTTTGGATGTATTTCATTCTGTGTTGGCCAAAATTATGAGCACCATTCATAGTCCCACCACCATAAACATAGTATGAAGGCCTTTAAAAACTAGAACTGCATTTGCTTGCAAATACGCAGAATTGTAGTGCGTGTTAGAGAAGTCTTTTCAGTTAGTACAGTAGCCCAGTTTTTATTTGAACTTTAGGATTTGTTCATGGCGGGAAGAGGGGCGGTTGTTTCTTTTTGGCCACTCCTCTCAACCCTATTTCTTGATAGTACAAAGATGGACCACTTGTCTCCCAGCTCCTTGGCTGGACGCATAAAGAAATCATAGAAGAGTAACCAATGATGGAGTAAATCCGGACCTTCTATGCTAATAGTCAGTCACTAGCTTTATTTTGAAGCATATTTGCCAACAATGAAGCAAGTGCTGAGTAGTCCTTGAACAAGACCGTGTACTGCGCTTAACGGTAGGACCTACTCCGTATACAGTCTAGTGTGGAGTAAAATGAAGTGGACGAAGCATAGTCCCGTTCAAGGACTCGTGCTGAGTAGCCTACTTAGCCATAGTTATGCTCTGTTGTGTTGCTTACTCCTGCCTGAAATGGTTTTATCGGTTCTCGACTCCTCTTTCACCGTTCTTTATGTTAAATAATGACGCCCTCTCAAGCTCTCTGACTGCACCGCTGCATGCATATGACAACTGTCTCGTGGAAGGCCGAATAACTGTTGACGCTGTGTGTTTTAACATCTGTGTTTCGTTAATTCGCAATGCATGCTACATGCATGCTGTCAAAACGTTTCGGTCAGACTGCTGTCAAAATAGCTTCTGCTTTTACCACTGAAATAAAGCATGATAATAGAACTACAGCACAAATCGCTTAATCCAATGCAGTAAAGCCAATTCGTTCCGTACAGGGAATTGGCAATACCCTGCTCCGTAGTAGCTAGATGAAGATACTGTACAATAACGTCTTCATACTGTTCAACGATAGTGGACGCAATGGCGCCGTGTTACGTATACCAATTTGGAAGCAGCGATTGATTCTCCAGGCTTATCACTTCAGTGTGAAAAGGCCGAACCACATTACATCGCGTTTTCTGGAAATTTATCCGCAATGCTCTTTCATGAAGCTAACTCCTTAAATCAGCCTTGTAAGTGTAGTATTTGCTTTTCTGAAGTTGATTTTTGTTTAAAGACGGCCACAGATTGCACTTACTGCTATTGTTAAAGGGTAGAGCATGGATATTTGTACGAACTAAGTTGCGGTACGCGCAGGGAAATGAGTTGTGGGCCATAACAGGCTTCACAAAAGAAATTGTCAGTCGGCCAGTAAATGCCAATATTGTAGTGCGGCGCACTACAATAAAAAGACGAGGTAGGTCACATGGCTGTACACCGCGGAGGGCTTTGAACAAAATGCATGATTTCTAACCTTAAACTTGATTTTACAACTTCAGATTTCTGAAGAACTTTCTCATGGCATTTTTTTATGAAATAAAACAATGGTTGCTTTGTTCAAAACAAAAAACCTCAACTTAAGGCTTAAATGCAAAAATCATCTCTTCTGATTCAGTCTTAAAGCTAATTAATGATCACTCATCATCACTGTCTCAGAGTCATGATGTTTACAGTAACAGGCCTTTAATTTTGAGGTGTGCGAGTGCAATTGCACCCCATCTTTCTCACATAACTGTGAGGAATGTGATTCTTTGCGCACCTAGATAAAGGTTAAAGCATTTACATAGCTCCCAAGTTTTGAGAGGCTAGATGCTGGTCCAACTGATATGTCCATTGGTGGATTGCCAGCCTGGTGGAGGGGTATAACTTTTCAAAAAATTTTGAATTTTAGAAGTGTCTACACCCAAAATGGTGACACTTGTTTCGTTTCATTTATTTATTTGTTCCATCACATTACATATTACAATATGATGTGAAAGGAAGTCATCCAAAAAACCAAAATTGGCTTAACAAGGTGGATGACTCCCTATAACTAAGAAAAAAGATAAAACAAAACAAACAACAAACAAAAAACATACATACATAACTATGACATGTCTCCGTATTATACACTCACATTTGGAAAAATTATCAGGAGCATACTTGAAAGACATTAAGAATAATTTCAATTTCATCAAGGAATCTTAATAATTATCAATGATGCCTTCCTTAACCGCCTTCTTAAAGATAAACAGAGAGGCAGAATTTTTTACTGAGTCTGTTAGGGTATTCCAGATTTTAGTGCTACGATTATGCAAGCTAAACGATCCAATGTTCATGCGATTGTAATGGCAGTGGGCAGAGTTAGAATGTCTAGTACTATGCCTATAAACAAAAGCATTGCTAATAATAAAATTATGAAATGTATCTGGTAGTAATCTGTTCCAAGCCCTGTACGTAAAAAAATACAGCAGTGTTGTAATCAATGATGTCAGTAAATTTGAGTAATTGAAACTTTTTAAATAGTGGGCTGGTGTGGTCCCTGGGACCTGCATGAGCTAAATGGCAACCGCTCGTTTCTGCAATAATGCAGTTAGTTGGCTAAGGTAAGAACTGTTAGCCCTGCTCCAGACAATGGAACAATAATTTAAGTGGGGAATAATTAAAGTCTGGTATAATGTTGTGAGTATTGTTCTTGGCAAAAAGTGTTTTAGTTTGGATAGTGCGCCCACATTCCTTGAAATCGTCTTGGAAATATTTGTAATGTGTTCTTGCCAGGTGAGCTTTTCATCTATGTGTACTCCTAGAAATTTGGTTGGGGTCACTTGCTTAATAAAAATCCCATTTATACAGACATCACTATCCCGCCTGTTAGTTCTATTATTACCAAAGATAAAATAGTTTTTCTTATGTTTAAGGATAGCTTGTTAGCGGAGAACCAGTTATATATCTTACTCAATTCAATTGAAGTGGTATCATACAATGAATCTACACTCTTATGTCTGAAGAAATTATTAGAGTCATCAGCAAAAAGTATAATATCAGCTTTATCAGCAACAAAATAAATATCATTCATATAAACAATGAACAGGAGTGGCCCCAGTATGGACCCTTGGGGTATCCCACAAAGAATATCCTTGAGACTTGAAGTCATACCCTTGTAATAAGTATATTGGGATCTATTTGAGATGTAGCTGTGAAACCAATCTAGAACATTTATACCATAAGTCTCTAGTTTAAATAGGATACTGTGATCAGTTGTATCGAATGCTTTACTAAGTTCTAGAAATTCACACCCATTGAAATATTATTACCATCTAAACTTGTGCATAGTTTGTCTAAAGCTAATTGTCTAGGGCTAATTCAGTTGAATGGTTAGGACGAAAACCACACTGTCCTTTACAAAGGATATGAGAAGTTTCAAGAAAATCATACACTCGGTTAAACGTTAACCTTTCAATTAACTTTGCAAAACATGAAAGCATGAAAACATGTTTGGCAAATCAGTCAACACAATTTTGCTAGGTTACGACCAAAAAAGTTCAGTACTGTACTGAAGTTTTGGCGGTAACCTAGAAAAATACTGCTTTATGAGATTTGCCAAAAAATATTATACAGATACTCACAAAGGGGCAGTCACTAAAACCTCTCCTAATCACACTATTCAATCGTTGCTGTAATGTTGCTGTAAATTTTGGTGCAGTACAGTTTGCAAAAGTCAACTTGATATGTTACTGAGGGTCGTGCCATGCTGCAAACTTTGATTTTCATCTTTGCACATCACGCATGACGTTCTAGCCATGAAAACGCATAGTCAAGAACGTCAAGAACTGGCAAGACAGTCCAAACGTTCCTTTGATGGTAAACTCTGATGCAAGCCTCACCTTTAACCCGCAAAATGGGCATTCATTTTTTCTATTGAACGTAAAACGATGTTGCACGATGTTATTACACTATTTACACAGGGACAGGAATATATTCCATACCTGCTGCAAAGGTTTGCCAATAGCAATGTTGAGACAGCAAACATTATAGTCCTTATGCACCTTAGGTCCGTACGTACCTACACCTATGCGTTGTATAGCAGTGCGAGCAGTTGGTTGTGCTGTGAGATGAAATTTATTGAATTTGTCATTATCAGTAACTTAACTGAATTATTTGCTAATTTGTGTGGTTCTGTAAGTAAGAATACTGAGATTTGAATGTGGGTTTTTTCATAGAGCTGGGCAGGTGAAGGGGTTTGGGTGTTTAAATGCAGGTTAAACCGGCAAAATGCGGGTCACGTGGGAGGTATGCATTTATCAACTCCAGATTCAGCATAGTAAAATAAAATAGAAAAGGAAAAAATGAGAGAGCTGTTAATAATCCTCTCCTTTGTTTGTTTTCATATCTACAGGGATGGCACCTTTAAAGACCAGCTGGAGCAAGTCATTGATGCTATGGGTAAAGCATCTGCAAAGGTACAGTACTATGGGTTCCGTCATTGGCAACGAAAGACTTAGAAACAGTTCGTTGAAATGTTGGTGGTCTTGGCTATGAGGCATTGGTTTTTTTATTTTTGAAATGGAAAGAATTCTTCAGTCCTCAAAACTGCTTTGCAAAATTGACACATGACAGTGTCCAAACTGTCATCTTTTCTCCCATTTTGAAGAAAAAATTATTGGCAATTTCTGCTACTTGTCCCCCAAGTTATTTTGCTAACCTGGCTGGGGAAGGGCCATGGCCCCACCAGTTGAATTCTGAAAAAATGGAATGGAACAATCAAATTATGCTAAATGTTGAACCAGAATGCATCTGAGAGTACTTAAATGTTTACTGTCTCCCCTTAGACCCCTCCTCCACACTGGGATACCGTGCAGTTGGGAATCCTCGTATAAGCTGCTGGCTGTGCCAGTGGTGTACTGTACCCATTGGGGTAGGAGGAATGAGACAGAAACTCTCAATATAGACTTTCTCTCTAAAAACTACTATTCTGGCTTTTCACCTGTTACTGTAGGCATCAATATCTCACAACAAACCTCTCACAAACAAAAGAAAATAAGTCCTCATGGCAACTTGAATTGTAAAAAAATAAAAATAAAGTAAGGGAGTCATCAATCTAAATTAATTTATTGCAAGTTGAAAAGGTCCAACAATGTCTGTCTGTAGATTTTAAAACATGTTATGTGAGCAAACATGTTTGGAAAGGTTTCTTCATTTGTCAGCCATTTTGGGGGTCCCTCATTGAGTTGATTCACAAAATTCAAAAAATTTTCCAAGCTGTTAAATTTTCTTTATATACCAATGACAAATGGTCAAACCATGGTGAATCTGTCAGACAAAATGTACTTGAAAATAATGAAATCCTCTCCAAGCACTGAAATTTGATTGATTCACTTTGTTTTTGGTTCCTTGCGGTAGCAAAGGAACCTATGTAGTCAGGTTGGCGTGTGTGTGTGTGTATGTGTGTGTGTGTGTGTGTGTGTGTGTGTGAGACACTTGCTTCGGTACGCTCTAACTCAACAAGGGAAGGTTGGATGAAACTTGGATTTGGTACATAGATTTGTCATAGGGAGAAGGTGTGCCCTATTGTTTTTGGTGGAGGTCAAAGGTCATTTGGGGTCACCAGAGGTCAAAAACTAAAAACCTTCTCAACAGGATATTTCTAGTTAGGAAACTTGGATAGATGTCATACTTGGTGCGTGGATGTGTTATAGTGTAAGGATGAAATTGGATATGTTCGGTGAAGGTCAAGGGGTCATCTGAGGTCACCAGGGGTCAAACACTGAAAAACGTTTTAACACAGTATTTTAAGGTAGAAAGGACAGATTTCAAATCAATCTGTGTTTGGTTAAGGTCAAAGGTCATCAAGGTCACTGGAGGTCAACTGCTAGAAATGTTATTTAGAAAATCTTGTAAGCTAGATAAAGATAGTTTCAATAGATTTTTTATCTCACCTGGTTTTGCATGCTTACGCACTCAAACACCTTAGAAATTTGTCCTTTTTGTTCGTTCAGTAATGATTCCTTTGGGTTGTACACATATTTTGGATCAGTCAAAGTTTTAAGAGGGCAATAACTGAAATCTGTAGATTTCACTGAGCACAGGTCACTCTGCATTAAACTGGTCTCTCTGCCAGTGGAAGCAATGCATGGATTCTACAATATGTCTCTTTAATACTGCTGTGCTCTGTGGGGTAACCTTATCCTCATTCTATTATCACACTTCATTAATCACTTGCTTCTGCTTGACTGCTGAATAAACCCTGTTTTCTGTGTAGAGGTAGCAAACAGGACAAGTGGTAGATTGTTTTAAAGTAACAGCAAGTTTTATTTGAGAGCAGGTAAAAATAACTTGTGAGAGAAATACAAGGGGTGTTTTTCATTCTCTGACCACATTGTGTATCATTTATTGGTGATAATATCAAATTTGATTACAAGCATAAATACATATGGAAATGAGGCAGTGTTTTTGAAGGATCACCAAGCATTACAAAAGTTGAATGTTAGTAAGGCCACAGAAATTTAATCTTTGATTTCATGTAAAATTAGTACTAAAATACCCCTTGTGAAGATGTTACAAACATTGAGTATGAACTTTTGCTTAGCTCTATTTCACAGACTGGCTGTACAGTTCTCATAATATCTAGCAAGGAACCACAGTGCCCATTGGGCTCTTGTTATTGTTGACTTTTGTTGACTTTCCTACTCAATGATGACCTCCTTCTATTCAAGTGCAGTAATCCTGTAACAAAGACCATTGTCAAGGTGCTGCTCAGTCTACACATGTGAAATGTTTTCACAGTTTCTGATTAAAATGACTGTCAGTCACTTTTAAATTGCACAATTCCATCATTCTCTTTATTAAAAAAAGGAATGAATCTGTTTGAAAACCAAAGGGAGTCTAAATTAGATGATGATATTATAAACAACTCCAGATTGTTCCTGAAATAACGAATAATGTATCTTTTCTTAGAAGTAATAAAGAAGTACACTATACCCTTTTAAAAAGTGGCACTTTGCAGCACTAGTTGAAATAAATTTTGCTTTCATTGACAGCTGCAATGTAATACTAATGGAGGAAAATCATGCTAAAAGCTCTTTCAGATGTAGGAGACGACAAAAACAATTGTCTTCAATGCCAAATCCTTGTTAGTTAATAGGTATTTCAGGAATCACACAATGCAAAACTTAAGTGGTGGCTACGCACATAGGACAAAGGAGGAACATGCATTGTTTCTCCTTCCCTTACAGCTCCCTGGTCAAACTTTGACAGTCCCTATACCCTACAGTACCTACAAATAACTGTTTTATGAGTGAGTACTTAAGGCCTCCATCGGTTTTCAAAAATTCATGACCAGACACCTTTCCAAATTATGTACAAAATGTACAAGTGAGGACATCACGAAGTTTAAAAATTTGAACTTTTTCCATAACGATTGGATGTGAAACTTGACTGATCATGCTAATTATAAGCATTTTGATGCAGTATTAGTTGTACCAGTATACACTTTCATTAAGTTGTGGATATCAACTCAATGAGCCCCTTTAAGTTTGATGAACACCAGCAAAGTCCCACCATTACTTGCTTGATGGGTTTGTCTGTAGAAAAAGTATCATAATTGAAGAGTTTAAAGGGTTTATGTTTGCATTCTCCTTCCAACAGGCACAAGGTCTTGGTGGAGCAATCACGACAGCTTACAAATTGCGTTATTCAGACCATCGCTTGTATATAATGAAAGAATCTCATGCTAATAGGTGAGTATTTATAGTTTTTATTTTCATAGGCCTTTGTACAGGCTTTGTTTGGTAAAAATTATTCCGATTACAATCCCTGATAAAAATGGTGAATCTATTTTGCTAGAACTTACCTCCCCCTGTACTACAATTGCAGCAGCATAGAACGCTCGGCTTCCAATGCTTTGCTTCCAAATCTTCGATCCTCAAGCACAGACTGTAGATGGTCCTGTCCATAGACTGGACTGGAATCTTGGGCTATGCATTCCTCCTATGGAACCTCATTCAGTATGTTGTGACAAAGCTCAGGGAGGGAATCTCAGTCATCACTAATTCTCATCGCCCATGCTTGAGAATGGAAGTACCAGGAGCAAAGTGTTAGTAGGCTGGCATTCACTGCCATTTCAGTTGTAGTTATAGGTGTTGTAAGTAGGAGTCATAGATTCCCAAACCAGAAAAGTTTTTGGCATTTGAACTCCTTTAACTCCTTGGTTCTTTTAGAAAAATTAGTCTTTAATCATTTTCTTTTTTCAGAATTTAGGCATTTTAAACTGAAAATTTCTATTTGAAGTAAATTGAATCGATGTAATCAACTGCTTGTCCCAGTTACACATTTTTCAAAAATGATTTTGACGCAGGAATCTGATGCAGAACTCTTCAAGTGAGGTATAGCATGTTCTAGGTGTGAGGTCACAAAATCCATATACTGGGTCACAAATAAAACTAAATGGTTGCTTTCTGAATTTTAATTTACAGATCAATTAATATTTACAGTAGAGTTAAATTTGCTTCTGTGCATCTTATGATCTCTTCACAGAGTAAAAAGCTTGGGGTAAAGTGATGACCCTCCAGGGATTTATCTCATTTAGGGTGGATTAGGCAGGACCTGCTCAAAATAAAATCCTTGTCGTAAATTCCCAAATCTCGCATGCAAACTTCGCTATACAAATGATTAAGTCTTTCCTGATGTTGAAGTTACATTCAAAATTGTTGCAATTCGAAACCATGGAACATGTCAGTGAAGGGTAAAGTCCCCATACCAAAAGTTTGGACTAACAATATTGAGGTCCTTGTTTCACTAAGTTTTGGAAAACTGGCACCTTAATCAACAATCCAATGCATAAAGGAAGGAGTATTTTGGAAGAAATGTTTTGGTTTAGTATGTAGCCACACTATTACTGAGATAGCCTATGTACAGTAGCAACTACTGTAGAAAGAATGTGCAATAATCAAGAATTAAAGATCAGCTGGGTGGATACTTTAAATGTATGTCCACTGTATGTTCATTCACAATGGTGTTGATAGAAACTAACTCCTGAAGCTCCACGGTCTGGGTGAACCCCCAGGAGCCGAGTCTGAAATAGTATGGCAATGCAAAATTTGTTTCTTCAGCTACTGTATTTTGTAGAACTTTTGCAACTTACCTGCCTGTAACTTGCCTATGGTGTTTCTCTGCTATTGCTATTTAAATGCCCCTATCTGAAGCCACCCCTTCAATTGTTTAATAGTTTACATTTAGTTTTGGCCATCCTAAAGGCAGCAAGACTTATTGCTGGCTAAAGACCTAGTTCTCATGCATGTAAATCACTATCTGTACATATTGTGTTATCGTTCTTTTTCTCATATCATTTCTTCTCAGTGGCAGGGGATCCATTGTTGGAATTCTCAAAGTTGGACGTAAGGTTTTGTTTGTCTTGGATCACCAAAGTAATCAGATTGAGATGAAACCAATGTGTGTCCTAGATTTCTATGTGCATGAATCATGTCAAAGGCGAGGATATGGAAAGCAGCTATTTCAACACATGCTCAATGTAAGTAACACGACTGTAGATAAGAGACAAAATTTGGGAGGCAAATGCTTTCAATCTAGATTCTTTTTAGCTGTGTAAAAGTGGAAGATTTGCCCTACACCATTGCTTCAAAATGATATCCTGATATGATTGATAATGTGATTGATAGATGTGGAGTCCATGCTGAATCTATAGCCGTGGCAAGTTTCCTTGTCCGTGTTACTAGTTTGTATTTGTACTATGTCACCATACCTCCCTATTAACACATTTGGGAATGAATTTATACCACTCCCCTGCTGAATATTGCAAAACCAGGATGAAGACAAGTTTAGTTAGCTGAATTTTAATTTAAGATGAGGTATGTGTCTTTTAATCATGTGACAATATTTTTGTGAAAAATATGTTTGTGAACATTGCTAGGTACCTCCTTTATTTACCTGTGGTGTGTACTTTTGTATTGTTAAAAGAATAAATATGATATTAAATGCACCTAATGATCACCTAAATTTGTCAAATACTCACCAGCACTGCTCACCTCCAACAAAAAGCCAGCTCAAAAAAATCCAGTCTTTAAACACAGCTTAAACTGTGCAAGAGAAGGAGAACTCTTACACAGAATTGGGAAGACAGTTCCAGGGCTTGTTTTCAGCTGAAGGAAAGGCAAGATAACAATAGGCAGGTCTTGAATTTTGAGAGCTGCGAGTGCAATTGCACACCATCATTCACCTCAAATCAATGTGAGAAGTGTGATTTTTTGCATGCCTAGATGAAGAATGGAATCTCATATAAATCTATTTCAGTTAAACAAAACAGCACACCTACAGCACTCCTCAATTTCCTGAGAAGGGCAATTTGCAGCACATACATGTGGAAAATCTAAAACTCAAGGCCTGAATAGGTTTTCAAATTAGTTTTAGGAACAGTGAGTGTAAGTGTATGTATTGCCAGAACACAATGTGTTGCATATATTTGTTAGACAAGTGTGTTGATTGCTAAGTTTTAATGCCCCATAAATGTTCTTGTAAGAAAATAGACCTATTTCCAAATAGCAATTACAATGAATTGTGGGATAGAGTTTTGGGTGTGCGTCAATTTTCACCACAGTAAAATGCCATTGACAAAAATTACAGACACCAAAACTCTATCCCACAATCCTTTGTAATTGCTATTTGGAAATTTCTCAGGAACAAAAAGTTGTGGTCCAGTCACTGGAATTTTCAATCAGTTGAAGGATTAATCAATCAAACAATTTTATTGTCCATCTCTGAAACCATGAGAAATGTACAAGAATTGCAAGTGGCACTCTGTCAAATGTTGCCAGGATTTATTGCTTCCTGGGCTCCATGTTCCCAGGCAAAGAACACTAGACATATTGCTAGGAACATAGAATGCAGGGAACAACAAACCTTGGGAACATTGAACCCTGGGAACATCATGTAGTCACCTAAAGAAGAACTTGTGTGAGACCAATGTCGTCTGTTATAATGTATGTGAATGAGAACCAGTGGACAGCCTTGGAGTACATAAATAAGGTTCTTCTTTGAACCCCAGAGGAAACAACTAATGTTTACTGTATTGTCAAAGAGGTATCTTAGGTTTAAAATGTTACTGTAATTTTTTCTTTACTTCAGTGTGAGAGGATTGAGCCACAACATTTAGCCATTGACAGGCCTTCAAAGAAGTTTACATCATTTTTAATGAAACATTACAGACTCAGGGCTACCATACCTCAGGTAAGGCTTCCTCTCAGTATTCGTTTTGGTGGGAGAAATAATTCTGTTTTATTTTGACGCCCCTTCTCCTCCCTGAGTATAGTAGGTTGTATTTTGGATTCATATGAAAAAAAATGTATGCCCCCTTACTTTTTTGTGCCGTATTGACAAGTATTAAGAAATATGGTCAGGGTGAATGGGGGAAGGGGGCATGCAAGTATGTACTGGGAGCATACCAGTGATGAATTCCCTCACCAGAAGTCAACCAACCAACCACATTTTTCCCTTTTGTGGGAGAGGAGAAGAACAGGATATTTACTGTCCCTTGCTAAGAAAACAGCAAGTGTTGAGAAAAATTAATTTAAG
This sequence comes from Holothuria scabra, assembly GCA_037179385.1. Taxonomy (NCBI): domain Eukaryota; kingdom Metazoa; phylum Echinodermata; class Holothuroidea; order Aspidochirotida; family Holothuriidae; genus Holothuria; species Holothuria scabra. The sequence continues at coordinate 33,349,670 of CM074185.1, read as the reverse complement.
CATACTTCTATACATAGGGACCTTTATTCAGGTTGTTTGCTATAGAGGCTTTTCACATGACGTCATAATACTCTCCGGCGGCCATGTTGGAGTACATGTAACTACGTAGTAAACCACAAGGGACGCGCTTGCTCGTTGAATTGTACACACCGTGCGTGTCACAGTGCACACTGTGCAGTGCGTTCGGCACAAAGCCACGTGTATTTGGCATGAATGTCCTCCAGCATGGCGGTACCGTGACGTAATTGCAAAGCCTCTATTCATTGCCTTACACCTCCCCAGAGTTCATAAATATCGTCTGGTTTCACATAAGTGTTTAACACTGATCTTTCTGTAAGCAGCAAACCTTAGGACAGCTGAACTCTTCCTCTGTTTTTTTTTTTCTTTTGTTTTTGCCATCTTTTTTTCTAGTTACTTGTTTCTATTGTTTTGCAAATTGGACCCTTTTCTTTATATTTTCCATCCTTCCTGAATGAAGCCTTTGTTCTCATTATTATTTTCTTCACCTAATTTTCCATACATGTGCACATCTTGTTTTGAGGTATGAGCTTGAAACACCTGTTCTTGTTCACTGCTGTTCAGGACTCCCTATGGTCATAAATATTCATTAGATGATTCTTCAATAACATCAGCTCCATTGCTCATCTACAGTGGATGTCACACACGCCTAATAGTACAACTTTACCTTGCCATGATCAACAGTTTCTCAAACTTTTATGTATGCCATATCCAGCTGTTGGTCTCATTCATGTTCCAAAACAGGTGCATTTACTTCCTTTATTTTCAGTTATTCTTTTGTTTCCCTACTAACCTATATCTATTTTAAGTCTTTCTTTTAAGAGGGTCTTTTGTTTATCCCACCCCCTGGGCAGTGTTTTGTATCCTGTTCTTTTTGTTGGCCAAAACACCTGGGTCTTTAAATAGAAACACCTGTTGTATCAGTGAATATGAATATTCATGTCATCCAAAGAGCAGGCAAACTTGGGGAAGACAGGTCAACAAACTTTTGCATCCATGGGTGAAGAAGATGAAAAGGCTTACTTTAGATAATATTCCCTTTTAGTGGACAATTATTATTGTTTATGGCAAAACAGTTTGTGCAGGGCTGTGAACAGGTATTTAATGCAGTGCAATTAAATTGCATGCAGAATCTGTATGTATTTTATATTGTGTATTAGTACCAGTATAATGTACAGCACGTAGTTCAAAGCACTCTTAACAGAGAGGTCATGTGGGACTTACGTTCTTAGCTCTGGACCCAGTCCCATAGCCAGGCAGCACGTTGGAAAGGTCCAGATGGCTTCCAGGAATCAAACAATTTTTCAGGGGACCAATGAATAACAGTGCACTTAGACAAAGGCAACTTGAAACAAACTACAATATCAGGTGGGGGGATTCTTCAGCAAGGCTAAGTAACTGGCTCCCTTTGGCTATGGACCACTTTGGATTCTGGACCGGACCATTTTGGATTCTGGGCGGTACCAATTTGTATTCAGTGCACAAACTTTCTTTTGTCATGATGGATGGTGTGACATGCAACTCATAGCTTGCCATGTCATATCTTGGTACCAGAATCAACCATAAACATCATGCACATCCATAAATGTGCTTTTCTGAACTTGTGTAAGACCTTTATCACACACACATCCCTATGGCTGGCATATGCAGTTTATATTTATTAATTATAAATATTTGATGGATTTAGACAGAAGGTGTGGCTTTTTTAAAGGCATGTTCTGGTGGGTTTTTGCCTTTGTCTTGTAAGAAAAACAAAAATATTCCACACCATATCCTTCAAACTCTATCACAATACCATTATCCTAACTCAAGGTATCTCACTTAGATTGGTTATTTTCATTAAAAAAATACCTCTGCTCTTCAACAAAGCCACAAAACGGTATGTAATGTGGGCACATTGCTTCAAATTCCTTTTGTTGTTCTTTATAATTGAAGGTTCTCTTTGTCCTTGAAATTTGATACTGTTGGAATGTTTGGATGTCTTTTCCTGTAGATCTAGCATTACCCTTCACCATACATAGAGCATAACAAACAACATTGCTTAATATTTCCAGCAGCGGCATCATAATTATAAATAAATTGAATGCAATATTAAATTAATGTGCCACAATCACATCACAGATTTCCCATGATGCATCAAATCCCAAGAAAAATTTGCAATACTTTAAAAATTTGTATCTTCTGAACGCAATAAGCTATTGAAATGCCGTTTTCACCTTCTGAAAGGGAAAATTTTTCTGCTTATTTTGAAGTTACCGAATTTTGTCTCCAGAATATGCCTTTAATATTTGCAATGCATTTAACATCAATGAGACAGTTGTGACATCTAGGGTTGGGCGGTATCGTGGAAATATTGTATCGTAAAAGTATTGTGTGTAATTAAAACACACAGAACCGGTACTGAGGCAGTACCGGTTCTCAACTCTCTGGTTGGGAAGTTGGGTGGGAAGGAACGTAAGCCACACATGGCCCTCGTATTATGCTGCACATTAATGCATCTGGGTGTTTGATTGGATTAATTACCGTGCAAGAACCTCTGCGCTAAATGATTGTGTAAATATTTTAATCATCCACACATCCTAACAATTTTTTTGTTGGCCAATATAATGAGTACCGCTAATTTTTTTCAAGTACCCGTATTTTTTCCAGAACTGGTATTAGTAACGCACCAAACATCTTCAGTATTTTCATTACCTGTACCTCTAGTACCGGTATTGACGTCTGCACCGGTAAACCGCCCAACTCTAGTGACATCCAAACACCTTTCAAAACTGTGCTAATTTTACCTGTTTATTTGTGCATTCTCAGGTAAACAACTTTGTTATATTTGAGGGATTTTTCAAAAATCAACCTGACAGCAGTTATCCAAGAAGGAGATCAGCTGCCAAACCACCTATCCCACCATCAACCGCTGGTAAATCATGATTTAGTTTGTAATTAACTAAATTTTTGGAAGTCTCATGGAGCAATGCAGTATCAAGTGTTGGGGCCGTTAATACTGTAATAATATCAAAATTGATGGCAATTAATCATACTGAATGCATTAAAAATAATATCAATTTGGTCGCAATTTAAAGTATTGAAACAATTTATTAATATGGATATAGATCAATTTATACTATTGAATGTATAAATAATAATATCAATTTGGTAGCAATTTAAAGGATTGAAACAATTTATTAATATGGATATAGATCAATTTAAACTATTGAATGTATAAATAATAATTTAAATTTGATAGCAGTTTAAAATGTGGAAGTATTGATAGTGATACCAATTTGATAGCTCAGGTTGCCATATTGAATACATTTTTATTAGAAGTGTGAAGTGTAAAAAAAGTTTCAAAAATAGTAGTGGTATGGTCTTAGTTATGAACACACAACAATTAAAGTGCCAAAGTATCATGTTTTTATGCACGAGAATATAGAAGTATTTGCTCAAATATGGCTTAATTTTATCAGAAGATTTTAATTTGCTAGATTCTTGGACAAAAGTCTTTGGAACACTCCCTTCATCCCTGCACAGTGTTAGGGATAATAAGGTAAATTCCAGATGCACCATTTTGTGGGTATAGAGGCTTTGCAATTATGTCACGGAACTGCCATGCTGGAGGACATTCATGCCAAATACACGTGGCTTTGTGCCGAACGCACTGCACAGTGTGCACTGTGATATGCACGGTGTGTACACATTCAACGAGCAAGCGCGTCCCGCATGGTTTACTACGTAGTTGCATGTACTCCAACATGGCCGCCGGAGAGTATTATGACGTCATGTGAAAAGCCTCTATACAACATTTGTGGGGGGAGGGGGTGCTATGGGGAGGAGGGACTGTACTTGTGAACTTAAAATGGAAAAGGGGGTTCCTAAATCTGGAACATTATTACGTATGACATAATAGCGAAACAGGCCTCGATTTTCAGAAAAATTTATTGTTGTCCTCAGGGCATCCATTTCAGCATTTTTAGTTGTCTGCGAGAACATTTGGTTACCCAAAATATTTTTTTCACACAATTACAAAACAGTAATTGTGTTAAGTTATTATTGGTCCATAAAGAATAAAAAGATGTGATTTTTGAGAGACAAAAACACTTGCATTTTGAAATATTGTATGATGGAAAAAGTTGGAAGAATGGATCAGTCAGCAATGGGCCTATACTTCTTCAATCAGATAAAAGCAATAGGGGCTGCTTTAGAATTCATTGTGAGGGAAAATGGTTGTCCATCAGACTTTTGGTTGTCTGTATGGAATTTTAGTTGTCCTTGACAATTGGACAACCATGAAAATCGACCCCTGCAGAAGGAGTTCCAACAGTTCTCTCCAAGATTGTAGTTTATATTCTCTTTACTTTTGCTTTGGCTGATAAAACTGTCATTTGCAAGGTATATTTGATTTTAGAACCATTTTGAACTTAAATGCTCTGTATCCTTTTAAATTGGATTTCCACTATAAAGTTGTAAAACTAGCTTTAAAGGATCTTAAAATTTAACCCTTCTTTTGCCAGTATGACACATAAGTAATAAACTTAAGATTTAGAAATTTGGGTATTTCTGAGGATGCCTTCCACTTTTTTCCCAGTTGTAAGAAGGAAGACTCTTGAATATCAAACTATTATCTTAATTTATAATTTTCTATGCAACCCCCTAAGATACATTTGTTTTCTATGTTTCAGTTACACATGGAAAATATAGAAATGCCTCCCATTCATCGTTATGGACTCATAGAACACATAGTAGGTCTTCATCGGGTGACATATCAGATGAAGGGAGCCCTCTCAACCTTGACAGGGTCACCTTGAATAACATCAGACCCCGCTCAGGGAGTTTACCGTCTTTCAGAGGATCACCTCAAAGTGTACAGGAAGATACAGGGTAGGTCCAGCATTTCTTTGTATTTCCAGTTGAGAGGATGTTACTGAATGACATAAAATCTTAAAATTTCAATTAAAAGTTTATGGAAAAGCATTGATTAGAAGACATAGTAAAGAGATGGTAAAACTGTTTAATGTAATGCTTGAGGGAAATTAGGAGATTATGAATGAAAACATACCAATCTCTGCAATACCTGTTTCGTTGTTTAGGTAGAATTTCACTAGACTAAAGTGTCCCTTGAGCCATTTTAAGTTAAGTATCCTAAAAATTATAAGATGTGATCAAAACAACAGAAGAACAGTTGTTATACCTTTTTCTGCATTGATGATAAATATATAATATTGAAATGTTTGGAAAAGGCAATATGAAACCAAAAATTGAAAGAAATACTGAAAGAAAAAATAAAGGTAGGTGTGAATCTTTTCATTAGGGTACTTTTGTTTTGTTGATCAATATTTTATGATTTGTAATGTCCCATGTGCTGCAATTTTAAGGATAGTATTATTTTCTCCCTAAATTTGTGTCCTCAGTATTTGCTATTTACAGGGAATTATATCTAGCAGGCTGTAAGTCAGCTTTGGCCTCATTATCAGTTCAAAAGATCAGTTTCTGAAAATCAGGTGTTAATTGCCTGTAATGCATGATTTAAAAAGTTGAATAGGTAAATGAAACATTAAGACTTCAGGTGTGCATTTTTACTCGCATGGTTTCCTTCAAGGGGGAAGAAGCAGAGTAAAAGTCCCCTTTTCATTTGAATAAGAACAAAAAGTATCTTGGGTTTCTTATCTAAGAACAGTACATCTTTGCAGCACTGTTTGAACTATAAATGTAAATAAATAATCATTAAAACTCTTCAGATTACAGTTTACAAGGGCCTTGAAGCAAGCTGTTGCCTGCTGAATTCACCAATAATTCTGGCCAAGAGCAGCACATGAATTTGCACTTGTGGTTTTGCAGAAATAAATTCCCCCTTTTGACTTGTCCAGTTCTTTATTAAGTTCTTTCACAGTGTTATCATGTGCATGTATTAGGTGTTGCAGCCTGTTAGTACCTACTGTGTCAGAGAATTAGGTACCATGCTATATGGCTGAATGGACAGTCTGGGTCATAAGCATCAGTGAATCCTGTCAGTGGGAACATCTGGCATCTGGTTTAATGCTGGGTTAAAGTGAAATGGTTGTTTCAAGAAGAATCTACAGTTTCGTATAAGACCTCTTTCTTCTTCTCTTTGTGATCTCGAAATTGGCGAAGTTTACAAATAATAATTAACCCATATTTAAAACTTATCTCCTTAAATTAAAGGTAGCAGTGCAATGATTTGAGTATACTTAATTTATGAAACAATGTGGTCATTGCATTGTTGTGTAAAAATCATAAATCTTTCCAAAAAGAAGGTGACAAAAACTAATTTGTGACTAGTTGAGCTGAATAAATCTTACAAACCATTGTAAGTGACTGTGTTCCAATTTTGTTTTCTTTTGAATGTATACATTTCTCAACTTGTGAAGTAAATTTGAACTTATGAAAGAAAATTTCCAACATAGAATACCAATCTCTGATATTTGCAGTTAAAAATACAGTGTTTTAAATTAAAAACAAGAAATTTATGTGAGTGGCATTTTTACCTTCCAAAAATATTCAATGTAAAGAAAAATTGCCCACATAAAAAATCTTTTTTCTACCCATCTGACTTAATTTTACAGTGAAATGAGCCATATTATCTAAACTGTGAAGTTGTTTAGCCACCAAATGTGAAATTATATTGAATGGCCATAGGCATGGTTCTAGCTTGGGTTCTTAGTAACAGCTGTACAGCTTTGTCAGTGTAGAGTGCAAAAACCAATGGGGATTGTCACTGTCCATTGAAAACCTTGTACATTATCTACAATACCACCAGAAGGCCCAGGCTTTTTTCCCAGGTCGAGTCATACCAAAGACTCTAAAAAAGGGACCTACTGCCATTGTTGGTGATGCTCGGCATAAGCAATGGAGTAGGGAAAACAAGCCAGTGAGCCAGAACTGGAAAAAAGTCTGTGGCTGGCTCGACTTGCACCAATTGGTTGGAAAATCAGCCGTAAAACTCCATCTAACAATACCATACTACCTGGGGAGCAGGGACTTACAAGAAAGTTTTGCTTGCATTATTAGTAAGTTTGGGACCTGGAATTGCCTGGGATCTGATGATTTCCTTACTTTACATCAAATGACTAGGTACAGTGGAGGGTTGCTTTATACTTTCCATAAGGCTTATATTTCCATGAATTTTGTACTTCAAGTGCATTGAATTTTGAGCTGGCCATCTAGCAGTTTCCTGCATGCTGGTCAACAAGCTCCAGTGCTAACTACAGCAAGTTAGCTGGCATGCCTAGAACCCCTGGTCATGGTTTGTTTTCACATGAGTCATTGTTAAGTACTAAATAAAATGCTTTCCAAAATATCAAAATACTGATGCGCAATCACCATCTGGAAAGCTGCACATCTCAACTGCCATGAGCAGTGTTTATAAAGTAATATTACAGCTAAATGTCCTCTTCTAAATTACACTTGATAAAATTCTGAAAGCAGATAAAGGGATTTAAAGTATATGGGAAGTGGCATTTTTTAATTTCTTTCTTCATTAGTCTTACTTCAAGAGGTTTGAATTACAGTAGGCATCATAGATCCGCAACACCTCCATCTAGACCAGGGAGTGGAAACAATGTAACTTCACCTATCACAGGCAATGTCACACAAGGTAGGTTTTAAATGGACCAGCCAATGGTGTAACAGCAACTGGGTGGACAATAACTGCCTCAAGGGTTTAGGAAGTCTTCTTCTTACCTTGCGCCTCCAAACATTTGGAAAGATAATCCTATGCCCAACCTTTTTAAGAACTGATATATCCATACCAATTTTGTGCTCACTCAAGCATTCAAAGGTTGAAGTTTGATAGCAGTTTATCTAATAGTAAACATAAAGGGAATCCAGTGCTTTAATAAGTGATTTGATTCCCCTTGTAACAGCACTTATTTACCTTTTTATATTGATATATAATGAAAGCAGTGTGGGTTTATAAAAGTTTTTTGATTTAAACAATTGTTATCAATTTTTGTGGATTTCCAATTTAGTGTGTATTACACTACCCTTTTCAAGCTGTGAATCCCAACTATTCTCCCAATCGTCACCATTGGAAATCTTCCATGGAATATACTAACATATATTCTACTATTGTAGCACACATGGTCTTTATTACTTCAAAGCTTACATGCATTAGGCGGATAAAAACATCTGTCATTTATGTACCAACTTGGAAGCAGTCAAACTGGGCCTGCATTGTCTGGAAAGTTGGAAATTCCCACATTTCATTTGAAAAACTGAAAGCCTTACTTTTTCATCTATCATAGGACTACTTAACTAATGGCATCTATTATGAATATAATGGTCGAAGAAAGTACATTTTTCTTTCCTATTCTTTCTTTGTATTGCCATCTTCGTAGTGGAGAAGGTCTTTAAAGTCTTAAATTTAAGTTTCTCAATTGTGACCATTTATCAATTTGTACAATTTCAAACAGTTCACAATATAAAACTGTAAAAATGAAATGTTAAACAAGTAGATCAGATAAAGATAGTTCTACATAGATCAGCATGGTAGTTTTATCATTTAAAATTGAGGTTCTTGTAGTAGGAAATTTCATGTGATCAATCTTTGTACTCTTTTTTGAGAAATAGCAATGCCTAGTGTCTATCAATGAGACTGAATGGTAAGAATGATTATGACTGCTGTCCAGGAATGTCATGTTTCTGAATTTTAACATTAACCTTGAAATGATGAACAAAGGTGTATTTGTAGTTAGACAGGATAGTGACAGACCCTTACGTATTGATGTCGCATGACCTGATTATGAAGAAAACAATGAAGTATATGTGGCACTCATATAGTAGACTTTACACTGGGTGTGTAGTAGACTAAACTCACATGTCTGGTTGATCAGCTGCCTGCATGTGTACCCACCAAACGAGGGTGTACTTTTGCTCTGTGACATCATATGCATATACTAGTTAGTCAGGTGAAGTCTTATGGCCCAGTTTCCAACCTATTGGTTCAAGTTGAGCTGGCCACAGCCTTTTTTCCAGTTGTGGCTCATATGCATGAGGTCTATCCTTCACTTATGCATGAGATTTGAATAACCAGTACAGTCTTCTTTGATTAAATTTGCAGCTTTCAATTCATCGCCTGTTGTAACAACAGCAAGGAATACATCTATGGAAACAACACCAGTGTCTGGATCATCACTAAACCACATTGTAGATAAATTATATACTCACAATAGTAAAGTTGGTCACATTCCCCATGCAACACCTATAGGTACAAATGGCCAGCCAAGGTAAGATTATGGTGTTACCTTGAATGAATATTAGTTATAAATGAAAGAGAAGAATTGTATGAAGCCTGTAGTAGTTCTGATGGAGCTGTGTATAAATCATTCACAATTTGACCAGTCCATAGATCCACCATTCCTCAAGCTCCTGTGGGCAGCTATTTTGGCACACAGGGTTAGAGGTAAAGAGCAGGCCCCCCAAACTTATTTTGAAGAAAAAGCTAAATAACTCGGTTTTCATCTTATTTCTCTTCAAAGTATTTTTAATTACATTTCATGACTTTACCATTGGATATTCAAGGTAAACCAAGCAGTTATTTCTGGTAAATTTCACATTTGAAGAGAAAAAAACATTGTCACATGACTCCCAACAGCCAATCATGAAACTGGACAGTCTACTACACTTCTTCAATTTGGGATGACTGCTCCTGCCTTTTAAAGGCATGTAGAAATGTCAGAAATGTGTACATCACATCCAACTGTTTGATGTTAAAAGCCAGAAGAGTAGTGGCAGTTCCCACCACAACTCATCAAGTATTGACTGTTTTACAAGACAGGTTTTTTGCATTTAACCATCAGGCGTGTAGCCAGGATTGTGTCATGGGGGGGGGGGGGGGGCTGACATGAGAGAAAAGTCTAAAGATAGGGAGGAAAAAAAGACAATATTTTTAGGTTTAAAATTTTTACATTTCATATTTATTTTGCTTTTTTAGGGGGTGGGGGAGGCTTTGGGTTAGAGCCTCCCCTCATTTCCAGCAAATTCTTTGTTATAAGTATAGACAGTTAAAAATTCATGTAGATAGCATGACTGTGGGATGTGAATTTCTAATGTATATGACAAGTTGAACATAAGCTTTTCCTGAGCTGTGAAGTGCATCTTTGGCTGAAGCTGAGAGGAAGGTAGAGGACTCTGGTATGATGTAACTTCAACCAAAAAGTCATATCTACATGACAATAACTTTATTTTGAGACATATTTATTTAATTTTCTTCATTTCTTGACGAAATGTTTCTGATATTATTTATTTGTGTAGTTTTCTGATGGAAGAAAAACCTTTGAGATGTATTGTACTGTACAGATACTCTTATGAGATGGAAAAAAATATAAGCATACTTAGAGCAATCATCATTTATAAGGGATGTCATTTCATTGGTAAAATTGTAGTATCGAGTCCTTTCATGTGACATCACAATTGATAAGCCACGCCCACTGCCAGGCAAAATCAAGTGTTTAAGTACAACAGTCACAAGTGGGTTGTCAGTTGCTTCTCATGTAGCTACACTAGCTAGCATACAACACTACCTTTTGCCCATCAAAGGGGTTGGGGCTTGTGACATTAGTGAAGGGGAAAGCACTCTATGATCATCCTTAATGTTACCCTTTCCTTCAGCCACACATCTCCATTTTCTTCCGGATCGGTGACAACCCATCTACCAAGTTCTACCATCAGCAATAATCCCACCAAAGATTCTCCAGGAAACAGGTTTATCACCAAAGAGGGTAACTACTGTCTAACCTCACCAACAGTAAGGGAAATGCCTTCATCTTGGAATGTCATGGGGGTCCCACCAGGCCCCCAGAGGTACCAGCAGGGTCAGTCCCCTAGTGCCTTGTATAGAAACTCTCATTATCAGGTTAATCGTTTCTTCTGACAGAGAGCAACACTGAGCAGTGGGGGAGCTAGGGATTTTGGTCAGAGAGGGCGAGAACAGCCTGGAAGGGCGCATTTAAACAGGGTGTTAGAACCTTAGAAGGGGTCCCGGCAGGCAGTTTTGGTTCATAGGAGGGCGGTCACCCACTCTGACCATACAAGCTCCTTCACTGACAAAGAGATCATATTGGCCTATGTACTTTCTTCCAGTACTTGAGACAGCAGTTTTTTTTTTTCTGTACGGTATTCTTATCTCTTAGAGGCAGGTCTCAATTTTCAGGTAATTTTATTGTTGTCCATGAGTTATCTGTAAGGAAGTTTGGTTTTCAGAAACATTTTTGGCACAACTTCAAAACAGTGCATTTTTGAAGTACCTGTTGTGCTGTTTTGATACTAAGATTGAGTAGAATGTGTATGTGTTCATGTAATTGTCTTGCAGAATAAAAACATGATTTTTGAGAGACAACACCTTTACTGATACTTAAGGCCAGGTCACACTACAGCGACATCGGATCTGATTTCATTCCGATTTTTGTGAGTTTTAATTAATATCTCCTCCATCCTTGGTCAAAAAGAAACAAAAATTTCCCAACCTGTGTAGATGTATGAATTGTATCAAACGACTACAAAATTCTAAGTTATACCAATTATTCCGTGACTTCACACCCGGAGACAGGTTAAAAGCTACTTGCCAATGTGAAGTCAGGAAATAAATAGTTTACATTTCATTTCCATGGTCTTCTCATACCGATTATATATTTACAAAATACGTCAAATTTTTGGTTCTTTCCCACAATAGATGGAGGAGATTTTAACTATCTCACAAACATCAGATTGTAATACAATCCGACATCACTGTAGTGTGACCTGGGCTTAAAATCTGAAGTGTAATGATAAAGGTAAAAGAGTCAGTCAGTGAGCAGTATCGTCTTGAATCAGATAAAAGCAAACTGCCTTTCGATTCATCTTTCTGCGAAAAAAAAGAGTTATCCATCAAACAGCCAACACTTAATTTTTGGTTGTTTGAATGGAGTTTTAGTTGTCCCAGACAACCTAAACACCATGAAAATGGATCTCTGCTTTTAGGGGTAAGGGATCATCCATATTTTTCATCATTTACTAAAAAGTACAAGATGTACCCTCTAAACAAGTATTAAAATTGTTAGTTTTTTCAGCAGTTTACTTTTGTTTTATAAGGTATGAATGGGTCCCTGACCCTTTTTCTTTACACATATTTTGCCTTGTTTGTAAAAATAATGAGAACATTGAACGATAACTAAAACAATGTGCTGCTTAAAGAAAGTATTATATCTTTCTTTCATCAAACATCTTGATTTTCAACATTTTTGTAGCTTTCTTGAGGAGGGCATTTTTTCACAAAATACACCATTTTTGAGGTTGGAAATTCACAGTGTACTGTATTTTAAATGTATAAAAAATTTAAATGTATAAACAGTGGCGGACTCCTTGGAAAATTTTCAATGCTGATATCTGCTACACAAATGTGATTTTGGATGTCTTCACTTTCAGCAATTTTCATTTAAATTTTGGATGATCTAAAATCTTCAAAATCACATCAATTTTGTGAGAAATGTGTAATTGATTTTGGTATTCAGTTCATATAACAAGGAACATGTGAAGTTGAAAGTAATGTTGTGTGGGTGTTGTTGCTATTGTTGTTACAAGACCAGAACTATTCTTTACCTCAGCTAAAGATCATGTTAATTTTTGTACATTTCAGTCAAGTCTGCAGTTTTATGCACGACAGGGGGAATAGGTTGATCTGTGAAATGGAAATATTGTGTTTGTTGTACAGAAATTTCCCAGCCGTAAAATTTTTTGTTTCATCTAATTATAGGTTGTACCTAGATATCTTTATTTTCAAGACATACAGTTCTTTGGAACTCTTTTAACCACATACACAGCGAATCAGAAATTTTGGGTGAGGACCCTGGATTAATGTGTCAAAGTCACTGAAGCATAGGCAAAGATTGGAAAAAACAGTCTTAGGTAAGGGGGAGTCTCTGCTACTGTATTGCTCATGCATTGGGAAGACAGTTGCTTTAGAACCCTGTTAGCCTCATACCCGGCGATTTAATATGTGGAAGTCACACCAGCATAAGCAAAGATAAGGAAATCAATTGTTCAGCTAGCTGAAGCAAACAATCTTCTTGCTAGCTGGTGGGAGAAGGCAAATGATTACATGGGAGTATTTTAGATTAAACACAGTTTGTAAACTTGAAAGGACTTGTCAATCTCATGGAAAAACTAAATTTGTTAACCCAAAGTTTGAAATTGTGTAAAATCCTCCTAGTGTGTAATATTTTTGGGGGAAAATAAAAGCTTTCATTTGAGTTCATTAGTGAGACATAACCTGAAAGGAATTTTATAAAAAAGGGTCAAAGACAGAAGAGAAGTTTAAGGGTTTCATGTATTCAGCTGTGAAGTTGAAGCAATGTTTTATCATTCTTCAAAGTTATTATAGTATTGTTCGTATTATGAAGTCCACGGTTTGATGGTCAGTCATTTCTCTATTCATGTCTGCCTTCTTTTGCTCGTATGGAAGTATTTTTTTTAAGTTGTTAAATATCAATGTACAGGATACTTTACAATGCTTTAACATTTATATATTCAAAGTGATAAAATCCTTTATTTTCACGAGCTGGAAAGTATTGGGTGAGTATAGCAACCATGTAAAAATAATGGGAGGACTTTTCATTTAAAAAAAAAAATTCAAAAGTTGCCAAGGATGAGACTAGAGGATGCTTGACCACTGATCATTTTTGTGTTATGTTTCAGCTTGTGAAGAAAGGAAAAAGGGAGGAGAGGAAAGAGGGAGGGGAGGGGGAGAAGGAAGGTAGTGGGAGGGGAGGGGGAGAATGAGGTAGTGGGGGGGGAGGGGGAGAAGGAAGGTAGTGGGAGGGGAGGGGAATGAGGGTAGTGGGGGAGGGGGAGAAGGAAGGTAGTGGGAGGGGAGGGGGATGAGGGTAGTGGGGGAGGGGAAGAAGGAAGGTAGTGGGAGGGGAGGGGATGAGGGTAGTGGGGGAGGGGGAGAAGGAAGGTAGTGGGAGGGGAGGGGAGAAGGAAGGTAGTGGGAGGGGAGGGGAGAATGAGGGTAGTGGGGGGAGGGGGAGAAGGAAGGTAGTGGGAGGGGAGGGGAGAATGAGGGTAGTGGGGGGAGGGGAGGGGGAGAAGGAAGGTAGTGGGAGGGGAGGGGGAGAATGAGGGTAGTGGGAGGGGAGGGGGAGAATGAGGGGGAGGGGAGGGGGAGTGAGATGTGGTGCCAGAGAAGGTTGGTCTCAAAAAACACCAAAGAGTTTCTTTTGCAACTTCCATGGTAAAACTAAGTAGGTCATTTATTCTTACTTCTGCTGACTTTGTGGTGGCCTTTTACTTGCAAGGCAATGTTACCGATACATCAGTATGTAATAGTGCAATATTAGAATATATAGAAACCATATGTATGATGGGTTGACTGCTTGGACCCAGACCCGTTGAATGTGCATCTGCACTGACATAAGGAATAAAATTCTTGAAATCATAGAGAGCTTAGGTGCCATTCAACACAACAGTGAATATTCAGTTAGAGTGGTGGGGTTGATTTATTCCAAAAAAGTGTATTCCAGTGGACATGCTCTTGCTGGTGACATAGTTTTAAAGTTCTGCTCCATGATTTGCATAACCATAGTACCTAAAAGGAAATATTGTATTTAGTTCAGGGAAAATTTTCTATAATCCTAATAACATTATTTATAGATAAAGGATGATACAGATTTCAAAATAATTCAGCATAGCTTGTAGCCGTTTCTTAAGAAAGGTTTTCACATGAGAAATTCAGAAAACTAAGAAGCAATTTGTTGGCTCCAAACTTACGAAAATTGAAATGACGCAAATTCCATAACCAAGTGGTTCCTAATATTTTGAGGTGCTGTGTGCTGGAGTTAGTGAAACTGAATAGTTTAAATATTGATAGTTTAATATTGATGCAAGCCATATTGTTTATATGCTATGTTGGGTCATTTTAAAATGTAATGTTTCACTTTGTTTTGCTCTGCAGGGAGCATGTTCCTTATTAAGAAATTAATGTGAAGGGAAGAGTTGGCATGATGTTTCACTGCCTTCAAGACTGGGTTTTGCCTATGAATAGAGTAATTTGGAAAGTGTTACAATCTGGAAAGATGTTTTCGAAACCAATTCATAAAAAAACAGCAGAGGGTGGAAGAGGTTGTGAGAAAGTTGTTTGTTATTATAAATGGGATTTTTGAATTTTTTTTTGAATGTCATTTTTTCAAATTTTACATGTACTTTCCTCAAAGTTTATGTGTGAATAGGTATCCCTTTTTGAATGTATGAAACAGAAACTTTTATTTATCAAGTTGGAATCCATATTTTAATAGTGAGAAAGAAAGAACTGAGTGTAATACATGTGGTGCTATTGGTTAATGTAGAACATGAAACATTACAAAACTGGAGTTTTAATGTGAGGTAATGAAACTGAAAATGTTATATATAGTTGTTACAGTTTTTAATGTAGAGGTGCAATGGAAATGAAGTCATTTATACTTAGAGGTATGTGTGGGAGGAGGGCTGAAAAATTTATCTAATAAAATGGGGGGGGGGGGGAGGGGGGAACAAATAGCTCCATTTAACTCAAGCTTGAAAGGAATGCGAAGTTAAACAGCTACTTTAGCCTAAAAAGGATTGCTTATTTGCAAATTTTAAAGAAGGTATATGATGATTGTTATATTAGCCTGAAATCAGTTTGTGCTAAATATCAGAGTGAGGGTGACAATGGCACAGACATAAGGTGCACTTTGTAAGTGAGACGCTCAGGGATAGGGTTAACCCTAACCACAATACACTAACCCCTAGACTTAATTGGTTTGTCACACCTCACTGAATTCCATAAAGTTGAAGTGTACCTCAAGTCAAAAAATTCAAAAATATATAATAAACAGCATGGAAAATGAATTCCAACAGTGCAACTCCCATCTTCCCTCATCATGGTACATTCTTGAGCTGAGATGTAAAGTGCTGAAGTTTATTCACTCAAATTAAAATAGTACATTACACAGTAAGTTGTGATGTCATTGTTGTACTCTTTTATAATCTTTGTATTTCTTTGTTGTTCTGAAAGTTACTGCACCTTGTACCAAGGTGTGATAGCACTCTTACTCTTATGGGGTGATGTAATTAATTAAGCCCTCTCTGTGCAACATACTATGCAAGCAAACAGAAATTATTCAAGACCATAAAAGCATTTTAAATTTTAAGGGGAAACAAAACAGATAATGTGAATTGCACAATGAGAAAGTCTCAAGCTATTGCACAGTGGACAAATTTGTTTTAAGTGAGTAAATTTCAATATTTCATATCTTGGCCTAAGAATGTTCTATGAAGATGTGAGTTGTTAGAATCCATTTTTCATGCTGTTTCACATTTTTTTTGGTAGTTTTTTTTGACTTGAGGTAGTAGTAAAATAGGCCACCACACCATTGTTTGATTGTCTTTAGCTTTATCCACTATTGAGTGAAACTGAAACAATGTACCATTTATAAATAAAAAATGTTATAGAAGTATGTTTTGTATGCAAGCTCTGTATTAAATACCTATGATATGCAAATTGTCCAACTGTTACATGCTCTCGAATATAATTATGCATTTCTTTGAGCACTCGTCAAAAAAGTAATATATTGCTGGTGTCTGTGTGTGTGACTGAACAGCATTCAAGTTTATTTCCAGTTTGAAGTTGCTGGATCTCACTAACTTTCAAATATTTTTTTTTCCCATGAGAACAGAAAGTTTATGAAACCATAGGACAGTCTTACTGTGTATCTATGAAAATAAAAAGAAAAAAAAATCTACGATACAGCATTCACTTTCATCCTCATTATTTTGTGTGTCAACAAAGTTTGTCTGCAATACCCCCTAGTGGTTGTCATCTTTGGACAAAACACCTGGCCTAAGCTTGTTTTTGCAGAGATAATTTTTGGAATACAGAATACAGTTCTATTCACTTTCATTTTGGTAGGATATTGATTCACCATGACTCAGTTGAATGATGTAGATTCTGTCAACTTAACAAATTTTGCCCCAAAGCTGTTGTTTGAAGCAGCACACACATTTGTTCAATGAAATTAACCAAATTTTTCCAAACCTGTTTTATGTTAGTTAATGTAACATGCAAATCACAAATGGTTTCATGAGAGAAATAAAATATTCAATTGTTTTCAAAAGTTTGTAACTGGACACTTATTTCAACTATACACAATCATTTGTGGGTCTGTTAAAAAGATTGTAACTTTTGGCATAATGGTTGGATGTGAAACTCCAGGTATTATGCTAATTATATCCATTGCTATGTGGTAGGACCCATCATAACCCTTGCTAAGAGTATTCAACTCAATATGCTCTTTCTACTAGGATATACCATTCTGAACTGCAAGTAGAATATTGCAAAATACAGTTTGAAATTGGAGGGTCTTGACTTTTATTTTGCAGTGAGAAAATTTATTCCTTAAGATGCAGTTTTCATGGCATGTTCAGATATGGGGCTTACAGAGATTAATTAAGAGTTGCTTCATGGTAATAGCTCTTTGTGGCATACTGAACATCTCTGATTTACAGGGGCATAAACACTTGAAAGGGCCTGGCATCGAGTCATCAATAGTGTATTTACATGAAATCAACTGAGAAAGTGGTCCAAATAGAATCACAGACATGCAAATATTTTCAGTGCCTTCCTCCTCCACTTTTGTGGCAAAAGTTCCCCAATTACAATTTTTTTCACAAACTGGAATTATCTTTTTGTCTTGACCCGACGAATCCTCTTTGTTCTAACTGGCACATAAGGCCTCTATACTCTGTCTCCATATCGCCCTATCCCTAACCTGTTCCCTAGCTTCATGCCAAATTCTCCACCCAACCTCCTTTATAGACATTTACAGCACACTGAGGTCATCCTTCATGGCAAAACAATGGAACATGTGGCAGCTTGCATAAGAATTGGCCCTTCACGTATAACAGACTATGCCCATATTCTACTGGTTTACAAATCTGCTGTCTGCATTTGTCAGTGTTTGTTTGTTTAGCCCCCAAATAAGGGTGTAGCTTTTTGCTCTTTGACATCATATGCATAAGGTCTAATTTCTTGTTCTTTGTCATGTTGTATGTGGCAACCAGAAGCTGGAACTATTTTTCGAACTTCTGGTTGCCACATCAACCCAATATACCTCGGTGTCCATTATCTTTCCTCAATATGTGTCCCAACCAGTTCCATCTTCTTTTCACTTCAGGCTTTATTTTCTTATACTATTGCCCCTCCTTTGAGCTCACGGTTGGAAATGACATCACGCCAAAACAGTTGCATAATTTTCTTTGTGCACTGGTGTTGAAGCAAGTCCAGTTTCTTTCCTGCATTTCTGTTTAATTTCTAAGTCTCACCACCATACCTTAAAGGCCCAGTTCTCTCACCCCTGACAGTACCAATTCTCCTAACCTTCTTACTAAAGCCCTCCCACAATTGTCTGAAATTCATCCTCATCCAGGTACAATCTCATGTTATTGCTTCAAGGTGAGTATTGAAATGCTAATCAAAACACTCTCAGTACCGTTCATGCTGTGTAATATAAGCTTTGGTATTCTGCATTGTTTGAATTAGCTGTCAATCAAAGAGCTGAGCCAATTGAGAATTTAGGTACACCCGTACCATAATTGTAGTTTGGGATGAGGGGTTTGGCCCTTTAAGTTCACTATTGTGAGATACTTCAAAAGAAAACAAATCACTTTTTGTTTGGTCTTTCCAACTTTTAATGGTCTTTCACAAGGGGTTAGTTAAGTCAAAAGCTTAAGAAAGAAAAGAAAATACATGAAATGAGTATTACAGTGTAAAGACTATGCATTACAGATTACTCAAAAACTTTCTTGATGATCTAAACTCATTAGCTAGATATTTTACTTCCCAAAAAACACTACGACAAAAAACCTCAATGCAGTTTCCATATTGGAAACAAGTGATCACAAACAGAGGCTAAAAATTTTTTTTTGCATTATAACCAACAACTAGCTCTGATTCTTGGCAACTGTTTTTTACTGTTTTCAAGTGAGTATCTGGGATAAGAGTGTATTGACTAAATTTATTTGTAATATTACAGCTACTGTAGGTTTTCACCCACTGTCCAATCTGAAGGGCTCCACCAGTGTGGTTGGTTCATACCACTGGGACTGTATTGCAACTGCTGCAGAACAGCTATTGCTGCCTATTTCATTACACATTACACTTGTTGTGCTACTGTTCAAAGATTTAATACCAAATTAAGTTCCTACTATAAAATACAGGTACTAATTTAAAAATGCACCAAAGAAAGAGTTGCAACCAATAGTAACTGTTCTTTACATCAATTGTCCAATAGGAAACCATTTGATTATACAAAAGAATACATTAATATATAAACCAAGGCAAAATAAGTCTTGTATTTATAACAAGAGTACAATTTTTAGGCACTGTCTCTCAATTGGTGATAAGTGAGTTAGCCATGTCACCTTTTCGCTAAAGACTCCTCCCACCTCCTCCCCCCCCCACCCCCAAGGCCACCAAATGAACCTTCCATAATTATCATAAAGGAACAGCTGTCAGCCAACTGTTCACTTGAAGAAAACAAAACTGCTTTCACATGTCACTTCCAGTCTTGCAACATGTTATAAATCAAATCATTACCAAAAACACACAAAAACAAAAAAACTTTGAAACAAAAACTTTAAAACGATAAAATTTTCCACAAATGTACATTATTTAACACACATGACAGCACTAAGTGCAGGAATACAGACCAGCTGTAACATAGCAAAATCAATAGCAAAGCATTATACCAGTAGACTGCATGTCTTTGGCAGGATTTACAAGTAATTATAATATTATTTACAAATGAAATGTCGTCACATATTAAACTACAAAAGATAACAGAATCAAATTAGCTTCTGCAATTCATCCAACATTTAAAATAATCATTATGCTGAAAATCTTTATGTCCTTTTTCATATCAACATTCAGTGGGAAACATCCTCCCATAGGAAGGCAACTCCTATCTCTAATATAGCAACAAGTCCCTGCTATCTTCCTCCTTCACCTCTCCCACCCCCTCCTCCAAATTTTCATCATTTTTGCATCATTACAAATAAGATTCTGAAATTTTCAGGTGAAAAAAGCTTATACATGTTTTCCTCTTGCAAATGTGGAGTTTCCTTCCGTAAGCTTGTGTAAATAGCCCCATCCCTTTCTAACTTCCAGCCCAAATTCCAAGCTGAAAAGAGTATGGTATTAAACAATAGATAGACCTGAAAATACAAGAAATGTGACATTCATTGCAATGGCTACAGTACATTAATACAGTCAGTGGTATTTTGATTCTTCCAAATGATTAATTTAATTTCAAAGGTAGCAGTCTAGCACACAAGAGATAAAATATTAAATCTGTACATAGCATAAGGGATTATAGCAGTCAGTACAGGTCCTACTCAAGGCATTAAGTACAAAGATTGCCCAGTGTCATTAAAGGTCAGAGCATTTTCACTTTAGGTTAAATGTTTACCTTCAATGGCAAATAAGTGGATTAGCTTCTACTCAATTTAGTTGAAGATTTAACCACTGTGGACGGTGTCTTTTAATTGGCATGAAGATGGCAGTGCACTCTAACTACCAAGGTTATATCAAAATTTTTTGGTTATCGAATCCAATTTTCGGGCAGCACCATGCATTACATTATAAATCCAGCATAAGTCCAGCGGAAAAATTTTCCAGTTTCACATCAGTCTCCTTCCTTGTTTGGCATTCTTTTCTTTTGTAAGAGGTTTCAAAAGATGTTAGATACTATGACATACCAGTTAAATGTGTCTTATGTTTTCCTTGAGCACCCTATGTGCCCTTCTCCCCCCCCCCCCCCCAACCCTCTATTAGGGCTTTGTACATTTGACACTTGTACCTTTGAACTTGGCCCTTATTCCCTCATTAAATTAGCCCCCTTTTCTTAAATGCAGGTTTTCCCACTTAAATGTTCATAAATTCAGTGACTACAGCATTAGATAAACATGCAACAAGTTCACAACTCATAGAGTGGGAAATTTAAACATGCAACAAGTTCACAACTCATAGAGTGGGAAATTTAAACATGCAACAAGTTCACAACTCATAAGAGTGGGAAATTTAAACATGCAACAAGTTCACAACTCATAGAGTGGGAAATTTAAAAGCAAGAAAACAAAGACAATTCAACACACTTAACAACATCTGAGAATAAATATCAAGCATTATACAGTTATATGACATTTCCATATATTCACAACACTACTGTTTCATTCAACTGATAAATAGTATTATTGCTGCAGTCTGGGCCAGGCAAGCCAAAGCCTTGGTTGGCCTCATACAGAGGGTTGTAGCATTTTGTGTATGGAAGCCTAAAGGCTGCTCAAGGCCAAGGCCAGTCTTGACAAGGACACTGACAAATTTCATAAAAGTGAGAACATAAGGAATGTTTCTGCGAATTTAATTAAACTTTTAACAATTCAATTTAAATGACCACCTTTAATTTCTTTTAGCCATCACAAAATTCTATTATTAATACACTAATGATGTATTACTCAATGAATTTCCATCTATCCAAGTAAAATACAAACCACATTATAACACATATAACTTTTGATGTAATATTACAAAGCATTAGATTCAACTTAAGCAGTAATGGATAAATGTCTTTATAAAACTAGACTTGAGTCGGATAGCAAAAATTCAGAACTGGGTAACCTTTTTGGGTAAAAAGGTACAGAAAGCTTGACACCAACTCTGAAGATTGTGGGAAAAGTAAATCCCCAAAACTAACTGCTTTGGGGATCTATGAGCCACGACACGCACCTTTTACTTTTCATAATCAGTCTTGCCTGTGATAATCCTTTGGCACTGAAGTCTGCAGCATGACAAAATGGCTATATGGAAAACCCCTGATTCTACTTGCCCCATGCAAGGCTATTCAACACGATATTATCTGTATTACACAGAATTATTGTTTGATGCAAGAGAGATGTGGAGATAATGTCCGAGGGTAATTCCATAAACCCCATTTTGCCACATTCTCAACCACCCTGTTCCGTTTTCATTTTAGATTTGGGTACTCAAAAGCTCTGTCAGGTCCAGTAGCTGAATCAGGCCGTTATCAAACTAACATTTTCTTTTTTTTTTATAGTGAATAAATAAGGCAGACAAAGCTCTATCTAACAAAACAATGTATATGATATATGCATGTGCGAAAAGACCAACTGATTTAACATAGGGACTCCCTACCTTTATTAATAAGTTGACCAATATTTTTCCTGAAATATTTCAAACATAGAAAAGGGAAGGGACTATCACAACAAAGACGACAGCTTCCTTCCAACTGCTCCATATATCCATGTGAACCACAACTGGAATAATGGATGTGGCCAGCCCTACTTGAACCAACTAGTTCAGAAACTGGGCCATAAAACTCATAAAACTACTAACTTCCTCAAAGTGAAGTACTGATTTATAAATACACCTTTTCTTCAAAAATTTTCACTTGAGAGGAAATATTACACACTCCTTGACCATCAGAGCCCTTGCATTGTGACATATTCCAGATATTTCAAGGGAAGGGGTTGGGGTACATCATTTCAATTCAAACTCAAGGAGGTTACATGGATATGAGGACACTGAACACGACATTTCTAGAAAAATGGCCACGGCCGGCTTGCCATGAACCAATTGGTTCGAAACTGGGCCATAAAACCCCATCTAACCTAACGTAACTTCTTGGTGACACTGAGAAGTACAATTAAACCACAGAATGAGGGGTAAATGAATATCCATGATAACCCCTTCCACTTCTACCACAAACTGCAAACTACCACAAAGACTCTAAACCTGAAGCAGTAACAAGTCAGTGATAAGATCATCCCTTTTCCAAACGTTTTTCCAGTAACATTGTTCAACCTTATACCAACTCCATAAAGGTGAAAATATTAATAATATTGCCATTATTCTATTAAACCTCTTAATTTTTTTTAATTTTACAATACAAAGTGGATACCTCATTAAAAGTTGCATAGAAAAAAGTTGGAAAACGTTACACATGCACCATTGACAATTTTTTCTTCAACAATCACTTAAACTTTTTGTGAATCATTGAAAAATTTCCATGAATTATTCTATCTAGTTCAGATAGAGGGAGCATTCTACCATGCATATCAAAGTATCTACCATAAATTAAATTTCCTAGTGTATGTGGCACAGCTCATTCATTATTAAAGGGGCAATCAAGAGTTTGTAGCTTCTTCAGGAAGTAGTGAAAGTTTTGGTTTCACCAAATGGCCCTTTACCAGAGGGTTGGGAGGACACTCAATCACTTAAACTTTTTGTGAATCATTGAAAAATTTCCATGAATTATTCTATCTACTTCAGATAGAGGGAGCATTCTACCATGCATATCAAAGTATCTACCATAAATTAAATTTCCTAGTGTATGTGGCACAGCTCATTCATTATTAAAGGGGCAATCAAGAGTTTGTAGCTTCTTCGGGAAGTAGTGAAAGTTTTGGTTTCACCAAATGGCCCTTTGCCAGAGGGTTGGGAGGACTTTAGAAAAAGAAAGTTTTCCACAACTTTTGATTCTGCACCCTTTTCATATACTGGGTTTAAACTAACAAAAAGTGATCTGTCCTTATGGTCTGATTTTGTAATTGGTCAACGCATTGATGAGACAGCAGGGTTGGTCTATGTGGAATTTCCTGACCCGAACAAAATTGCATATCTCCCTACAAAAGAAAGAATTCAAAAGTCCAACAGTAATGAGCACAGATATGACATTTCTTTTCACTTGAAAGACCTCTTCAATGTCTTTTGATTCTGGTGAACAATCAGTTAAATAAGGTAAAACAAAGAACTGGAACAAAAGGCTAATATTCTCTGTCTAACTCTGATTACCACTTTAAAAGAATGTTTTGACATTATTGGTAGAAGTGTAAATGAATTTAAATTACGAGAACCATAAAATATGTTTGTACCTTGTTCCATTCCAGCATGTTATCAACCTCAAAATATCATTTATCATTTCAACAAATAAACTTCATTAAAGGAAAGAAACACTTGCTGACATCTGTATGAATTAACATATGGATGTGAATTATACCATTGTATGGTCAAATGAAAACTTGCTTTTCTACACCAGTTAACATACATTCTTCCATTTCACATGACAATATGCCCTTTAAAAATGTCTTTAAAAATGATTTTGAGGCAGTTTTTGTTGATTTTCCTTTTTGTTGATGTGTCTGTCTTGGGCAAAAAATAAAGGCATCATTTTGTTCACAACATTGGCGGGGAGGGGGGGGGGGACCTGATTTTTTTTAACCAAATACTGCAAGAAAAGTAAGTCAATGAATGGTTTCTCAAATACTGGGGTACAAATATGTCCCCTCTAGGATCCCCACCCCAAAAACAAAAAATACCAAAATTTATCCTGTCAACCTTTGAGAGAAAAGGGTGAATATTCAAGTGTTAGTTAAGGCACTAGCTACTCTGTTTGTCCAAATTATCTACCTTGTATCATTCAAGTACTTTCAAATATTATTGTTCACTTGAACAACAAATGCATGGTCCACACTTCTGACTGAACTCTCTTAAAAGATGAAAATAATAAAGACTCCTCTTAAATAAATTTATACAAAAAACACTTAACAGCAGTACTGGTGTAACTTGTCTGCAATTTTACTGAATGGCACTGTTTTAACCATTCACAAAAATTTTGCCTCCAATTTTACGATTTGACTGTTCCTCGGCTAAGGCAACACTGACTATATACATCCTAAAAAAAGTGGTGGGCATCTCCAATGGTACGACGGAGTCCACCTTTTCAAAAGCAGTCAAATGTAAGAGTCACATATCTCTCTCCGTGGTAATAATGGATTACCCAAATATAAAAATAAGATATCTTTTGGATAATAATCTGTAGCTCTGTGACAACGTCTTTTTCTTTAAACGTCAGCAGGTGGCTGATAGCCAATGTTCCGTGCCTTAAGGAAGGTGTGTAAAAATTCAAACAAAGGCCTCTCAGAGGGCTCCCTCTTCCAACAACGTTTCATCAGTTCGTACAGGTCATACGGGCAGTGATTTGGTTTGGAGAGGAGAATTGGTTTACCAT
Source organism: Holothuria scabra (assembly GCA_037179385.1). Taxonomy (NCBI): domain Eukaryota; kingdom Metazoa; phylum Echinodermata; class Holothuroidea; order Aspidochirotida; family Holothuriidae; genus Holothuria; species Holothuria scabra. Next base: position 33,324,567 of record CM074185.1, on the reverse strand, counting down.
TTCTTTCATAGAACTGTCCTGTGTTCTCAATGACAGCTTCATCAGATAACTGGGCATATGGTTGCTCCTTGCATAAGGACATGATCTCCCAAAGCGTTACACCAAAAGCCCAGACATCAGTTTTACAGGTAAATTTGCCCTGATGGAAGAAAAATGAGCGACTCATATTACAATATTTGCCATGTATGTGAACCAAGAAATACACAAAAAATAAAAAGAAAGAAATCTCTTACTACCAACCATGGAATTTATAAATATTTATTTACCATTTGGAATACTTTTTATGAAAATTATATCCACAATGTGAAATTGGATCAAGAGCAATACTGGAATTGTTAAAACACGTTCACAACTTTCTTCAGGGTGGCTGCACTTCTGGGGAATCATTTTCCATGTCTTTTCCATGACCAAATAACAAATTACCATGACCTTCAACCTTTTTTTTTCAAACCTCTATAATTTATATACCATGACATTCCAGTTAATCACTTACATTAAGTTTTCAAGTATAACAGCAAAATTTTTAAGAGAAAAGAATTATTAACTTTGACATAAGGATTGAGAAAAATATGTTGATATTACATATGAGAATACGGACAATGTCACTTTGTGAAAATTTCCATGACTTCACACAGTTTCAATGAATTTCAAGACACTTCCAAGTTTTCAAATTTTCATCACTTTTCCAGTATCTCCATCATGACTGGAACACTGTTTCTTAATCCCTAGCTTCATTAATATTCATGAGCATTTTCCAAAAACCATACTTGTATTCATACTTACCATGAGAATACTCTCCCAAGCCATCCATCTGATTGGAAGTACAGCTCGTCCCTCTATTCTGTAATAGTTGGCAGAATAGAGGTTGCGGCTCATGCCGAAATCAGCAATTCTTATAGTGTAGGAACGCCCAACCAGACAATTTCTTGTTGCTAGATCTCGGTGAACAAAGTTCTTGGAGGCAAGGAATTTCATTCCAGATGCGATCTGTACCGACATGTAAATCAAGGCACCAGGGCTGTACGGTTAAGAACAACAAAGAAAGAAGAATTCAACTAGAATATACCTCTGGAAATTTATATCAAACAAAAATACATTAGTTTTGGTTATATATATAAGACAAAATTAGGTTTGATGTCTTGATTTCATCTTGGAGTGGGCTTGATTTCACCTTGGAGTGGGCTTGTGAAAGGCAGCACCACTCTTCACCTACACCACTTCCTATACAGTCACAATATCAATCTCTTTCAATCATGTGCAAGAACTGCATAAGGCTGAAAAGTCCTCTAAGGTGGGTAGGGTAGGCAAGCATAAGGGGGTGGGGGCATGTTTTGAGGAGCAATCAGAGTTTGTGTTTACAATTTTTTTACAATTTCAATTCTGCACCACATTTGCACTTTTAACTTCCAACTAACAAAACATGATCTGTGATCACAGTCTTACACTATGATTGGTTACAGTATAGAGGCTTTTCACATGATGTCATAATACCCTCCGGCGGCCATGTTGGAGTACATGTAACTACAGTAACTACAGTAGTAAACCACACAGGACGCGCTTGCTTGCTGAATGTGTACATACCCTGCATACCAAAGTGCACACTGTGCAATGCGTTCGGCACAAAGCCACATGTATTAGGCATGAATGTCCTCCAGCATGGTAGTTCCATGACGTAATTGCAAAGCCTCTATAAGTGGAGGCCGTCTAAACTTGCATCTGTTTGAATTTTTTTACCCCCAAGTATTCAGAAATGTTCATTCAGCAATTAGTAGCACAAAATTATATTTCTTCTACCTCAAAGACCTTTTCAATGTTTCCATGTTCTGGTAAACAATAAAGAAAGGAAAAATGATGTGCTGAAACAAAAGGATACTATTCTCTGTCAAACTCTAATTGCCCCTTGGAAACAAATATATTAAACTTACTCAATAGTTTTATAACTGGAAGCACCCCTTAGATTGTTCCTATTATTGTTGCCATTCCAGTCACATTCATTCTCATATAAGAACTGGTTCAGGTCTCCATTCTCCATATACTCTACTACCATGCAATAAGGTTCATCATCAGTACATGCAGCCAGTAGTTTCACAATGTTAGGATCCTTCAGTTGGGACATTATTTTCATTTCTTTCATGAAGTCAGACCTGCAAAAACAAACAGTGCAATCATTACAAAAGAATAAATACCCTTTTGTGTAGAAACTCACATATCATTCATAGTTAGGGACATGGGCATTCATTGCCTGGCATTTTCATGCTGCTTACTGAGAAAATGCAGGCCCCCCCCCCCTCCTCACAGACCTACCCCCATTATAGTGAAGCATAAGCTATTATCCAAGAACGGTTCACTTGAATCATGTCCAGGCCTTGAATTTTGAGGCAAGTGATCATGATTACACACCATCACACAGCTCAAACCACCCTTAGAAGTGCAATTTTTTCGCACCCTTAGACACAGAATAGGAACTGAGGTGAATGTATCAAAATTAGATAAAACAGCACACCTACTGCTCCTTAATTACCTGATGAGTCTTATTTGCACACTTGAAAAAAAAAACTAAAGGCCTGCATAAGACATTATTTTTATAGCTCCTTGCTTTACGTTTGTTTGTACTAAGGGTCTACTCTTCAACTTTAAGCTAAGGTTTATTGTTCATAAGAGACTGAGTTATGTTCCAACAAACAATTATTTGGCAGTTTTATAAGAAAATTTGCAAGAGTTGGCTGATATTTCAAAGTAATTTTGGGTTGACTGCCTTTTTCCTTTAAACACTGATACAGAGCATGCTATATGACCTTAGTTGAAAGACTACAATTTATCCAGACTAAAAAGACAATTGAAGTATTAATTGTATTCCTGTCATAACCATTGCATTCCTTTATGTCAACAAATGAGGTCAATCAGGTCATGGTAATTGTTTCACCGGATTTTAAACTGATCAGAAACTGCCCTTATTGTCATAACATCATAAAACGAAAGACCTTGAATGTTTTTTCATTGGACTAAAGGCTAAAAGATGCCAGAATTTAGAAACAAAACTGACCTTGTAAAAATATGTGTACCTGTAAATCCTTTTCTAGCATACAAGCTACAGTTTTGCTAACCATGACATTACATTGGACAGCCAAATTGACCCTTGTAAAGTTGTAATGCTGAATTAAAGGCCAATTCTCCTTACCTATTAAACTTACTAAAGCCCCTTCCCACAACTGAATAAGAGTCACTTCTCCTCCAGACAGTCTCAATTTATTGCTTCAGACTGAGTACTGTATTAAGACCCAACATATAACCAACACTCTCAGCACAGTACATGATGTGTATAAATATGAGCTACAGTACTCTGCACTTTTTTAATTTGCTGCCAATCAAAGAGCTGTGTCAACTGAGATTCCAGTAGAAAAGAACAACAACTGTAGTTTGGGGTGACAGAATTATCTGCCTAAGAACACTCTCCAATTTAGCTTTGACAAAGCTATCTTGTATTCATGTTCTCCTCCCCAAAAATACTACCCATTCTAATTGACCATTCTTACCTATCAAATAATGGTCTGATTAAGTCAACCATAACTGGGGTCCATCAGCTTTAATCTTTCAAATTAATTACCTGTATCATGGATGGTTGTACACCAAAATACCTCTTGATTTCATCATTTGCACTGAATATGAAGTTTTAAAATTGCATGTAGGCAATTAACTTGAGATGATTTAAGGCTGATGGACCAAACTAATGGCTGACTTCGCTACTAGATGCTCGGATTGGTCTATCAGTTTAAATATTTATTTGAGGTGCCCTCATAGCAATGCATGTCATTTTCCAGCTCAACAAGGATTAAACAACATGTTCCTCTAATTGTAAGCATTACTTTTAAGGAAAATAGGCTACATGTTTGTACTTGTCAGCATGAACATCAATGCTTCCAATCCAGTAATGGACTACATGTACACAATGCATGGTAGGGTGTTTATAACAATGGGCCCCAAGACCTGGAACCATGCAAGCAATGCTGAATCAATATACAGATACCGTATTTACTCTATTAAACGCCCCCTCTCTAATAAACGCCCCCCCTCCAACTTTTTCGTCACATTGCATAAAGTGAAATTGTTAATTCCAAAGACAATATGGTAAAAGGAAAATGAAATAGTCCTGCCTTGAAGCCACGAAATCTCCTAAAGTCCCATACTGCATCCTGAAGTAAAAGGCATGTTTCTGCAACTAATTTCTGTTGATATCCATCACGCTATCACATACCGCGAACCTGTACTGCTTCGTTTGCAGTTCGAAAGTGGTACTGTAGGCCTACATACCGAAGGAATACAAATATTCGCTAGCCTATCCGAACAGCCTAACATGAAAATCCAAATTCAACACAGGAAAACTGTTTAACAGTGAAATGCTGTGAACGCGTATGTACTGCTAATGGTACTACTCACGGTAACTATTATGCAATTACCGTATGTACGTGCGTATAGCCGGCCGGTCAGTATAGTACCGTGAGGCCTGGCTGCATACTGTTCACAGCATGCATGAATGCATATGCCGCGGGCACTTAAAAAAGTCACTTCTGTGTGTAATGTTACATATCACGATGTCAGCGAAAGTTGATCACACTTGCAAAGTTCAGAGTGCTGTTAGTGGCTACCATATTTATCGGGAATTAAGTTTGGTTACCGATCACTGGGGAGGAGCTCACAGCTGATCGTGAAGCTGACAACCAAATGGACAAATATGCCATATGTAGCAGTTTATCAGAAGTCACATAAATTTGACTCTAATAAACGCCCCCCTTAACGAAAATTTCACGCCCCCGGGGTGTTTAATAGAGTAAATACGGTATCTGTAATGCTACTCTGTTTTCACATATTCTTGAGGCATCATACTACAGTACTATGAATATAGGCATACACTAAAATACTACATGTTTTTTAGATGTATGGAAGCAACTTTGCCCACAAAGAATTAAACCACCCTACATACAGATAAGATCCATCCCAATTAATCAGGATTAGCCTATCCCATTTTGAAAGGAATGGTGAGCATCCCAACCGGTAAGTGAAATCCCCCTGATTTTCTCAAAAACGTATACAGGCCAGGCAAGCAGCAGGAAAAAGGTACTTTCGTATAGCGCACTGCCAACTACCTGGACAAGTGGGACTTGCATAATTGTATACGTTTGTTATCTAACAGCTAACCAGCCTGGCTGCTAACAGATGACAATTCAGTATGGTAACACAAATTCTAGGCATGCACCAAAATCCAAATTTTTTGACAGAGGGGATAGGGAGATGAAACCCCATCCCTTTAACCACTCCCCTATATTCATCTCCAATACAGATGTCCCACTTTCAGATGAATGATATATGGTATTAAATCCTAAAGGCAGTATATCCCTCTGTGGTGAAAAGAATTTGACATTCGGCTGTCATCTCTTATTAACAGACATGATACATTTATGCATGACATCAACAGCAAAAAAATGACAACAGTTGACTCTGGACTGTTAATTATGAAAAAAGTGTAAAACATGCTTTTCTGGTACATGGCAATTTTTTCATTCTGCACTCAATGTCCAATAGTAGAAATACGGGAAGTAAGCAGGAGCAAAATAGATCACTATTCTCTTTGTTCTTTTTACCTTTTCAACAGGGTCTGTAAATTATTTTTATCACTGAAGATATTTCTTAGAATCACTTATACACAGAGCATGTGACACAGCTGTTCTATTATACCTCTGATGAAAGATTTCTGCTACCACCAATGACACATGGTGTTACAACATTTGAAATTTGCTGGATTAAAAATTTTTATCTTGACAAAATGCCTGTCTCCCTAGAGTTCATACCAATGCAGTGCAATATAGCCAGCAGACAAGGCATGTTTGTGCTTTTGTTGTAAACCACAAAACATCAGTTGGGACCCCTACATCAGCTCCAGGAAGAATCCAGATGCATTTAATTCATATTTATTTGAATGATTGGCCCAAAGGGATGGTTTTCTGTGAAAGCATTCCTCAGTCACCTGTCAATCTTTCTGGCCCAAGCAAGGCTGGTAGTAAAATTTTTTTAAACTGAGGAAAAGTTCTGTTTTAGTTTGACTAGTATAAGGTGGCCTACTGAACATGAAAGGTTTGGAGGGTAGAAAAAATGCCAGTTTCGTGGAACAACTTTTCCCCAAAAGGAGAAATAATCCAGCAGTAGACCACAAGAGTGGTAATAACATGAGCCAAGATAGGGGTGAATGGACTAAAAGGCAAAGACATTAGCTACACACCCATGAATGCTGGTAGCTTGAAGGGCAAGAGCAGTCACCCCAAACCTATTTTGAAATGACAGCCTAATCTCACAATTTTCTCATTTTTCTACAAAATACCTTTAACAATATTAGGACTTTAATATTGCATATTTAAGGTAAACCAAGAAGTTATTCCTAATAAATTTCACTTCTGAGGAGAAAAAATACTGTCACATGACTCTCAGTAAAGAGCCAATCATGAAACAGGACAGTATACTACACTACCTCAAGTTGGGGTGGTAACTGATATTTCCACTTCAAATATTGCATATCCAAGGTACAGCAATGAGCTACACACCATAAACTTCACAATTAGGTAAGAAAAATATTGTCACAGGATTCTCAACAGCCATTCCTGAAATGGGATAGACTACTAGACTATTACAATTTGTGGATCTGTTCTTTCCCTTTAATAACTGCATAAGGAGCAAGTTTCCAGAACTCCTAAGGGTAACATCACCTAAAGGGAAACCCTGCTACTACTTCAGTCAAATATGTCACATAATAACCACAATACTAAAATCATCTTGCAAAAATTCTTTATGTTATTATTTCAACTCTCTGGGAATGTGTATACCACTAGCAGTTATGTAAAAGACAAACCCAATGTATGGAGTTCAGATTTTAAACTAATACTGTCACATGGAATTTATATAACCCATTTAGATCAATAAACTGAAGAGGTTGGTTCAATAAACTTAGAACTGATGGTTTCTTTGTTAATGGCAAATCAAAACTGATTTCTAGCTAGGCATACCTGTCTCAACTTCCACTTTTGATACAGAACATTCGTTTAAAGAATGCAAAGGATAGCATGAACAACATTTTCTTGAGTCCATGAGATGGAGTTTTTGGCGAACATTTATGGAAGGGGGAGGCAGGGTAGGGGTTGGACAAACCCAAGTCACTCTGTTCTATGCAATAGTCCTGCCTTGATCTATGAAATATGGTGGAACCAGTACATCAATAGCATCAAGGGAGTAAAATGTAACTATTACAAAATCCACTCCCCCACCCCCCCTCCCCCCCCCCCCAAAAAAGTTATCTTTGACCTAGAAATTAACTCCATTGAAATCAAATTTAAGAACAACTCCTGATGAAACAGGGCTACGGTGCAAAACATTCTCAAAAGCTTTCTAGTTTGAGAATCTACGAGCTGTGATACTTATTACAGGCAACACTGGTATGCATATAAATTGGAGGCAGGATTGAAATACACTAGGGCATATATCTTTCCTTACCACTCCCTCCCCCTCCCCTTATCCCTCCCATCCCCCTCCCCTTCCCCCTTCAGCTCTATGTAACTCACTTTCATCTACACCCAAACCCTCTTCTCCTGAAACTGCTCTTAGCTTAACTTCCAAAATTCCCTTCCCTTTTCAAAAGTTCTACTCGTGTTGCATGCACTTTCTTCCCACGAAAAACATCAAAGGAATCAAGCATTTTATTACCCAGTCTGTTTTAATTCTTTTCAGAGCACAAATTATTGACAGCATCCCTCCTTCTCATTTAAAGACGGAGTTCAAAGAAGGTAACACCACCTTTTGACTGCCAATAAATACCTTGCCCAGGAGAAACATAATCCTCATGTCTCCAAATGAAAACCAAAAGTAGTCTGTATTTGGAATACTTGCAACAGAATGATTCTGTTTGGATATCATTATGCTCTGCAAACCGTCAAATAATACGAACTCTTATTGGAAAATACCAAGGTTTGTTTTTTTTTTAATTTAGTAAGATACACACATCAAGGTTTTTTTTCTTTTTTAATTTAGTAAGATACACACATATCTTCCCAACTGATGAATTTCTAAACCAACAAGTGAACACTACAGCAGATTAAGTCCACAATTGATGCAAGATATATGAAGCTAAACAATCTGCACCATAAGTCCCTATTCTCCTATTGGATTTCCTTTTAACTATCCCTTGGGGACAATAAAAGCAACTTAATGGTACTCTGTAGACTGTAAGCACTTCTGAGCAGAGATGCAGACCAAGAAAAGTGTTGGAAGTTTCAACTCCAGTGTGCGTGAGGATGACAGAAAAGTCAGTTTTCGGAGCCAGATGGAGAAAGATGTTAAACAGCCTGTGGATGTCAGCAGTTCAGGAGTGGCAACCTGTCTCGGCATATTTTACGACCCATTATCAGTAATCAATTTCCTCTATTGCCTGACAATTTTCATTGTAACAAAAATAGCTGGTGGTTTCCCAACGTATTAAAATATTATCTGTTCTATTCCATTTCAAACATATGTCAAAGTTCCTGAAAGTTCTGAGCTCTCAAAAATAATTGAAAACCTGTATGTGGGCTCCTCTTGATTAAATGGCTTTATATAATATATCAAAATGGTCCAGGAGGCCACTGCACCCAATCTTGAATGGCTTTACAAACCCGTAATTCCCACCAGTTTATTTAAGCAAATCAAATTTCCTCATTTGGTATTTTTAGCTACAAAATCAAGGTGTGTGTGTGTGCAGATATTTCTTCAAGAAAGGGTACAACATGTGATGAAATGTAGTGATTGCCATCCCTGAGGAGGTCTTAAGTTTTGGAGAGAAAGGTTTATTTTGATGCAAAATGGAATATTTTGCCCTTTGACATGTTACCACTTCGAGTTTGAGCAATGACAGAATACAAAAATCACATGAAAACAAGATCTTCTATTCTCACTTACCACATGAAGTGTTGGTTCGTGTGTTTTGATAGTTTTTTTACCAACACAACCTGTAAATCCTTTGATAGCCCTCAGACACAGAGATGGGCTTTGGATCGATCTATTTTTAATTTGCGAACCCATTTTGGATTGAGACCCTGTTTCTGAGAATTTGGGTGTTATACATGGTACTTGGAGGTAGGACAGGTAATTTTATACTCCGACAAATACAAAAGTTGAAGCTTAAAACAGACCAGATCGATTTCTTGCAACAAGTCAGTTCAGATTTGTCACTGGGCATGCATATTGCCTACAGGTCATACAGGTACATAATGCATGTGCTGTGGTTCATAAATTGTGCATTCTGTGCAACAATAACTCTGAATTGTCTCAGTGTAGGCTGCTTCTGTCAAATTTTTTAAGTGGCTGTCAGAGGAGAATTAGAATCATGTACCTTCTTGTGACATATAATGACATGACATAACTGCAAAGATGCATATATTTATGTATCTTTGCCTTGAAGCCAATGTGCATTCAAGTTGAGAAAGTCTCTGAATTGGCTTATACTCTGAAAACAGCCTTTTGTATCTTTTAAAATCATTCCACGATTAACCACCAGCATTTTGCAGTCACAATACAGCTTCTTCTAAAAAGCAGTTTCAGTTGATTTAAAAAAAATTGTGAGGAACAAACCTTGCGTTCTTTGAAGCATCCTTTCGCAGCATCTTAACAGCCACCAATGTCGTTCCCCCAGAGGGTGGAGGATCAAGATTAACATTCTTTGGCAGATAATCCTCTAAACGTTTAGCTTCACATAGATGGACCTGACAAAGCAATGAGTTAAAGAATAACAGTTAACAGAGTCATGGTTGCAATTTAGGTATCCAAACTTGATGCAAGTGACATTTTTTTTTTGAGGTTAATATTGCCCTTTCGTAAAGGTCATTCTCAGGACCTTTTTCTAGGGCTGTCCTTAAAAGAATTTGCCAAAGAATTAACTGCAGGTAAGAGGGGTTGCATAATGTAAATAGGAAGGGGTGAGGAGGGGCAATATTAAAGCTCCTCTGCCATAAACCCCTTTACCACCCCCCCCGCCCCCCCATTTCCACCTTAAAAGAGTTCCTATCTCTTACTTCCTTGCAAAGCTTCCTTCCTCTCTCCCCTCCATTTCTTTGATTGATTCCACACTTGTCCTTCTCAATCAATTTTCCACTGATTTTGCTATTAATTTATAGTGTCTGGAAAAATACCTACAGATGGTTATAGATGAATCCAAACAGTCAAGTAATGGGACTGATTTAGTCAGCCATTATTGGGGCCCATCAGCATTAATCTTTTGAATCCTTTGCTTACCTGTATCATGAGTGGTTGTAAACTAAAATACCTCTTAATTCCACCAATATCGCAGAATGTAAGGGCTAAGTATTGCATGTAGACCGTAAAATTACGACTATTTCAGGCACAATGGACCTCACTAATGGGAGACTTCCCTATATGCTCCGATTTGTCTATATTGTCCTCTGCCATCACCATCTAGGCAGCAGTACACAGATGTTTGTTTTCTTGACTTACTGCCTGATCGAGCTTCCATCACCAACAGTATTGCCAAGTTTAATAACTACAGATGCCAGCAGGTAACATAAACATCAAGACACCCTAATCCTTCATCCATATCTCCACTCCATTCTCATCCAAATCTTACATTTTATTACAAAAAAAAATCCAATAAATGAGATGGGGGTATTTCAATCTAACATTTATGATGTTCTTATAACGTAAGAGCTCAGTGATGGAACATTATTTTACATCAAAGAATTCTATCACACCATCAGAGCATTTCTTTGCTATGACTCTACAGAGTGATAAATAGCTAGAGGATAGGGAGAAACTCCATCCTCCCTGGGGTTCTAAATATTTCATCACCTGAACAGGACAGCAGAACCAATTTCTGTCATCATGTCCCAGACTCAATTGAGTGAGCCTCCGAGATTGATTACTCAGCTGGCTGTATTGAGGGCAACCAGTAACATCCCTTTCTATCAGAGCTTTGAAAATCATGCAGTTACAAAATTGTTCAAGTATAGCTCATGCTTACATAAATGTAGAGTTGTTTTCCTTATTTATTTTACATTTTTTTAATCATGCAGCTACAAAATTGTTCAAGTATAGCTCATGCTTTCATAAATGTAGGGTTTTTTTCCTTATTTATTTTCCTTTTTTTTTTACCATTTCTTTAAATCATGCAGCGACAAAATTGTTCAAGTATAGCAGCTCATCCTTACATAAATGTAGAGTTTTTTTCCTTACTTATTTTACATTTTTTTAATTTGGCAAACATGTGAAATTTTGAATAATGTTATATAAGTAGACTTGAGAAATGGCATCTTACAAATGAAGTTTCATAGGTCACCACTGTAAAAAGTACCACCTCAGGTACCACCTTCCACTTTCCTGCCCAACCCCCCCCCCCCTTCTATGCCCCAACCTTTCCTTTCCCCTTCTCAAAACAACATTTTCCTTGCCCAAAGTTGCCTCTAACTTAACTCCTCATTCAATACAATATGCCTTGATGCTATAAAAAAATATTTGAAAACTTTACCCAAACCTCCCAAGACGGGATTAATACAGCAAGACTTTGAATTTCACTACAAGAACTGTTCACACAGGATGGAATACTTCAAGCTTTTAATTAATTTGAGTATGCCAATAACAATATGCATTCCCATGCTGAATTCTGTAAAAGGCCTCAAAGCTTTCTAGTATCCCACAAGGCAAACAACAAGAACTAGTGCAGTACATTAAACTATACCTTTCATGATGAAAATCGAAAAACACTTCTCCATACGATTAGCATTCCCTTAACTTTGTTTCTTAATGAAAGTCATCCCCAAGAGGGCAGAAGAGCAAGAAATAAATAGAATTAAGACCATAAATGCTTACCTCTCCAAACATGCCCTCCCCTAAAAGTTCCAAAAATGTCAAATTTTTCCTGGGTAGCTCTGGGCAGGGTAAGTGACTATTGTTCAGCATTTCCATGCATTGACTAGGTACTCCGTAGATGGTGTTGCCAGACACTCCTTGAATATTCAGGAGATCTGTCTCCGCATAGTGCTGCAGCAGGCTCTTTCCCTTCAGGTTGGACTCTTCTAAAATTGTTGGTTCTGCATAAATTCTGTCGTACTCAGAAGCTGGATGGGAGAGAGTTTATGAAGAAGCACACTTGAAGTACATCAAAATGGAGTCAATTAAATACTCACAAAGCTATGTCACACACTCACAGCTCTACTTAAGGGGCTGCAACCTTAACGTTCAAAATTATTGAGATTATAATCTTAAAGTAAAAATAGGGACTGGTTTAGGTGAGTCATAAATAAAACATGGACTCAACAACATGGATTCCACTTGAAAATAGGCTACATAGCAAGGCAAATATGACAAAGAACATTATCAAACAAAACATGTCAAGCAAAGGTAAACCAGAAGGCCATGAATTTTGAGGCATGCGAGTGCAATCGCACACCATCACTCTCCTAAAATGGTTGCTAGGAGTGTGACTTTTGCACACATTGATGAAGATGGGAGCTCATATAAATCTATTTAAAAGCCCAATTTTCTCATCCCAAACAGTACCAATTCTCCTAACCTTCTTAATTAAACCCCTCCCACAATTGTCTAAAATTCACCCTCACCCAGACACAATCTCATTTTATTGCTTCAGGGAGAATATAGAAAGCTCAATGTGTATAGTCAAAACACTATCAGAACAGTTCGTGCTGTGTAATATAAGTTTTGGTACTCTGTATTGTTTGAATTAGCAGTCAATCAAAAAGCTGAGCCAATTGTGAGTTTCTGTTACCCTATACTAGAAGTATAGTTTGGGGTGAGAGGATTGTCCCTTTAAGTTTATAAAACAGCACAACTACCACACTCCCTAATTTCCTGAGATATGTAATTTGATGCACACCTGGAAACTCTAAAACTGAGGGTCTGTGTCCTGGCCCATCACTACCAGTTAGTAAAACTACCATAAGTGGTTGGGAACCACTGGTACTACCATGGCAATCCCTCACCCACTCCCTCACCCACTCCCTAACCCATCCCCTTGACCCATAATGTGAAATAACTGTAAAGTAAAGGACATATAAAGCTAAGTCATACTGGTAGCTTGTGTTTAGAAACGACAGCTAAACCTCACAAATGCCCTTTTATGGTATTTCTCTTTCAGGTTTCTTTAATGAACATATATTGTGATTGGTTGCATTATCTGATGATCACATGACCACTTTCGTTCAGTTTTCGAATGGTTTTCACCAAGGAACAAACGAATCTTTTGGGAAAAGATTCATACAGCAAAAGAGAGGTATGTGTGGAAAAAGTCACTAATTACAAAATGTGGTACATTTTTCCTCCAATGCACTACACATAAATATTAAGTACTCAATTACAACATGAAGTGTGCTAATTACAATATTAAGTAGGTGACATGCAATACTCAGTAGGCTAATATGCCAACGACTTTACTTGTCAAGGCATTCAAGGCATTAATATCAGCTTATATACCCCTTTAACTCCAGGTTTGATGCCAACAGCTGCATATCATACATATGGTATATTGTCTTGGTATGTGCAAATGTTCACTGCACAGGTTTTTTATTCTCATGTACCAACATGCATATATACAGAACCCACGGCTACACACACTGCTAAACTGGGGTAGTAAATTTTAGCAGATAAGCCTATGTTGTGATGTTGTCATAGAGCTGACATCCAACATGCTAATGTAAACAAACTGGGTGAGTCAGAATCAATTCCTCTTTCCCCATACCACATATTGTTTACTTTAAAGAGCAGAAGCAGTTACCCCAATCTTTGTTTCAGACAATCGCTAAAAATTTCACATTTTTTTTTTCCAAGTATTCCCAAAGGGCAACAGCAGTCTCCTTGCACTGAAGTAGTGTAGTACACTGCCCTCAAAATTGGCTCTTCAGGGTCGTGATACAGTATATTTCTCCTCAAATGAGTGAAATTTACTGCTTAGTTTACCTTGAATATGCAATACTGAAGTCCTTAAAGATTATGAAAAATGCTTTGATGAGAAATAAGAAGAAAATTGGAAGATTCAGCTGTTGCTGCAAACTATATCTGGGTGACCGCTACGACCCTTTAATGGTATTTAAGGACCTAAATTTTCCCTACATGTCCTATACCAAGCAGGTATTCCTATTAAATTTCCTACATGATGAGGTCTGAAATTATCACCGCATTATTCTCCAGAGCCATTCATGATACAAAATGTCTTCTACACTACTACATTTTCCCTTTAAATGCTATCATCTCTTATAAATTTGGGCTCATTTCATTGACTCTAATTCAAATTGGGAAACGGCCTATCTCTGTAGAACAATCTGTTGGATGGTTCTTTGTGATCAAATGGCAAAGATTTAAAACCAAAACACAAGTTATAACAGGCCTTGAGTTTTAAAGGCCCAGTTCTCTCACCCCAAACAGTACCAATTCTCCTAACCTTCTTATTGAAGCCCCTCCCACAATTGTCTTAAATTCATCCTTATCCAGACACAATCTCAGTTTATTTCTTCAAGGTGACTCAATTTACATAATCAAAACACTCTCAGTACCGTTCATGCTGTGTAATATAAGCTTTGGCACTCTGCATTGTTTGAATTAGCTGTCAGTCAAAGAGCTGAGCCAATTGAATATTTCGGTACCCAGGTACCAAAACTGTAGTTTGGGGTGAGAGATTTGGCCCTTTAAACTTCCCAGGTGTGTTACAAATCACACTACTTTAGAAACTATGGAGTGTGCTAGGTGTGCTGTTTTTATCAAACATTCATTTTTTACCTTGGTAACCAATTTTGATCAAGGTGTGCAAAAAATTGCACTCCTAACAGTGATTTGAAGTGAGCCATGGATATCCTTCTCACACCCCTCAAAATTCAAGGCCTGGTTATGATGACCTTTTTCTATTTGAAGGAGACATCTTTCACCTTTCTCTTCTTCTCATCCAAATGTCAGCTCATATTTTTGTAACTTCCTAACAGATGGACTATTTGGCAGCATATCACTGATATCACTGCCATTGTGCAATCCACTCCATAGGAATTACAAAAATTGTGGCTTTAAAGGGATGAGCTTGATTTAAACATATGGACAACTATTTATCAGACAAGTTCATTGCACTACCATTCAAGAATTTGTCAATATTTGTACTAACCCTGTGAAACTGTTCTGACAACCATGCATACTGCTTACAAATTAAATAACAGAGCAGCTAATCCTTGGTGTTGGTTTTCAAACACCTGGTGTCATATCTCACATAATAGTGTCCTCCAGTTACATATGAATAATAAAAATTATTAGGATGGGCAGAAAATTTTCTCTGCAGACATAAAGGGCATGACTTCATTTCAGAAAGTATGTTAATTAAAAATATTTTACTGGTAGGATGCTATTATTTTTCATCAGTCTTTCCCTTGCACTTTTTCAACTTTGGGTGAAAATGCAATAAATGGATAGGCAAAACAGATATTGCTTTTTTTTTTTTTTTTTTTGAGGGTGAGGTGGGGGTCCATGTGTATTTGGGGGGGGGAATATTGTCTGTGGTGACATATCACCATACATTTTTCAGGTTATCCAAGTTCTAAAGGCAATCATCTCCTAAAACAGTTGCTTCACTACCTGTGTGTATGTCCACATTTATGCTGTTTAATCTAAAACCTAACATTTTTTAGCTCGTTTTTTTTTTTTTTCTCATTTAATTTTCCTACTGATCCTGCTTCAACATGCATGTTTCAGCAAAAAAATTTTTGTGTTCAACCTGATGGAATTGGAAAGAGCAGCCATTTTGAGGGATCAGTTAAATCTGACAGAATCTATATTTCAAACAATACTCTCTTGTAAAGTTTCAGATCATAAATACTTTACATTTGTATGAAGAAAGCAATAAAGAGGACCAGAAAAAATGAGAAAGAGAAGAAGTGAGAGAGGAAAGAAACGGAAAGATGCAAGGTAATATTCCAAGGAATTTTTATTGGCCAAGACACAAAAACTTGCCATTTTGAAAGAGAGGAGCAACAGAAAGGATATTAGAGTATAGGTGACTAGAAATTTTCCTCTTATCATAAAATCTCTATGTCAAGTAATTATAAACTAATTTATGGTCACAGAATTGTATACTGGCAGTGTTCATAGTCACAGCAGACACATATCATGATACTGAGCTTTCAAATTGAAGAGCTGAAGTAATATACCCCATCTTAAGTTTACTCATTCTTCAATAAAATTCATTTTTATACTTAACACATCAGAACTCAAGGAAATGGTCTCTGAGATGAAGCAACTGACAGACAAATTGCCTTCCGTGAAATTTGACTCGTATTTTCAAACCCTTCCAAACAGGTGAGTTGGTTAAATTAGATTTTGATAGGTAAAGCTAGACATCTGTACCAGGTGACTCATGATGAATTTTCTTCAAATATGCAAATAAGTTTTATGTTTTTATTGCAAACAGTAGAATGTATCAACATCACAAGAGGCAATGGACACTTAAAAATATATTAAAATGATTCAAAAAGGATCTATTGAACCTGCAATGTGATCTATCCTTCATTTCATCATGGATTTTCCTTCTTATCACATACTAAAGCAATTCATCAATATTCACTGGAAAGAAAAGATATTTCCAACTACTCTTCAAAATGTTTAAAGTGTCCAAACTACTGAACAACTGGCAATTACTGCAAAAGCCTTGGCATTCAGACCCAATCCTAAAAGTGCTCACAATAGTCATTTCCTTTTCAAACAGGAACACATTTACATATGGATTTATCGAAGGTGTAATTTGTGAAACCCCCTTAAAGGTCAAGAGGAGTTGTTCCTAACTTATTTTGAAGCCACAGCTAAATCAAACAATTTTCTTCTTATATCTCTTTAAAGTTATCTTTTATATTTTACAGTAGGACTTTAGTATTGCATATTTAAGGTAAACCAAGCAGTTACTCCTGGTAAATTTCACTTCTGAGGAGAAAAAAATACTGTCACATGACTCTCAAGAGCCAGTCATGAAACAGGAAAGTCTACTACATTACATTAGGATGGCAAAGTGCACTCCCCCTTTAAAATGACATGAAGTTCATTTTCTCAAACTTTAAATGAAATGTAACATTACCTTTATTATTAATGTTATGCTGAAGTTATCAGATACTGTAAAAAGAGAGATTGTCAAAACTGCTGACTTTGGGTGTCATCAAAATGAAGTAAGAAGTTACTGGGTGTATGGCGCCCTCTGCTAGTAGGGTTTAACATGTTGTTATCAGTTTGCCAGATGCTAAGTACAGGCATAAATGGTGTACACAGGTTGATAACAGGTACCAAATGACTGAAATTGACTGATACTTTAGAAAAAAAACAATTTAAACAAAATCAGAGAAATATGTCTTTTAAACTTACCCAAGTCCTCTTCATTTCCGCTATCATCTTGACTGGTGTCAATAACATGATATTCAGGCGTGTCTCCAGGGTGAGTTATTTGGTAGGTGGGGTTAGTCCTATTCCTTGAATCAATGTCACAGTTCAAACCATTAGACCCTGCATGGTGCATCATGGGATCCCCAACGTATCTACCCCCATTGTACAAAACTTGGGGCACTCTTCGCTTTAAACTTTTATACTTCCGACGATAGACCAGGAAGAAGAGGGCAAAGATGACTACCAGTCCAAACAGGATTCCAAGGATAACAGCAATGAATGCAAAGCGTCCATCCAGGAATTGGGAGCCTTCGCCATCTTCTGTGATATTAAAGATAGATTTCAAGAGAAAATAAAAACATTAATAAAGACAAACAAAATCAAACCTTTTAATTGATTATTTTTTTTCTCCATTCTCTTTTATTTAGTGATTGCTTCATGTGGTAATTAACAAATCATAAATCACATGTTAGTGTGCAGATATAACAAATACTTACTACATATACCTACTACATTAAAAACTTTTTCATCCAACATAAATCTAAATATTACGTGTTTAACTTTGGATTGCAATAAACATAAATTTCTGTCTACAATGTCCAAATCTTCTGTTCACAACATTTTCCTGTTCTTTTTATCAGTTTATGCATCAATATGGCACATACTTACAAAGCAAAATGAAATAACTGTAAATCTGAATGTAAATGAGCAAAAATAACATAAAAGTACAAAATTTTAACATTTCTCTTCAACATAATCGGAACATCATGTATTTTGAGTTTGCTTTTAAGAGGAACATACATCTTTTACTTGAATGGCGAATTCTTATGTTTACAAATTGAATTCTTCCACTTCCTACTTACGAGATATCATTACTGGAAAAGAAGAAGGCAGTCTCTGAATACCGACTGTATGCTATCATAGATCTTTGTGGAACATACTCTTGAGTTGTTTATTTTCTTTTCAACTTGGATAGAAAACTAAAATTTATATAAAATTTGTTTAAGTTGCAAAACTCAAGATTCAGTTTCTTGTTGATTAAATAAAATTTCATATGAAAGATCAAAAAATTATAGGAATGTCTCAAAGAAAATTTTTACCCAAAATACATCTTCCTTGCAGAATATAAATTGTTTGCTCAGTGTGCTTTGTTAGTTCAACGTCCAGGATTCCTCATCCAGGCACAATATCAGTTTATTGCTTCAGGGTGAGTATGCAAGACCCTAATTTATAATCACAACACACTCAGTACAGTACATGTTATGTAATATGAGCTATAGCACTCTGCAATTTTTTGAACTTGCTGTCAATCAAAGAGCTGTGCCAATTGAGAATTTCTGTGGACTATTACAAAAATTGTAATTTGGGGCGAGTTTTTAATACTTTGATTTTCCCCCGATGTTAATTTACTTTAATACTTTTTTTGTAATCTGTTTTGTGCATTTCCTGTTTTAATAACATTATATTTGCACTGTAGAACACATTTCCTGCTATTGATGCTCATTAAAGATACATTTGTTATTGCTATTATTACTATTAATATTATTTAAATTTCACCTATCTGCTAATAATTAAGACTAAAGGTTCAATTCACCTTCTGTTGCATCATTTGGACCACCAGGCAACCCTGGAGCACCAGTAGGGTTCCCTGGTACCCCGATGGGAGGTAAGTACACAGTTGAGGGGTCATCTGTGGCATATTCCCCCTCTGGTATCTCATCAGCAGGTGCTGCATAAAAAGAAAGTTGTTTGGCTATATTAGATTCGAAAAGGGTGTGGTGAGTCTAGAAACAATACATACATCACCTTTCAATACCAATGTCTAATAGCGCACAGCATTAGTGAAATTTGTGTTGTTTATAGGTAAATCCGAGCACTAAGTGAAGGCGGCAATTAGTGGGGTCCTTCAGCCTTAAGTCATCTCCACTTTATTGTCAACATGTAATGCTTCAAATGCTATTAAAACCCTCATATTCAGTGAAATTGAGGCAATCAAGAGGTATTTCAGTGTGCAATCATCCATGATACATTTAAGCAAAGAATTGAAAAGATTCAAGTTGAAAGACCCCAGTTATGGCCGACGTAATCAGACCATCACCTGACTGTTCAGGTTCATCTATAATACATTCAAATCTGTAACACTGCAGGAAATATAGGCAAGACTTATATTATACAAAAGAAAACAGATACCACCAAACAGTAGGGTTTCACCACACTTAGGTCAAACCCAACTCTTTTGCGGCTACAGTTTATCATATCTGCAACTATTTTTGCTGCCGTAAGTGAAAATGTCCAGTGAGGTTTTCCTGATTAGCAGATAAGCCTGTTTGCTGCCTACAGTAAATTTATCATACAAATAAACACTGTAATGAAATAAATGAGTTACTTGTTATGAGACTATATGTTTGCAATATCTCATATTAAAAGCCTACATGTTCCATGTTCACCTCTGTTGGTACTTTACTTCTTTGGTATCTTTCCCTTTTGTCTTTGTACATTTGGTATTCTTTTGTATTTGTTCTCTGTTTTGTATTTTTTTTTTCAAGGGAGAATGATCTTTCTTTTGATCTTAAAGGACAATTCTCTACATCGCAGATTTGCAATTGACAAACTTGTAAACTAGTAATTTTAAGCTCCTCTCATGACTGTAATAAAGCTTCTCCTTGCTCAGTCACAAACTTATTTTATTGCCCCTAAACAAAAATGTATTTTGGGGTGTTTATAAACCAGCTATGAGCACCAACAAGGGTTTGTCATTCTTTTCATTACTTTAAAAAAATCAGTTTCTGTTGTTATAAAATTCTGTTTAACCATGTCATATAATGCATAGTCGTCCAGAAACAAAAGAAATGAAATGAAAATGAAAATGGAATATGAAGAGATAATGAGTGCCTTTACTTGACTGTGCAAAATTTGAAGTGTGTGGAAAGTGTCAATTTTTTCCCATGTACTAGAAAAGGTGCATGAAATCTTGAGAAAGTGCATTTTGCCAACAAACCTAAGGCAGCAACAAAGATACGATGTACTGAGAGGCATTTGAGATGCATTGTTTTTGACATTTTTTCAGTTTTCTACTAACGACTGCAAAGTTCCCACTCGCCAGCAGTTGTTGAATGGGAGACATATGAAACCTAAATATCATTTGCACCTGCTAATCAAATCTTACATAAACTAATATGTAAATAAATCAAGTGGGGTTTGAGGAAACTAAGGGAACTACCAGCTTTTACATTTAATACAGAAAGCATCTACTGTATATTAATTTGTTAATTCAACAACAACACAGGAAAATATATTTAAGAATAGACAACTGTAACTCGAACATCTATTGCAACAAATGCTGTTACACTTAATAAACACTTGACATGCATGCTGCCCCAAACCTTCAAACATCCTACTATAAAACACAACCCTAAAAATCTTCATCATGAACAAATTTTAAAAGGGTGAAAAATGCCCAAAATTTATTTGAAAACCCCTTGCCACATCTAACAATTTTCTTCTCCCCCACCCCCAGCATTTTACATTACATTTCAGGACTTCAATATTGCATACTCTCAAGGTAAACCATGCAGTCACAATTGAGGAAAAAAATGATGTGACATGATTCTCACCCGCCATAGTCTACTACATTAATTTGGAATGACTGCATTTTCCGTTCACGTTTTTTTATCTTCATTTCAGCATTCTGATTCCTCTCAACTTTAATTTTTCCTAATTTACTGTTTATTCAAATTAATTTTCAATATTAAAAAAGGTTTGACATAAAAAATTTCACTAGCTATTAAAGCTATCTATAAAAGTTTTCAAAATGTTTATGTCGAACCTGGAGGACGCAATATGGGAGGTACTGTCATAAAGGGCGTTTCCTCTGGATCAGGGATGTAATTCACGGCAGGCTCTGTAAAGGGTGAAAATGAATATGATGCAAGGAGAGCAACAGCATGCACAAAGCAGAGGAAAGAAGCACACAGGGTGTCAATGTTTGCATTCAAAAGCTGATCGCTATGGAAACAATTAATGAGGGATGCACTCTGAAGAGAAGCACATGAGATGGAATGTTACACATGAGACTCTTTGAACCATTCACAATGGATATTTTGGGGGGTCACAAATGACCTGCAAGTAGCCATTGGAAAAACTAGGGCTTTAATAATGGATTTGGAAAGATGGTGTTTGATGAAGTGGATTGATGGGAAACCAACCAAGGATTCTATCTTTAGCCAGGTCATAGGTCATACTAAAGTGAGTCCCTGAACAAAGACAAAACGTTAATTTTTCTATCTGTAATTGACCAAATGGTAAGGATTCCACACTCAGATAACAGGAGTTTGATAGGAATGCAGTAAGGTCTAATTATCCGCAAGCTCAGATCTGTAATTTTTCTTTTTTAATGTCATTACGTAGATGCCCAGAGGTCAAAAACATTGTTTTTATATATTAGTAATCAGATATTCCAATTGCTGGAATCAAGCAACAGCTCTTAAATGCAAACAGCTGACAACTGAACTACTACAGGGAAAGGTACAGATAATAGAAAAGCAAGATAAGAAAGGATGAATGGAAAGACTTGATTTATAAAGATATTTTGTGAATAAGGAAAAACCATCATGAAATTTCTTCAACACCTGAATCCCAAACAGCAGAGATGATCAGAGAGGATTCACCATTCTAAACAGCACGCTACTCTCTTTACACTTTTTACAGTTTCTGTGTTGTAAATGCACTTTCAGAAAACAAAAGAACTCTACATGTATAGACCTTGTGCATTGACGACACACTAACGTCGTCCTTTTGGCAGAACAAAACACGTGGCCACATGCATAAGAGTTCTTCCTGCACATGTAGAAGACACACGCACAGGTGTATTGGACTGATTGACAAATCAGTTGTCTGCATTTGTCTGTGTTGGTCTATTTTCCCCCAAAGGAGGGTATACTTTCCGCTCTGTGACATCATATGTAAAAGGAGAAGAAAATCAGGCACTCTTCAAAGTTTTCCAAGGACAGGTCCACAGTCAAGAGGTGGAAAGCAAGTGGAAAAAGCTACCCTACCCCCCAATTTTTGTGCCACCTTACCATCACTGACCCTCCCTCCCCTGTTTGGAGTTGCCATTGACTTATACAATTGCAAACATTTGGGTCCCCCTGAAAACACTTTATCTCCCCCTCCCTTCAAAACCTTTCATGCTGCAGGCCTGCCCAAGAGCATTCAATCTGACTTCTCCATCTCAGCACACACTTAGAACACACAGAAGTAGGTGATGAAAACAGTTCTGCACAAATATATCGAGGACCTCTCCATGGTACTAAAACAGAAGAAACCAATTTCAAGTTATCAGAAATAACACCTCCAAATTTAAGAATTTGGGTCAGTTTCCAAGTGTATATTCTCCAACTCCTCATTAAAATTCAGAATGACAAAGGAAACTCATTTCTAACAGTAAATATCAATGGATTGAATCTTCTTTCCCAATAGTTTCTTGCAAATATCTTTATAAATCAAGCCCCTTTTTATGATTCATTTGTCACAACAATAGAATGAGAGAAGAGACAAGTTGTAGTTCTAAAAAAAATCACTGAATAAATTTAGTGCTCTGTCTTATTAAGTTTCCCTTTGCAATCATAGCAAATCTCAATGCATATGAATTTCCATATGTAATACACACAAATGTAGTCACACTGTACTAGTTCTACAAATGAACACAAGCAAAGGTATCAACACAACACATACAGCCATCTAGGCAAACACTGCCCACATTACACTCCAAATTTAGTAAAGCACATCAATCACGTATCAACAGCAACCAGATCAGTGTGTTAAACAAGGGTGTTACAAAATATATAATTGTAAAAGTTTTAGATTCTTAAATCAGGCAAATAATACCAAATAATACCATAATGGAACAACCACAGAAATTACCACAACACCATCCATTCTCTATAATCTATATTTCATTTCGCCAAACGTGAAAACACCCAATAGCCTCTTATACTGAATCCATGCACTTAATCAATTCCAGATACAACTTACCTGAAGAGAATGAAACCTCACTTAACAAGATCCAGCGCCCCCTGTGGCGAAGTCTAATCTTCAAATACTTGGCAACCCTGTGGTTCAAATCTATTGTGATCCACCTGGCTTCAGGGTGTAGTCTGTCCTGTTGGACAAACTTTTGTATTACTTTAGGAGAGTAGTGTCCGGGTTCTACGCTGAACATAACTTCTACCGAATAGAAAAGTTCCACATGACTGGAGTAATAATTGTTTGCATGAAGACTCACGCTGGAAAAGTTTCTCAGAGAATCGAAAGTAAATTGAAAAGTCGGGTTTGGATGAGACAGGTTTCTCCACCCGACCCACTCGTACCCCTGAGGTAGATTCGAGGGGCTGAAACGAAAGTTAGAACTACCTAAAGTGCCATCCGTGAGCTGCCCCATCCCACCAGATAATCTGTCTTCAAAAAGAGTACCATCGTAAGAATCATCTTCAAATGCAAACTCCCCTCTGAGGTCACCAACAGGGGCAGAGTAGGATAAAAGACGATCTGTAGTGAATGAAAGAAGAAAATATTGGTAGGCTACAATCACTAGTCTTCACAATTTTTCTTTTACGAGTCTCTCTAAACTGTTAACAGACAGACAACAGGCACAGACAGACAATTATGCATGGGTTCAACATTATCAACATTTGAAATTAAGCCCCTTTCAAACTGTAGGCAATACCATGCAATGTGAAGATGTTCTGAACCGTGAGACCTAGCTATGAAGAATTTTGTATTACAAATGGTCACACCAACATATCACTCAGGGTGAGTACTTTACGTTGCTATCTTGCAAACTCACTTTTACTGCTTCCCAATGCATCAATTGAAATTACACCTAGTAAAAGGATTTAGTCAATAAAACTATTTTACATTGTTTTTCAAGAATATTACATTGTGTGAAAGTGACTGTAAACTTACAGTATTTTTATTATTTATTATTATTATTTATTTCTTTTTGAGACTGATGAACTTAAGACATTTCTTCACATAAGTAGTACATTTGAATAAAATCAAACAGCTGTCCTATTAATCCCTATGGCAGTTATTTGTGCTTGGCATTAAGGGGGCCGTGTAGAGGGAGTGGGCAGGCTTGCATTAGACACATTTAATGTATATGTCAACAGATGTACACATATAATCTCATCTGTTTATGATCAACTAGCTCAAGGTGCAAGCAGCTGCTTTAGTAAAATAACTTTTCTTTTAGTTTTGAACTGGTATCGGGGGATAATGGCATTATCAGTAAGATATCATTCTCGGTAAAAATGACAGCTGTCTCCATTAAAAGCAACTTTACCAAAAAACAAGCATTTCATCATTCACTTATGCACTTTCACAGGCACAACACTGTGGTGTACATGTAACATTCAAGAGCTCGCTTACATTACATAAGATTCTTT
Source organism: Holothuria scabra (assembly GCA_037179385.1). Taxonomy (NCBI): domain Eukaryota; kingdom Metazoa; phylum Echinodermata; class Holothuroidea; order Aspidochirotida; family Holothuriidae; genus Holothuria; species Holothuria scabra. Next base: position 33,299,689 of record CM074185.1, on the reverse strand, counting down.
GTTTTTGTTGCCATCAGTAGGCCTATTGGTACTGGGCCAAAATTAACTTCGAGTTACCAATTATTGGCAAGTTCCAATACCACTGTTATCACCGGCTCAACACTGTTTTCCATGTCCAGTCATACCATTGCAAAGGTGCTTAATAGTCTGCCAGATGGGTATTGTTAGGCAATTAGGGAAATACATATGTAAATAGGAGGTAAGGAGTAGTGGCATTAGCAACATCAGGAAACAACCAACTGACCCCATTTCTTTTTTCATTTTCATGTGGGATAAGGGGTGTGTCCCCCTCCCCCTGCCATACCCAACTGCCACCTTTGATTAGAGGCCAACTTGTTCATTTTCTGTTGTTCTGTATGCATTTTGCATACGCATGATAGTGCTATGACCCTATCTTAGCTATATTTCTACTAATATGGAATACTGTGACAAAACATGCAGTCTCTCATAACTGATAGTTTCTTTCAAAATTTAAAGGTAAAGAGCAGTCCCCCCAAACTTATTTTGAAGAAAAAGCTAAATAACAGTTTCCATCTTATTTCTCTTCAAAGTATCTTTCATGACATTTTATGATTTTACTTTTGCATATTCAAGGTAAACCAAGCAGTTATTTCTGGTAAATTTCACATTTGAAGAGAAAAAACATTGTCACATGACTCCCAACAGCCAATCATGAAACTGGACAGTCTACTACACTTCTTCAATTTGGGATGACTGCTCCTGCCCTTTAAGCAACCAAGTTTTTCTGGGGAGTCTCTTTATTAAGGTTGGAATGAAACTTGCAGAGAAAATGGTGTCTGTCCATGAGAGCATGCTGAACAACATTTAGGGTACGCTGTCACTTTCAATTTTGCTAGTAGTTTCACAATAGCTACCCAAAAGACTTCCAGATGTCAACTTGAAACATACACTCAGCTGAACCCAACACCTCCTCAGTTTCAACAGACAGATAGCTATCATCAAAGGCAGCAAGGCTCTCCTTTGAGACTCCCTTAAACCCATGTTTTATATTCTGCACAAATTGTTGTCTTGTCATTGTTTAAATGCTCCCTGGTTACCATAAACTTGCCCTGACGATGAATAGGATACACCCACACAGAGGGTGTCTGATATCGACATAAAAGTGAAAGTACACTTAGCAGATAGATTTGCCAGGTCAAAAAGTCACCTACCTTCCCACAGACAACCATAGAGTTCCAGTCGAAGGCACACACTCTGTGTGTACTGCACAACAGGTAGAATGCGAACAGCCATGGCGATGATGGGTGGTCCAATGTGTACTGTACTACTAGAGTGAGCATCTACATTGCCATCAAAAATCTAAATTAATTGATGAAAACAAAGGATCAAATTATTGAGAAGTAAAACAAGTCATGACAATCATGATTTACTCAGAGGGCACTTTTTATGGAAATTTTTATCCAGTTTTACTTCAATTTGTCAAATTTGACAAACACTGATATTTTTTTCTCTGAGGGCCTTACTTCCTAAAAACAAAGTCTTCATATGTAAATTACTTTGGCATTTTACACACATGCCATTTCTTTAAACTACAGGTGCACTTTGTACAATAAGCAAGCTGACAAATATACTAAGAGCAGCAATGCTGCCGAATCTTAGTACTTTGTGAATGTTACAAAGACAAAGTTTCAAATCCTCCAATACACTTCAATATACCTTGAGGGGTACTCTTTTGCATCATAAGATAAAGACACTTTGATCTTGCCTATTGGCCACATTTTGTGCACTAACCCAATAAACTGTAAATAAGCTTATTCCTCTCAAGATAATTACTGGGCAAATATCTGCTACAGATCAAGCCTTTAGTTATGGTCAGACTAGGCACGATTATATTACAGTTACCTCATGCTTGATTTCGCAGAAGTGTGAAGCCAAACTTTTGTCTGAGATTTTAACCTTAAAATGTACACAATCTCAGTATAATTATCTGGCCCAGCAATCATAGTGCAGTGTGCAAAGAAATGGCAGCATCCTTAACAACTGAAGAGCTCTGTCCCTGAAATTTGCCAAAATGACTTAGCAACACATAGCAACCATCACTTTTTCACATCAAAATACAATTTAATTTGCCTTTAAGTCAAAGAGCATGCTATTTAACTCTGAAAGACATTGACCACAGATCAAGTCACATTCTGTTGCTTTAAATATATTTCAGCCACCGGTTAGTGTGACAATATCTCAATACATGTTATGCATTGAGATAAAAAAAAAGATCAAATCTGGGATTAAGCCTTTGCTGTATGATACCAGCCTATATTTCATTGCATTTCCATTACATAATTAGGGGTGAGGAAGGAGCAAAACAGACTAACGAACCCAATAGCCTTTCTTTACGTTCACATCATGCCCTGTTGAAACTCTTCCAACAAATTTATGGCACCAATAATGGGTTAGATTACTTTCTCATGTCCAGCCTACTACTTTCCAGTTTATAAATAATCACAACATAAGCCATGTTGTACAAAAAATTACTGATAACTTTAAAGTGTACCTCAAGTCAGAAAATTAAAAAAATAAATATTAAGGAGCACCAAAAATAAATTCTAACAGTCCAGCTCCCATCTTCGTAGGACATTCCTGAGCTGAAATAAAAAATCTTGAAGTTTATTTATTTAAAACAAATTGGTCCATTGCAAAACAATTTGTGACTTGTTGTACAACTCACATAATCTGCTTTGTTTCCCTTTAAAATAAAAAATGTTTTATGACCTTGAACACTTCCTGTTTGCCTGGACAGCTTGTCGCACAGGGAGCGCTTCATTAATTACATCACCCCATATGAGTAGGACTGCTATCACACCTTCATACAAGGTGTAGCAACTCTCCGAAAAACAAAGAAATACAAATTGTAATTTGAGTAGTACAACAATGACATCACAAATTTATTGTGCAACCATTTGAAGTTGAGTGAATTAACTTCAACATTTCATATCTCAGCTCAGGAATGTCCTATGAAAATGGGAGTTGGACTGTTAGAATTCATTTTTCATTTTTTCATTTTTCCCACTTTTATATTTTATTCTACTTTAAATAACATTTGAGCAATCATCTCAATCTTTGGGAAAGAATAAATACAATTCTGCAACATATCGTTAACTTGACCCTGTGTTAAGAATGAATTGTCCTTTGTCCCTCAAAGTTGAAAGTGACAAAGATTTCACAGTAAGGTCTACAATCACACGCATAATGTTGCCCCCCCTCCCTCACACACACATACACACATATACACAAACTTCTGGAACACTTTTACCTCTCTCCCATTAACGTCCCTGTACCGGATCCAATTTTCAGAATCTCTTGAATATTCAAATCGTAGTCTTCTTACATATTCTGCCCCATATCCATAATTGTGTCTCCCTTGAACAACAAACACAGTTATCACTGTTGGCACCCTAAACGTGATCTGCAGGAATTCACTTGCTGCGATGGTTTCAGGATGGACACTCTGAGGACACCAAGCCCCATCTCCAGAATTCTGGTCCAGTCTGTCATAGAATACAAAGGAAATATCACTGCATCTGTATTTATTGTAATGAGATTTGGTTTTATTTTACTGATCAAGTGCTTTCATTTTTATGTTTTTTGTCACTATGCAATTTGTTTATAGGAAGACATGTGTAGGACGAGGCATGGGATGGGAAGGGTTGGGTTTGTGAGTATTAGCTCTGGTCCTCTAATCTTAGTCATTACATTTATAATTTTCATTTGAGGTTTCTGTTTCTTTTAAATTCTTCTCTATTTTCTTTACCTGTGTTTGCATCTCAGCTACTTTAAAAGAACAGTCCAATACAAAATTTATGTTTGATATCTTAAAGAGGAATAAGCATTCTGGTGAAAACGATTTCATTTCCCACCTTTGACATAACATCTGACATCACACCTGCTTGTTTCAAATTCACTCTTTGTAGAAAATGTGTCAATTTTGATTGCAAATCTCTCGAAAACCAAAAATGGGAAATAAATGAAACTTTCACAAGAACAGTTAGAATTGTTCCCCTTTTTACATATCAAACATAAATTTGGTTCATTCTTTCAAGTAACACCTGTTTTGAAGTTTTTGATGTTGTTGTAATGGGAAGTAAAACTTTCCACAAGTCCCTCAAGGATTTTCTCCGGGTTTTTTTTTTAGTTTTACTTCCATTCTACTTCACCGCTGTATTCATGATTTTTGTGCATTACTACCTTTAGAGGTAGAAGAAAAGCAAAGAAAAGGAATCAAAACCTCAGACATGAGCTCATGGTCTAAGTTTTGGCCTTTGAAATGGGGACATTGATTACAACAGGTTTGATCACTGAGCAGAATCATATACTGTTTTTTTTTTTTTTTTTTTTCAACTCTTGTGTTATACACACTTCAGCTCAGATTATTGGAACAGCACAGTGAAAATCCAGCCAAAAATGGTACCGAGCAGAAATTACATCAAGTGATGGTCATACTCTGCTTAGGGGGTACATTGCTCATTACTCACAAAAAGTTCATTTGTATGTATTGAAATGGAATTTTCTAAGCTTGATCCATCTATCATGAGTATGAAAAGAAAACCTTGCACGTTTTGGAAAAATGTGGTGATTTCCACAAACCAATTCAATGTGCCGCTATTAGCAGCAGAAAATGCTGAAGAATATAAAAAATTTCAGTCTGACTCACCTACTATTCTGAGCCCCAAATGCAACATTATCATCCTGATAGACAGAGCTAGCAACTAACTGATCATCTGTGATGGATCTGTCATTCATACCTAAGGCACCACGACACTCCCCTGGATATTAAAACAAACAGAAGCGAAATGACAAAATTGGACAAAGACACCAAAAATAAAATAAAAAAAAAAAACAAAGATCAATTGATGAATTCAAGTTCCGTAAACTCTCTGGATTGTGAATCTATGAGCCTGCTACCTACCTCCTATTTACACAATTTGTAATCCCCACTTACCTGGACCTAACCTGGTACTAAAGCTTATGGCATGGTTGAGAGAGGGTACCCTAGGACCTTGCTTCAAAATATGCAGGCAGCTTACCTTCTTCTGCTTTTTAACTTTCAGTTCACAAGGTAAAGTTGAGGGTAAGTGAGGAGAACACAGGTAAATTTAGGTAAACAAGGTATGATACATGTATATAGTATACTTTAAAGGCTTTATAATCCTCTCACCCCAAACTACAATTTTTTAAAGTAGACCACAAAAATCCTAAACTGGCACAGCTCTTTTACCAGGGAATAATTTAGCATTCAAATTTTTGGTAGCAGTTTTGAAGATTTTGAGGTCTTTCACACATTGCTTGTGAAAATGCAAGGGTTATGCACACAAAAAATTGCTACACAATTTTTCATTTGTGTAGCAAACTGGCCTGTTCGTGTAGCAAACTGCAATGCGATACTGGATAAATTATTCTGTGTTATACTGACAGCAATTTAAAAAATTGCAGAGTACAGAAACTCCTTTTAAACAGACAGTACTCTGTGTTTTGATTAATTGGGGTCTTGTATATTTGTATAGAAGTTGAAGACAGTTGTGGGAGGGACTTCAGTCAGTAGGCAAGGAGAATTCGAACTGTTTGGGGTTAATGGATACACTTAATTTGAAAAATATTGGAATATTTCTCTTTAAAAAGCATGGACATCCAGGTACAGTATAAATTTGAGACCAAAGTTAAAAACTCCTACACTATGGTAGTTTATCTGGATAAGAACAACGATTTTCAAACAAAAGTTGAACTTTTATTTTTTTTTGTAACTTGTCCATCATTTTCCTTTGATACCTGCTTCCCCTGATGTACAGTTCCGCAAGTTGTCTCAATAGGAATGCAGACTACACTTACCATTATGAAAATTTCAACTGCAAAGAAAATTTCCAAAACTCCCTGGTTTGGGAATCTACAAGCCCAGATACTTACCTCCTAATTACACTTTGTAATCTCCACTTACCAGCAAGTAAGTCCCTGGCAAGCTTTAATAGCACAGTGAGTCTGTGTGACCTCACGAAAGAGGTCACTCTCCGGAGGTCATCTTTTTGGCGAGCGACTATCGGGACTCACTGCGGCTACGTTGGCATTACAAAGTGTAGCCTGAATAGGAGGTAAGAGGAGGGGAGAAGTACATCTTCCAATTTTCTCCTATTCAAATCCTTACAAAAAATTGAAGAAAGAAAAAAAAAGAGAAAAATTTAAATGAAGATAAGACCATATGGAGTTATGTACAGTACTTCTTGAGTATGGTATGAATTGTGTTAAGTACTTAAAAGAATGGCTGTAGGGATGAAGACAATTGTTGACAAATGTGATATTTTTATGACTTACCAAGATTAATTGTACTCGATACCATCTGCATAAACTGACTCCACACAAACACTACCAGCAGCCTGTCCATTTTCCGCTGTCTGTTTTCCACAATTTTGAACAAAAATGCTCCACTGGGTTATCTGACAAGATGGTTAGTTTTCTCTCACTGCTGTGTCATTCTGTGGGGAACAGTGAAGTACAAAAACATTTTATATAACCCCATAAAAATATCTAAATGAAAAAGCTTCAAAAATGACACAATTTCACAGGGAAAAAAGAAAGTATTAAGTGTAAAATAACACCATCACCACAAGTAATAACAATCCCTGCACAAAAAAATTGAATAATATCGAGATTCCTTCCTGTGCCCCATGAGCTCATGTTTTCATTGATCACAGAATCAGTTGAAAGCCCTATCTAAAGAAACAACTTTTATCACCAGTGAAACTTGTCACCAGCACATATTCAGGAATTTAAATGAGGGCTTTATAACTTTCATGAAATCTTCAAAATTATGAAAAATCAAGGTTTGAGGCAGTGAAGAAATTTCTTCAACAAAATAGGACATTTGGTGTTTTGTATTTGCATCTAGGTATCTGCCAATGGTTTACTCACTTAATTTCTTAAAAGTTCTGTATCCTCACACACACCACAGGGCTAGAAAATATGTTTATTTCCCCTGGATGGGAAGTAAAACTTCCCAAAGTTCTCCATAAATTTTCATGAGGGGATAAAGAAAATTTCCCTCCAATTGCAAAAATTTCCATACACACCTCTAAATTTCCTAGGATGCAGCCTCCTAGCTTCCTAACTTTTTCCACATATGCAGCAGCATTTAAAGGGCCAAACCTCTCACCCCAAACTACAATTTTGGTACAGGGGTACCTTAATTCTCAATCGGCCCAACTCTTTGATTGACAGCTAATTCAAACAATGCAGAGGACCAAAGCTTGTATTACACAGTATGAAGGGTACTGGGAGTGTTTTGATTATATAAATTGAGTTTATCTTTATTCACCTTGAAGCAATAAGCTGAGATTGTACCTGGATGAGCATGAATTTCAGACAATTGTCGGAGGGGCTTAAGTGAGAATGTTAGGAGAATTGGTACTGCTTTGGGTGAGAGAACTGGGCCTTTACGAGAAATAATTTATTCCACATTTCAGACTTAAAAATGTTTTTTTATTGGAAAAGTGGAAATAGTGATATCTACCAATTTACAATAAATTTCCAAAGTTTATAGAGGAAAAAAAACATGAATAACATAATTGCAGGCATATAACTATAATGAATAGGCCTATTTCCACCAAAGACCTGATCAACTACTTTCAAGTTGGAATTAATTTCCATGTTTTCGTTCAGAAACCATTTCAATTTTTTTTTCAACTGATATTGCGACTTGGCTTCCTTCCAGAAAGCCTTGGTGTCCACCCACACCAATGCATAATGGGAAATTTTCAAATTAGATTGCTTTCTTTACCAGCATGGGGTTATATAACTGTGGTTCAGGTTTCAGTATTAAAACACAAATTTAATATTTCACTTTCACTGGCTCCCTTGTGTTTTGTTCACTAGCAGCCAGTTTGCAGTTGCAGCCATGCTGTTCCATTCCTTACTCGTGAAAAATAACCAACATACCAAACTGGCTTGGAAGACAAGTCTCCATCTTATAGTTAAGAAGAAATACCTGCTGTCCAGTCCACTTATTAGAAGGATGCATGCAAATCCTGCACTATCAATCACTAATAATGACATAACATCCTAGCCAGCTAAGAAAGAGCTGATCATTTTACAACACTTTCCAGCTTTCCAGCTCTGTAGGGCTTAACATACACATGTAAAGCCATTAAAGTTTCAAATGGCATATATTTGTAAGCAGTTTACTCCAAACATGGAGGTACTACCTCGGAGGTAGTACTTCCATGCCCCAAAGCTATGAAGGAAACAAACATCTAAATCTCACACATTTCTTCATATCAGGCCTCAAAATTCACGACGGTCATGGAGGCCATGGCTGCCGTAAATTTTGTTTTGGCCTTCAACAGGCATTTTTAACACACTTATCAAAGGCCACTTTTGGCCGAAGATGTGTCAGTAAAGCTGCTCTGAATGTGCTGAACTGCTGTAAATACCAGTGCAATTCCTACATCATTTTATTTTGAAGGACCATTCACAATGCAGCACATGTAAACCAATATCTTTTCAACTTTCGTACTGGTCTGTTGATATTTGATTTGTGCGCTATGCAAATCAATCATTTATAGACTACTGTACAATCCCTTGTTCTGTTCTTCTTTCATGTGTTTTACATTTTGGCCTTGGATGAGAGAATTTTGGCCTTTGTTTAACCAAAGAATTGTTGATAACAAAGGCCATTTTGGCCTTAGAGTGTGAAAATGAATTTTGAGGCCTGCATATGACCATTTTAAAAAAATGTTTACGACTGAAATGAGGACAATATGTGGGCACCACATGAACTTGATGGTCAGAGTAAAATTGATAAGAAGTATCAAACATCTTCTATGATTCAAGAAGGGACCCTGTATTTTGAAAGATGAGTTTTGATGTATATAAAAACAAGAATTATAACTAACAGATGGACATCTCAGATTTGGGGAAGGAAAAGGTCTCTTGAAATAAGATGCTTCTTTATCCAAAAACAAGAAATATCAAATTCTTTTGATTGTATTTAAGAGTGTCACATGCTGGTATCAAAAGCTGCAAGATGAACAAGTCAGACAAACCAAACCATTAACCAGCTGTAAAACGATCCAATATTGAGGAAAATTTTCACCTCAACAACCCTAGGATGATACTACTTTACTTCCTGTTTAAACTTCAAGTGCCTTTGTGTTTGATTTTTTTATCCTGTCTGCTCAGCTTAATGAAAACATCATTTATCTTAGGATACTCCTAATAGATTGTGTTACAACCAAAAACAATGCACAGGGTCAGGTTATGTCCTAATTTGAAAAGAAAAACGAAACCAAGACCACAACCACAAAAATCTTAAAATTTGTGTTCAGTTTGAGAAAGAAAAATATGGAGATTAAGAATGCAAAGTGGCCATGTCCTCCATTTCAAGGGTTGCTTATAAAGTACATACATCTACAACAAAAATGATAAATCAACTTCCCCAACATAACCATCCCATCCATTTGAACATAATATTCCATAGTGTTTGAATGGCATGGGCGCAAATCCCGGGGGGGGGCAAGGGGGGGCCTTCGCCCCCTCAAGTGAAAAAGTGGGGGGCCAAATCGTAATTTGGCCCCCTAAAAATTTGAGTAGATCTAAAAATATGGTCACCTTTTTTTCGTTTTTTTTTTCCGTTCGAAAACAGTTTTTCTGAAGCTTCAGAAATGCTAGAACACAAGAGCTTCCGGGGGCTTCGCCCCCTGGACCCCCACAGGGGTTTTGCCCCTGGATCCCACCAGGAGCCCTTTGGGGCTTGGCACCAAGCGGGCACAGTTTAATACTCATGGGCACATCATAAGGATTTTCGCCCCCCCCACTCTCAAACAGAGATTTGTGCCCCTGTTGAACAGGAAGTAAAAATACTACCCAGGTACCAGAAGCTACCGAAACAAAGTTTACAAATAGCACAACACTGTACTATGTTGCATTTGACTAGCGCCAAACTTCCAAGAAACCTGGAAAACGTTGGAGGGACAAATATATGTCTACCCCACAACACAAATAAAATGTTCCAATTTTTGACTATTCAAATTCATTAGCCAATTAAAGGCGTAGTTAGATTGAGCAAAAATTTAATATTTAATTCTTGTACAATTCAAGTTACAGTCTATGAAATTCTTTGTTTGGGGGATTTTACCCTGAAAGCTACTGCACATTTTGCCAAAATGTGATCATGTAGCTATAGGGTATTTTGACAACTTGACTTTTGATTTCAAAGAAAAACAATACGTGAGTTGTAGGAGAAACACAACACAAATTATTGCACAATAGACTATTTTGATTTAAGTGAATAACATTTAAAACATTTAAAATCTTAGAAATGGAACCAGTTTTGAAAATGGAATTTGGAAGAATACTATCTACTTATTTTCCAATCTCAAAGATACATATTCTTGCAATTGCAGACTTCAGGTAAGCTTTGAAGGGGCTCATTGAGTTGATATCGATAATGAGTTGTTTAATGAAAGTTTAAAATGGTCACTACCACATTACAATGCTAATAGTTAGAGTAACCAGTCAAATTTCATGTCCAATACTCACAGGAAAAGTTAAATTTTGAATTTTGTGGTTTCCTGACTTGCAACGGATTTATGCATAATTTGAAAAAGTGTCTGGTCACGAATTTTTTGAAAACAGAATTGAACTGTTAAGTACTCACGCATAAAACAGTTATCTGTATGTAGGATGAGGGGATTGTCTAAGTTTGACCATTTGTCATTTATATGTGAAGAAAACTTAACAGGTTTGGGAAAAATTTGTTGACTTCCATGAACCAACTCAATGAGCCTCTTTAATACCTGTTTCCATCAACCCAACTCACAGATATAACCAGCTTCAGGAAACATACTGTAGCCAGCTAAGCAGGCTAGCTGGCCATATACGCTTTTGCTTGACCTATTCACCTGTGAAATCAAGTGGAATAGTGTCAAAGGATATACTTTAAACACTTCACACAGGACCACCCTGTCATTAAAATCCACACTCCACTACTTCAATTATGAGATTTAAAGCTGACCTTTTAAAGGGCATGAGCAATTGCCGTTAACTTATTTTGAAGCAACAGCTAAATCTCACATACTTCTTTTTATTTCTCTTCAAAGTATCTTTCATAATATTTTAGGACTAGGCTATAGTATAGCACATTCAAGGTAAACCACTGTTACTCCTCATAAATCTCTCGCTTGAGGAGAAAAGATTACTGTCACATGACCCTCAAGAGCAATCATGACACAGGAGAGTTTATAACACTACTGTACTATTAGGTAGAGTGACTACATTCCCCCTTTAAGCCCAAGCATCCACAACCATCCATTTCTCATTCTGTATTACAGTAACAAAGATATCAGGAAGTATTTGAACTCAATTTGCTTGCAATATAGCCAGCCTCACGGTAACAGGAACCTCGCTACCTGATATTCATAGAATAACCGCAACTGGTTCCTACCTCAAATTACGTATGTTTTCTCAATGGCATTGGACATATATACATTCCAATAACAACAACAGTGCTAGAAAAATAGAACTATTGAACTTGAGAAATGGTGTAGAGGTACACATAGAATTCCACAGGAATAAACAGAGGGTGCATCAGAATAACAATTAGCACAAAAGTTATTCCCAGCATGTATTAAAACACAAATATTGTGTATTACAAAGAAGAATTTAACACAATTGTTTCAATCCAAACTGTGTGTAAAAGAATTCGAAATCAGGTACTCAAGCAACTTCATTTTCAATAAGTGCAAATGCTAAAAAATGTCTTGGTTTTTATAGGTTATTCTTTACTTGATTCCTAAACCTGTTGTGTAATTTGCACAACAGTCTAGGCCAAAAATGTAGGGTCACGGTACTTGGTAAGGCAAACTGAATGATAAAAACTCTTAGCTGTATGTGTGTGCCAGGTTTAACAGGATATTAAAGGCAAGACCCCCTAAGAAAAGCGTAAGGAAAATTTTTGTGACTGGATAGGGCTTTTAGGGTAGTATGTGTAGGTACCTATAGCTCTTATGTCAAAAAGAATAAATGTTGAGGTGCTAATTCCAACAAATCAAACGTAGCCCTTATCCTAACATTGTCCTGGGTGCAGACTTGTCAGACTGAGATTTTGGAGCAAATATTAAAGGGATATGAAACCAAAGATGAATTTCCTGAAAAAACTGAGCCATTTCTACAGGCACTACATTAATTAAATGCATAACATCAGGAAGGTTTATATTGTGGCGATAATAGCATGTATGCCAGAGCTCCAAGACAAACTTGCAATTACACAGTACATATAGGTAATGGTTGTTAAAGTATGTCAAGTGAAAAAACGTTTTTTTACATACCAACTATTGTAACTGATATATACTACCTCTCTGTCATTGGATATCAAATATACTCTCATAAAGATGACATTTATATTGGTGTAAAGATCATTTGAAAGAAAACATAACTGCCAGACCTACTTTCAACTTCACCTAACCTACATCTGCAACAAAACAAGATCAAAGCAGGGTACACTACTAGACTGCTATTTTATGTGAAGGGAAGAGAAAATGGGGGCCAGGGAGCATTAAGCGATGGGTCAGAATTGGCTGTGAAACAACTTTGTAAAATTGCTACTTTACATAGTTAGCAGGGATGTAGCTAGCCAAATCTGAGTGTGGGGTAACTGTTTGATCTGGGAAAAGCACCTCACCCCACCCATGGCATTAAACAAATTTTTCAGCCATTAATTTTTCATGTTTACCTCATTTCACTTTAGAGAGTGAATTTGGGGCTAGTTTTAGGTCTCATTAGGCAAATTTGTGATGGGTGAAGAGAGATGTATTTCCTGGAGTGCTGGGTGGGAATATGGAGTGTTGGCTGTCATGTCCCAGCACCACCCATCCACATCCTTGATAGTTAGTTAGTTTATGGAGTTTTGTGGCCCAGTTTTGAACCAACTGGTTCAAGTCCAGCTGGCCACAACCTTTTTTTCTGTCTTGGCTCACTGGCTTGTTTTCCCTTCTCCATTGCTTTTGCTGAACACCAAGCTTAATGGCAGAGAGTTCCACTTTTAAAGTCTACGTTATGACCCAGCCAGGACTTGAACTCCTGACCTCCCAACTACAAGTTTGATGCCCTAACCACTTGACCATGCAGTCAGTCTTGTTAACTTACATAGGGTAGCATTAATGCAACATTGGGTGACAGTATCTTTAGAGAGTTAAATTTTCATTTAGACAATTAACCTAGAAACATAAGTTTGGGAGAATTCCAAGTGTGTCAGAATCCCACTGTGGGGGTGTGCTAGTAGCTTCCTTAATCACCCCATGGAAATACCCTGCTTCCTTCATAATACACCTTAAAAGCATTTTCGAATATGCCAAAGTAATGTATTTTACCTGAAAGGAAATCTATGACATGCTACTTTAGAGCAGATGCAGAATATAATCTGCCCAAGAAATTGGTTCCAATTCATAATAAGGACAAACTCCACCTACCCCCTACCCAGGGGCATAGCCAGTGGGGTTTCCAGGGGGATTAAACTGCCCCTCTCCCTAGACAGCTTAACCAGAAAGCCAAAAGGCTTTGTGATTCCTTGCAGCTGAAATGTAAGGCCTTTTTTCACATTGACATTGCTTTGCAATGTTTTTCAATTAACAGGGCTCCATAATGTGCCCACAAAGTACAAATGCAAGGCATCCAATCTTCCTACATTGAGATCCCTCTTGCCCGTTGTGAACCCAAATAACATTTGACCTCCACCAAAAACTTCTGGGACCATGTATTCACTATGTGCTATCTACATGAAAAGTTACAGGACCCTACAAGTGACCTTTCTTGAAAGACTGTGCAGGAAAGCTTGTCAGGCTTTGAACATGCTGACAAATGAACTTTGACCTTTGGGAAAATCAATAGGGATCATCTACTCAATATGACCAATCCACACTCTAAATATGAGCACAGTCACCTGTACCGTTCTTGAGATATTGGGTTTACGAAGTTTTGACCTTTTGACCTCTCGTGACCCCAAATGACCTTTAACCTCCACCAAAAACAATAGGGATCATCTACTCAATATGACCGACCCACATACCAAATATGAGCATAGTTACATGTACCGTTCTCAAGATATCGTGTTTACAAGGTTTTGACCTTTTGACCTTTCATGACCCCAAATGACCTTTGATCCCCACCAAAACAATAGGGATCATCTACTCAATATGGCCAATGCACACACCAAATATGAGATTAGTCACACTTACTCTTCTTGGGATACCGTGTTTACAAGCAATTTCTAAGGAATTTACCTATTGACCTCTCGTGACCCCAAATGACCTTTGACCTCCACGGAAATTGATAGGGATCATCTACTCAATATGACCAACCCACACACCAAATATGAGCATAGTCACATGTACCGTTCTATCGTGTTTACAAGGTTTTGACCTTTTGACCTCTCGTGACCCCAAATGACCTTTGATCTCCACCAAAAACAATAGGGATCATCTACTCAATATGACCAACCTACACACCAAATATGAGGTTAGTCACACTTACCCTTCTTGAGATATCGTGTTTACAAGCAAAGCGTCACATACATACACACACACACACATACACACGCACGACATCACCATCGCATAGATTCCTTAGCCTACGGCGCAGAATCAAAAACTGGAAAGGGGTATAAAATCCTGATGGGAAGAAGGTCAGGTAAGAGAGGAAAGAAGGGGGAGGCACTGTAGAATATTATGCTCACAGTATTTCTATTTTTTCATAAGATGTCACTAAATGGGAGGCATTGAACCCCATTAAAATGATATTTGCAAACAAACTTGAACTTGAACCATATCTAGACTTACCTTTTTATCTAGGTGAGACTTTGTAAAGCAATTGTGTGGGTGTGTCCTGAAATTCTACTGAACCTATACTCAATTTATCCTCTACTGGGTACTGGTTGTAATATATGAGCAGAGAGTTGTTATATGAGGTACTGTAACACAAGCATCTCACATTTCCACAGCAAAACTATTGGTTAAAGTGTTTCAATGCTATGAAAAGTACAGACCAATCCCAGCAATTACTGAAGGCAACAATTAGTAGGGTCCTTCAGCCTTAAATCATCTTGTGTTGTCTAATGTCTATAGACAATTCTAAACCCTCACATTCAGTGAACTTGGAGTATTCAAGGAGTATTTTCCTGTTAAAACACCCATGATGCAGGGAAGGAAAGAATTTGAAAGATTAGAACTGATAGTGCCCAGTTATGTACGGCTAAATCAGACAATCTCTTGACTGTTTGGATTTGTCAATACATACCCGTTTGTCCTCTGGGTAACTTTGACAATTCAGAATTTATGTGCACAATCATGTAGGACATGACATGAAGAAATTATATTCAGGGTAGAAAGAGTTTAGATACCATATGAAAAAGAAGTTAATGGTTGTGTGACATGATAAGACAAAACTGGGTATTCAATTTAAAAGGCATTTAAAACCAAGAAAGTAGCTGCAATTTCCATCAAAATCCATCAAAAATTGACAATTTCTGATTTGCACTTAATCATTAATTAATATGAGCTCAATATGCAAATCTTGTGATGTCATATGGGAGGGACATGCCATATATGTCTAGTGTTATCCCTTGTCTTAACAATGTTCATTTGAAGGACAGTTGTAACATTAGTTTGTCTTGAGGGTTTTATTTTGGAAGTTTAGAAAGTGTCCTTGAAAATTATCAGTATCAATTACCAAACCATAAACTACCAGATGAGTAAGAGATAATTAACATAGAGTAAACAAAAAGATTTTAACACTGTGCAACACTGCGCATCATTATTTTTGCATAAGCAACAAGATGCTTCAGAAACGTTAAAACTTTGAAGCAGTTCAAAGAACCATAAAACATATTGACACAATTCAAACGGATTTTCACTAAGCAAAATTCCCTCTTTAACAGCCAAGTGAGGTCAGGGCATTTTGCTGACATGTCACACAACCTTCAAGAAGTTTGAAGTATGTTCAAAAGTTTGCAGAGTTCACTCTCCCTCATGGGTTATTCAAAAGGGATTTGTGACTGCAATGACATGAGAAATGTATACAAACATGTACTGTGTCTCTAGCTGTTAGCTAAGTAGTAATTCTGTTTTAAACTGAAGGGTGCCTGTAAGTTTCCCCAAAGTTCATTAGATACCTAACTGAAAAAATCTGTTTGTATATGAAGAGGATACATACATAGTGGTAATTTGCAAAAGGATTATTTTGCCAATGTCCTCTCAAAAAGTGTGATTAAAACTGATAGGAAAATTAATTATATAGAACAATTTTGGCAGAGTTTGATAAACAGACACTATCAAAGTCATAAATCAACACAAAAAGGTTCCAGGTATAGTGAAATGTTTTTTATGTTTTGGTTACAGCATCTATGGGGATACCACATTAGCTAATGAACGGTAAACACTGTATATGGTTGAAATGAATCTAGGCAGAAAGAACATTACTGTGACATATGTATGCTGGGACAACCATATGGCTGATTACTTAACACTGTCAAATTCTGAAGTACAGACAAAAAGATAACTGTTTTTAATGATGGAGTTCTAGGCACCATTTCCTGAATGTCAATGATGTCATATTTAAGGCCCCAGTATGTCACATGATCATGATCTCTCTCCTTTTAATCCCTGGAATCTGTTTAGGCCAAGCTGAGAATAACAATAATTTTCAGGTTCTAAATTCCTTACAAAGCATGAGCAGTTGCCCCAAAATTATTTGAAAGCAACAGCTAAATCTCACAACTTTCTTGTGATTTCTTTTCAAAGTACCTTTTGCAGTATTTTAGGACTTAAATATTATTCATGTACAATGTTCTCACACTCTTGAAGTACTGAAGTAGAACACTTTTTTTTTAGACTTTTTAAAGAATAAAATGGAAATATTTAATACTTAAATATCATGAATTTTGTACAGTGTGGTCTTATGATTTCAAGTGTTTACCCAGCATGGACACATTTTGGGGCAAAACATGATCATGAAGAACTATCGTTTGTGCAAGTTTTTGAAACGTCATGACCATATGGTAATTTTTCCCGACCAAACACCCTAAAGTCAAGGATTTTCAATATCGTAATAAAATTCAAGACATTTTCCATTTTCTCTTCTCATGGAAACCCTGCAAGCAGTTACTCCAAGTAAATTTTACACATAAGGAGACAGAATAGGACAGTCTTCTATAGACGAATCCCATTAGCGCTTGTTTTTAGTGACTGTGTAGGCAGCCATTAGTGGGGTCCATCAGCCTTTTAATCTTCATTTATCGTCTACGTGAATTTCAAATCCTCATATTCAGTGAAGTTGAGAAAATTAAAGTACACTTTAGTGTACAATCATCAATGGAACAGGTAAGGAAGAAAATTTAAAGATTAAAGGTGATGGACCCCAGTAATGGCCGACTAAAATCAGACCATCACAATCTGTCCTGATTTGTCAATACCAATTCAAGTTGATGTGACCGCATTCCCCCTTAATAAGTTACAACTTTGGAAAATCAAATTTTGGCCGATAAATTACCATGTTTTTTTTTTCTAGTATTACACATGGAATCAATATCAGAGTGATTATTTTGCAATAGTTCATTACAAAATATTTTCAACATTATGTGCAGTATGATAAATGCAAAGGTACACAAGCCCATTACAAACTTTTAGTGGCGTAACCATGGGGGTGGTTTTGGGGGTTAGAACCCACATGACCCAACCTTGCAATGCAAAAAACACCTAAAATAGCAGCTTTTTCTCTATATCCTTAGACTTCTCCTTCATTTCATGCCCCCAAAACCTCCCCATGACACAATCCTGGCTACGCACCTGCAAACTTTACATAAAATCAACACATATATTTATACTTTCCTACTTCACTCACCTTCACAAGTCTTCTCGATATCCTCAGAAAATGTCCTCGAAATATGCCTAAAGTTTTACTTTAACACCTAAATCCTTGAGACTGGGTGGAGATAACAATGTCCAGTACCTGATCCCTCTTTCCAACCTTTCAAAGTGCTCAGTTTTGCTTGAAAGTTGGATTGATCCTTGATTTACATATCAGTTTCAACATCCAAACTTTGTGACTTTCCTTCTCCCAACCTCTCTGATGATTTAGCACATTGAGGTTGCTTTACCAACACTCAGTATAAAATTCAATACAGACGTCTACACTTTTCTCTAACTGTGCAATATGGCGCAGAGCAAGTCCGTGGAGTTCTTTGGTGACTATACTTTCTTATACAAATATGTGGTTAGATTACCCCCATAGCAAGAAGGGAGGTTCAAGAAAACTTTTAAACCATTCAGTCTCCACAACGATGAAACTCTTCCTTGTACAGAGCTCAAATTCGACGAAATAAAAACTTTCATCCCTGTTACTATTGGCCTCTGGATATATCATGTCATCACCACACAATCATAGAACTACACATCAAGGCGCAAAATATTCCCAATATTCTCAACTTATTTTGGCTTGATAAAAAGTTCACTGTGCATACTTTCCGTCACCACAAGCACTTCAAAACACACTACAAAATGTTGCTTGAAGGCAACAGTACAGTCCAGTCTCTAAGTTGATGCAATGAAGAACGGCATATGGCATGATGCACCCCGCCAAGTCTGGTGGGATCAATTACGAGTGGAGATGCTCGCTCTGCCTGCCATCCACTTCGGGGCCGGTGAAAAAAGCGGACCTCATGGTGTGCCTACAAATGTTATTGGGGCACCACAGAGGTGTCAGGCTGAGAGGTTTACCATTCTTTTAATTTGTGCTGCAAGGATCTGACGTATATGGAGCAACAGGAGTGGCATGTAGAAAATATTTCACAGGTCAAAGTTCACTTCTGATGGGGGTATTAGAGTTACACACTGAAAATCATGGTGACAAAGCAACTTTCAGTTTTCCACTATAAAACTACATGAACTTTTTCTTATTAATCAATGTATTTATACAAAATCATTTTTGTCACTCTTTCAGTCACCCAAATATGCTAAAAGGAGACATATCAGGGAGGTTTTGATAAATATTCGAATAAGACAGCTTTCATTATGCATTTGTGCCTTTCTCAACATCTATCTATCTGTGGGAAAGATGCAACTGAATGAATCTCATGTTATCCTACCTGACTACTGTACATTATCTTTCTTTATTGGCTACTTTGCTCTATGAATATGCATGCAGGCTAAATTCAGTTTCCAACAAGTTCTTGGAACATACTAAATTGATATGTACAGCAATGATGCTCTATGCAAACAAGCTGGCTTGTTACACAATAAAATTGATACAGCAAAGATCTTAAATAGGAATTACATGACAGGAATTTGATGTAAAATGGAAATACTGGCATTACTTGACATAGTAAAGTGAAGTGATGCTGCAGTGATTTACTGTAGAATGCAAATTAGATTAGAGATAGCCAAGTCTCAGTGGTATGAAATGTTTTTAACCATGTGGCACCTCGATACTATTGTATATATTCAACACCACGTTAGTTATTTAACGGTCTATAATGAGGGCTGTTTTTGAAAAAGGGCCTTCAAAAATTTACCAATTTCAGCTGTTCAGGTTAGTTCCAGACACTGTAACGATCAGTTTGCAGTTTCGATTTGTATTCTTCAATACATCGTTGCACTCGCTGCAATTTCATGGATAAAGGGAAACATAGGAAGAAGTATAATTTAATGTTTTTCTTTTGTTAACTCACAACATCGCTTTAAGTCAAGTGATACTGCAGTGATACTGGATGCTAACTACCAGACTTGTAACATACTATTTAATTCAAGTGATACTGCACCTTCAACATTTCATGCATGCACTGTGTGTCAGCATGAACTCCTGTTCCACATGTGTAAGGTTTTCTCCTTACATGTTATGTTCTATGTTGGGTACACATCACAAACAATTTAATCTGACGAAAACATATAATTAATTGCAAAAGCTAAAGCTACTGTTTCTAATTTTAGATCTCCATAAAATTTAGGGAAGTCTCTCCTTCTACAAATTTTCATTATAAATGATTGTGACTGCTCAGTAACCTCCATGTACTCCCTACTAGAGTACAGATGTGGCAATCTCAGATGGGGCAATCTCAAAATAATCCTTTAAATCATTTTACATTTTCATCTTTTATTTGCTCTCTGTATCTATCATTCTCTGTCTCTGTCATCTTACCCTCATCAATCATATAATTATATCTGGTAGAGTAAATTTAGAGAATGAACAGACCAGTTTCAGGTTACAGTAAAAGCCGCATCAGTGCTTTTAATATAGGCCTAAAGCATAGACACAGCAGGGCACACCACTAAAAGTGAAATGAACTCTCCAGAGATTCAGCATACAGTTTTAGTTCTTACGTCATAGGACTTGAGCGTAATGTTGGACTTGACTGAGGTATAAATTACTGACCAAAATATATTTCACCCTGCAATTTTCAAACAATTTAATTTTACATACAGATTAAGAGGTTGAAACAGTCTATTGCTACTTATATGTTCCTTTACTTTACCATCAAATATTTCGTGAATGAGTAGTCACCTTCATGCTATTTTAAACTGCAGTGCAATGGTATAGGCACAATCACTAATGCTGCTGACTGCTAAAATGGTCCTATCCACCAGCATTGTGGAAAAAAGTGGAGGTTCTTAGCAGTGATCCCACCCTGTAAGTCCTAAGAGTGAACAACCATCAATATACCGCTTTGAAAAGATAGGAAGGTAAACCAGTATTTGCACTAATGAATAGAACCTAAGAGGGCATCACGCTCCCCTCATTCATTGATGGTTGGGGAAGGGGAATTTGAGGTATGAAGGGGGATTGATAGTTTCAATTAGGTGCTAGATGGGCATGTGGCATCGGTCTATTGTTATTGCATCATGTCATATCTGTACAATGTGGTGCCCTCTTCACTTACACTAGCAGGTGCACAAAAGCTGTTAATAGGCATAGCACTCAAAAATTTCAAATACACATGATTCACATAAATGTCTGTTTATTACAAAGCGTTTCCAAAAAGAGGTAAAAAGGTGAAAAAATCATGTCAATCGGATAAGGCATGACAAAGTTATGGCTGTTCAAAGTTTGTAAAAGGACATCAAAAACCTGCCATGAAATGGAATTTTTCAGCAAAATCACATTTTTGGCATTTTTGAACCCTCCTAATTTGGAGAAACTGTACTTAAACTTTACTAAACTAAATTTCCTATCACAAATTAACAAGGTTAATCACTTTCTGGGGAAAAAACAGTCATTGGTAAGTTCGTATTTAAACTACGGGCCTTGGAAAATGCTATTTTGAGCAAAATTTGAAACTGCAAGTACGGTAAGAGCAGAAAAAAACCTAAGTCCAGCTAATTAATATGCATAAATGCCATAACTTTAGTTTAAATGGTCGTAAGGAAATGAAACTTGGCATGGTGACTAAAGGTGTGAAGACGCATCTTTTCACAAAAAATTATACAAATATCTCATTAAATATGCAAATGAGCTAATTAATTATGCAAATTACAAATATGCTAATTAAGTGCATTCTACATGTGGAATTTTGATATAAATTGATCCTTAAAGGTTCTGGTAAGCTGTCCCATGATTTTTCACTGACCTGAATTGCCCACAAGAGGCCAATAATATGAAGGAGGGGATACTGCATATCATTGCAATAACCACCTTACTCCTGTATGGGAGGTTCAGGTTGTGAAGTACATTACAGTATCAAAAAGGAAATTCCATATTTTTGACAAAGAATACCTCCAGCATAGCCTAATAAAATATGCATTAAAGACCGACAGTCACAAAAAATAATGATGTATACTTAAAAATTCATGGAACAATGGTGCGTTTCTGACAGCATGGTATTTTACAATATGCTTAGCAAGTTATCATCCCACTCCTTTTTGAGGGGGTACACAAAAAGCTGATTATATGGTGGTTCATATCTTAAAGTGTAAAACTTATAGCCCTTTTCAAAAAACGATTTATACTCATTTCCCATTAATTCTTTTATATCTTTTGTGGTACTCTCACGAAGAACTTTCCCCCTATACGTTTCTAAAGTTCCATCAGGAGACAAACAGATATGCTCAACATTCTTACCTATTACATCAGGTGGAAAGGGTTTGTTTTGGACAACTCTGTTAAGTTTTGCCAGCAGACTTGCCTTCAGTTCCATACGACTTTTGTACTTTGATGAATCTGATGATACACTGCAAGCCTCAGCAGGACTTTCCACTACATTTAACTGATTCAAAATTTCCTTAAGATTTTTTACCAGTTGTGGTGTAGCTATTGGCTTACCTGCTGAAGTATTGAAAAACAAATGCCCTTTGATAATTCCACGGTTAACATATTTGTAATACTTGATTTGAGAGAGTAGAGCTTCTCTCCTTCTTGTCTCATCTTTTTGCTCCTGCATAAGCCGATCTACATCATTTAATGTTTTACATATATAACCACAAGTTTGAAGCACGGCTTCAGTGTAAGTGACAGTATGGGACACCAAAAGAAGCTCTTTTGCTTCTCTTTCTTTCATTCTAGCTTCTTTAGCTTTAAGTCTATTTTCCTGAATTGTTTTTTTCTTAGCCTGGTACAGTTTAACCACTCGCTGCCTACTTTGCACTGCCTTTGTTATGAGTTCATCTCTCTTCTCTTGATCACATGCATTTAAATAGCTTGAGGTTTTATTCAAACTCCATAACAAAATCCCTTGCATGGCTAGAGATGAAATGTTGGGACTTTTTCGTTTAAGGTAGTCTAACCCTGCAAATACACGCTCTGCTGCCACATTATCTTTAGGACAAGTTTGTGTTTCCCTCCTGAGATTTTCATCAGGGTTGTGGTACTTACCTCCAGGCAGATGGTCTACAAGCTGCCTATTAACACAAATACATAGGTTATGAAGTATAATGCTGAGCGCCTGTTCAGTGTTAAACTGTACCTCTTCATCGACTTCACCATACAGAGCTTTATGGATATCATTTTTAATAGGAGGGAAATCATTAAACAAAACTGCACTGTCATCAAGGAGATCCTTTGGATCTGTCATCCATTTGCGGACACTCTCAGTGAGACATGTATAATACTTGTGGGTATCCATAGCTTGAAATGTTATGCTCATCTAACATGCGCATCAAAGGCAATGTAATATGTGAATTGATAATCCCCATAGCACGTATGCCAGCCACAACAATCTTATCTTGCAAATCATAGAATACTGATCGAACTAACTGGTTCTTTTGCTTGTTCGGTGGAAGGAGTTTCATTAACTTTATCAATGTGTCCATTGTAATAATGATAATAGACAGCAGCCCCATTGACAAATGGTACATTAAATCGATTTCCACGGTAGGCTATTAGCCTATTTTTGTCACCAATTTCTTTTAAGAAATCATTAAATTCAATGGGGCACCCTGCTTGCTCATTGGCATCAGGGCCAAAAGCCTCACATACTGTTCTGATACTTAGGAGGGTGGCAGACTCCTTTCTATTCCAAAGCAGATGCTTTTCCTCCCAATCTTTCCACCACCTGACTCTACAGTTTCCCAGTCATGCAGTGCTGCTCCTGCATATTCCTGTAGATTGAGAACAACATGCTTCCCACAATACAAATCATTAACCACTGACATATTTAGTTTTACCTCTGCACTTAACTCATCCCAGTTTTCTACAACTTTGGGAAGCATCTTCTCTCGCCATTCTTCTAGAAGTTTAACAAATTTTTTGTTAACAACACACCTGTCTGTCATTGTATTTTTAACTTTCAGTAACAATTTACTGACCACATTTCCCTCAGATGCTATGTTGTTGATAGCTACTAACTGCTCCATAGCACTTAAAGCTTCCTGCAGGAGTGTCTCAGAATTTTCTTTCTCTACTTCTGAGAGCCCAATACCATACACTCCTGCATCTGTACCTGCTAACATTGTAACATATGGCACATGCTTTTTTGAAGTGCCATCTGTCAAAAGAGTGACAGGATTTTGACTGTTGTTGATGGCTTCCTTCGCCACATGTTTCGCAAGCAATGCTTGCTCAAAAGCCATGTAACGTATACATGTAGGCTTGGGTAATTTGCCGCATTCTAATCCTGCAACACGTTGTAATACAAGACGAATTATATCTGAAACATTCTTTGACCCAACACCTCTAGAAATTAATTCATAACATACAACTCTAATATCATTAGTGTATGTTCCACCCTCAAAAGTAGAAATTTCATTATTTCCCATTATCTCATCCAGCTGACAAGTAATGGAGTCATTCTCTTCCTCAAGGTCCTTTAATTTTCTTTTTAATGACCTATTCTCGTTCTCAAATTTTTCCTCGACTTTTGTCAATTTTAGTACGTTGTAGCGAACCTGTTCTGTTCTATTTTTTCTTGTGCGCCTTAGCTCCTCTACAATGGTGTTCAACTTGGCAACTTCTTTCAACAGTTGTTGTGTTGTTTCCTTCTCCTTCCTTAACTGGGCATCCCTAATTTTAAGTCTTCTCACTACATTTACTCTCTCAAGAGACCTAATTTCTTTTTTCAACTCTTCACTAAGTTCAACTGCTTTCTTTAGTTCTCTTTCATATTTAGAACACGACTGCTTGTGCTCTTTGACAATTCTTTTCAGAGTTACTTCTCCTTCTTCTCTTGCTGTTGTTGCTTCAGCTGCAATGTTTTCTGCAGTGCTGCACTTTTCTTCACTCTCTTTCAATTGTTGTTCTAAGAAAGCTTTATCCTTTCTTTCTTGCTCTAACAAATCATGCAAGATGACGATTGTATCTCCATGCTTTCTAAGAAGGTAGGGTGAAACACTTGAATCAGAGGTTTCATATCCATCATCTGAGTTGTCTAAACTACCTTCCTCAAAGCTTTCCTCTAACTCTGCAACCACCTCTAAATTTACATTTGCTTTTTTATGAGTTGGCTGAACATACCTCTCTCTAAGAAACTTCTCTTTCAATTCAGAAGTAGAATCTCTACTAAGGACTTGTTTCCTTTTATCCACACTTTCCCAACTACTCAGAATTGTACCTGTTGGTGGAATCTCATCACTGGGAAATAATTTTGGCCACCACTTACCAGAGACAACTTTCCATGCTACTGAATGTCTTCGCCTATACTGATAAAGTTCAGCAATAACAGCATTTGTTATGAAAACATTGTCTGCCAGGATGCAACCTTCCCTCAACCACTGGGGTGTAATACCTTGCTCACCACAAGCTGGTCCCACTATTTCTTGATGGTGCTGAGATAGGTCTGTCATTTCTTCAGCCAAGAGATCCAGATTTCCCTTCATTTCAGCACTGGCTGCCCGACGTTTGATTTTTGAAATTAATCCAGCCAAAGCCATCTTTGGTTCTCGAAGACCCATTGCTTTAATAATTGCAGGCAAGTCTTTCCTATATGTGAGATGCTCTGAATCTTCCACAGCACATCGAATGAGTTCCATTAACCCAAACGTTGGGGTAGGGTTGTCATACCAGTGATCTAAATGGAATGAAAGATTAAGAAATTTAAAGACGTTGTACAGTACTGTATTGTATACAGCTTGCTCGATATTTATATCAGCACTTTAATCAAAGATCACCAGAGCAGAAACTGTTTTTATTTTTGAAGGAAAATATTATGGCCAAGAGAACATGTTAAACATCCTTCCTCTCTAAAATGCACCCCTGCCCCTTCTTCATCATAATAATTAATGAATAGTTAAATTGAGATGTTCAGGTTAGCTAGGCCTAGCTATAGGTAGCTACCAGTTTCAAATATGTAGGCATACCCTGAACTGTGACTGTGAGAGTGACTGTTGTTCATGGGCTAAGCTTATCAGTCTCATGATAGCTGTAGATATGAAATGCTTGCCCAAGAAATAAAAAAAATGAATACCCTTTCTGTTACTCCTTTTTTGCCAATGACACAATGCTTCTTAACTAGAACTCCATCGTCTATTTTCCTGCTGGTTAGGTTTATCGTTTGTAACAGCCAAAAACGTTGTACGCGTGCGCGTCGTTCACACAAAGATAGATTAATGCTGTGCTTTTTTCGTTAGTGACTCGTTTATTTTGGTTGTGCCATTTACTGTACATACAACCCTTTACAAATTTTTAAAATGCTCTCTTCTTTTCTGAAGAAAATTCATCAATTTAAATCAGTTTCTTTCCCAGTGAAGCTATTCATGCCCCTTAAAAATCCCTTAAGTACGTAAAAATGCAAAAATTTCTCACCAGGACATGTCCGGCTTTGCACAAGAACCGATATTTCATCGGCGGTCCAGGCTGTCAACCTTCTAATCTGATCAAGCCTGCTCGTCATGGCGTAGCAGGTCTTTCAACCGGTATGCAGGTGCGAAGAAGTATGGACTAATTCACGTTCGTTTCCTTGAGTGTTGCACACTAAGAATACAAAATCTGATTAGACAGTAGTAGAGTATGGGTCTTTTCCTACATAATGATGGTTTCAACTTTTCATAACGATGAGGAAAAGCCAAATTATAAGCAGTTTTCGGCGAGCGCTGTAAAGTGTCGTAGCTTCTTGTGTGAATCACATAGACGGAAGTCGAATATCAGGTCACATAGGGGAAGGTCATAGCTACCTTATATGGTAAGGATGTCTATATATTTGGAGTGTAACACTCAAGGCGAGCTCATTTAAAAATGGGGAAATTTCAGTCTGAACAAAATGCTTCGGTCTGGCTTCTTCACAAATGCGGTTAAACCCTCTTCACAGTAAGAAAGTAAAAACTTAGGACAAAGATGCTTTTCAAAAAATACTTCTTGTTAGTATTTCGTAAAAATATTTTACAAGAGTGAAGAAAAAGGTTCATTCTAAAGGATGCAGTTTATTCTGTGATCCTAGTTGGTTTAACTTTTCCACACGAACGTTTCAAAGTTGAACGTGAGGAGTATGTCTGTGCTGTCTCTTCACCTTGCTGTACGCACGGCAGGTTGCTGTGTGTAAACAATGCTATGCCTACTGTTAATTTTTACTTTTTGGGGGACCAATCACTTTGCAGAGTCTATTTTTAATTCAGATAATAAGAAACGAGCAGTTTGCCCCTAGATTTGTGTGAAAATGAGCAGAAGAAAATGGCTTCTATTATTTTTTTTTTTTTGTAAAGGAAAATGGGAAACTCCCTTTTGCATTCCACTTGGGAGGGGGGGGATTCTAAAAAGCTGCCTGAATCAAGCAATTTTCACTGGTATGCACCCCTTTTGAATCCAGCCCTGTCCAAGATATTAATTCAAAAATGTTTGTTTTATTTTGTTAGAGCCTTGGGGTACAGTATACCTTGGTTGCAACTTCTGAATAATCATTTAAGGATCTGTGGAACCCGCCACTGACAATATTTTTATCATAGGTTTTGATAAATTGTAATCACATCGGCCTACATACCTTAAACAGAAGTAAAATGAAAGTTGACAACCAAGGCTAAAAAGAATCTCTGTATCCAAGTAAGCATACATGTCAAAATAACTGTAGCACAATTTTATGTTATGTCAAATTGCCCTACAGTTGTCACAACACCCCACAAAATAACAACATTTGCAAGCAATGAGATTCACATATTCAAGTCTTTTTCAATCTTCGATTGAAGGGACTGGTTTACTGCTTGACTCCATCCATGCAAATGTGCAATTAATACAGTACAAACACCCTGAAAGTAGAGTTGAACAATATCTTCAGGACTCAGTTCAAAAATCGGGAACTAACTTTTAAGAGGTATGATTGACTCCACCAGAACATTTTAAAGTTAGGGACTTAACTTCATTTCTCATTCATTTCTTGAACACAAAAGTTTTACTAAATTATAACTGATTATAATTCACAGATATTGATGAAGAGTCTAAAACATGTGATGTAGGCCTATTTAAGTCCCTCTGAAGTGTTAGGAAAAAACTCCAGACGGCGAATATTAAAGGCTGGAATACTTTAAACATATATTAAAGGCTGGAATACTTTAAACATACAGTACTTTGATGAAATCTCTTGTGGATCGAAACTGGTAGATAGACAGGTAAGCACAATTGATAATTTGAATTAAACAAGAGTACAGTAGGACTCCTAATGATAAATTTATGGTCTAGTACTGACACACTAACCTCCAGTTTCACGGTACCACTGATAATTGGTACCGTCGGTACCGCCACAAATGGTACCGGTATTACCGTAGTACCGGTACCAGAAGAGTAAAAAAGTAGGATTTTTATCACATGCAAAATATCCGTAAAAATACCATGCATTGACATAAGTGAAGTCTTCTGATAATCCCTGCCTCCCGTTTCAGTATTTTTTATAACATTTAGTCACCCCACACTAAACAAATCGGTAAACAAAAAAAGAAATAACCTCTCTGCAAATTTAGCGTCCGATAATTTCGGGAAACACAATAAATCAGCGCCGCACGTCCGCACCGGAGCTAGACCCCACAAGATGACAAGAGCACTCAGGATTGTAATGAAGATTGCAAAAATAATTTCTGCAAATAATAACAACCCCCCTCCTAAAGTATAACCAAAAGTTATTAAGTAGAACTTTACAAAAATATTTCCATAAAAGACTGATTCATCAAGCTTTCTTCCCGCCCAGTTATCGCTATCAAAACTAAATCAAAGTGCTTCAAGATTGAATTTACGAATGCATCGCGCAGCAATCCGTTGTACAATAACACTATACTGTTCTTGAGTACGTAGAGCAATACAACAAAGCAAGTGAGTTGATCAGTTGAACTGAACACGCGAGCCAATGATTTAAGCGGGATTTACTGTGTGTTCAGTCCCATTGCTTCACCGTGTTGCTGTAATTTCTGAAAGAACGTTCGTTGCGTTCGTACGAAAGTTTTTCTCCCACAGACTAGACATAGACAGTGGACGTTATGGAACGGTCCCACTGAATCACTGTGTTAAAATCAGAAATTGTCGATGCAACGTTCATGTCACAGCTTGCAATGCTATGATTCTTTGTCTGCTTACAACGAATTTCGCACTCGTATAATGTTGTGTGCTATCGTAATCAAAGTGAATTTTATCAATCAACGCATGGTATCTATTCGCAATACACCATGTGAAAGCATTTGCTGATGAGCAGCGATCGTTCGGGGGTTGCACAGAATGTCAAAAGAAAGCAAGGGCCCTGTTAGTGTGGAAGGTACTAGTTCTGCGAAAGTAACGCTAAACAGCACTTTCCGAAATTCGTAGGGGATTTGTGACTGAAATAGCGCA
Organism: Holothuria scabra; assembly: GCA_037179385.1. Classification (NCBI taxonomy): domain Eukaryota; kingdom Metazoa; phylum Echinodermata; class Holothuroidea; order Aspidochirotida; family Holothuriidae; genus Holothuria; species Holothuria scabra. The sequence continues at coordinate 33,270,484 of CM074185.1, read as the reverse complement.
AAACGATTATCAAGTGAATGTTCCCTGTTTGTATTGCAATCCTTAGAGACACGGCGCATTTATCAAATGGGTTTTATTCAAGTATCATTCAAATTCAATGCTTTATTTTTAGAAAAGATTTTCACCGCAAAGTTGACTAATCGTGTCCGTCTAGTCTAAATACACAATGTGAAGGGGCAGGCGAAGCTAGCGCTGGCAGGGATCGTTCTGAGATTGCGCAGAATGTCGATAGAAAGCAAGTTCCTTTTTAGTGTGGATGGTGCTAGTTCTGCGAAAGTAACGTTAAACGGCAATTGCCGAAATTCTTAGGGGGGATTTGTGACTGAAATGGTGCGAAATGATTATCAAGTGACTATTCCCTGTTTATATTATAATGTTTAGAGACACGAGGCATTTATCAAATGGACGTTTGTTACATTTTAGTATCATTCTAATTTAAATGCTATAATTTTGAGAAAAGATTTTTCATCTTACAGTTGAGTACCGAGTCTCCACGATACTTCGGTACCTTTAGGTTGGTGGTACCGTACCGGTACCGGTACGTACTGGTACTTACGGAAATACCGGTATACCGTGAAACCTTATTAACAATACTAAACAGCTCTGAATCAATGCAGGCTTCCACAAATATCCCGCCTGACAGTCCAGGACAAGTAAAAAATGACTCGGACAAGTGAACTGTTCAATATTATAGCCCGCTGGGCAAGCAGCACAGAAGTCTTTTTCACATAGGAATTCAATGGCTAGTACTAGATAATTAGATATGGACTCAGTGCATATTCATGCGGACAAGTAGACTTTGGGGATCCCTTGCCCGATGGACAAGTAATAAGAAATGAATTTATCGAAGCCTAATCAATGTTTGCACAATCATAAAATTTCTCCTTCTTTCAAATTAAATACCATGGAAATTTGATCAAACTTTTTTTTTTTTACTTTTTTTTTGCGATCTGAATTCATGTTGAATTGGAAAATTTTCTTTTTCAGAATGTTGTTTTACTTTAAAATATTGTTATTTTAATGAATGCAAATTTCAAGCACTTTTTGACGCCTTGCTTGCTCTACTTAAAACACACTACACAACTCCGTAATTTTTCAAGGCTGTAATGGCCCACTGGGAAAACAAAACATGAATTTTTCAACTTTAAATTAGAAATGAGATTCTTACGACATTATGACTAATAACCAACCACAAATTTACAAATGTTTCTATGACTTCAAGTGATCGAGGTGTCTTTAAAATCACTGGCAAATCCAGACATCCCATTAAAAGAGTTGTCAATTACCACACAAATATCCCCAGATGGAAAACCTGACCTTTCAAGTAATGCCTCAATTTAGTACTCTGGGGGGTTAATGCATGAACTGTTCTTAATTGAACTGGTAGACTAAAACATAGTCCTGCATCCTGTCTTTCATATCTGCCAGGGAAATGCTGATGGAATAAATTTTATGAGGATGATTGCAGCATTAAATGAAAATATGGCATGGACAGTGGTAGTTATTGGGATAATGGTAATGGTCATCTCGGAATAATCTTTTTGATGGGTTAGATATAATTTACTGATAAATAATTTTAATTTCAAACATTCTAAATAATTTTCAAATGTTAAGGATAATTCCAGGGCCACAGATCAAGTTTAGAAGTGGAGGGGGAGGGGGGAGGAAGGAGGGCTAATCACCAAAGCAGCCCAACATGTTTTACAATTAAAATAGCAATGTAAGTTGGCCCAAAATGCCTGAGGCAGAAAAAGTACGGGGTTAATGCCAAAATAAAACCATAAACCTGATGGGATGAATGGGTGCACTACACTGTTCTGTCTGTAGCATTGGCTGAAAATTTTTATGGAATATCTGAAGGAAATTTGGGTTTACTTTTAAAATGAAAATGATGCAACACTTTCTTATCAAATATATGGATGTTAAATACATTAGGAGTGAAAGAAAACAGGAAGTACTCCTCCACTCAAGACAACGATACATGAATTACAATGCTAATACTTTCCAATTGCTACAGAGAATAGAATTGACAGCATATGCTAGGTTGCCCTATGGTTGTCTCCTGTTTGAAACTGAAGTCATGTGCTAACAAAATTTTCCTATAAGCCCCTCTCTACTGAACACTAGGCCTAGATATATTAAAAATAATTAGTGTTGAGCCGGTAACAGAGATATCGGAACTTGCCGATAACAGATAACTCAAAGTTAATATCGGCCCGATACCGATAATACTTACCGGTTTTCTGCTCAACACTAAGAATAATAATACTAATCTTGTGTACCATGATAGATGATTCCTTCTTACTTTTTGTTACATTCTCCTTCTCTTCCTGATTACATCTTATTGCTTAAGGGAGAAAAGGAAGTTCACTATACACGCACACTTGATGTACTTATGTTTCACATCAGATTAATTGATATACAGTAACACATATATTAAAATACACAAGAGGTAATGTAATATTTGGAGCTGGCTAACAGACCAGTCAGGCATGTGTTAATTGTTTTTCATGCAGTGTAAACACAATGAAAGCATACTCCATTTGAGGGTACAGATCGTGTAACAAACTGAGGTATCTGTTACACCCCACACCGCCTTTGATCAACTGGGGCGTCTATGCTGCTTTCTCAATAAGCAACGTACATCACAGCATGAGCCTAAATCCAATCGCTCAAAAGCATAGTTCAAAGCACCCTAACCATTACATTACATTATGTAGCAGGGGAGAAGTTCTCCTACCTATAGACCTTATGCATTGATGACACAATGACGTCACCCTTGGAGGAAACAATGGAACACATGGCTGCATGCATGAGAATTCACCATGCATGTGTAGCAGACTATGCAATTAGGCCTACTCTACTGGTTGACAAATAAGCTGTCTGCATTTGTGTTGGTTTGTTTTGCCAGGCCCCCAAAGGAGGGTGCCCTTGTTGCTCTGTGACATCACATGTATAAAGGTCTATTTCAAAATATCCCTGTTGAACACTTACCCATGAAATAAGCTCATGTCCGGAGTTGTAATATTACCAGTTACACCTGAGAATTGCTCACTCCATTATAGTTAGCTACTTACCAATACTTCTATTGAGGCACATGTATAGAAAGGAATGTCTTAAAGGACCAGTTCTCTCACCCCAAACAGTACCAATTCTCCTAACCTTCTTACTTAAGCCCCTCCCACAATTGTGTGAAATTCATCCTCATCCAGATACAATCTCAGTTTATTGCTTCTTGGTGGGTACAGACAAACTCAATTTATATTATCAAAACACTCTCAGTACCATTCATGCTGTGTAATATAAGCTTTGGTACTCTGCATTGTTTGAATTAGCTGTCAATCAAAGAGCTGAGCCAATTGAGAATTTCAATACCCGGGTTCCAAAATTGCAGTTTGGGGTGAGAGGTTTGGCCCTTTAATAATTATTCCCCACCGATGTTTGTTAAAGGGAAATATAGCATTTAAAATGCTCCAACATAGCATTACAAGTAAATAGCTCTAGTCATTTTCAAATCATTTGGGCTCAGCAATAAACCCCGGCAAAAGCTTCATCTCCTCAAAATATTATGCAGCAAAAGAAGTTTGAAAGTTGCATCTTTTGAAATGTTGAAAGTTTGGGTGAACAAATTACTCTTGAGCAACAAACAACTGAATTTCTATCTGAGGGGAACTTATTTCTTGAAAAGAAGGCTACCATATTTCCTTATTTGCTCCTGCCCAAATTGAAGAAGTGTAGTAGACTGTCCAGTTTCATGATTGGCTGTTGGAAGTCATGTGACAATGTTTTTTCTCTTCAAATGTGAAATTAACCAGAAATAACTGCTTGGTTTACCTTGAATATGCAATAGTAAAGTCATAAAATGTAATGAAAGATACTTTGATGAGAAATAAGATGAAAATTGTGTTATTTAGCTTTTTCTTCACAATAAGTTTTGGGGGACTGCTCTTTACCTTTATTAAGCAACCCTGAGGCCTATTTACACCAGCCTACCTGATTCCATGTACAATTCCATTCCTTATCGAGAGCTTACACGATATATTAAAGGTTCCACATTCTTGTTTAACAAAAACAACACACCCCAAAAATTGTCTTAATAACAATTTGACTGCTTTAAAAATTTGTTCCAAACCTCTTCTTCAAGCAATTGAGAATCCCACTATTCTTTCTGTTGTAACATACCACAAAGCTTTGTGTATTGAAGAATTTGCTTTGTGGCTGTGAGGGGTCATGCTATTATGCTATCCTGTATGTGGAATGGTCAACAGTTCATCAGACATAAAATCCTCACACAGGCATTTGTTCTTCTACACAACAAAGGAAGCACCATAACCTGGCCTTGAGGTCAACTCCTTCCAGTTGTAATCTAACAGCCCTGTCTGTATTGAATGCATAAACATTGCATAGTTGGTCATTACAGAGGAAAAAAAGGAGAAAATATTCAGTTCTTTCCGTAAAGCTTGGGGCAGAGCAAGCATACATTTTATTACTGGCTACATAAGAATATCACTGTTTCAGTAACTTATGGAATGCTGTAGGTTAGTTTAGGTTCAATGGAGTTTTATGGCCCAGTTTCCAACTTTTTGGTCCAAGTCAAGCCGACCATGGCCTTTTATCCAGTTGTGGCTCACTGGCTTGTTTTCCCTACTCCATTGCTTATCATGAGCACCAAGCACAATGGCAGTAGGTTCTGTTTTTAAAGTCTTCAGTATGACCCGGTCAGGACTCGAACTCGAACCTCCCAAATGCACGTTTGGTGCACTTGACCATGCAGCGGATCATGTCAGGAATAAGGGAATCAACATCAGGTATATGGAGAAAAACAGTCCACTGATGGTGCCTTCATGGCCTTTATTCCATGATCAACTGGTAATAACTGAGAAATTTGAACCTGCACATTTTGGCTTGAATAGTTCAAGATCACTGTATAACTACAGCTTGGAAGGATAAACTCATTCAAAGTGGTTTAAAAAACTAGAATAAACAAACAAATTAGCCTAAAATACCTGCAACTTTTTCAAACTCACCAGCAAAGTTAGGATGATTTAGTGAAATATTTATCCATCTACAGCAAAGCGGGTTACCTCAAAGACAAAATACTTTTTGACAGCATTCTCAGTATATCCTGTATATGCTTGTAGCCTGCACATGTATCATACTGTCAATCACTGGCTCACTGACATAATTACTGGAATATGCAGAGAATACCTTGGGTCCTGCAGGCTATGAAAGCTTGTGTACACACATCGAACAGAAGGTTGTAATCAATACAAATCAATGGTAAAAGGATGACACATAATCACTGTTTCTGTGCCTCCCACCATGGAAGTACTACCTCCAAAACTTTAATAAGTGGTTTTAAGTGCAAGGTAGTCCTCATAAATAATTATCACTAGCAGTTCAAGAGGACTCCCCCATCTCACCACAACAATGAGTCATAGACTAATACTATTGCAGTACAGATCAATATTGTTTAAAGGTCCAAAGGGTAAAGTCCCCTTCCAACAATAGAAGGTTTCTATCTGTTTAGGCTGATTGTACACAATGGTGTTGTAAACTTGAAATGCTCACACAGTCACTCTGAGTGGTGTCAACTATGACACAATGACAGTCAAAATTGCATGCAACTTTCACCTCAGGTGAGGTACAGATGGGGGGAGCTAGGAGGAAAGGACTTGCTACAAATCTCAAAAACCCCCACACTCCCACGGCCTCGGTGCTATAGGTTTACCAGGGTTAGTTGAGGATAAGTGGGGATTGCATATGTGAACAGAAGGTAAGTAGAGGGGCGAAGTAGATTCTAACTGACTTGACAATTGGCTCGAAAGAAAAATTACTACCATTTCAGCAAAAATGTAACCATGGTCATACTTGACATCTGTAGTCGACTACACATCATTCATGACAACATTAAAGGGAAAGAGCATGTGAGTCGCAATCGACTTATTTTGAAGCAATGGCTAAATCTCAAAATTTTTATCTCACTTCACTTCAAAGTATCTTTCATAATATTACTTAGGACTTAACACTGTATATTCAATGTAAACCAAGCAGTTATTCCTAGTAAATTTTACGATTGAGGAGAAAAATATGTCATATGATCCTAAAGAGCCAATCATATGAAACAGAACAGTCTACTAATTCAACTTGGGTGACTGCATTTTCCCTGTAACCATAAAACCATACTGGAAGACACAGTGTTATCCAGTTCGGTTTGTCTATTTTTGTTTTGATTCTTTAAAATCCTTACCATACAAAATCCTCAAACAACTTTTGAACTAAGAAATTCAATTTGCTTAATTTCCATGCAAGCTTCTGATAGTCCATTAACTGCTCCTCTTTATGACTAAACAAACATGAGATTCATTTTCGGGCTCTTTTGTCCACCTGTACTACTAATTTATATGGAAGTACTAACAGATAGAAATCAACCTTCTCTTAAACACTAGTCCAGCATGACCAGCAAAGACCACCCTCACCAGACCATTGGATACTTTCACCAATTCAAATTAGACTTCATTAAAAATGCTGTTTTAAGACGCAGTCTAATTAAAGTACATACCTGCAACAAGACTTTCCCACCATGATGATCTAATCAGTACATTGCTATGGCAACATTCCATCCTATCAAACCCTTCAAGTTATAATGAGGAATTGCTTACAACATCTTGACAGCTGAGAGATGACCGATAAAACTGACCACAGTTGACTACTAGCTATCATTGTAGTAGCAAGGACAAAAGCAGATTTCTCTGACATTGGATTACCTATAACATGGAATGTATTTTTAATTAAGTCCTATGCATGTTGAGATATCAGCTTCTACATACTGTACCATGCATTAACTATTCCAAAAATGACCTTAACACACATTTAGTGACCTCTATGACAAAGACTGCAAAGCTGTATACAACTAACTGTACAGAAGGCTGCAGAGCAAAATTCTAAATCAAAACTTCATTGTGAAATGTTTCCCGGAAGGATAATTAAAGGCATATTCCCGGACACAAAATTTATTAACTTCAAGATATGCAGAAAAGTTTTCTTCTTTTTAGAAGGCGAAAACTTATCTCAATAGCATATAGCATTCGGAAGATACAAATTTAATTTTGTTTTCTTTTTTTCTTCTTTTTTTTTACAAAACCCCAGTGAAAAGCCATCAGAAGGCCTTTGAATAACTGCCGAGGGAATAATGCCTTCCCCCAAAGTGCTAAGGCATATGTCTTTCTTATGTAAGCTTTCTCTCGGCTTCCATAGGTTCTAAATCTTATTTGAAACTCTATGTATACCTATGACGTAACTCAATGCCCAGTGAAGGTTTGAAACATTGCAAAGGAGGTAAAAATATTTCTCTCGTCAAAAGTTGCTGTTCCTAAAGTTAAAACTATGAAGTTAAAATCTGTTTTTATAATATGAATTAAAAGAATCAAACGGAATAAAAAGTGTTTGGGTGTTTTCTTTGATTGCAAACAATACTAGTTTTCTAGAAACAGAGCACAAAATTGCCCACGTTATAAATGGTCTCGTCTGGCTAAGTCATCAAAACCAATTTTCGATAAAGCCGGTCTTTGGCTTCAGACAGTGAATAATTATGTAGTCGCGTAGTACTTGTGCACAAGAAAGTCAATGAGCCATAGTATACGCCAACACTAAAATGCACGATCCTACACATGTTTTGCAAAAGTATTGTCTGCATGAGTCTGTAGGTTTTCCCTTTTGGGAAACCAAAAAGTCAATCCTCCGTTCCAAATGGTGATGCATCGAATAATTTTTTTTTTTTTTTTTTTTTTTTTTGCAGAAATTAGGGAGATTATCTCAATTTTAACATACAGTACTTAGAAATAAGAGTTTAATTTTTCTCAACCATGGTGACAACTTTACTTTGTTGTTGTTGTTAAGCCTTAGACAAGTCAAAGAGCAGAAGAACAAAAGCAGGTTTTGTATAATGTATACATAGGCCTATCTTGTATGCACATGGCTACAACGTGTACCCCTAGTACTGGCCCACTATCCATAACCCTAAGTGGAAGTGGAGGACCTCCCTCACTCCTGAAATTTAAGGTACTTTTTCCAACCTTTATAAGTCTTGAGGTGACAAATACAGTAACAATCTTACTTTTTGAAATGACTCATAAATTTACATCTTGGATCTCTCCGTACACTGTGTGCATCTAGTAGAAAGCCTCAAAACTACAAAACCATTCTACGTTTAATTCTATTTCTGTTCAATACATGAGATTGTTATTTTGAAAGTAATCCATTACTCTTTGCATGAGCAGTCATCATTCTGTCTTGTAGAGGTCTTACACCTACAACCAGACATTCCAATCCGGTCAAACAACTTTGCCAGACAAAGAAATAGATGTTTTCATACATAATTATGTGCTAAAATTTTGCATTCCTTCTCATTTATTTAAAACTAACACTTGTAGAAAATACTGAGGAGGCTTTCTTGCCATCGATCATCTTTTTCGCTTGCGTACAGTACACTCCACCAAAGGTATGAATTTTGCTTCCAGCAAATCAGGCAGGATGAACCAAAGAATTGAGAGGAAGGTGTAGAATGAAGAATCGGTTCTTTATTAGCAAACACCACTGCAACTGTCCCAAGGCTTGTCTCTAACATGCCTTAAGGAGAAAGCGTAATCATATTGACAAGTCGAGCTTGCTGCATCTACATCCAATTTGAAATTGCCACCACTTTGACGTGACAATCTTCTGCTTCTAGGCTAGAGGAATTCAAACAATGATGTGTCATACTAGTTGGACAGGTGGCAAAATGCTATTGGGTTAATTTCAAAATGTGTGGATCATGATACTCCTCTAGTCAGTCTAGTGCAAAAACACTGTCTTTCAATGGCGTGGCAAATTCTATTCACTGGTGAAACTTTAAATTATGCCATTGAAGAGGATGGTTGCTAAACAAAACTTGATAGACACCAAGAAAACATGGCATCCTACTAAGGTCTGTACAAAGATATTACAAACATAGATACCAAACTTAAAATGGCACAGTGACTCCTCATGGAGGCCGATTCAGAGGGGAGGGAGTGCTGATCACTGTTCAGCCGTTATGGGCACCAACATGTAAATTGATATCTTTCAGTAGTATAAATACGTGTGATTCAAAACAATGCAAATCTTTCAAACACCGTATTTCATTACATTTCATTTAAATGGAATGTTTTGGCTTCTTCGAAGCTTTCAACTTAAAAAACTTGAACATGAACACACAACGACTGTTTTGAAGTTCATGGACTCACTGATTGGTCAGTTGCTTTGGTATCTTTACAAACACACATCTATGCACGCGTTTACATTCTTAAGCACTCAAAACATTAAATCAATAAGTGCGTTCATTTTCCACGCACCCAGAAGTATGCGTCAAGTACCCCTGACTATGTACAGAGAAATGTATTGTGTGTGTACAGAACGTCACAATCTCGTCACAATAGAACTTTTTGCAACACATCCATAGTTGTGCGTGCAGATCACCGAATAGAACTGTGCACATGTCAAATCAGCACTTCCGCCCTTCCGTTTGAGTCTCTGTGAGGAGTCAGTACATCTAACTTTATAGGGATAGGAGTTAGGTATCTACGTTTATAATATCTTTGGGTCTGTTGACAGAATTCATCCTGTTCATGTTCATAATGTAAGAAGTAGTTTGTATGTGCAGTTAGTGATTTGTATTTTGGCAAAAATCAATTGGGGCATGCTGGAGGCTGGCCAATATTCATATAATGCTGGCAGGGTTTCCATGATAACCAGGACACTTTGGAAAGTTTCAAACTCATGATGACACGATTGTGTCTAGGTTCATGCAAAAAGTATGCAAACCATCCACTTCATTTACTTTGTAACAATTAAATCTTCAATTATAATATATGCTGAGTAGTTTTATGTTGTCTCACCCATCATCCCCATGCCTACAAGTTTGAAGAATTGACTGGCAGGCATTTTTAGCAATATGTAATTAAGTTCATAATATTCAAATGACATGCACAAAATCATTGTTTATTTGCCACCAGAGTATGCTTTTCTGTATCAATTTACAGGGTTTCATATGTTAATGCAGTTTATATTAACTGAGTCAAATTCTTGCAAGAAAACAATGATGACTTGGGTCAATGACTTAATCACTTGCTTTTAATGGTTAATCACTGAATGAACAGTAAAGCCATAGGCGTCCCAATGTGAGACTTGGTTATGTTAGACGTAAACAAACCACACTTTACATTTTTCTTTTAGCCATCCTCAGAAATAACCTACTTATATAAATGCCAAAGGATTACTACTCTTATACAAAATATTCCCATTTTAATCATGATCAATTTAAAGCAATAGCCTAAAGAGCACGCTGGTGTGATAACAAATTTAATTAACCAATTTGCTGTGATAAGTTAATTTAAAGATCTTTATCCTTCTCAGAATCATAGGATGGCACATGTCTCACAACAGCTTGACAATGTTTAGAGGAAATAGTTTGTTAAATAACAAATGAAGTTCCTGTATGATCTAACACTTCATTTTCAGGATGCCAATCATACAAACAATTAAATGTTCAAATTGTTCAAGCAGTGGGAGCGGGATGGGCAAATATTATTCCGGCTGGAAAAAATAAGTTTATCAGAGTTCAACCAAATACTATTAAACCTTTGTGAACTTTACACTTGTTAGAAATGATTTATAATTTGACTTCCATGAGAGAGGAATTAATAGTGGACCCTTTAGGCACTTTAAAGGGCCAAACTTCTCACCCCAAACTACAATTTTGGTACGGGGATACCGAAATTCTCAATTGGCTCAGCTCTTTGATTAACAGCTATTTCCAACAATGCAGAGTACCAAAGCTTATATTGCACAGCATGAACGGTACTGAGAATGTTTTGATTATATAAATTGAGTTTTTCTATACTTCCCTTGAAGCAATAAACTAAGATTGAATGTGGATGAGGATGAATTTCAGGCAGTTGTGGGAGAGGCTTCAGTAAGAGGGTTAGGTGAATTGGTACTGTTTGGGATGAGAGAACTAGGCCTTTAAGGGAATTATTTAACCTTCATGGTTCTAGCATATAGTTACTGAAATCGCAGAAAAATAATTTTCTCAATGGAAATGAATAATTCCTCCAGTCAAATATTCCTTACTTCTTGAAGATGCTAAAATTAACAGAGAAAAGACAACTTCCCGGGCACTCAAGGCAATAATCACACACTGAAAGAGGAGGGTGACATTTATCTACTGTACCTCAGCCACTTGAAATGCTCCACTGACTGTAAACTATTCCCTCAAAACAAAATTGCTGGCATCTTTCGTCCTTCATCCCAGCCCTTCTGTTTTTGTTTTGGGTTTTTCGAACAAAATTTTCTACTAGCAAGACTACAGCGAATCTTACCTTACCTAGAAAACTTCACATTTTCTCACTGGAGCTTTTATAGGAGTCTTTGAACTGTACCCACAGGTGGCAACCCACATGTACACTTCATGAATACAGTCAACCTGGACAAAGGCCATCTTTAAGGTTTGTTTATGTGAAGTCACCAACCAAATCTTCTTTGGTGAACCCACAATAGGTCCATAATCCTTCTGATAGGATCAGGCCATTGAGGTGTTTCTGAATTGAGGAATAAACAACATCAATTCAATTGCATTCCTTTAAACTCATTATCCTCCAAACAGCCTCAACAAAAATAATCCTGACTGTCTTCACTTTGGGCTTGGTAATGGAATAATGGCTCTGTGGCAGTCTAGACCAGTAAATCTACCTTCCACTGAATATCTAGGTAAAGCTCAAGAATTGACTCAATGACTGCTATTCAAGTAAAAATCCAAACCTTTGTTGATGAGGGTTCTCACCTACCTGCTAAACCGAAAAACACTTTTCCAACATGGAAAGCTGTTAAGTTACTCTCTAATGACCTTTTCGAAATGATGGTACCTTTGAGTGTGTATAGGAGAGCAGAGGCTTTCCAGCCCATGCCTGTATTTACTAGTTATATCTTGAAAACAGTGTTCAAAACTGACTGCTGCCTTCTCATTAAAGTTGGGTCTTTACTGTTTGTCCATTTAGGTTTACATGACAAGGAACACAGCAAGGGAGTAAATTTGGTTTCCTCTTCCTTGAGAAGCATGTTTCTGTGTTTTATTTTCTTTCTTTTTTTTTTTTCTTGTGCAATCACAAGTATTTTCACTAAAAATTTATTTCATTTGCAGTAGTACACCTTCGCCTAAAATTTTCAAAGATGCACTCAAGAAATATAGGTCTGGGAAGGTTGCCTTTATATTTTGGCCATTTGTAAATTATGTTAATAGTTTTTAACAGTGTTGTATGAGTGATAACAGTAGGAATAGGAAAGTAGTTTTAGGTCCAGACTTACAAGGCATTTTGTAGTCAAAACCAGCATATCTGAAACCAAGACCAAGACTAGAAGGTGTTGAGAACAAGACCAAGGCCAGGATCAGAACTAAGAGACTGAAACCAAGACCAACAAGGTCAGAGACCAAAACCAAATGTACATATTGCACAGGAAAATAAACTGTTGAAAATTCTGAATACATTTTTTTACCTTTTTTTTTACATTTAACTTGAAAAAGAAAGAAAAAATAAATCATGAAATTAAGCTGTAATTTTAAATAAGTTTGGAGGGTGTACTTTTGCCCTTTAAACTATATCCTTTTAGGGAAAAAAGTGCTGTTGACCTACTGTACATTAAGTGTTCTAAAGTTAATAGACTTCTAAAATTAATTTGAAAACTGTACTGCTCAATGCCTGATTTTACTAAAACAAGTTCTCCCTAGCCTGTAATATTAGAGAAATTTACCTTCTTTAGGTCAGAGTTGAACAAAGACAAACATTTCCTGCATGCATGTCCAGTTGTCCACAAATATCCCTCTGTCAACAATTCTGTGATTGCCTGCTTTCAGTAATACTGATGTAGGACTGGATTCTATTGGTACTGAAAAGGAACAGAACAGAAGGTGATTTATTGAACTTATAGATCCACTATTTGAACAGAGATCTCATGGACTGTTAGAGTAAACATCTGCTTCTAGGAAAAGAGAATTGAACTCTCACAGGGGTAAGTCAAATTATAGGTAGGAAGGTAGGTACAGGACTTGAATTAAAGGGCAGGAGCAGTCATCCCAAATTGAAGAAGTGTAGTAGACTGTCCAGTTTCATAATTGGCTGTTGGGAGTCATGTGACAATGTTTTTCTCTTCAAATGTGAAATTTACCAGAAATAACTGCTTGGTTTACCTGGAATATGCAATGGTAAAGCCATAAAATTAAAGATGCTTTGAAGAGAAATGAGATGAAAATTGAGTTATTTATCTATTTCTTCAAAAGAAGTTTGGGGGGACTGCTCTTTACCTTTAAGCTTCAAACAGAACACAGCCAAGTGAAAAATTTGGCTGTTGATCTATATTGCATCATAGGACATTTCTGAGGAGCACCAAAGCCACAGTAAAGACCACACAGGTGACAGCCATGGCTGTCAGTGCTGTTGGATTTTCAAGTCATAGGTATTGTGGGTACTGAGTGCAACTCTATTATGTGTCTTTCAAGTGTTTAGACAGTTTAAAGGGCCAATCCTCTCACCCTAAACTACAACTTTGGTAGGGGTTTATCAAAATTCTCATTTGGCTCAGCTCTTTGTTTGACAGCTTATTCAAACAAGGCAGAGTACCACAGATTATATTACACCACATAAATTGTACGAAGAGAGTTTTGATATATACATTGAGCTTTTCTGAACTCACCCTGAGGCAATAAACTGAGATTGTTTCTTGATGAGGATGAATTTCAGACAATTGTAGGAGGGGCTTAAGTAGGAGGGTTAGAAGAATTGGCACTGTTTGGGGTGAGAGAATTGGGTCTTTAATGAAAGGGGTCCATTGAGTTGATATTGATAACTTAAAGAGCAGTCCCCCAAAACTTATTTTGAAGCACCAGCTAAATTTTCAATTTTCTTGTTATTTTTCTTCGAAGGATCTTCTGTCATATTTTATGACTTCAATAGTGCATGCAAGGTAAACCAAGCAGCAACTTCTTACAAATTTTGCATTTAAGAAGAAAAAATGTCACATGACTCTCAATGACCAATCATGAAACTGGACAGTGTACTACGCTTCTTCAAGCTGGGGTGACTGCTCTTGCCCTTAATGAAGGTGTTTGAGAGCACTACCAGGGATGTAGCTACAGTGGGGTGGTGCTGGGTGGTGACACCCGGCCAGCCTTCCATATTCCCACCAAGCACTCCAGGTAAATACACCTCTCCCACCCACCACAAATCTTCATAATGAGACCTACAACTAGCACCAAATTCACTCCCCAAAGTAAAATGAGGTAAAAAATGAAAAATTAATAGCTGAAAAATGGGGTAGATGCCATGGGGTGAGGTGCTTCCCTACCTCAGACAATTACCCGGCACTCAAATTTGGCTGGCTACATCCCTGAGTACTACCACATGAAAATGCCTTTAACTAGTATGATAGGTAAAGTTTCATATCCAATAGTTACTGAAAACTTCATTTTGAATTTTATGGTGTACTGACTTGTTAAAGTTTTGTGACTTTGAAAAAGTGTCTGGTTGCAAATTTTTCAAAACCCAATTGAACAGATAAGTACTCAAGTGCTCATAAAACAGCTACATAAGATATGGGAATTGTCTAAGGTGACCATTTGTCATTAGCATGTGAAAAAAACTTAGGCTAACAGCTTTGGAAAAATTTGTTGAATTTCATGAACCAACTCAACGAGCCCCTTTTAAAGGGGAAATGCAGTTGGCCATCTCAATTTGATGTAAGTGCCGTACACTGTCCTGTTTCATGATTAGCTTTTAAGAGAGAGAAAGAGTCATGTGACAATAATTTTCTGCCTTAAATGTGAAATTTACTACAAGCAACTGCTCGGTTTCCCTTCAACATGCAATATTTAAAGGGCCAAACCTCTCACCCCAAACTACAATTTTGGTACGGGGGTACTGAAACTCTCAACTGACTCAGCTCTTTGACTGACAGGCAGTTCAAACAATGCAGAGTACCAAGGCTTATGTTACACAGTATGAACGGTACTGCGAGTGTTCTCATTATATAAATTGAGTTTTTCTTTACTCACCTCGAAGCAATAAACTGAGATTGTTTCTGGATGAGGATGAATTACACACAATTGTGGGAGGGGCTTAAGTAAGAAAGTTAGGAGAATTGGTACAGTTTGGGGTGAGAGAAATGGGCCTTTAAGTTCTAAAATATTATAGCATGCACAAAATAATTTGGTTCATATGACAGCTGGCAGCTTACTACTCAGTACTACATTGGCAAGACAACTGACAAACACAAATTGCAAACAATGTAAAGTATTGCAACAGGCCTGCAGCGTAAAGCTCTCTGGTTTGTTAATGTAGTGTGGTTAGTCTAGTCATAGAGCTGCTACCTACCTGGATTGACTAATTGGTAGAAGGATAGTTACATTTTTTTATTGGCTGCATAAAATACTGAGTACATAACATTGTCAAAACAGTAAACATTAATTAGTCTCCCTGCCAACCTTATTGGGTTTGAAACTTCTACCAAGATACATGTACTGTAAGCAAAATAAAATGTTCAGAGAACAGCATTTAGAGTTCATACAGTTTTTCTCTTATTTACATTATGAGTTCCTTTGGCTTAAAATGGTCAACTTGAGATCCAAAATTGTTCCATTAAAGCATTACTTTTCATTACTTCAAGTTTTCCAAAATACTGTACAGTTTAGAATGAACAATAAGTGAACCATGGAACAGTTTAAATTATACAAATATCACCTCTCTGAAAGTCCTAAGAAAAAGAAGAAATGAATTTTGACATGATGAAATTGTCCAAATTCAGATAAAAATGTCCAGAGATTTGTTAGTCCAACATCACGACAATTTTTACATGAAAAATTTGTGATACATCCTACTTTGGGAACTTCCTATGTCCCATGTCACCTACAGTACAGGTGGCTGAGCTATTATTGTACGTAGTGTGGTCATTCAAATATTTATAGCAGAGACTTATAATATCCTGATACTGTGCACTTTATGCTAAAAATTTGAGATGGTTATCAAATATTAAAACAAAAAATTCAACAATGATACTGTTACACTAAAAAATTAATCATTGTAAAGCATACTGCAACCACAAAGCACAAGCAATTATCCAGCTGATGGAAATCAGTCTTATAAACAAAAGCTGTTTCTAAATTCTAACCAGTTGCAACAAAACTGGTTTTCCTACTGCCTTTCATTGTTTGTTAAACATCACTCAATTTCTTAGGGTGCTTTTACACTAAATCCGGATCTGATCGCCTTCAAAGGGTCTGATCTACTGCTCGAGAACAAATTTGTAGTGTAATTGCAGATCAGATCCGGATCTGATCGCCCAATTTTGATCCTAGTAAGGGGGGAGGATCCGACACCGCACAGGAAATCAGATTTGAAATGTAAATTTGCTCCCCAAATCAACAATGACCCGAAATACGAGGTGGACCTTTTATCAACTTCCTATCTGGAGATGGAATGGCAGAAGTCCACATACGTGCTTTCTCATTTTTTTTTGTTTACATTTAAATGCGCATGCATGTATGCTTGTATTTCGTAATTCATTTGGAGCCACTTCAGCTGAAACACACAGGAGGATCAGAGTACGAGACAAGTGTAAATGCACCAGGATCAAGCCATACACGTAATTCGATACGCTGATAACATCAGACGATCAGATCCAGATCAAGTGTAAACATTATCTCATTCAAACCTGTTGGTGAAGAACACAACTTTTGAAGGTTGAGAGTGAACGTCCTGTTTAGAAACGTATAAATGAACTTCTCCATCACAAGGCAACGGCTGTGGAAATATCTTGGTCAGACCAGACAAGATCATCTAACAGTTACCTAATGCTCGATTTAGCAGAGGTATGAAGTCGAAAGAGTAGTTTAAATACACACAACATTGCATTATGGGGAAAAAGGAGTTTAAGGAATGGGCTGCAATGACACTGTTTCCTTTTGCACAACTGTTTGATCACATTTCAGAAAAAAAAAATAACTAAGTTATCAACCTACAGATTTTCAAGTTCTAATTCAGACTCCTACATAATTATAATGCTATAGAGCTACACGATATTATGGCAAAAATGTAAAACTTCCCTAACATGGACAGCAGCTGAAAAGGATTTAGCTAAAGCTAGCAACCAGCTAGTGTGACAATATCTGATTAATACATGTTATGTATTGAGATAAAAACCAAGTAAAAGGCAAAATATCTTGAAAGGCTTACTTAACCTGTAGCTAGCCTGTAATTGCAGTAACTGATAGTTAAACTTGTCAATCCAAGTCAAAATTAACATTTAGAGACACCGGACTCCATTGTTTCACAGGGGCAGCCTAACCCACTCCTCTTGAGTCCTACCCTATCCCCCTCATGTGTGCACCCTGCCCCTTCACCCCTGTCCTTCAGTTATTCATCTTCTAGTTAGGTGTGCAACTGAAAGTGGACAGACCTTACCAAGGAGAGAACTGCTAAACTCTGTATAGACTTGAATGCAGTGCAAGTGTGTGTGAAATGCTATCATCTCGGTACAGTTCAAGAAAGCTAGTTAGTAAAACCGTATAAGATTTAGGGAGTTTCCCTTCACAGATGGTGGACGGCCCCTTGCACGAACAGTGTCCCATCCCCCTCCCTCTCTTTTACTGAAGCTAACGGTCAGATTTAGAACTAATGTTACATGATACAAAGCAATCTAATATATCTCAAGACAACTAGCTTACAGCTTGAAACCACCAATTTATCCTTCAAAATTAAAAGTGTATGAAAGGTTACAGTAGATTTTTCCACAGGCCTATGAGCCACTATTGGGAGTCAGTTCCAAATTCAAAGATGTTGATGGTAGCTATAGCCTTTGAATAATAAATACTTTTATTTATCAGGGACTCTGTCTGGTTAGCATTCTCTCCATGGTCCAGTCCAGTCACAACTAGGGTTTTGGTTTTCCGTCAGCACCAGTAATGTTTCAAAATTTTCAACATCGTTTGGTTTAATTGTAGGCCTACATAGCTCCCTTGCAGCAACCGCACTCATGAAGTTTTACAGCCTGTAGCCCTGCTGTTCAATGACGTCACATAATATACTGTAGCAAAATATGTGATAGTCCAGTCAACCTTTGGTTGTGGAGATACTGATATATCAGAAAGCTGTTACAGTGGGAGTTCCCTGTGAGTATTACATCTATGCAGTCCAATCACACATGTGCAGTAAGACAACAGCCCAAGAGGTGATAACTCATGGTGGCTGGTGACACAAAATTGCATGTTCAGTTGGTATGGGCACTGAACCAGCTTTACTGCACTATACCATTTACATCCAGCATAATCGGCAGTCAATCACTCTCACCATGGCAACAAGAATCAAACAGTCAGGAAGCCAGCTTGTATTAAATTTGCCCTTTCACCTTGGTGTGTCACTGAGTCACAGAAATATTGAGACTTTTTTGTACAAATCAAGTGCACCTGCAGAGAAAAGCCTTGAATTTCCCAGACAGGGTTATTGTGTTGTTTGTGGCAAACAATGAGCTTGTGAATTAAAATACCCAAACTTGCAGAAAATGTTTGAACCAGGGGAGGGCAACTCCTTGGTGTAACCATGGAAGTACTTATTGAGGTAGTACTTCCATGGTGTAACAAAGACTACATAACCAATGGATCAGTTAGCTGGGCAGGCATGTGGGCCTATGGAGTTTTATGGCCCAGTTTCCAACCAATTGGTTTAAGTTGAGCTGGCCATGGTCTAATTTCCAAGTGGCTCACTGGCTAGTTTTTCCTTCTCCATGGATCAAAATCAGTTATACGTGTGACAAAGTCAGAAAGGGGGAAAAGGAAAGTTATGGGGCCCTTCATTAATATATTTACTGAACGGCAAATGAGAGGTCTAGATACTTCCCCCTTTCCAGCCAGTTTCATGCCACCAGACCGATTAAAATGTGCCCAATACAACAATGGGTATATTGTATACAGTACAAGAACTTAAACTTTAAGTTCCCATAAAATGTCACTAATTCTGTCGGTGGGTGAATTTGGTCAAGTTAGTACTGTGTGCTTGGGGATTTACAAACAGAATGAGTCAACTGCAGTAACCACTGGTATGCCATAGCAGATCAACAGGGATAAACACCCTCTGTAGAGAAAAACTGAAAACAAAGTTGTGTCCAAACGATAAAATACTAGTAACAATTCACTGACCATAGATGTGACAACTCATCTTGATATCATTGAGACAGCTGAGGCCAGACTATGAAGTTTGGCACCAATGAATTCAGTATCATAAAACCATTTTAAACAACAAGTTTTTCCAACTTGACTGTTAGGAGGATCTCAAAATTTGTTATAGTCAATGTAAGAACCATTTAGGAAGAACTTCATTTCTTCCAGCAAACTTAGTAAGTTCAGTTCAGAACTTTGTAAATCTCTAATTTACACAGATATCAATTAATAAATTGCAATTTCACTTTATACTATACCAAGGAAAGTAAGTCATCCCAATTTGAATTAATCTATTACCTGTTTCATGATTGGCTCTTGAGAATCATGTGACAATTATTTTTCTTCCTAAATTATAAGATTTATGCAAAATTCAAGTCCCATATTACAATAAAAGGAACTTCAATGAGAAATATGAGAAAAATGTTGAGAAGTAGCTTTTATTTCATAACACAGAAGTTTGAGGCAAAAGCTCTTGCCCTTTAAGACTGAGCTGTGATAATATTTTTGTAGTGCCGAAAGCCACAGAATACAGTACAACACAAAATACTGTGGAGGGAGGTGATATTTTTTTACCAATTCCATCACAAAAATTTGTCATTAGGTACGGGGATGAAAGATTTGGTAAACACCCCAGGGAAATTTAAAATAGAATTGAAACAGGAGAACAACAAAATGTGACCCTTCTGATGTTAGTATGTTATTATCTTGATTTACGCAGAGGTCAAGGGTGTCTGTCAAACTTTGATCAGGTTCAAACATCTATTTCAAGCTCTGAACACACTATCCCTGTAAATGACAAGACATGACTGTCAGGTGCATGAAGTGTCCAAATGAAAGGAGTTGGGAGTGAGTTCTGAATGATGAAATGACAAAAGATGTTATCTAGCTGTCATGATGACATCACAGCTTGCATCATGAAAGGTTTCCATAGCAAGTGTCTACTGTCAAAATATCTCTTTTTCATAAGTAGCCTACACTGTCTTATAATCCATTTATAATCCAGCATCTGAGAAAAATGACAGAGATAACCATATTGCAATACTATACATTAATTAGCCAAAGTTAAAATCAACCCTAGGCTGATGATTATTCATGAAAAATGAATATTCATTTCAACAACAAAACTTCCAATCTAACAAATATTGTTCTGTGATCAATGAACATACTCCTATCCTGGTATTCAATGGGACTTCTTAGTCTCCACTGACCGTGTATAGTACATAAAAATTTGCAATCTGCCAGACTTGTTTTAGTCTATTTTTGTTGAATAAATACTGGTATTTATGTTTCATGTGATCCTCTAGACATGAATCCATCACTACATAGAAAGAGCACAATAGTACTTACCATTTTTAGTGCATTTGATGATGAATTCCTGCAAAAGTTTGTGAGCCCTAATATTACAAGTGCAAACAATATGGACTGTACAGGAGTACTGTATTACACACTTGACTTCCAACAGGCTGACAATGCCAGGAGATCACCTTTACACTCGTAAGGAGTACATGAAGCACAACTGGAGGCATAAATCGACTTGTACTGTAGCATACAGAGGGTATAGAGCAAACTATTTATAAGCACCCTGTAAAATTTGCATCCTTTCAAAATTTCAAGATATTCTTGGTCTGCAGTAACAGTAAAGTAATGTAAGTTGTACCACAAATTTATATCAGTTTTCTCTCAAAATCTCCAAACTAAGCACCAAGAGTGAGCTCTCCCTTTCACAATGCACTGAAAACTGACCCACTTTGTGATAGTCTCATTTTGTTCTCATTGAATTTGAAGTGTGTTGATTTATCTCTTCTGCATTTCCCCATTTTTGTATGCCTCATGCACCTTTCTGCATCTTACTTATGAAACTTGATGAGCTTAACTGCAAGACATGCTGAGTTCCTATTCTTTAAGCAACTACAATACCTGAGCACTTCCACAGTGCTGGATTCTGTAGACTTCCGGTAGTTTTTGCATTCAGCCATGTACCATTATGTCATATTGATCATTCTCATACCTGTAGCCATATTTGAAGCCCTGTCCCTGTCATAATCTTTTCTAAGAAATTTGTTCTTACAGGCTACAAGAGTACAAAATGTCCTGTACAGCTCTCAAAACATGAAAAAACGTGACAATGTGACACAACATACATTGCGTGAAAAATACATTGTGTCAAAACGGACTTCATCTGCCATTTGAAAAGCAATTGGCGGATTGTACTCTCTGTTAGAGAAATACAGTACAGCAGGACAAAACATTTCAAAACCTTGACATTTTAAGAAAGAACAATTAAAATAATAATAGCCATAAGGGCACATGAAGCTATTGCCCCTATTTCCAAAATTTTGCAGGAAAAATGTACTTGAGGTATGAAATAGCAATAATTTGATTCTTTTATTACCTCCTTTTTCATCTGATGATGACTTTGACATTTTACAAATCCATGCAACTTCCTGAATTATGTAATTTTAAGCCTGCCATAACCATCAATTATATGACTCTACTTTACCAGGACCGTATCTGCTCAGCATTTGACACCTGGATTCCCTTAATAATCCACCTGTGATAGCAAAAATTCATGTTTCAGACAGACTGTGTACTGTAGAGTAGTTTGTACTGAATAGGGGCGTTGATTCTTTACACTCTAGCTTCGGCACACAAGTTTGTGAAAGTTAAGGGTAGTTGCAAATGGATTTAAAATGTAACAAAAGTTTGTGATGAAGTTTTTTTCATTATCAGAATTATTTAAGATATGGCAACATTAATCGACCCATGTTTGAAACTGAAGACAGCTGCAGCTCCTTTTGCCAAACGCCAAGTTGCAGCCATGCTTTGTAAAGTGAACAAACATCACAATAGCAGACATGCTAAAGGGCAAGAGCAGACATCTCAAACTGAAGTAGTGTACATAGTAGACTATACAGTTTTATGATTGGCTGTTGGGAGTCATATGATATTTTTTCTCTTCAAATGTCAAATTTACTAGAAAATAAAGTTGCTTGGTTTAGCTTGAATATGCAGTAGTAAAGCATTAAAATGTAATGAAAGATACTTTGAAGAAAAATAAGACAAAAAATTGTGTCATTTAGTTTTTTCTTCAAAATGAGTTTGGGGAGGACTGTTCTTTAAGTAATCCTGCTGTTTAATTTAGCCTTTATGCAGCAGCACAGCTTGACTGAGGGCACACTCGCACAGCTTGGCTGGGGCAACTGCAGACTAAAATTTTGACATTGAGCCCTCTGCATACCAAGAGTTAGTAGGATTGGCATGAGAGAAAACAACAAAAATATGTGGAGCTTTTTTCCAGGAAATTTTGGTAGTCTAGGGAAATCGACATTAGAGTGGAAGGTGGAAGGTGTGTGCATGGAAACATGTAGAGATCGTGAGAAATTTCACTAGCTTGGCCCAGGTGTTGGAATTTTGAGGTATGTGAGCATGTGCTATCATACACCTTCAATCTTGTCTTGTTAGGAGAGTGATCCTTTGCACACATAGATAAATAATGGGAGCTAATATGAACTATTCAAGTTAAAGGTAAAGAGCAGTCCCCCCAAACTTATTTTCAAGAAAAAAAGCTAAATAACTCAATTTTCATCTTATTTCTCTTCAAAGTATTTTTAATTACATTTTATGACTTTACTATTGCATATTCAAGGTAAACCAATCAGTTATTTCTGGTAAATTTCACATTTGAAGAGAAAAAACATTGTCACATTTCTCCCAACAGCCAATCATAAAACTGAACAGCCTACTACACTTCTTCAATTTGGGATGACTGCTGCTGCCCTTTAAGTAAAACAACCAACCTATAGCTACCACACTACAATCAGACTATTTCCTTCATATGAGTGTGACTTGTAGCAAACCTGGAAAATCTAAAAACAAGGCAAGTTGGAAATCGGTAACATTGTTTTATCATCTGCTCATACTGTACTTTAAAACATGATTCATGGAAAACAAAATTATACAAATTCAAACAATTTAATACTCCATCTTAAAAGTAAAAAGTAGTTTTAGAGATCAAAATTAATATTACGTGACAAAATTTAGCTTCGTCTTAACTCCTGACCGTAGCAAGAAAAAACGCCAACCTTTTGGTGGTCAAAGGCATTTTCAATGCCAAAATGGTAGAAAAAAGGCAGGGTCAGACCTTGCTGTGCCAAGAATATCCTTATCTTATCTTTAACAATTTGACACGTATGGAACCAAATTTACCCACTCGTGTGTATAATTTAAGTTTCCCCCCAAGGAGTCTACTCTAGAACGAAAATTGTCACGTTTTAATTAGTAACAGCTCAAGGGCTGTTCAATGTTTTAACATGCTTTTGTCAACTACAGGAACAAATTGTTCACTGCTCAGCCTCAAATCCACTGCTACTTTGATTGATCTCCTGCTGCATGAGTATGAATGGCAACGCTAATTGGGGGGGAAGGGAAATGCATCCTTCCCCCCTCCCAATAATTCAGAAATTGACCATTGAGTTTAATTTTTCACACAGTTATTTTTTTTAATGAGGTTATGTCACCCTCAATATTGCGATCAAATTGCCACCCTTGCATTCAAGAGTAAAGCTCCCAGGACTCAAGGCAAATTAATGAAACAGGGAAAAGAACAGAGGAAAAAGGAAAAGGAAAAAAAAAGCTTGGAATGAGTTACAGCAACAGTTTTCCAAGCCACAATTCATAAATATACAGACAGAGGTTCCGTAAATGGATCTGACCAGTTTTCAAAATAACTGATCTTTATAATCTATGAGATCTTGGAACATGCCCTTGAATATGGTGACTAATTCGAATGTGACATGGAAGAAGTGATCCCCTCTTGAGATACCACCTTTTCAAATATTCACTCAGCTACAAGGTTCTTGTTTTCAATAGGTCAACAACTCAATGTACTATTTAACCATGGCTGGAAAAAACCAGCAATACTTGAGAAGCTTATTGCAGGGAAATTTTTGTATAATTTGGAAGGAAATTTGACGACTTTTGGATAAACATGTGAAGTCTTTCAGAAATTTTGATTTCCTTGCTGAGAAATTTGACTTGCTTGCAGGGAAATTTACATTTTTTCCAGCCCTGCTATTTAACAACACAACTTTTTGATTATTGCAAGCAGAACAGAGGCTCCAAACTTAATATTTTCACAGATCTGCAACATTTACAGAGAGTTAATAAGTAACTGTTTGGTTTACAATGACTATGCAATACTGAAGCACTACATACATAAACATCATGAAAAATTCTTTGAAAAGAAATAATAAGATTTGGCTATTGTTTCAAAATAAGTTTTGGAAGAGCACCCTTGCCCCTCCTCACTCCCCCTCCCCTCTCCCCTGCAGTTTCTGTGTAAAAACGTAGATTAACATCATTCTTTTATGGTACAGTCCTGAAAAAGTTGGCATGCTCTATATACTGTAACTAGTGTGACCATTCATTTATGTAGTCCTACACTCTGAGTACAGCCAGCCTGACAATGCTGTTGTAAACAAGGACACTACAGTTACCACACATTGGTATCCAAAAACCAAACAACATCCTGTGTGGTTTACAGGATTCCAAGATACTAATACACACTACACAGTTATTTCATGAAGTTTTTCAAGAATAGGATCTAGCGTAGCATTGAACTTGTTTATTTGGAAAGTCTAGAATGGACAGGCTACACTCACTACAGTAAGTTGCAATAAGGCCTAAATGCCATGTAATCTACTTTATTTCATAAATTATTCCTGAAAATCATGAGAACGAATTTTTTCACTGACTTGCGAATTCCATACAAAGAAATCACTGGGCTCTGTTATGGGAATACAAAAAGGGGGAGGGACTTAGGGTGGGGTTGAATGGTCACAGAGACTGCCTGTGCCCTTCAATGGATTTTCCAGCAGCAAATTTTTTCAAAGACTTCAAATTTTGCAGAAAAATTTTCTCTTTCAAAAGGAGAAAATGAATCTCAATTGCATATAGCTTTCAAAAGATATCCATTTCCAAAGCAATGCAATTTTTCTTAAGAAAGAGTGCATTATGGGAAACCTGTGATGTCATTGTGGCACATTTAGTTTGATACTAATTCAGTTTACCTATAATTTTGATGAAGCTGCAGGGAATATGAAACAAAATTGTGTGCTACACCCTTGATATGGTAGGTTACATTTTTATATTCCAACATCTTACATACATGCTCAAACATCTCTACGTTCTGACAAAACGGCGCCATAGTACACTTTGTCAGTGCCAAACTACATTTTCATAGGTGAAAAGGTGCATTTTTTCAACGCAAAAGAAGGCTACATTATTTTCAGCACCAAAGTTCATTATTTTTGGTGCCAAAGTTCATTTTTGTTGGCGCTAAAGTACACTTTGTTGGTACCAATGTACATTATTGTTGGAATGTAGAGACATCGGAACATAGAGATGCTGGAATATACTAGGGATGCCAGGGATGTCCCCAAATACGGTATAGGGTAGTTCTAGGTCAACAGCAGGGTTTTGCCTGGGTTTTAAAGGGTGTGAACAGGGTGTGAGGTGGTCCCATACCATGAGGAAAATCTTGCCCAGTTTCGCACCAATAATGCCAGGGGAAACCCTGAACAGGAAAAGATACTACATTCCAACACTATCAAATTTCAAAGACAAACAGAACATTCAGAAAAGAGAAAAACAAAAGGAATCTGAAGCAAGGTAACCTCATACATAACTTTTGGTGGTTTTGTTAAGAAGTGAGATATTTTTTAACAAAAATAACCAATCTTTAAAGCGAGATACCTTGAGTTAGGAAAATGGTATAGAGGAAGGATTTGGAAGAGGTGGTCTGGAATATTTTTGTTGTTCTACAAGACCTGAGTGAAAAGCCACCAGAAAGCCCTCAAAGCAGTCAATGCTCAGCTCAAACTACAATGTCTACAAAAATTCTCAATTGGCACAGCTGCTTGTATATATGTAGCTAGGACAACCCCCTTGCTGTACCAGTCTCAAGCTGGCTTTTTCCCTAAAAACTTAACATTATGAAAGCAGAATAACTGTTTTGAATAATTAAATTAATAGTAATTGTGATCAAGATTTAGCTGTACAATTTATACTTGCATTCCTTGCTCTGTGGTTCCTCTGTGGTTTCTCTGTGGTTTCTACCATTCTACAACAATTACCAACTGATCTTTTTCCAAGGTATTCAACTTTAATGCATCTTCCCAGTGTTAAATAGGCCAATCTGTTAAACCTTCTTAACCCACACATTCCTTTCAAAACCTCCTCACAATCTCTTCATGTTTTGCTCCACACAATAGATGACCTGCATATGCCTGTTTTGTGTGCTTCTTAGTGAGCAGGCAGAATTAAGCATTGGATTAACTGCTTCCACTTGGCATGGCTATCCACATCCAACAAAACCATATTCCACCAAAAGAGCAAAGGTCACAGGATAAAATGGCTTTCACAAACAATTGACAGAATAGTCCCTCCACAGATGTCTGTGACTCTTGATAGAGGCTTGAACAATGCTCAATGGGATAGCACACACACAGTACACCCTCTCTTGAATTCACATCACTGATTTATTGAAGGGGTTTTTTTCAATGGGGCAAAACTGTGTCTAAACACCTGTTGCTGGGAAGCTGTCTCACTGTCTGGTTTTTTGTACCTGCAATGTGTACACACCCCCTTACTCCCTGTGGTGGTCCTACAGGAGAAGGGGGAGGTAGAGAGGGCACACTTCCCCCCAGATCTTGTCCTTGCCTCATCCCTCCCACCCCAAGTTAGGTCAGTTAGGAGTTGGGTTAACCAAAAAAAAAATAATAATCATAAACATCTCCTAAGACTTAATTTTTCACCCTGAGATATGCTAAAGCCTTGAGCTTCTGGGAGCTTTTCCTACCCTGGACCCAACACCTCCAAGGAACAAGAGCTTTGGGCTTTGTGTCACACTTTGCCCGAAAATTTTTGCCCACCCAATATTATCTCTTACTCCTAGTTTGCCTCCCACCCCAATTTTGAGTCTGGCAGCACCACTGTTTATAGCCCACCCCCCCCTCCCCCACCCCTCCCAGCATGAAAATGAGTAAGCCTATAAACATATTCAATATGTACTGTGTGACTTACACAAAGTGCTAAAGAACCAATTGTAATGTTGAACTGTTGGTGCTACATGCTACTGATTTCCAAGTTCTACCACAATGATAATAAAATATGCCTGGTATTTATGTTAAAGCAACTTCAGTCTTGGCAATGTTTAATAAATTTCCACATGAATACAGGGCCTAGAACTAAAGTTAGACATTTTTTCACGGCATTTAAATCAAAAAAATTCAAAAGCCTACCCAGGATGCATGTTTCCACAGGACAGGCTCAGTCATCCCAAACTTATTTTAAAGCAACAGCCACATGTCACAGTTTTCTTCTAACTTATCTTCAAAATATGATTCAAAATATTTTAGGACTTCAATATGTCAATAGGTAAAACAAGCAGTTGCTCCTGGTAAATTTGACATATAAGGAGAAAATAAAAATATTGTCATATGACTCTCAAGAGCCAATCCCAAAAAGAACTAGACTAATTGAAGTTTAGGTGACAGCATTTTCCCTTTAAGAAATCAAGTTGACAGAATACAGGCAATATGATTGTTACAATTTGTTGCATTGATGTACAGTTCGACCAATTGAGTGCAAATTTGCCTAGAATTTCCAAGATGCAACCAAATTATTCTAACATAGGGCTAAATTTTTCTCCTAATAGTATGACTATCATTGGGACTTGGGTACCCATACCACAATATGCAGCGCATGCAAAGTTGCAAACACATATAATTTGCTCACACAGCATTTTCCATTCATGCCATGGAATTAAGTGCATACTGCAAAAAACAAATTTATTTTGCAATATGAATGATATTAACCCATGCCACTTTACGCATGTGCTGATAATGATAACAATGATCGATAACAGTTTGATTGTTCAGCATTGACATTGAACGTTTGCACATTGTAAACCATTTGAAAAATGCTGGCACCTAGTATTTTTGTGTGTTTATTATTGGGGCAGCCATTTGTCACCCCAAATTATAGTTTTACTGGTAGTAAAGTCTTAAGTGGCACAGTTCTTTGATTGACATCAAATTAAAAAATGCATAGTAGCCCATATTTCACATCATGGACTGTGAGGGTTCTCATTACACATTAGGGTCTTGTATACTCAACATGGTGTACTGTGAACTATGAATTTACAGGCATGTGGATATGGGTTAGTTCAATTGAGACAGTTGTCGGAAGAACTTGAAGTAAGCGATTGGGAGAATTGGAATTGTCTGGGCCAGGGCAGGAAAAAATGGTTATTTCCCAGGAAGGAGTAGCATTATTTCCCAGGAAGGGAGTAAAATTTTCCACAATTCTCCCTGTACATTCATGTACAGAAAAGGGAAATTTCCCTCCAGATATCCAAATTTCCGGGAAGGAGCCTCCCAGCTTCCCAACTGTTGGGCTGATGTTTAGGTCAGAGTCATTTATCTGGCAGTTATGACCAAGTAACTTGAGTATTTTTTTTCACACCTGCCCATACTGGCTGGTCAGAAAAATGACTCGTCCCCTTAGTGGTTACCAACGGGTGGAAAACATTGGGAAGCTCCTTGTACACGGAAAATTTGGACATCTACAAGGAAATTTTGGCAATTGGGAGAAATTTTCCATTGCTGCACAAGCAAATAATAGATAGGGAGATTTGTGGGAAATTTTACTCCATTACTGGGAAATATTTTACCCTCTGCCTAGGAAATAAGCATGTTCTCCAGCCCTGGTTACCAATTGTCTTTTCTTGGTTTTCACTTGACTGAATATATGCAGATTTAATTTCAACAATGATAAATTTTTCTTAGAGCATATGGATGCAAGTGGCAACCCCTGGACCATTTACAGCCTGTGACAAGCCTTTGAATAATCTGCTAAATATTTAAATCTCAAGATATTTTGATGAAAGAACAAACAGATTGCTAATTCATCTGACTACTTTGACAATTAGCAAATTTGAAGTTGAAAGTAAATGTAGCCTTCAGTTCCTTACCAATGGAGTCCCTGATCTAATGAAGAGGCTTCCATTGCTGCAAGTACAATAATACTGATGGTAATTTAATTAAAAAAGTAGGACTACTCAAGCATAACGGTTTTCCTTGAAATCATATGACAGACGGCTGACTCTTTTCAGTTAACTGACTATGTATGTACCATGTGTGCGCATATCTTTGGCTAAAAGTTGCCCACAGCTCTAATCAGGTTTAAAAGACCCATCCTCACCCCAAATTAAAATTCTTGCAGGGGTTTACCAAAATTCTCAATTGGCTCAGTTCTTTGACTGACAGCTTATTCAAACAATGCAGAGTACCAAAGCTTATACAGTATGGTGCTCTACACAGCATGAACTGTACTGAGAGTGTTTTGACTGAACATTTTTATAATCAGCCTGAAGCAATAAACTGAGATTGTGTCTGGATGAGGATGAATTTCAGACTATTGTGGGAGAGGCTTAAGTGAGAAGGTTAGGAGAATTGGTACTATTTGGGGTGAGACAAGTGGGCCTTTAATTTCATACATACTGGCTGACTTGAATGTTTTAATTTAACTTTAATGTTTTGATTTATCTGTAAAAGTCAGACAAAATTTTAAGATGATGCTGAGAACCTCACACAGCAATAATTATTTATTACAAGTTTCCAAACAGCGCAAATACAGCAACACTATCAAAATTATTTTATGGAAAAAGGGAAAAATCCACAGAAATTGTGGTATAACACAGAACAAGATAAGCATACACGTCACAAACTGAGTATAAATGAATTGTAACTTCAGTATTTTTTCACTGTTTTTAAATCTCATTGGAGTCAATTGATCTGTGATTCAAAGCTTTATAATCTATGATCTCAAATACCTAACATCCTCCTACAGTAGCATGGCTTATTCATACCAAATATGTATGATGGTTTTTATGTACTGCAATAGGCCTAGAGAAGATGAGAGACAGCCCTACACTACAGTTCTTGTGTAGAACAATCTTTTACCTGGGAGCACCACATTCACCACCTGGGTAAATAACCTGGGAAGGAAGAGTACACTGCAAAATTTGGAGGGTTCTAGCAATCTGGGCACGGTGTCATGGTACCAATGATAAGGACAGAGATGTCAATATTTGAATCCAACATCAGGGAGGTTTCACACAGGAATCACAGAGTTCTTTAGAATTAGAATTTTACATCCAACTTAATGAAGGGAAAACCTTCTTGAATCAACCCACCTGCCCCCCAAGCTGGTTGCAGAGTGTGAAGAAAGCAGCATATGGCATGTATGCTTCAATATCCCAGTGTTCACTGCTCTTCTCAAAGTATTGATTTCAAGTTATCATGTACAGTGTAACATAAACTGTCTGTCAGAAGTCTAAAATGTGTTTTGCAGCTATTCTGAATCAAGATTACTAATCTATTAAAGTTTCAACATTACAACTACACTGGACACAACCCTCCAAAGTTTGATTATCATAAATTTCATGAGCGAATACTTTAAAAAGCTTTGGATCATATCTCTTGTTTAATAACTTCTTTTTGTTCAATGTTCCTAATCCTATTGTTATACATATCTAAACTTGGATTATTCTTGTCTTGCCCAACTGTATCTTTTTTGCTGTGTAGAACTACTGCTCAATTAACCTGGACATGCAAAACATCTCTTCTGATAGTTTTTGCACATAGTTTCAGGGATTCTGCCAGAAACTCAAAAAGGGAAGGATTTATTATTGCCACACGCCAAGTCCAGTGGGTTCAGGGGGCAAGAGTTTGTTCCAAGACCCCTAGCATTAGGTGCAATCAGAAGAGTCTTAGAGGATATTTATAGACCTGTAAGTTCAAACCTTGCTGCCAAGTTGTTGTCAGCTTAAATAAGAAACCAAGAAACTGATATTTGTACAATTTTATGGAAATGAAAAGCAGGGGGAGGCCATCTTAACCCCTTCTAGAAAGGGAGGAAAAATCCCCCTTTTACACCCTTGACAATTACTTATTCAGATGATATTTTACAGCTCAGTTTACCAATTGGTTCAAGTTGAGCTGGCTTAGAACTTTTCCCAATTGTGGCTCAATGGCTTCTTTTCCTTACCTCCTTACGTATGCTTAGCACCAAGCACAAGTTACATTTTTTTAGTCTTTGGCTTGCCTGCGTAGCATATTCCTTGTTCAGTCATATCCCCACCAAGTCTGCCAAAGTGGACACCAAACAGATTCTTTGGATATTCATAGAAATATGTGGCCTAGAGACTGGATGAATGAATGTTAGTGAATATTCACAAGAAGGCAACATCTGGTCCCTTTTCAATCATGTGGTAGCCCATGCCACCCATAGAGTTGATATGACATCATAAAGCACACTTCCCGGTAGTGCCCGCTGGACAGTTGGTTATGCAACGCAGTAGTGATCTGGTCAGGTTTCAATCCAGTCCTTCATTTTACAACAACAAGAATACACACACTCGCTCAAAAAAATACCAATAACAAATGATGCAGGACATGAATACTGTAAGTCATATAACGGTAATGAAGTTTGCTTCTAAAATTGGACACAGGCCTCTTCGTGTTGGCGGAGAGTAGTTTGTGAAGCCTTAAAGGGGGAGTGAACAAACCGAGTGCGATCCACGGGGTAGTCTTTGGCAAGACCCCACCAGAAGTCGAACTCCAGAACTTTCGCTTTATAAGATGGATGCCTTGACCACGCAGTTAAATTGAGTTAATCTTACCCCCTTACGTGAAATGCTTCCTTTCACAAATTGAAGCTATTCTACCACCTGCACTCTCAGCTGATCTCCACTTATTCAATCATATGTGCTGCACATTCACCACTCAGCTGCAACCCATGGACAATTTACATCATTTCTTTAGGGTGGTAGGCCTATAGATAGTGAATTCCCATCAGAGGAATATGAAAATAAAGCTCCTAATTTTGAAAACCAACAATTGGAACAACTGTGAAAACAATCTTTAGGCATGCAACATTCAATGATTAAGAGTAGGACAGGTTTTTCTCCCTTTTTCGTCGTACACAGTCTTCCCACTAACAGTAAATAAAATATCCTGCTGCTCCATGGGCTGGAGACAACCTGCAATTCCTCACAGCGCCAAAAATTTACCAGGTCTTTGTCATCTAGCTTTTTTGACCTGTCACTCTTCAAATACAGGGAAGCAAGGAACTGAAATTTGGAGGCGAAAAGCGGCTGTAACGCTTAGTCAACAACAGGAGTTCTGACTACATTGTAGTGAAAAATTCAAGGAAAGCAGCAATGCAAAAGGGATACCAATGTCATATCCTGTAGTAGTCCTTCAACAGAACAGTGTAGGCCTACATGGTAAAACCTACTCTGTACATGCTATGCAGGATGGAGACAACCCGTGACTCTCACAGCTTAATAACTACCTGTAAAATACTTGCCATAAGCGATCCTTGTCACAACATTCAGCTTTTCGACTGGTCCCAGGGAAAGAAACTTCAAAATGTGGAAATGTACAAAGCCAATTATGTAAGGATATTATATGCACAGTGGCATTGCAAGGACTGTAGCACTTGCAGAGCAAAACAAATTGGAAGTAACACAGAGTCATATTCAAGGACCAATCCTGTAGATATGAATTTCCAACTTTGTTTGCAGAAAAATTTGGAACATTTGAACCTCCATGATCAAGGGAGAAAATCAGTTTAAAATCTGTAAACAAGGAGATGTGACAAATTTGAGGAAAAACTGTGTAATGAAAGTGTCTAAGATCTACAAAATCATGCACCAGCATGTCAGACCTTTTGGGCAATGTGGCCATGCAACTGCAAGGACTCTACTGTAGTAAAGGGTAAAAGAAAGTGGACATTGATAGGCCTAGCAAAGAACTTAAGTTAGATTTAACCTACCCTAAAGTAACTTCGATTAAACCTACCCTAAAGTTACCTCAGGGTCATCATCATTAGTCGTTGAACAGGACCTCGTGCAGAGTAAAAACAAAGTGGGCATGGAGTCCTGGGCACTAATTGGGTTTCCATAGCCGGAAGTGGCATACCTATGCATATGTATGCACACACATGTCCTATTAATTAACCCTAACCCTAACCCCGTTTAACCCTAGTCCTCAGTAAAGCACTGTGGTCATTCGATATGTACTCACTATACACAGTCTTTATTCCAAATGCTTTAACAAGTGGATGATCAGGGGTTGTTTTACGTGTTGAAATTAAATTTCTTCTAATAGAAAATTTTGGACATAAAATGCTCACTTAAAGGCAGTCATTCGATGATCGTCACCCTAAACTACAGTTTCAGTATGCATATATCAAAACTCTCAATTGGTACAGCTCTTTGATTGGCATCACATTCAAAAAATGCATCATTGCTAAATTACACAGCATGGGCACTGAGAGTGTCTTGATTACACATTATGGACTTGTATGGCCACTGGGACAAGCCATCAAGCAATAAACTAGGATTGTGTCTGGATAAAGATGAGTTTTAGATAAATGTGGGAGGGGCTAGAAGTAAGTAGGTTGGGAGAATTGGAACTGTTTGGGATGATGAAAATATGCCTTTAATGCCATAATTGTTCCTCATATCTTACAAGAGCAAACAAACACTTTTTGATCACAAAATCTTCTGGGAAGGGTAAAAACTTTGGAATGAAATCACCAACTTTTTTACATAAAAAAAATACCTCTTTTACTATACATTTACTAAGAAACTTCGTTTACAACAGTAAGCTAATGAGTGTAACTATTACGTCATGTGGATAACTTGCTCAAAGGGACTTTTGGCAACGGCAAGCATTAAATGTTCTTAGTGAAATCACAATCATACACGTGCAGTGTTCAACTTTAAACAAATACTTCAAACCCTACAGTAAATTTTTTGTAAATTGCAAAGTTGATGATTTTATTCCAATTTTTCGGACCTTTTCAGAGGTTTTTAAGTCATCAAAAATAGTTTCAATAGTTGCACAAAATTTGGAGAAGGTAATTTATGATAGTTCATTAAGATTCTTTATGTTCTACCTTTGCTATACAAACTTGAACAAAATTTTGTCCAGCTACCATGAAATTATTAGAGTATAGGACTATGGGGAACAGTTTGCAACCATCCAAACATAGTCCTTTACTGTGGACTAATATAACCCTAACCCTATACCCAGGGCTTTCATTAATTTTTAACCCCAAAGAGTATTTGACTGCTAGTAAAAATCTGAAAGGGTATTTGACTGCCAGTCAAAATTTTGAAAGGGTATTTGACTGCCAGTCAAAATTTTGAAAGGGTATTTGACAGCCAGCCAGGCTAGAATTTGTCTGTCAGGTCCTTCACTATAAAATAAAAAATATCACTGTGTAAACTATAATACTGTACTATAGTGCACAACCTAATGCAGGTGAGAAACCCTCGTGTAAAGGACATTAATTATTAAACATCTTAAAATGTTGGGAGGGGAGGGGGCAAAAACCAAATTTTTCTGGGGGTTATCCATGATTTTCCTCCCTCCCCCATGGCTTAGGAAATTTATATGAATGACATTTGGCGCTGGGTTCAAGCAATTCCATTCAGTTTGGATTGACTTGGGAGTCATCATCATTTTGTTTACATTCTCGTAACAGTAATATATAGCCTATGGTCAAAATTTATTAAAATATCAGTTTATTAAGTTTGAAAAGCACAGATGAAATGTAGGCTGTTGATAAATCAGATCGACTTTCTATGCCTGCCAACATGTGGTTCAGAAATAAAACAACCTGTCTACATTTTGGAACAAACTTGGATTACTGATGAACTACCCCTCTGGAGCCTGGAGAACAGGTTCTTAGTGTAGCCTAGCCTACGGTAAATACATATTGTATGTTAGGCAATGGTCAAAGTGACGAGCCACTCAAAAAAAATTGCCCATGTGAAATAACCTTCAAATTAATGCTTGCAAAGTTATTTGGAGTTGTTATCAGAAGGTCTTTTGCACATGTGAAGTAGATATTTCTGGCACCTTTGACCAACTGGTTCATTTGCAACACTTTTGACGGTCGATCTTGCTTCCCAAAATGAGAGTACTGCCTGTACAGTACAAAGTGTGTGCAGAGGGTAGTAGCTCACATAAGAGATCGACCAATGTATTTCGGGATTAAAAGCTCTTCTTTTTGCAAGTCAAAAACTTTGCGAATGTAATCACCAATGCAAAACACTATCATAGTAAGAGTAACAATGGTTCATATAATTTTTTGAAGTCATTTTAAGTTGATGCTATTAAGGTTTTGATCGAGATCTGTGGCGATCCATCAATCAAGCTCATACTAAAACTGTAAAAGTTGATGCTCAGCCCAAGGATTGCCTGCGTGGCATATCCATCTTACTTGTGATGACTGTGGCATGTGCTATGCGTACTGATTTATCAAATGATGCTATCGTGTACGTTTGATGGGTTCATTAATTAGATAAAACACAGAACATGGTACCTTGGAAGGCGCG
Organism: Holothuria scabra; assembly: GCA_037179385.1. Classification (NCBI taxonomy): domain Eukaryota; kingdom Metazoa; phylum Echinodermata; class Holothuroidea; order Aspidochirotida; family Holothuriidae; genus Holothuria; species Holothuria scabra. The sequence goes on along the minus strand of CM074185.1, from coordinate 33,234,734 downwards.
ACATACGCCTATGTAACGTTGTATGAACATGTGGTCTACTGCGAAGTTAAGTACATGTAACTCCCTAATGTGTATGTTATGAAGATCATGAACAGATTCGTACTGTTCAAATACCATCCTTATTTGTCGTAAATTTACTGGCTTACAATTCCTACAAACTGAAAGAAGTGGATACAAAAACGCACAGGGGATTTATGCGATGCGTATATGACCTCAACACTAAAACTGAAAGAGTATGCATACTCTTTTCATTCATATTTGAATGCGTATTTGACTCTTTACATTACTGTTTTGATGCGTATTTGACCATGTAAATACGCACAATACGCAAATACGCACACTAATGAAAGCCCTAATACGTACGTAACATACCTACTGCATGTTTGGTCCAATGGTAGAGCATCCACCTCCCACACGAAAGGCATGGTGTAGAGTCATACCAAAGACTCTAAAAAATGGAACCTACTGCCATTGTGCTTGGTGTTTAGCATTTCAATGGAGAAGGGAAAACAACCCTGAGAGCCACAACTGGAAGCTGTGACCAGCTTGATTTGAACCAATAGGATGGCCTACAGACTGAGCAGCAATCTTCAATCCAAAGCAAAAAATTTGTAAAGTTAGACAGCGGTGACAATGTTTTAACTTCTGTTCCGTAGATTATGGCTCTGCCGGTAGCCTAGGCCTAAAAACATGTTGTTGAACTCGAAAGTAGCCCCAGGCTAATCCTATTGATACCTGTATTAAGTGCACAGGCTTCCTATACATGGACAGAGCATACTGCACAGAACATTGACGCTACTGTGCGTGATAGAAAAAGTGCACCAAGATGGCTGTCTGATAATGGTTTTGTGTAAAAGTCTGGACCATGCTCAAGTCAATTGGCAGATTTTGCAAGAAAGTTTAAATATTTCTCAAAAATGGCAAGGTAAGGTCAAAATCCCTTCACGTATTGAAGGAATATGATATTGTTTCCCATTCAAGGTTTAACTTTTGTTTAAAATGTGACAGAGTCGAGGACAAATCAGAAATTTTATAGCTTCAAAACAACCATTTTGGTACGCATTTTTTGTCCCAGTTGGGAAGACAATCTACAGATAGGACTCACATGTTACATGCTCTGTTCATGTAGGCCTAGGCTATGGAAGTTGTGATTGAATGACAGTGATGTGTAGCTAGCCTGGTACAACTATAGAATACCCCGCCAATAAAAAAGTCAACGGTGTAGCCGGCTACAGCGTCGCACTCGCGCGTTCAAATACAATAAGCACAGTATAGTGAAATAAACAGAGAGTTCTTAATCTTGCGTGTTATAAAAAAATCTAAACCACGATGTTGCCGGGGGAGGCGGTGTAGCCACTCGAGATAAATGTCTTGGACTTAGAACATTTTTGCAATCATTCCCAACATTATTACACCGTACAAGTCAATGGGGGCAATGATGAGTCGTTCTCAAAATAACTTAGAAGTCGCCTCCTCGACAACTTGACAGCTTGATGTAGCCACGCAGTTAAAGGGGTATTTTCGCGTGGCGGGGTATTCTATAATTACTCCACTAGCCTAAATGTTACTGACCACCTGTGGGCTGGGGGTTGTAGAAAATGCTCACGGTATTCCCTGCCTGTCGAAAGAGGAGACTAAATGGGAGGACTTTAAAAGTATTTGATAAGTGTGACACTATAAAACATATTCGTGTTGGTGTGTCGTTTTAAAAAATCTTATTTACTAACTGTAAACAATACTGTGCCAGACTCATTGAGAAGTTAGACTGAGAGAGGGTTCCACATCCAACTTATCCTAGACTAACTTAGCCTAGGCCTAGTAGTTGTACACAGCTGTACCCTAACGTTAGCGGTAGCCTGTGATTTGAGCCAGTGATGCCGAAGGCTTCTCCTGTGTTAGAACTTACCGTACCAAAAACTATTCTCAAAGGAACGAAAATTGGGTCCAAAGGGATGCGTTCTTCAACGTCAAAAAACAGCTAAAGGATCCTGATCAATTTGGTAATCATCCAAATTCCGATATCATCGTCGACTTTATTTCCACGCTCCATCCACGGGATTCGCTTTTTGGTGTTCTGAATCTCTTACAGATAATTGGTGCATGAAAACAGGTACCTAGCCTAATTACTGTAGTGAACATGCATTTAAACACACGCACATGCACAGAACTGTATGTCCGTCGACAGATGGTACTTGTGTACACGTTTATTCACTCGTACACAATGTGTTATGTCCAATCCAATGCTAGTGAATAAGCTATGTGGTTACATGGAACGCCAATGTACTGGTGGGGAAAGTTTCATCTTGGTAATCAACTTTTCATTTAGAGGGCGTCATTCTTAAATGCAAAAAAAAAAAAAAACATAAATTTTAACTTCCTTAAAAGAGTCATAGTTCAACACTTTTACCGGTTGCGTTAATTAGTAAGATGAAATTTATTTGTTATATAGTGTCTATACTACGGAGCTTTTAAGGTGTCATGCAGATGTTGAAATATTATGTGACTTTCTCAACTTTTTGTCAGTAAAATATTTAGATATTGACATCCGAGATCTTTTCATCTCAATATTTTAGCGTAAAATATTGAAAAATTCCATTACAGGATCTCAATATCTTAATATCTTCACTGGAAGAAATTAAGATATTGACATACCGGATCTCAATATCTTAATATCTTCACTGAAGGATATTAAGATATCAACATCCGAGATCTTTTCATCTCAATATTTTAGGGTAAAATATTGAACTATTACATTACAGGACCCCAATATCTTAACATCTTCACTGGAAGATATTAAGATATTGACATACCGGATCTCAGTACCTGAATATCTCCACTGAAAGATATTAAGATATTGACATTCGAGATCTTTTTATCTCAATATTTTAGTGTAAAATATTGAAATATTACATTACAGGATCTCAATATCTTAATATCTTCACTGAAAGATATACAGATAAATTAACATCCGAGATCTTTTCATCTCAATATTTTCGTGTAAAATATTGAAATATTACATTACAGGATCTCAATATCTTAATATCTTTACTGTGAGATATTAAGATATTGACGTACCAGATTTTGTTATCCAGTGGCAGAGCCAGTGGGACAGGAGGCCGACGGCCTCCTGAAAAATCGAGAGGAAAATCGGGAAGAGGACGGAGGTAAAAGGGAAATGAAGGAGGAGGAAAGAGGAAAATGAGAGGGAAGAAAAGAGTAGGAACAAAATAGGGGAAGAAAAATAAATACACCTGAGTCAGCCACTCCTAGTCACGGGTCTCTCTCGAATACGCCCATTGGCGCCGGCCCGGGGCACGCCCCCAATCGATTTCTAAAAAAATTCTTTAAATTTTAAAATGATCACAAAAGGTGTTTAAGCTATAGATTTCTGTAGGCGTAGGGTGAGGTGTGTTTTCGACGAAGTGATAGATCTGCTGTAATTATTTTCTGAAACTATCAGAATTTTCTCAAATACTTTATAAACGATAAAAAATTTTGCACGATCCAAGCTCTTATAATCAATATTTTCCGATAGCAACTCTCGGAGAGTACAGCAGGAAAAGTTGGAAGCTTTTTAAAAATTTCCAGGTAAAATACCAGCTTTTAAATCGGCTAATAGGTTTTGGGGAAAATTAAAAGTGTCTCGATGCAGAGCCTTCAGGCTGAATGGAGGGTTTTCAAGTGAGTCTTACCTAATGAAAATTTTTTGCGCGCTTCGCGCTCATTCGTCAAGGTTTACACTCCACCTAATGACCATTATTAAATAAATCATGCATGGATCTATTCTGATCACAAACACTATACCGAAAAACAGAGGTACATCTCCAACCTGTGTAGGCGCCTCGCATCAATATGGTTTTTTTCAATCTAATTTGTAGCATTATGTGGAAGGTTGAAATTATGTATTTGCTTCATACATTCAACTGTAAAGGTGAAATGATTTCACTAGCGTAGCCAGCGGTAGGGGGAGGCAGGGGGCAGAGTTCGACCCCCCCCCCCACAGAAATTTTGGGGACGCGATGGGCGATGTTGAAAAAATGAGAGAGAAAAAAAATAAGTAAAAAAGATTAACGGCAAGAGGAGGGAGGGAGTCGGGGGAATTTTTTACATTTTTTTCGGGGGGAGGGGGGGGGGGAGGGGATCTTAGTCGTTACGATAAAGTATGCAGTCCCTGAAGACGACTAGTCTCCCCGATGGTTTACCTCTTTTTTTGCTCTCAAGGGACAATTTCCCTATTAGTACCCAAAATTTTCGGCGCGCTACAGGCGCTGTAGGTTCACTCCAGTTTTTTCAATACTTCCATTCAACATATCTAGAGAATGTAAGTCCTGTCAACCTTACCAAGTAGTAAGGTAGGCAGAGTACACAGGTTATGTGGAGATCGTAAATTTCATCCCATATCACAAAGCCTAATTGCTGTTCTCTTGTGTGTGTCATGCGTTAGGTCAGTTGGTGAACGACTCACGGAGAATAGGTTTGCTATTTTATCGGGTATTCCAGGTGGTTTCGGCACAATGTATGTTTTCCCCGATACGGTCTACAACCCCTACAATTTCTATTTTTTCTTTTTGTTGTTAATGGTTACATAGGCTATGTTACTTTTGCAAGCCTACCAAAAATTCCGCGCGCTTCGCGCGCTTTGCAATTTCACGATTCAGACATAAAAGAACACTATCAGTGCGCAACTCGGCTTTTAAAATATTAAGTGATATTCTCCAAAAGGGGCGTCAGGCTGCAATGGCATGGGAAAGTTAGGCTCCTTCATATCCCCTTCTCACCACCCCCTCGACATAGGGGCTGTCGGAACTTGTGGTCGCTTGCATGCCCCCCCCCCCGTCGGGAATGATATGTCACCTTCCCATGGTCGGTTTAGTTATTTTGGCTTTCAAAAGAGTTATTTCTTCGATAAAACCCAAAATGTTCGGTACGCTTTGCCCACTCTTCCTCAGTTCCGTTATAGCTAGTAAAGTGCAAACCCTTCCCATCTTTTCAAGTAAATTAAAAAGTAGAATAAATGGATTAATGTACATGTCGGGAATTTCATCTCATTTCGTTTTACTTAGTTAATAATCTTTTGTGTCAGTCGTGCGGTACGGACTCGAAGAGGGAAGTACAATATAAGTTGTGCCAGATAGGGCCCAAATGCCGGGACAATTGACCTATATAAGCTTTAAATTAGTACGGATTCTTTTTAGTGTATAGGATAACCCAAAAAATTTTCGCCCGCTTTTCCATGGTTAAATCAGTGCGGAAATATCTTCCTCTAGCATATACAAATTTTATGTCGTATATGACTCGCAATGGCAGTTATAGTGCACAGGTTTTCTTCAAATCTCCCTCACCAACGCATCGACGGCATCTTGGCTGTCGGGGTTTGGGGTCGCTACCCACCCAACCCCTCCCCCGTTCGGAGAGTGGCCCTTCGTCGGGCAAATCCTGGCGCCAGGTCTGGAGGGAAGAGAAAGTTTTTCTTTATACTTTATGACTTGTATATGTGTAATGAAGCAATGAACTAAAAATGGAAGCTGCATTTTTTGGAGGGTGGCAACCATTTTGGAGGGCGGCCAATTTCACTAGGAGGGCGTGTCACCCCTCTAAAACCCTCTGTGGAGAACACTGGAATCTAGTATAAAAAGAACAAAACATAGCACCAAAAAGCATCTTAGCTCTTCGAGACTGCAAATAATTCCAAAAGGGGGAGGGGACGACCCGGGAGACAGGCCGTAACCAGGGGGTTCGCACTAACTCCCGCCCAGACCTATTTTTTTCTATTTAAATGGAGTTTTGGCGTTTTTCAGGGCAAAATGTCAATTCCGCTGGTTTAGCCAATGTAAGCCTTATGAGTAGCTGTTTTGTTTCAGTGCAACACAATTTCCTAGGGCCCCATTGACTCGTACAGTAACCCTCATACACCCACACACTAACTCTCGAGGGAATGAGGAAAATATTCATACAAAATTGAAAATGTCCAAAAATTCCAGCTTAGGTGTTCACCAGATCGCTCAATTTTAATGTAAAATTGCAAAAAATCCTTGGGGTAGGAGGGGAGAACCACACCCTCTCTCCGTTCGGTCGCTCGGCTCCTCGTTTGGGCGCTTCGCGCCCTCAAGAAAATGCCGAGTCCCAGTGGCGACGATGAAAAATGAAAAAAGTGTGGGCTAAAGGTATGTTCAGTCCCTCAATATTTGTCAAGTGCTCCAATTAAGAAGCAGGGAGAATTTCGAAGTGGGGCTGAACGTATTCTTGCTTAGAACACTCGGAAAGTGCCGTTTCCGGCCATCTGAGGAGTTTGTAAATCCAAAAATTCCCTGGTACGCTCCGCGCCAATCGATGGTGGAGCTCCGCTTAGAACCATATATTGACATTTTTCATAGATTGATTTTTTTTGCATTAATTGAGAAATTACAGAAACGAGATCCATATTTCCAGGCTGGGTACATGCAGCATAAAACACTCGGGAAGTGCCGTTTCTGGCCATCTGATGGGTTTGTACAGCCAAAAATTTTCTTGTACGCTCCGCGCCAACTGATGGTGGCGCTTCGCTTAGATAGTGAGGTCGGTCAAGATTGGGGACCATGAGTCGACTTTGCCCCTCCACAAGAAAATCCTGGCTACGCCTCTGAATTATTGTTCTTTATTGTAGACGTGATTCTGGAGGGACACAAAACTGCATCGACGCGAAGTTGTACCCTTCTTTACCTACCTTTGTAAAGTTCTTAGTTCAGACTCGCCGTAGTGTCAAATATATTTTCTAAGGAAATTAAAAGTGCTAGGTCCAGACGTGGCGCCAAGTTTAAGTGGGTGAATGAGGGGGTCCCCCTATCAGGAACATTTTTTTCATTTTCACCAGGGAGATTTAATGGGTAAGATAAAGTATGTAACGAGACGACGACCAGTCGCCTAGAAAAATTGTTTTGGTTTTGCTATTAAGAATGGCGAAATCTTCAATATATCAAAAGCTTTCCAGCATTTCTTTAAAAAAAAAAAAAAAAAACTTTGTTCATTAGAAACCCAAATTTTCGGCGAGCTTTGCGCGTCTAAAATTTGGCATTCCACCCTTTCGGCAACCCGTCTTGTCTCTGTGGTCTAGAGCAGTAGAGTGTTGTCCGCCGTAGGGGAGCTTGGCCATACTGCCGGGCCAATCTCCTCACCACCCCTGACTGAGGCTACGTGCAGATTTTAACATGGCCAATTATTTCACTGCGAAATTTTGGCGTGCGTCGCGCGCAATCCTTACAATCAGCGTTAATTGTATCACATATGAACATAAATTGGCCCAAAACACAAGTGCATCATTCTAGCCCAAAATAGTAGGTGTACAGTCAAATTTAGAAGGCGGATGTTAAAAGGGTTTTCATGTAGCAATCAAATACCTTGAGCAATTTTCGTAACCTGCCAGTGATACTATATGGTTTTAGGCTCAATTTACTCGTACTACAAATCAAGGCTATACAAAACATACTTTCTTCGTTTATGGTAACTGAGCAGTTCATCCTGTTACAAGCTGTTCAAGCAAAATTAAAATGAGTTAGTTGTGATAATTGTGAACTAAATTGTGACCGATGGGGAGCCTAGTGAGCTCTCAGTGTGATTCTGAGGTACGCCAAAAGCTCCATGCTGTTTTTCCCATTTTGTTAATGCAGCAAACATTTAGGGGATTTTCCCCTGGATGGCACCAAAGTTAAACTAGACATCACTAGGTCCTTATGGCATTCCATGGTCCCCAACGTTCGCAAAGCATTCGACTCTTCACCTGCGCTTGCGGAGCTGAAGAAACATAACCAGGACCATAGCCATGTTCTGTTCACTTGTGCATGGACACTCTCCACGTCTTTGTTTTGCAAGCGGAGGGAAAATTTTAGCGCGCTTGGCGCGCATGTGCAAAAGTATGACCCGTTGATTCTTAAAGCTATCTGTGGTGAGCTTGATATCTTATCCCCTGTGTTTCCCCTAAATAGCCATCATGTGGTGGCACCACTGACTACAAACATTCTCTTCTTCGGACTCATGCACGGGGACCAGTCACGTCCTCGTGGCCCCCGTAGGGCAGTTCCAGAGTCGTGCGGGTGCCGTACGAACTTCTTAGGGGACGTAGAGGCTCTTAAAGCATCCTTAAATGCTCGCACGGCGCCCTTGCGGTAAACCCACGTGGGCTTGACCATTAAGTTTGTACGGAACTGTAAGGGGGGTCTCGCGGGCCGTAAACTGTCCGGACACATTGTGAGGGCAACCCTCGTACGATTGTACAGTAGAAAAAATCGCACGGCACCGTGACAGCTTTGAAATCGTATGGGCACCAAAATCGTACGGCTCCGTAGTACTCATGGGGGAGAGGCTTTAAAGACACACGCTCGTGAGCTACGAGTGGATGACCGCATGCACACTTCCTGTATAAAATCTTGAGTGTTTCATAGTTCTGACTATCTCTTCGGGGGGGGGGGGGGGTTGATGTCTTGACGTGACATTTCAATCTGAGCTCATGAAACTGAAACAAACTCTTTCGTTAGGCGACATTCCTTTCCTTGCACCCATCCAAAAGTGAAAACAGCTTTTCTAAATGTTAAGGTTGTCTACAGTACACACATTATCAGTTCAAGGCTTTGCCGAGAACGACACTATTTTGCATTTACGCTACCTTAAAGACAGATACTCCCCACCCTGAGCATGATTTTTACTTTGGGGTAAGCAGTAGCTCATATTACACAGCATGTAAGAAGAGTGTTCTGATTACTCATTAGAGCCTTGTGTGCTCACCAGGATATTGCCTTAAGCAGTAAACTAGGTTTGTTTCTGCACAAAGAGAGGCTAAAGACAGTTGTGGGAGGGACTAGAAGTAACTTAGTGTGGAGAACTCGAACTGTTTGGAATGATGAGTATCTGTATTTAAATAAACAAGCAACATTCACTTTGAAACCACCCTATAATGACACCCGCTGAACGGAATTAGAACCAGACCCAGGTCCAAAGTATAGTAGGTCCGCCACCGATCCTGGACCCCCAAAAGATATTCTCGGGCAGTGGCGCCACCAGAATTTTGAAATGGGGGGGGGGCACAACAGATAATGTCCTAATGCTACCTCAGTTAAACTCCCAAGTCTGCGTAAATCGCAACTTTTTCATGCGCCCCTGCGTTTGAATACAGCAGAGGGGATCCTTCTTTTGTCACTACATAAAGGTGCTGACCTGGGAGAGGGGTTTGAGTAGGGGTGAATTTTTTTTTTGTTAATTTAAGGTTGCTCAGATGCAAAATAGTGCTATCTTTAGGACATTTTTGAATATGATCATATGGCTAAAACCTGTCCATAGTATAAAGAATTCTAATTTTTGGTTGGGTGAAAGAGGAGGGTATGTTGTTTAAAAGAAGGATCCGTTGTCAGCAAACCTCCTGAAGCCCCCTTTTGGCTACTTTATTGCCTTCTATTCGGGAAAAGTTTTTACGCAAAAAATACATGCGTGGACACAAAACATTCTTGGACTATTCCGAAAAATTTCCTTTCTTCCATCGTGTATTACAAAAGGGCATCTAAGGCTAACAGACAACTGTATAGGGCCCATGGAAGCTCTGGATTAATTATATAACACGGGGCAATGACATAAGATTTATTACTATCGTATTCTTACTAATTATGAATGGAAATCCAGATGAACAGCTTCCAGCAATGAGGAATGGGAGGTAGGGTGAGTACAGGTGCAGGGAGGTGATGTAGACCTCCCTGATAGGTAAAGCAAAAGGGGTGAAGGACTAACAAGCACGTTTCCGAATGCCGTTTTCGTCGTAAGTGTATTAACAACCACCATCCACACCGATAATGGCTGCGCGCATGACATCTTGGTGAAAACTTTTGAAAAATGTATAACACAAATATGCAATTTCAACCTTCCTCATCATGCTACAGACTAGATTAAAAGATCCCATATTGATGCGAGGCCCCTACAGATGTTGAAGATGTACCTGTGTTTTTCGGAAAAGTGTCGTGATCAGAAAAGCTCCATTGTATTATAACCTTAATAACGGTCACGAAATGGAGCTCAAACCGTGACGAAATAAAGTGCAATGATGAAGCTAAAGGTAATCAATAAAAATTAAGTTCTGATTTGAATTGCACCAGCACCTGTATATTCGGTAATTCACCAGTGTATTTTCAAGGGTTAAACTTATATTATAATTATCAGTGGCGTATTTAGGGCATGGCCATTGATTCATATTCCCCACCCTCACTGATACTGATTTTTTTTTCTTTTTTAGTACCTAAAATACGCAAATTTTTTAACACAAATTTTGTTTCAAAGGTAGCAAATGTGCACCAGATTGCATGTAAGGACACCTATTTTTTCCAAAATTTTCAAAGGGGAGGGGGAAACTTCCTCCCCTTATTCCCTGCCCAAGAACAACAATCACACAACATGTGCCATGCCCCCGCCCCCCCCCCCCCCGTGGGATAAATTCTGGCTATGACACTGATTATTATCATTATTATAACTGTAAGGATTTTCCGAAAATATATAACAAAAATAGAAAACACGGCAAAAGTGATTGAATGGAATTGACATGCGGTCATTGCGATGTAATAACCGATGCATGTCTATATAATTTCATGTTCATTAACTGGTTGAATGCGGGCGGAGCGCACGAAAAGTTTTGGTTACATTTTTCGGGCAAGTCGCTACAGCCCTCCCCCCACCCAAAAAGCAAATTGGCTTCTGCGCCCATGAGAGTAATGTTAATATTTAACACCCATTTCCTACCTCTCAAAGCCGTTCTTTTGAGACTCAAATGTGAGATGTAACTACCGTTAACCATAAGAGGTAACCATAACTTTCGGGGTCCGGGACGAGAACACATGGCGCTATTGTTTGAAAACATAAAGTAAAACTGCCAAATTTTAATGAGCAAGGGTGGCGCCGGAGAAGCCGCCCCCCATTGAAGCAAAAGAATGGGTGTCGTCAGTGAGCAGGAACCTCGATTTTTTTGTTTAAAAAAAAAAAGCCAAAAAAAAAAGGTCCTCGAAAAATGGGATAGTACAAGTATGCCGACGGGGGTCGGTCTCCAAGAGCTGAAGGGCAAAAAAAGAAAAAAGAAAAGGTCATCGAAAATTCGAGCTCAGCCGGCCAGCCCCCTGTCGGGGAACCCAGCCTCCCCCCCGTGTCGGGCAAATCCTGGCGCCACCCCTGTAAATGAGTAAACAGACAGTTTTTCGGCCAAATGTGGCACCAGTTTCCACTTAGGCATAATCAAATACTGTGCCAAAGCCAAAAATGGTCATTTCCAAACCTAAAATTTGAACGATGTCGATTTGGTTCAATTCACCAATGGTAATTTAGAATACAACCCAAAGTTTGAAATCTGAATAATAAGTTGCAATTAATTGGATATTCAGTGAGATGCGGTTATTCAAAGGTGCAAATTGCAGCAAATTGCACATTCAGAATGTGGTGGGACGGGATTAGGAAAAAAGGACATGACAACATACATAAAACAATTTGAATTCCCTTCTTTTTCTGTGTCAAAGTGCTTTAGTGAACACAATTTATGCACTGAAAAAATACTAAAGATACTTTCAATGTGTAGTAAAGGCTAAAATGAAAATGTATAATTCCGTCCCACCACATTTTTTACATCCTTTTTCTTTATTTTTAGTGGTACAAAAGTTGAAAAAATTTATTGAAACTTTCCAAAATATCAGCTGTAAATGCAAGTGACACTTCTGTGTGCAAAAAAGTCAATATGGTATTTTGGGTAGTCATGGTGATTGCTCGACATTTTTGTCGCGGGACGGAAACAAGTGTTTTGGGACGGAATTTTAGTTTAAAGGTAATTTTAAGAAGTATGCCCTGACAGATTTACTCATAACTTGACTGTAACTGGCAGAGTCATGTTTTTGAAAGCTTTGTAAAAACTATGGTATATTTCTCTACCTTGTATTTAGTTTTGAAGGTACATCATGTATAGTTCCAAAATTTGTGGGCCCTCAAATATGATCCCCATGGTCTTCGTCGAGTTTCTTTCTGACTTGTACGTATATTATGCCCCTTCTTCCTCTCTGCTAACCATGAAGGAGATTTAAAACCTACCTTGCTTCTTAAAAATATTAAGAGCAAATGCATATCTTTCCCCACTGAAAAAGTAAAACCTGTTGGTCATTGCTCATCGGTCAACAATATCCTTTTCGAGGCCCATTTTCCCCCATATTTCCCATGGGACCAATTTCGGACCCTATCAACTCAGTCTTTGAAGAACGTTTTTGGTAATGCTTGTCCACTGCTTATCGCCCTATAGCTAAATAATGCTGAGCAAAATTATGAGGGCCTTGGACCACTTTGTCTAGGGCCCAGATGGGCCCAAAATTTGAAAAAAACACTTTCGGAAAGTAAAACTGCTTTTTTGAAGACCTGCCTTTTCAGAATTATGGCCTTCACTTCAGTTTTTACATCACATACTGTTAATATGGCTATAACTCAAATTTTCAGCTTTTTTTCTTATTCCTGTGAATTGTAATGGGCCTGCAAAATCATGCAAAATGGCAATGACAGCTCTCACCTGAGAGAGCACTATATTGTGCGCAATACTTTTAAAGGACCATAACTATTAAACAGGTCAAGCTGTGGAACTGAAAGTTTCCATGAGTTGGTTTTGTCTGTAATGTAAAGTTCTGAGGAAGTTTCATGAAAAGCTGAGGGGGTGTCTTTGGAACCCATACATAATGAACAGGCTTCACTAGGTTCCGTCCCACCACAGTGACACACTTTTGAAAAATTTGCATAGCTCCTTCAAACGACATGTGATTTATGCGATTGTTTTCATAATAAAAAAAGAATAATCAGACTTCATTTCAATCTTGAAATTTTACCTTATATCTCTCTACTTTTGATAATAATTAAATATTGGTCACATGTTTCTGATTGTGTGAAAATTATCATTCCGTCCCACCATTCACAGAGGTTACATGTAAACAGGCACTATTTAAAAGGCTATCAAATTCCGTCCCACCATAATACGGTAATTTTGGCTCGGGCTCAACTGAAAAATTTTCCAAACGGGAGTGGGTATCCTTTGACCCATTCCCCAGGACACAGGTCAGTCACACGTGATCGAACCCCTTCGCAAAATCCTGCGTTCGCGCCTGTAGTTCATAATTATTACCTTAACAATGGTCAAGAGATTAAGTGCAAACCGTGACGAATTGCGCGCAAAGCGCACCAAGTTTTTTCTTTGAGTAAGATTTCCATGACAAAACCTGCATTCGGCTCTGCATCGAGACACTTTCAATCCATCAAACCTACAATCCACTCTAAAAGCCAGTCTTTTACCTGGGAATTCGTAAATAGCTTTCAATTTTTGCTGCTACGCTTCTCCGAAAGTTGTTATCGGGAGATAATGATAATAAGATCAACACCGAGGTAAGGTTTGAAGCGCGGGGAGCGTGCACAAATTTTGATAGTTTGCGAACGATTTGCAAAAATTTTGACAGTTTGAGAAAAATTTGCGAAAGAGAATGATTACAATTGATCCATCAATCGGTCGAAGACACACCTTACCCTACCCCCACTTACACCCCCAAATAGTAGCAAATATTAGTATCGTTGACCATACTTGGAGGGACGAAAGGGGGTCCATCCTTTAAACAGATTCTTTGGTGAACAATTTCAGCCCCCTTCCTCCCCGCTATAATTGTCGTCCTTGTAAGAAGGTACGATGTTGGGAGACTGGGACTCTTCTGTGTTATTTTATAGGCATTAACATTCAGGTCTCGAACTGCAGTCATATGCAGTGGCGTCGTTAAGTGTGGGACAGGGTGGCACGTACCCCAGTGTGTCCCAACGAGATTTTGGGTTTGTAAAAATTATGCGCAATCAAGATGTTATGTTCGAAAGTTCCAGGTGCAGACATGCACCACATCAGGGTTCATAAAGTGGGGATACTTAAACTTAAGAGATAAAAGGACTTGCACAAAATTTTCATAGATGCTCAAATCGAGAATTTTCTGGCCACTTCGCTTGTGCACCTGGGAGGGTCTCAGCAGGTGCAACCCACCCTTTCCCATTTATTGCTAAAGAAAATGCAAAACTATATATTGGTCATAATATAATTCTGAGGCACCACAAAGCCAACTGAACTGCGTTCAAGCGGACTTCTTTTCCACATTTTCCCCACTAGCCCCTGATCTGTAGCCGTCAGTTGTACCTTGGTTGCTCCAATTGAAGGCTTCACCTCAGTGGCATACCTGGAAGGTAGTTGTCCCAACATCAATTACTACTATGCAGCAAGAGAAGGTTTATTTTTAAACTCAATGCAAACGTGAACATGAGCCGCTGTCCCCATTCATACCTCCCCCCCCCCCCCATCATAAAATCGTTTGTGCGAGTAAGGCTAACACATTGACCAGTTCTGACTTCAATTTTTGTGGCCCGTTTTAGTGCGCTGCAATGACATTTTGGAAATTTGCAAATGTTTTATTCTAATGGTCACATTTTTACAAATACCTTAGAGCCTCCGCATAGGCTGCACCCCTGGACCCCCAATGGCGTGTTGTCCCTGGATCCCACTAGGGGCCCTACAGTGGGCCCCTGGGGTTTAACGCCTACACCTGGTAGTGCTGCGCGTTCCTAAGTGGCTAAGTCTTCAGTGACGTCCAGCTCTTCATTTTGATGTGCCTCTCCGGCGGACAGCTTTCCCCCAGTGCCTCTCCCACTTCGAAAAGTCTGGCGGCACCACTGGTCACATGACTACGCTAAGTAGCCACAAATATCTCTAAAACTGGGTGTCAGACAAAAGTAACAATTTGGATCTAACTTTCTTGTGAAACTTGGAAGGTAAGTTTAGTTGTTGGAACACGCGTATGAAAATGGGCAGGGGGACTGTCCCCACATTTTTTGGCAAACCAAAATACCGTAGAATCAGTACAAAAATAAGGTAAAAATTCTTCTGAAAAGGATCAGAAATTTGAGCAACAAATGTAGTGGCCCGTTTTAGTGGCTGCACCAGGGTTTTGAAAGTGAGGGAAGAAATGGACGAAAAAGGAATGTGTTGGGGGAGAACAATTTTTGTGCGTAACGCGAAATCGTTTTAGCATATCTCTGGGTATAGTTCAGGAGCTGGAAGTGGGGCCAGCTAAGGGGCAAAGGTTCTGACTGACTGGCGTTCCCCCTGCCCCTGCACCCGGCGTATCCCCTTGGTCTTCTCAAACCCAAATGATTCTATACGTCTATGATCAGATGATTGTTGGAAAGGGTTTACTATGTAATCTTCTCCCATCAATAATTGTTCTTGAAAAAGGTATCTCTTTTTACCACTTTTATAGTAAAAAATAATGAGAGCAGGATGAAGGAATACTGAGATTTAAAATTTTGAAGTTCTCTGGTTTATATTAACACCAACTTGCAGACAAGAGTTGGACGCGTTTTGGGATATCTTGAAAGACGCTAAAATAGTGATGTTGGATGTCAATATCTTAACATCATTCGCTGAAGATATTAAGATATTGAGATCCTGTAATGCAATATTTCAATATTGTATGCTAAAATGTTGAGATGAAACGATCTCGTATGTCAATATCTCAATATCTTTCAGTAAAGTTATTAAAAAATTGAGATGCTGTAATGTAATATTTCAATATCTTACGCTACAATGTTGAGATAAAACGATCTCGTATGTCAATATCTTAATATCTTTCAGTGAAGATATTAAGATATTGAAATGCTGTAATGCAATGTTTCAATATTTTACGCTAAAATATTAAGATGAAACGATCTCAGATGCCAGTACCTTAATATCTTTCAGTGAAGATATTAGGATATTGAGATGCTGTAATGTAATATTTCAATATTTTACGCTAAAATATTGAGATGAAAAGATCTCGTATGTCAATATCCAAATATTATATTGACAAAAAGTCGAGAAAGTCACATAATATCTCAACATCTGCATGACACCTTAAAAGCTCCGTACTATACTACCTCGACATGTTAAAATTTTATACCACACTTGATAAATTTAGAGGGCGGCCCCTGGTCCCTATGGGTACAACGTCTCTTTTTTGATTAGCATGCTTAACATCATGACTATATACTTCCATAAATATGCGGCAAAGTTTATTCGTACCATGAATTTCTTAATCGTCATGGAAACAAATGGAAGTACTAGAATTATCATTTGAATCGTGACCTCACTGATGTGTCGAAAGCTCTCGCTATAATTCATAGCACTGTTACAATCTCTACACTACTGTGTTTCCATTCCACCAACAGTCAGCGAATTCCCGTTTGTATCGTGAGAAAATCATAATGGTCCACAACAAGCCTGCTTTAAAGGAGTCTCTGGTCCCCTCACCATTGGCAAATTCTTCTTCTTTCTGGGTCACGACAAACGCCTGGAAGGCTATCCGGTCCTGTTTCAAAATGTGGGGCTATGGGAGTTGGGGGATATAAACTATTTACTAATAAATTTAGTTTTTAATTTCACGATAAAAGATTCAGTCATCGGCAAATAGACAACACTTGATTTAAAGTTTGTCGGCAAGTCGTTTATATAGATAAGGAATAAAAGGGGTCCAAGGACAGTACCTTGGGAGACACCATTGATGACTTGAGATCTCTTTGAAGACACACCATCAAATAAAACCTTTTGTAAGTGATTTGTAAGGAAGTTTTCAATCCAGAACAAAATATTACAACGGATACCATCATGCTTAAAGGAAGGATCTTAGGTCATATCAAGTTTGATATGTTAGAGAGGAACTTCTTGGCATTTCGTTAAATTTTGCATTGAAATCCAATGTGTGGTTCTCAAGATATGAGCAGACAAAGTTGTCACATTTTCAACAGAAAGTGAACTTTAAGCAGGCACATCTGACATCTTATCCTCACATTATTAAACAGTATTTTGTTCTTCTTTAAATTTCATAGCCTATTTTTTCCCTCAACAATCCCATATTATCAGAATGTGATTGCATAAGTGGCACGAGAACTTCCATAAATATGTCTATGGATAATATGTTCTAAAAACTTACAGGGGATGGACGTTTAAGAAACAGAACCTGTACTTTGCCGGGTCAGATCTTTCAGCTTTCTTATAAATTGCATTTTTTGCACGCTGAAGAAGCAGTATCGAGACCAGGATTGTGGAAATCAATTTTCCATAAATTTCCTGGTAAAAATGACAAGGGTTTCCTCATCATTTTAACCAGGATATGTATGGAACTACCAGTTATGATGCCGACTGGTTGGCCAAGTGTTTAGAACATCTGCCTCACAGCTGGAAGTCTGGTTCAACTTCTAGTCGAGTCATACAAAGACTTTAAAACGGGACCTGTTGCCTTCTTGTTTGGTGCTCAACATAAAAGATCGGAGCGGGGTAATATTTCATATCGAGTGCTACCGAAATGGCAGCTAACTTTTTATGGTCCCCAGGGGCCTGAAAAGGAGTCGTAGAATGAACAGATTATGAATGATTTACGTATAGCGCCTTAGGCGAGGAACTGAGTTATTAGGCATTCCCTATTTGAAATGACCAAGATACCTTAGTCAGTATAACATGAAATGCATAGATTTCACAATAAATTTTCTGGTTAAAATAAGCAGGAAATCAAACTGGGTATGTATGAAGGTCATCGTTATTCTACATTTCCTGGGTCAAACGACAAGGATTTCCGGTTCATTTTAACCAGGAAATCCATGGAAAATTGGTGACAACAATTCCTCAGTGGTTAAACTTTGGAGGTGTTTTGGAGTAACACTATTATCTTTTTTCATCCTTGGTCCCACCTCTGACATCCTAGCAATGCGACTGCCATTTAACAGACTGGCAGGGTCGAAAACCTACAGTCAGACTTTTCGAAATACAGTGCAGTCACGATGACAGGTAAGACCACCCTACTGCCCGTCAGATATTACCCATGGATCCGTCACAACTGACTTCGGTTTCGGACGTAGTAACGAAATTTGAATAATTAAATAAATGACAATGCATGGCTAAATATAGGTCTGCTATCTAAGCGAAACACTGGCGCATTGACGCACAGACAATTTTAGTTAAAGCTATGCATGTAAAGAGGTAGTTTTATTTGAAAAATGTCACAAATATTTCTGCGCCACAATTGTGCTGTATATACATTGACTTAAAACAATAAAAAAAAATGGTACGATCTTATGACGTGATTGATTAGAGTGTAGTGGAGACTGTCTAGTCCCACACCTGTAAAATCTTTTTTTTTGGCCACACATTTGATCAAAAAATTTAAATTCAACATTCGTAAAGTAAAAATGAAAAAATAAAGGTTGTTCCTAACAGCCCAAGATGAAAGATCGCCTCAGTGTTTCTATAATATGATCAGCTGATAAACAATCAGTTCGGAGGAAAAAACGACGTGTTGGAACAAACGGTCAATACTCTCTGTCAAACTCTGATTGGTCCTTTAGCTAGACCAGTACAAGGTTTATTTTTCACTTATTCGGGATCACTTGGTTCCCCACCCCAAAGCTTATATGGAACACCAATGGCGACGATATATACGCTCCGTATTTACAAGTTTTTGGTTTTTTTTTTTGCTTTCAATGCTAACTTTAAGACCTGGTCGCTTGTCTAGGGAAGTATCCCGCCTAACTTGAAACTTCTGAACATTTAAGTACCCTAACATGCAAGTTGGAGCAACATTTTACATATGAAGCCAGACACTTATGGGTAATACGTATGGGTGTATTCAATAAATAATCGCTGAGGGCGGGGAGGGAAGACATGTGTAAGCTTATCAACGTTAACTATTGAAAGGAGGTTATGCAAGGGACGTTAATGGCCTCGGGGAGAGATCAAGGGGAGGGTGGATATGTTTCAGTTTCCATATTAGTCTTGGTCAAGACCCTAAAACTATATAGTTGATAATACAACATTTGCTACTCTTTTTGAGTACGTCCTCTATATCACTTTCGGAAATTTGAGCCCTATAGGCAGCGGGCCACTAACTCCAATACTCGTGTCTGGGAAAATGTTTACTGACAGACAAAGCGCCATAAAAATTTATCGGATGTTGTTTCTGACTGTGTTACTTACAAAATATGATCATTTTTGCATTTGGATTTTGTAGACGATGAGTTGAAATACATACTGTGCAAAATTCAAGGCAATGTAACCAATTTTAGCGCCATTTTTTATTGTATTACTCCGCTCTGTGAAATGCCGTTTTTGAGTAGCTATTATATGGTGGGAAACACATCCCTATTATTCAAGGCTCTCTAGCTCAAAATTTCAATGGTCATGGTATGGAAATTTGAAAGTGAAATGAAAGCCAAAATTGTGAGCTTCGATCAGAGGGGTGGCATGTCCTGGTTGAAAACTTCTACTGGGAGCTAGGGGGCACGGGAGTAGCCTAATTTAGTGTGTAAGTCAAGGGGACTTAAAATTAGTGGCCCGCTACCTCTATTAGTTATTACTGAAGAACATCTCCCTGCAAAATAGTCAAGTTTAAAGCCCGCCCTCCATTTTGAAGTTTGGTGAGAAATAATGTGTAACTAGAACTGCATTTGCTTGCAAATACGCAGAATTGTAGTGCGTGTTAGAGATGTCTTTTCAGTTAGTACAGAAGCCCAGTTTTTATTTGAACTTTAGGATTTGTTCATGGCGGGAAGAGGGGTTGTTGTTTCTTTTTGGTCACTCCTCTCAACCCTATTTCTTGATAGTACAAAGATGGACCACTTGTCTCCCAGCTCGTTGGCTGGACGCATAAAGAAATCATAGAAGAGTAACCAATGATGGAGTAAATCCGGACCTTCTATGCTAATAGTCAGTCACTAGCTTTATTTTGAAGCATATTTGCCAACAATGAAGCAAGTGCTGAGTAGTCCTTGAACAAGACCGTGTACTGCGCTTAACGGTAGGACCTACTCCGTATACAGTCTAGTGTGGAGTAAAATGAAGTGGACGAAGCATAGTCCCGTTCAAGGACTCGTGCTGAGTAGCCTACTTAGCCATACGTTATGCTCTGTTGTGTTGTTTACTCCTGCCTGAAATGGTTTTATCGGTTCTCGACTCCTCTTTCGCCGTTCTTTATGTTAAATAATGACGCCCTCTCAAGCTCTCTGACTGCACCGCTGCATGCATATGACAACTGTCTCGTGGAAGGCCGAATAACTGTTGACGCTGTGTGTTTTAACATCCGTGTTTCGTTAATTCGCAATGCATGCTACATGCATGCTGTCAAAACGTTTCGGTCAGACTGCTGTCAAAATAGCTTCTGCTTTTACCACTGAAATAAAGCATGATAATAGAACTACAGCACAAGTCGCTTAATCCAATGCAGTAAAGCCAATTCGTTCCGTACAGGGAATTGACAATACCCTGCTCCGTAGTAGCTAGTTGAAGATACTGTACAATAACGTCTTGATACTGTTCAACGATAGTGGACGCAATGGCGCCGTGTTACCTATACCAATTTGGAAGCAGCGATTGATTCTCCAGGCTTATCACTTCAGTGTGAAAAGGCCGAACCACATAACATCGCGTTTTCTGGACATTTATCCGCAATGCTCTTACATGAAGCTTACTCCTTAAATCAGCCTTGTAAGTGTAGTATTTGCTTTTCTGAAGTTGATTTTTGTTTAAAGACGGCCACAGATTGCACTTACTGCTATTGTTAAAGGGTAGAGCATGGATATTTGTACGAACTAAGTTACGGTACGCGCAGGGAAATGAGTTGTGGGCCATAACAGGCTTCACAAAAGAAATTGTCAGTCGGCCAGTAAATGCCAATATTGTAGTGCGGCGCACTACAATAATAACGTCTTGACAAAGACTATTTCCGTATGTGTCTGGATGCAAATAGTGCAATATGTGTTGTTTATATCAGAATTTAACTGTGCACCGACCTTAACTATGGTCAAATTGTTCACTTAGATTATGGTCAAACGTTACCAATTTATGGTCAAATTTGATCATTAATTGATCACTTTTGACCATAGACAGTATATGTATATATACGCGCCGGTCTGTCAGAGGTGTCATCATGTGACAACGCCTTGCGAGACACACATTACCAAGTCTACCGCAGATAGATTTGTAGGCGTTGGCTGTGTATGAACATATACGCGAGATGACGCCAAAATTTTGCTATTCTTGTTAGAATCTATACTGCTTTGGCAATACCGAGACGTGAAAAAATTCCAAAAGAGAACCGAACAAGGCTGTAATCACCGATGCAGCTTCTTTAGCTACACAATCATATGCAGATGTTAGTAGCGTGGTAACTTTACCAACAGCGAAAAGACCACGGACTACCATGAGGCCTGTTAGCAAATGTGTTCCAGTATGGTTTTGATAATATACAAAGGGGAATTCCCCCAATGTTGGAGGAATATGAACGATAACATGGAAATTTATCAGGACTGTGAATTACAGCTCGAAGTCAAGTATTATAGTAATTATAGTATTTTTTCACTTTGAATGAAACTTTCCATGGCGAGAAAAATCTAAATTTCTGAATAAATTCATGGCATGAGTATAAGTTTGCTTCAGACTCATGTAAGCCAGTAGTCATCATGATAAGTATTATAATCAAAGATTTAGTCTACTGCAGGAAACCCCTCGATGATGCACATCAACTTAAGTCTGCTTTTGGATAAAGTTCACTGGCCCATTTCTTCCCAAACTGTTTATGGTGGTACAACTCAGATGATTGCTATTGTTAACAAAGAGTGACGATATTTGAAAATTTTAAATTTATCTAGCATGATGAAACCTGATAAACGGTCTCGACCAGGGGTAGGGAACAGATATGTCTTTTGCTATGAAGAGGTTTTCAGATTTTACAAACTGAGGTCGCTTGTCTATTAGACTGTACCTACTCGATCTTTCGTTCAGTATCGACAGAAATTAAGAAAGG
The DNA here is from genome assembly GCA_037179385.1 of Holothuria scabra. Lineage (NCBI taxonomy): Eukaryota > Metazoa > Echinodermata > Holothuroidea > Aspidochirotida > Holothuriidae > Holothuria > Holothuria scabra. The sequence goes on along the minus strand of CM074185.1, from coordinate 33,212,868 downwards.
CATGCAGAGGGCATGTATACAGTGTTCCGTACGATATGTTGTGTTCTGTCAACTTAACCATGGACAAGGCAAGACCAGCCTTTCGCTAGACATTCAGCAAGGCGACTGAAGTCCGAGCAGAAGCGACGGTTTGCGTATTAATGCTGAACGCAAAATGTAGGCTCGTAGAAAAAAATGGGGTTCTGGTGAAGAAAATTAAAAAAAAATACATTGGCCTAGGTCGTGTAAGGAAACATCAGAAATTTGGGGTTCTACTGAAGAACGTCAACCCCTCCCCCCTTCTCCTCCCAACAATTTCAATTTCTCAGTATTGGTAACCCTCAAAACTTTACGTTTTTAGCCCTGAGTTCTTTTGCAGCCGAGAGGCAAACCCTATTGCATTGATCATTTCCTGTACTGAAATTGCATACAAAGTTATGTGTAATCAAAACTCCCTCTGCATGCTGTATACTGTGAACTAGTACGTTGCACCTTTTGGCTTTGGTGTCAAAAGTTTCAGAGGGGATATAAAAGTCCCTTCCACTAACCTGGATTCAGTAGGATTCAGTAGTATTCAGACACTAGACGTTTCATAAGAAATATAAAGTTGCGTCTACGTGATGAAATCCACAAAGTAACGAAGAGAGCACAGAACTTGTTATCAACGTGTGTTTCCTCAGAATCACGCCGATACCAAAGAACAATATCCTAATTATGGAACCTATACCATTTTACAACCAACATATGTATAACTAATGATGAAAGCGTGCGAAACTCGAGAAACCTTTTGTGTCGACGATTGTTAAAAATGCGGTATGGCAATCGGAGTATTTTACACAGTCCACCTGAAAGGACGTATAGACAAAACATCCCAAAAAGCTCAAGTGGGAGAGGGGCCACCCAGTAGAGTGTTTAAAGGGGGCGGGGTGGGGGCACAGGATCCCCACGCCGAAGTCAGTCGGGCTAAATTCACTCAGTCGGGGGATTTACGGGTGCGAGGAAGAGGAATAGTTTGAAGAGCACACTGAGAATTCAAACCTTAACCACACACCAGCCCTCGTCGGGGCAGAAAAATGGTGGTTATCAAAACAACAACAAAAAAAAAAGATCTTCTAAAATTCGGATAGTACAAGTATGCCGACGTGAGTCGGTCGCCAGAACTGAAGCGCAGAAAAGCCAAAAGAAGTCATCCAAATCCATGCCAGTCGGGGGAGTCGCAGGTTGTGCCTCCACCTTCGAAATCCTGCACACGCCACTGCGGCCACCAGCCCTGACCCTTTACTGTACGCTAGTGTTCCCAGGCCTGTGTAATATGGCAGTTGAAAACGTTCCAAATATTTTTTTTTTTTTTTTTTTTGGGGGGGGGGGGGGGTTGTTTTTGCAACTATCGCCCGAACATATCGTAAGTACCATTTAAGGAAAAATGTAGGCCAAACTATTCAGTGAGGTTAAGGTATAATTATTGTCCATAGTCTTTGTAACGAATTTTCATTCATTTTCATTTGTCAGGAAAATTTTACCTCAACTACTATGATACCTTTTTCGGTATATTAGTGAAAGGATTCGGGCACGCTGAGGAGTTTTCTGCATAATTTTCTCGTGTCACATACTACATTTGAATTAATCGTTTGTGTTGAAGTATTTCTCGTCTTTTAGAAACCACTGAAATTCAAATGGAATTGTAGAGGAAGTGGCATGAACCCTTCATAACTACGCTATAGTGGTGTAGTTTCTTTTATATTGTTTGCATTCGTCGGGAAAGAAGTTGCCACATATACCCATAAACGTTTTGTGTTGCGAGAGTATAGTGAGTGGACAGCTATCTTATCTCTTTTGCCCCAAATCCCGGACGTCTTTGAGAATTTTTGAGTAACAGGTGGACTTCATGCGAAATGGAAGTAAAAACTTTTGAACTGTACTATTTGTAAAATAACGATCACCGTAAATAGATGAAGTGATGTAGCCAATAGATGAGGATAACGGGCTGGAACTTTACATGTTCATTCATACTTGATAGTAACCCTCAAATCTTATTGGTCCACTCCATTGTGGTCAGGTTAACGTGCGTCATCCCTTGATAACCCCAAAGTACCCGCGTTCTTCATCCTCCTTGAAGCACTGTACAAGTCACCGGCTGACCGAAGGAGCAGGAATACGTAAAATCTCTAATACGACAATACAATACCGATAGCGTCATAGGGTTAGGCCCTATACAGCATTCGTCCACTACATACGTATACAGACTCGACTATGGCTTCTTGCATCTATTTTGCTAAATGTAGTTTTTCATATGTAAAATAAGGAAACTGAAGGGATGTTTTTCCCTAATTAAAAAAGGAAAAATGTCTTGTTTGGAAAAGAAAAACTGTTTTTTTTTTCAAAAACACATTCTGTACATTTAAAAAAAAATGATACCATGCTACAAGCCCAAAATAAATGTTCTCATATTTCAGTTTCAGTGTGACAGAAGGAACATAAATCACTCTCCTCCTTCCCCATGGCATACAACAACTTGTTAGTACCAATAATTCTGTAGATAAACCTAAACTGTAAATGATGTAATTTCGTTTCATTTGTATTCAGACGTGACTTATCAAAGATATGCTGTCAATCTAATACCTTAAAATGGGCAAAATCCTTGCTCCATTTATTTAAGGCAATTGGGCGGTCGATAATCCTTTTATAAGATGGTTGTAAATAAACTGAGATGTAGAAGGTATTCGGGGTATCTTCATATCTACAATTGCAACGAAAGAAAAACGTCTTTCCCACAGGTCTCAAAGAAATATCAAAGAAAACTTTCCAAGGAGGTTTCTTCCCTACTACAATATCTTTTCACCCAACTGCACTTTAGACTATTCATGAAAATTGGAATATGTGAAACCTTAAGTCCCCCGTCTTTTACCGAACTAATCATTACAGAGCGTTTAACTTTGTCTGGGTTTCCACCTCCATATCAAAAAAAAAAAAAATGGTGCTTTCTAATTCTTTAATAAACATTTAGGAGGGTTCGATGGAACAAGAAATAGGAAGACAAGCTGAGATAAAGCGAATTTTTTAGTTATTACATTTCTACCTATTGGGGTTAAATCCCTAGAAGCCCAAAGCTTTAAATTTTCTTTTAATCTTGAGAGCTTTGGAAGGTAGTTTAAACGGGGAATATCATCTCTATTCGAAGTGAAGGTAATTCCGAGCATCTGTAAAGGTCCAGGCTTAACATTAATGCCATTACCAATAACAAAATGAGGTAAATGAGATACAAATGGTCCTTAAGGAAACAAATTACATTTTTGAAGGTTTATAGTTGGTCCAGAAGAATCCTGACGGAGAACCTCTGCAAGCGATTGCTCTGACCCATCCAGAAAGAAGTTGGTGACGTCTTACCTTCATTGTTATCAATTGATATTCCTTTTATCAGATATTTTGCAAAACTTTCAACGCTAAGATTTCTGCAGCAAATAAAAATAAATATGTGCTTTAACCTTGCCAACATGCCCATTTGGGCCCAACTGGGCTAGCCTTTCACAGCTGATGCCCAGCTGAAGCCCAGCTGGAGCCCAGCTAGGCTTCAGTTGTTGAAGCTGGGCCCACCTACTGTAGGCTTCAACTGGGCATCAGCTGGGAAAGGCTAGCCCAGTTGGGCCCCACTTGGAAACACCTGACAAAAACGAATGGGTCCCAGCTGGGGGCCCAGCAAGTAGCCCAGCTGGAGCCCAGTCGGGCCCAACTGGGCATGTTGGCTGGACACCCAGCTGTAAGTGAAAACGATCTGATAAATAACCATTATTTAGGGTACTTGCACTACTTCCCATATAAAAATTCATTACCCAATTCGGGATGCTCTCACCGAACTGGAAGTGACACGGACATTTACGAATATAGTTCCACTGAAGCTTATCAAACGCTTTCTAAAAGTCAATAGTTAAAATAAAACCAGGAACCCCTTTTTCAGAGGCATTCATTTGTCAATTAAATCGAGAAAGTACCTAATGTTTCCACCTTTAAAACGATTTTTGAGAAATCCAGTTTGTTGCCGACCAATACAATTCTGCAGAGTAGGTTTTTAATGGCGAGGCTTTTAATAACCTTGGAATCAATCTTGTTTTCAGTATTAAGCAATGTAACTGGGTCTGTAATTGGAGATAAAATTTTGATCTTTGTTCGGTTTTGGAATTAGAGTTGACCCCTCTGCTTTGTTCAGATGTCAAATGCCCACAAATATAACCATAATTCAATGAGTCTACGACTAACTTTTCTATTACTGGTCTAAACATTGACAGTAAACCACTAATCCTAACAAACCCAGGGGACTCATCGTTTTGCATGGAAGACAATGATTGAAAGCATTCATTAACTGTAGCCCCCCCCCCAGACAAGGAAATCGATGCTGTCGGCTGTGTGCATTGCTTGCATTAATCCTGATTGTGCATTATCCATTCCATAATGCATAGTCCAGCATTGATTAACCTTTAATTAGCGTTCCGTCAACACATCCGTAGTAATGTGCATATTTATAACACAACTTCTGACCAATGAGCAATCGCTTTTATGTATCCACTGTACGGCGCGGTGTTCCTCGCATCTTTTCGTTACCCTCGCAACAATGGCGTGAAAACTGGTTGTAATATGGCCATGTAACAACACTCGAACGCACGGACTGTGCGCGCAGTGCATTGATTTCACTCAAAACATTGTTGTCATGGGGACTTCGAGTATTCACGACCATACAAACGTCACAGAAGGTTTTGATCAACTACTGTACAATTTTGTTGTTTGCTATGCTCACGTACGTACACTGGTATGTGTACGTTTGTACATACTTATGTAAACGTACCGTACCACCTACGAACGAACGTACAAAAAGTAAACAAAAGTTCGAGCGATCGAAGATTGTGAACATTGCGACGTTAACGTTGAACTAATTTAATTATTTTACGAACGATGGAGGACTTGGATTCAATTCATCCAACTCTCAAGCTACAATGATTGTGGGAACAACATTTTACTGCATTTACAGTTTGGTGTATTACTCCTATCTGATTGGCAGATACGTGTCACGAGCAGCACGAGGTAAGGAGTAAGATCACTCGATGCCAAAGGCCTCAGCAACGTAAGGCCTAGATTTAGAAGTAACGTTAGTACTAGAAGCCTAACCTTAGGCCTGGTCCTGTGCTTATCTCTCACTGCAGCCTGCCCTAGCGCAATCATTAAACAGAACCGTATACCGAGCATTAATGGGCAGAATAGGCTAATTCGTACTGTCGTAGTGAAAGAAAGTGGATTTAGCACAGAGTCCTGATCAAGGACTGTATACATCAAGTCCACTGAGGACACGGCAAGGTCAGTGACACAGCAACTTCTTCGGACAACAAGTAACGTAGGCCTAGGCTAGGCCTACACAAAACTTCCATCAACCTGTGTGCTGTAGTTGAACCAATGTTTACAAGTAGGCATTAGGGGGTTTTCAACCTAGGCCTAGGCCTACAGGGTATTTCCGACTGCCCAAGACATTTCTGCAAATTGTAAATTCTTGAAGAAACAACAGCACCTAAGACTTTACCAACATGTGATTTGAACTAAGTTAGGCCTAATGTCAATTAAAAATCAAACACCTTTTGACCTTAACTAGGGCCTAGGCCTAATCATTTAAAACAAAAAATGTGAACCCAAAAGCCAAATACATGATGAACTTGTTTAAAAATCATGTGTGCTTGCAATGGTCGGTAAGCCACATGGCTTACTTCTAGTCCTCCACATATCTTTATACCCACAATTTATTAGGCTATGTGGTCAGATTTGATAAACTAGATAAAACTAAGTTAGTGGGATGTTGTCACAAACAGAACTTGCCCCAAATTGTTTCTGCTTTCAATTAGTGGGGAGGTTGAAAACCACCCAACACTTTTCAATATCTAAGGCTATTTTCGACGATCATATTGAAATTACAGAAATTGGTTCAGTTTTAATTTTAAGTGGTATAATCAATGGTCCAAAATAGCCAGTTTTGCGACCTGTTTCGTCAACATTTCATATCTCAATAGGAGGGAACTAATAAAACAAAGGACACACATAGATGGTAAGTACAGGCATTGGAGGTGTTGATTGACCAAAGGTAAGTTGGTTAAATGACCTTGCCTGATTTAATTTTTTAAAATCAAAACTGCTTAAGTGGTCAAAATTAATCCCCTAATTTACCCTACCCCTTTTTCCCAAGAACTATGCCTATAAAGGAGTGGAACAAATTACCAGAAGGGAATGTCAGTGCAACCAGTAGGCCCCTTAATATGTTCAAAACTAATTTGCATTTTGATTAGTACATACCCCTCCCCGCAAACCTCTGGCATGTATGCTTTAATGTTACCTTTTTTTAGAGCCCTGCCAGTTTACGAGAAGAAGAAGAAGAGGAATAAGTTATGCTTAGACTAGTCCTTGAACAGGACTATATGCTATGTTTCACGTACTCCACACTAAGAGTCCTTGGCCACAGTGCATGAGCGATCCCGAAGTTATATGGCTTTGCAGCGTTTCCAAATTTTGAGGTTAACTTGCCTGGTAAAAGTTTCAGAATTTCCATAAATTTTGTCCCATTTTCATGTTAACAGATGTACAGATCATTTTCTGCCTTTCGTAGGTGATGAATTCCTTCAATTGTACACATTTTTCCCAAAGTCCAAAAATTTACAAAGCCTGGTATGACACTGTGTATCAGTATCACTTTTGCATGGTTGACACTGCAGTGATGTGTTTTTTTGCATTCACACCTGGGTCATGTGACTGCATCGGCAAGCTGATGCAGGCGCTGCGTGCCTAAGACCTGTTAATGTTATTTCCTTTGTGTAACTGACAGTGTTAACCTCCAAATTTCACCTTCTCCCCGCCTCCATTTGAAGAAAGACCAGTCAAGAAAGTTGAATGTTATGACAAAGATCGTTAATTCATGGCAAGCAAGTATGGTAATTATAGGTGCATTTTTGAAGCTGTGAGGAGTTGAAGAGTTGGGCACAGTGTTCGTCGCACACATCGTTGTGATTTCAGGAGGCCTATGGACAAGGACCGATTACAGAGTAGGTCCTATGCATACCATTAAGCATAGTACAAGGTCCACAGGTCCAGTTAGGCTAAGCCTATGACACTGGTCTAGCCCAGGCTATGTATGGATGGTGACATATCCTTACTATAATTGACTTTCAGGACCGTTCATACCAGTTAAGGTCATTTACCCTAGCCTAGGCCTTATCTCAAACCCCAATAAAAATTTTTCCTTTCATCTTCTGTTGGGGAGGGGGGACATTTTAAAATATCAAAATAGATTAGCCTACCAGTCTTTCCACCCACAAAATTCTTTAAAAGTGCAGTATCCTGCTTAGTGTAGTGTAAAACAGGATTATTTGGATCACTGGTTTGTTGATACTAGCATTTCAATTCATGCATGCTTGATTTATCTTTCCCTTTGACCCTTTGGTGACAAAAGTGAGCTGGCCATCTCAAAGGGTCTATTGTGTCAATTTAGAGTAAACAGTCTTGTGGTTTTCATTTCATTAATCAACTTAGGTGACTGAGTTACAGATTTAGCTTTCACCATGTTTAATTATGCTTAAAAACTTAAAATTAGAAACTGGACAGTACCTTCATGCAGAAGAATTAGTGTTATGGAGTTTGTAATTACCAACTAGTAATCGGCATGTGTTGCTACTTTGGACCACTAATTAATATATGCAGTACTAATTATTCATGAAGCAAAAAAATATTTTGGTGCCCTCTTGGAAAAGAGACTACTTTTGACTTCATGGTTTATTGCTTCAAAAATTCTCACTCTCACTCTAATGCAACATAATGGCCATAATTGGACACTCCAAATCTCCACATTTTATCCCAGATTCCACAAGAAATAAAAGTATACTTGATACTTGATTATTTTCTCAACTGAAAGAAATTACATCCCTGAAAATCACAATGATATAGTTCATTCTGATGTTTCATAGTTTTTCACTCAATGAAATTGCAGCCAACTAAAAGGCAGATAACCTGTTTGTTTAGGGTGGTCCTGATTTAAGCAACAGAGTTGTCTAACTTAAAACATCAAGCAGTCGTAATTAGCAAAAAAAAATGACCAATTTGAACACTGATTTTTTGCAAACATTCAGTCAAATTGAAATCTGCTATTATATTCATCCTAGATGTGGACAACATGTCTGGTCAAATATTATCACAGAAATAATTGGCTTACAACCTAGCTGTTAAGTCTAAAAACCCTTATTCTATGATCTTGATGAAGAGTTCTTTCAATTCAGAGTAACTCCAGGAAGTAACCTTCTGAGGTGAATTAGGTTACCTCTGGGTAGGGTTATTGGCCCCCCATTTCTACAGTACACCCATCACTGAGAACCTGGCAGAAGTCCAGTTCCTTGACTAAGAGCCCATGCCAGACACAGTGATCAGTATGAAAATTGGCAACCTTCCCAAGTCCATAAACCTTCCTTGCCTAAACAGCCACTGGCTAAAAGGCCAAGAAGCAAATCACATATATTCAGTCTCAATTTACTTTTCCAAAAGCCAAAAAAAAAAAAAAAAAAGAAGGAAAAATGGAAGAAATCCCTTATCAGAGATTATTCATGCTGTGTAAATCAGTTACAGATGATATCATGTCTGTTATGATAGTCCAAAAAAATGTGTGTGAACTGTATTCATTTTGGAGTGGGTTAAAAAGTGTTTTAGTAGTTCATTGTCGTGACTAATAAAATATTTCACACAGTTTTTTTTATTTATGGTATACTTTTTAAAATTTGGATGAATAAGTGATGATTACTACATGAGTTTAAGAACCATTTAATGCAAGGTAACACCCCTTTCAAATATCCACTTGCCAGTCCCCAGTGGCTGAAAATGGATCTTAAAAATGATGGTCCATAACCTTGACACTTTAATCTGTATAAATCTGAAAGATGGAAATGTTTTGCACTATTTAAAGTAAGAAAAACTGCAAAGCCTTGAAAAATTAACATTTTCTCATGGGTAGCTTTCTTTCTCAGATGGTTCACTGTGCAATTGTATGAGGTCATTTTCAGATAAGAACTAGAATTGTGCTACTTCACTTATTTGAAATTCTAATGAAAATGAAATGAACACCTTGTCTCAGACTCTTGGCAAACAGCCCACTGATCAGGAAAAGAACACCACTGAACTATAATTGTTTTAAGAGCTTCCACATCAGATTTCCTTGCCTATAAAAAGTCTGTCTGCACCTTTTTGCTTCAGTGAACCATGGTCAACAAAAACCAGATAAAAAGTTGCCCTACTACTTGCCTTGCACACCTTGCAAGCAGTGGTACATCTGACCCTTTGTTTACATCTTCTGCTAGTGGTCTCTTATCAATCTTGTGGTTTCTTGGAATGTGCTTGAATGAGTTAAAGCAGGAAGTTGAGGTAAAATTTGATTACCTCACCAAACCCCGTATTAAGAGGAGGAACTGTGAGATACAGGCAGATATTTTGGAAGTCGGGTAGCATTGCCTGGCACCCCCTGGCCATGACGTGGTGACAATCCTGTCTAAAGTCACTAGAGGGCAAAGTCTGAAAAACTTGTTAGCACAATCTCAAGTAGGATACTTCAATAGATTTGATCTTTGGTATGTAGACATGTAATGGTGGGAAGATGGTCTCTGTTATTGTTGGAGGTCAAAGGTCATCTGGAGTAACACAAAATTATTTTTTGAACATGCAGTATGACATTCGATTGAAAAGATATGGGACATCATGGCACCATTTTGAATAGAACACATATATTGATCATCAAAAAGTCAATGCATTGTTGCATTCTTGTTTAATACGTTACTATGTATTTGACTGTAAATTTTGTTTACTACTTTGTGAACCACTTTTTTTGTAACAATTAAAATTGTTTTAGATACTAGTTCCTTCCAAATATAGGCTACACAAAAATTTTCCAAAAAATTTGCTAAGTGTGCTGCAGAATTGATAAAACATTATGCCAGTAAAGTGCTGTCTAGGTAGGTGCTGCTGTATCCTGTCACCCAGTTATGTCTGAACATGTATGATTCAAGCATTATAAACCAAACCAAAAATAAAACCAGCTAACAACATGCTCATTTGAATATCTAGAATACAAATATAGTTGGCTTGATATCATCTCATAAAAGTTGATTAGACAATCTGGCATGGGTTTTTAACATCTCGGAAAATTTATTCTTTACTTCATCTTGTCAAGAACTGTGAGAAGTTTTTGAGGAAATCAAACTGGCAATTTGAACAATACAGGCCTACATTATGTCTGCAGAAGAAATTGACCAATTTATTGTAAAGTGAAGTATCCTTTTCACAGTTTTAGAGATAGTCAGGTCAGTAATTTGTGCAAGGTCATCTTTAAACCATGCCAAGTTGCTTCCACGTTCTGAGTTCCATAACATTTTTGGACCATTTGTAACATAAGTGGACTCTGACCCACAAACTCGGCCAGTATGAGGTGCTCCTTGGTTGGCTACCCAATGGCTCTAACTTCTGTGTTACACACTCCCTACAAAATAAAGGGATTTTCTAGGTTGCCTTTAGACTTGGCCAAGTCTCTCGTGAGTGTTCCGCGGGGAGTTGACAACTTTCTCTTCAAAATCCACCTGCTGCAGCATAGCAGAGAATATCGTATTTTCCTTTTATCTAATACGCCCTCCATTGGTCTATTAATTCTATCGTTTCTCAACGAGAGACTTGGGACAATTGGTTTCTATGACGTCATACTAATGAGGCTATTTATTATTCATCTTTAAACTGTATCACCACTACCAACCAATCAGCATTCTCAAACATAAACTTTAGTATCGCCCAATTGAAGGTTTGTATAGAAACGTGAGTGAATAATATTAAAGACCCTGATCATACCCATGATAATTAAATATTTAAAACTACCTTAAATGATCCTTCCTTAAATATTTAAGCGTGTAAGGACTAATTAAGTTGATATCTCTCATGGTAAAACGAAAATACGATCGGTCTTTATAACCTTGAAAAGTAGTATCGTCTTCCATTGAGGCGTAGCAGAAAACGTGATGTTTTTGAGCCCGTACCATAGTGGAATACTTCTAAAATGGGAAATTCGCATGATGTAAAATAAGTGATACAATAAATGTGACAATTCAATCTATCCTGCGGGCACGAAATCGGAGTTTACAGCGACGTAACACATTGAATTAGTACTTGAAGCAATTATGCGAATTGACTACAGACACTAATCATTGTAGGCCTACTGTTATTGTCAGGTTGTAGCCCACAAAAAATGAACAGTATTGCAACGAACGAAACCGTCTGAATCCAAAAAAGTACTCAACTGAGATTACGAGATTACAGACAGATAAGTCAAATGGGTAGGAGAAGAATATGCCGTTATTTGATGGATGAAGGATAATTTTGCTGTCGAACCTAAGGGGATATGTCTTTAGTCACATCTCTGTACTTCCCCGTCAATGGCCCCCATCCTTGATACTACTGTAGTAGCAGTCAGGCGCATAGCCAGGATTGTGTCATCGGGGGAGGGGGTTTGTGTCATGGGGCACTAAGTGAGGGAAGAATAGGGAGAAAAATCGCTATTTCAGGTGTTTTTCTGACCCCCCCCCTTCCGGGGCTATGCCATGCACTGGCAGCGGTGGTGCAAGACTGTCAAAACTGGATGGGGTGGGGACAAATAAAGGGCACTGGATAATGTTGGGGGCAAAAATTTTGGACCCAGCTCCAAACAGAATACAGATCCCAAAGCATTCATTCCCATTCAGGCTGGAGGTAGGCATGTCCAGGGGGCGAAAACCCAAAAGCTTGCAAGGATATATCTCAGTATGAAAAATTAGATCTGGAGAGATATATTATTTATTTTTTTCTGTGTACTCAATTCTTAACTGACCTAAGTTGGGAAGGGACACAGACCAAAATCTTGGGAAGGGGGATGAATAATGCATGCCCGGGTTGGCTCCTCTGCAGCTGCACCAATGGGCGTTAACTCTTTTCATGTGGGCCAATTTCACCTGGGATTAATAAGTGGCCTTTATATGATAGCCCACTTCACTGATATGAGAGAGCTCTGGGGCAAACAACTGATATGTGGGGGGAATATGGGTCAGCTGCCCAATTAATATCCCTACCTGTGAGCTACCCACATGGTGGCCTTGTTCATCTAATGTAGTTTTGTTACCTGTGATATGCATTGGTTCCCTGTGTCATTGTTCCCCTCATATTTTTAAGTGCATGCCCAATAACCATATCTCTAACCCAAACCCCTATAACCCCAATGAGTTGATTGGTTGGGGAGCAGTGAGTGAGACATGGGACTTTTGAGACAGGGTACCAAAACGAGATGGAATATATGAGAGTGGGACTTATGAGACATGGGAACAATATACCCTATGTGATAAGGTAGAAATAGAAAGCCATCTTGTAGAGTATTGACCACAGTGATTCTTTCATACAGCCAGCAGCACTAACTAGGTATGACACTTAGTTCAATATAAACATGTGTTTAATTTGAATCTGATAATTTTTATTCCTCCTTTTACTGATTGCTGCCAATCTCAAACAATGATAAGTAGGATAAGACAAGACATGCATAGCCTACTGAAACAGTGATCCAAGCTCAGAGAGAAAGAGAGAGATTAACATGGCTATTTTGCAAATCTTTCAGATTATGTATCATGTAGGAGGCACGGCTCGATTTTCTTGGTTTTGCGATTGTCTGGGACACCTAAAATTCCATAGGGACAACCAAAAGGTGGAAGAATTGTATTCCAGCAGCTTACTTTTATCTGAATGAAGAAGTATGTTGTACATGCTGACTGATCAACTCGTTGCAAAATTTTCCATCATAGTTTCACACTTCAAGTGCCTTTGTCTTGCAAAAATTTTATCATTTCATTCTTCCAGACCAATTATACATAAATGCAATTACTGTTTTGTGCTGTAATTGGTCAAAAAATGTTTTGGACAGCCAAATTTTCTTTAGGACAACTGAAAATATGGAATTGGTTGCCCAAGGACAACCACAAATTTTTCTGAAAATCGAGGCCTGAAGGTAGGCCTTTACCTTCCCAGGACCATGAAGGACAAAAATATCTTGTCTCAGAGAAGCAATTCATAATTTTAAATCCCACCTGTAACCTTACATCACTTAAATTAAACACCCTATCTGCATGGCCTGTCTGGTTGCAGTTTTATGGAGCCCTAGGTCTCTACCCCTCCCCCCACCCCTTAAAAAACTAAGTTGTCCCTGAAACCATGTGCATAAGCCTGCCACTTGTAAGGCTTTGGCTGAGTTTACACTGTCTCAAGAGGTTATGGAATGTAGAACTAGACTGTAGTAATGCAAGTTTTACAGGTACTTACCTGCAATGATTTGTAACCTGTAACTGCATGTGCTATGCATTACAGTAGTTTTAATCCTCCAATTAACTTACCTGTGATGATGGGATTATTGCTAATCCGAAGTGATCACCCAGAGGCATGTCAGAATGATGCTCAGTTACAGATGGTAATGTATAAAGTGTCTCTCCACTTGTCGCTTTTGTGGAACACTTGCCAGATTCTTTTCCATCACCCTAACCACAAACACACAAAAATATTGCAGAGGCTAGTAGTGGTAAGGACATGCTGTGTATACATCATACAAGGGTGCTGAATAAATACCCCATAATTTGCACTTAGCTCCCCCTATACTTTCTCCCCCAACCCTCCACAAAAATGCTCCTTAAACCAGTGAGTTGCTATCATCATACCACATTTGTACGTAAATTGTGCCGGTCTCAATAAGCTCAATAAAACTGGAAACATTTCTCAATTTCTCAATCTCAGGAAGCTGTGTACTACTATAAGGCTTCTACAGTTGTTGAAATCATCATGCCGTACATCACACCACCTCTACTAATAAAGAATTTTTACTCATTGTACCCATGGAAGCAGCTTGCTTTATTAAGCAAAATAAAAAAATCAACAAAATTCCTGCTACATGCTATTAACTAAATCATACTGATTGTTGAAAGCATCTCTTCTGTGAACAGCTACAGTAGTCCTTGTTTTTCTACTACAGCAGTTGAAAAATATTTTCTTTAATGTTTAATTGGTAGGTCCCTGTTTAAAATGTAGCTCTATATATGTACCAGTTATTGCTTTATTGAAGGACAAGTGCATATACCAATCATGACAGTTCAATGATAATTTCAGACTGTTCTCTAATTAAACACCACAGTTGCACCAACTGGTTGTACTGGTACTGGTATCAGATGATTGTCAAGTGCAGTCTATCTCTTTTTTCAAAAATTGCAATGAAATATTTTCCAGGAAAAAGATTTATTTACATAGTTCATGTAACCACTCATTCCATGTAAAATTGGAGTCAAGGTACTGTAGGTTTTCAACACATACACTATACATTCCATGCCTAATATACTCCATATACCGTGCTAAGCTTGGTGTTAAATGTTTTATGTACTGCTTAGCCTGGTTGCCTGCTGACTCTGCCAAAGATGGTGGCTTTGCAGTATGTACAGTATAGTCCCACTTTCTCCAATGGCTCAAGTTCTGTGTAAAAGAAAAATGAAGGAGAATTAAGAACACTTTAAAATGTTCATACCATTCACTCTTGAAGCAAATATTCCACCAAGGAGACTTGATGGAAACACTGCACGATGAAACATGCAGTGCTACAGCACTAGTGCGCTAGCATGTAGTCTGATGACCTAATTTTTTTACTCAGATTAGTACAAGAAAACAACACACATTTAGCCTGGGCTACCTCGAATTTATGGTATCAAAATCTTATACAGTCTTCAAGTTGTACCATATTCTTTGTGTAGATATTCACATTCATAAAAAATACAACCAGTGCAATTTACTGTAGCTGTTCCTGAAGTTACAAAATAGGCAGTATGCCTACACATGAATGCTCATTTATTGTAAATTATGCTAGGGCTCAAAATTAGCAGTTATACATTTCATAAAACTTGTCAAGTGGTCTTTCAGTGCCTGGGTAATTAAAGGCCCAATTTTCTCATCGCAAACAGTACCAATTCTTCTACTGTAACCTTCTCAATTAAGCCCCTCCCACAATTGTCTAAAAGTCACCCTCATCCAGACACAATCTCATTTTATTGCTTCAGGGGGAATAAAGAAAGCTCAATGTGTATAATCAAAACACTATCAGAACAGTTCGTGCTGTGTAATATAAGTTTTGATACTCTGCATTGTTTGAATTAGTAGTCAATCAAAAAGCTGAGCCAATTGAGAGTTTCTGTTACCCTATACTAGAAGTGTAGTTTGGGGTGAGAGGATTGTCCCTTTAATTTCCTGGTTTTCTGAAGGATTGGCAATCCCTTGTACAGTAGCACAGTGTTACACCTAGCTTGTATAAAGCAATTATTTTGTTAGGAAGCAAAACGAGTCCCTTCAGCAGGGTTCCTCTAAAATGTATGCATGCAACTCTCTGACTAAGTAAAAGCCTGAACAAAGTTGTAAGCAAGTTTGAAGAATTGATATAATTGAACCTCTGGGTAGAATTGGGGCCACCTGAATTAAGCAAGGCCAAGTAGAAAATGCCTTTTACCTTATTCATGGGTCTGGGACAATTGATTTTGACCTATATGCAGCTACCAATGCCCCAAGTCCTGTATGTTGTGGTGCCTATAGCTGTCAACTTAAAGGGCCTGGCTGCAATAATCTTGCAATGTCATATGAAGATTTATGAACCTATCAATTGCAACACTGACACTTCCTAGACCTGGGGATGGTCAGGTCTTGCCTGGGAACTTTATTTTTGAAATTGTTAAATCCCCAGACAGAGCCTGGCCATATCCAAGCTGGGTTGGGAATACATTGATCGAGGGTAAACCCCCTGCCAAGTCCCCACTGTCAGCTAGGCACTATGCATACCACCAGAAAAAGACCTGACAGATTACCCCGGCCTTCAGATCCAGACTGCACGCATGATGGAGTGAAATCCTAGCACACTCAAGTCTCGGCCGGGTGGGGACAGAATGACTGTGAAATCAGTCCCCAGTCAAATCCCATCCCTGGGTCTAGGAGACTAGGCCAGGGTCGAGGTTGCAATTATTGGTAATTTGTAGCTGAAGTGCATTAGTTTACCTCAATTATACCAGCATGCCCGGATATGCCTTCTTCAATTTGCAGACTCCCAGTAGTTCCCCTTGCCGTCCTCTATGCTGAACAGTGGCTCATCATATTCATTAATCATAAGGTATAAAGTTGTGAAGTTCCTCTGCTACACTTGCATATCCAACACGGTCAAACTTCATTGTTATTGCAGAGCACTAACGTTACACACATGAACAGCCCATGCACTTGATAGAATATTTTCTAACTCACACATTGTCTATGCAGTGTTTACGAAATAACGTTGTTGTTAGATCTCGTAGTATATACTTATACTGTAAGCGTCATTGCCTTCTCTGCGCTTCGTGTAACTCAACCGCTAAAGGTGGTCGATCGATAAATTTACTTCTTAAATCCTGCTGGTAATCAAACTCCGACGTCTTCTTGGTGCCCCATACATTAATAATGACTCTTTGTAAACCCCTGCGAATGTCTTTCGGAATAATTTCAGATGTTATTGCAAAGAAAATACTCGCTTCATCGGTACGGTAGGGGCTCTACATTTGTCGACTGCTATAGCACTGCTGGCTGCCAGATATGAATGACAAGGTCATGTGACCTAATATATGTTTATTCATATCACGATTTACAGACTGCCAACTTTGATTGGACTAGATATTGAGAAACTACTACATATTATTCATCTTAATGAGGGATGAATAAAGTAAAGGAATAACATAAAAATTATGACGTCATAGAAACCAATTGTCCCAAGTCTCTCGTTGAGAAGCGATACCTTTATAGACCGATAGAGGGCGTATTAGAAAAAAGGCAAATACGGAATGCTGTACTGTGTTGTGTAGAGTTGGTGTTGTCAGCTCCCCGGGGAACACTCACGAGAGACTTGGCCAAGTCTAGGTTGCCTTGCATGAAGTGCACTGCCTATTTGCAAGCATTTATGGGTAGTTACATTAATGTACAAGCAAAATCAATGCGGAATCACTATTTAGCATTAACACACAGAGACTACACAGAAGCCTTTGCATGCAAGTTGCCCTAGTAGGGAGAGTGTTTGGAATCAGAAGAGCGGAGAGTTTCAGGGATCAGTTACTGTTTTGGTCACACTTCAGCATGCAGCATTGTTTGGCTGTTCGACTTTGCATTGTGTATCACCTTCTCATGAAGTGATAGGTTCAATACATAAGACAGAGGTTTACAAATAGATACACCACATAGATAAGGGAAATACCACACCTTTCCAAAGATGAAACCAAACCAAAAGACAAGAAAATATAGCAGAGGTAGACATTTTGCCTTTAAACTATGGTGATTTCTTTCCTTTGGTCTCTTTTTGGTGCCTAGTAAAGCAGCAAGCCACTATATTATGTATAATTTAGTACCTGAAGCACTCAGTGGCATACATATAAGGATGAACCTTTGTCTTGGTACATTTGGATGGCCATTTAATATAAAGGGAGTTCGGTAATTCGTTGCCACATGGAATTGTGGGGCACCGACAAATTGGGATACACAAACCAAGCTTAGCACATAGGGTAGGGCCATCTCTTCTTTCCATATGTGCATACAACACTGTCTAAGTGTCTAGACAAGAAAGAACCATTTCATGGAACTGTCCATGTAAACTCAAATTTTGGAATGTGTTGTAGGTGCGGCATTTGCAGTTCGTTATTCCCGACAATTTGGAGGAGTGTGCATGTGCATAGCTACCAAAACAAATGCTGAACTGGCTTTATATGACCTAGTAATTGTATTATTACTACACACTCAATGTTGAAAACATCATCTTTTGTGATGCTAGAAACAAAGTTTGCCAGAAAATTCTCTGTTAATGCTAGATCAACCTGTGAAAGCCCTGATAGACTTTCTTGACAGCAATAAAGTTAAAATGGTTTGTTGTGATTCTGCAGTGAGGTAGTTATTATTATCTTTACACTCAGCTTAGCTGAATAGCACCTCTTAAAAAAGACTAGGCTTGAAGCCCAGAAAAAGAATTTTTATCAGGAAAATTTTGTATTTAATTCTAAAAGCATGACATTGATTTATTTTCAAATTTTTAACATCATTTTAGTTTCCCATTAAAATGAAAAGTGGATCGGCTTCATGACATCAAATGAAAAACATTTAAATTGTAAATTTCTTTGTGAATTCAACCAGGAAACCTACTTCCTGGTCATGGTCTACAACCCTAGGTCTTATGATCTAAATACTTGAAAACCTTCAATTGTCCTAAAATATAAATTTTGTAAGCTTAAGTTCTTGTCTTCTGTCCATCAGTGTGGTGAGAGCCCACTGTAGGTCAGGGACCCATCTCTATGGAACGCCAAAACCGCCATCGCATATGACGATGTACTTCCATTTGGTGGCGTTATTTTACATGACGATGTTAGTTCAAATGGCCATCTATCCAGGAATGATGACGTTCTTCCGTTTTTCGACGGTACCAAATCAAACGGCGTTCGATCACGTATAACGATGTACTTCCATTTGGTGGCGTTATTTTACATGACGATGTTAGTTCAAATGGCCATCTCTCCCAGGAATAATGACGTTCTTCCGTTTTTCCATGTTACCATTGTAAACGGCGTTCGATCAAACGGCGATGTGTATCCAAGACGTGTATCTAAGGCGTGTATCCAAGGCGTGTATCCAAGGGGAGTTACCAATGATGACTATTCCATCTAAAGGATGGTTTTGTAAAAGATGCAGCCAATCAGGTTTGGCTTTGGCTACGTAAAGGCGAGCATTATCATTGCAATGAGTGATCAAACTTACTGCTTCCCTCCGAAAGTTTTCCTTCACCTCGTCTTCATTTACGATGTGAAGGGATTCAATTATTTCATCCATCGTCTGATCGTTGAACTTGAACGTTTTGCTTAGGGCAAACAGGTGGTTGTATGAGGTTATTAAGCATGCATATGGGACATGTGGGTAACTAACTTAGCCTAGTATATTGAGTAACTAGTATGAAACCGCGCACACACGTGCGAGACCTAGATCTCTTTATATGACAACCATTGTGATTGGTTCGATTGTACTTTGCTGAATATGTATACCTGAGAACAGGAACTCCCCTTGGATACACGTCTTAGATACACGTCTTGGATACACATCGCCGTTTGATCGAACGCCGTTTAAGATGGTAACATGGAAAACGGAAGAACGCCATTATTCCTGGGATAGATGGCCATGTGAACTAACATCGTCATGTAAAATAACGCCACCAAATGGAAGTACATCGTTATATGTGATCGAACGCCGTTTGATTTGGTAACGTCGAAAAACGGAAGAACGTCATCATTCCTGGATAGATGGCCATTTGAACTAACATCTTCATGTAAAATAACGCCACTAAATGGAAGTACATTGTCATATGCGATGGCGGTTTTGGCGTTCCATACATCTCAGCATGGTCCAAGCCCATAAGAGATATGCCATGCACTTACCCAAATTCAGTGTTGTGCAGCAACAGTAATTCTTGAGCATAATTTTGGTTGGCTTTTTGTATCTCAGTTAGGATAGACAGCTGCTAATGAGTAACCACGGTGAGCAGCTGTCTATACATGTTGGGAACAGATACTGGTGGATGATCAAATTTTCCTTTAATTCACAGGATATTTGAACATCTTTAATCCCAGCTGCTTTGTGCAACTTATCACTCGCTGTTTCAACTGGGGTTACAAAAGGGAACAGAGGACACGTAGAAGAAGAAGACGAAGAAGTAAACAGAAGGATATAAGATCTATCCACTATCAGAATGGCAGCAGTCAGGATGCTGCCCATGTGACAGGTGGAGAGGGACCGATGGAGGCTGTCTCTGATAGGTTTACCGATGATTTGAAGGCTGACTTGGCAGGTAATTACTTTTAAGAACTATAAAAATGGAACTATTCCTCAGAAGTGTGGATGACTGGGAAGAAGGGACATTTTTTCCTTAAACTGCAACTTTCAGATCGTAACTATTAAAAGATATCTGTCTATGGCAATTTGTGATTCTCATTTTCCCTTTCTACTACATCTTTTTCAAAAGGTAAATTGTAACCTGTAATTCCTGAACCACTAAGTCAAAACTACAGTATGGAGCAAAAGCTTATTCACCTCAGGCAGATGATTGCATGAAGACATAGCTGAATGTTTTCATTCAGCTTTAGATGATGAGCAAAAGCTAGCTTCAGCAAACCTATATGATGGAAACAGCTGCCAAACAAAGATCCATGACATCACATCTGCTTGCTTCAAGTTCACTCTTAGTAGAAAATTTGCCTAATTTCTTAACTTTCTTAACTGAAATATGCTCCATTCAAAGGATGCACCATGTATCTCAGGTTTTGCCTCCTACAGTAAGGAATCCTTCCTGCAAGCATTGCTTTTGGTATTTAAATGTTTAATTTTATGGATGGTATGGAGTTTTGAAGGAATGTCCTTGAATTGCTTGTCAGATTTAAATGACATCAAGGCTCAATCAACATTTCTTTATTTCGTTGTAAAAGTATCACCAGCTGAGATCAAAGTTGAGGCAGAAGATGCAGAAGGAGGGTCTGCAGTCAAAACAACTAAACATCTTTCCAACCCCAACTTGGTTGAAGGTCATGTGGTTGTGGAGGGCATCAGTGCTGAGATCAAACCGACAGAACAACCAAAGAAAGGAAGAAAGAGGCAGAAGAAGGAAGTCATGGAAAATGCGTGGATTGAATGGAAGAAGGCCTCAGTGTACAGGAAAGAAATGAAGGAAAGAAAGATCAGTGAGTGCTTAAAATTAATAAATGTTTGCTTGCTTGATTAATTTTTTGCTTTTATGGATTAAGGAGTGAGCTTGGAACTTATGTAATGAATCTACCTTAACTGAAGTTCAGTGTTGAATAAACTTAATACAAGCCATAGAATGAACAATGGTTCATGGTCTTGTGTCAGTAATATGTGATGACGGAACCATGCAAATGGAAAATCAGGTACCATGCATTATCTCATTGTCAATATTTCTTAAAATGTAAAACAAAATTTGAGCAAATCTGATCGTAGGCTGCAGTCTTATTTTTACGGTCAGAGACATTTGCTCAACATTTCCTTCCCAGCTCCCAAAGTTATTGCATTTGTGTTGGCAACAAATGTATGTTTACAACCTTTCATGCAAGCCAGTGATTCACAAGCACACTGTTACCATGTTATGCAGAGACTTGTGGACATATCACCCCTGCAGCTTGCAAGGACTGCAGGTTGTGAAACATTCTGATTCGGCATGCAACGTAAGCAAAGCCCTGCATGTTGTATATGGTCTTTGTTTAATACAGTATGCCACCTCAAGTACACCAAAAAGAAAAAAAAATCTGGAATATTTCAATAATGGTTAAAAATGTTAAATGCAAAACAAAACTTTGCCCCACTGTGTTAATTACTAAGATATGAAACCGAAAATATTCACAAAAAGGTTTTGTAATGAAACAGGCTGTTACACATGCTGTGTTATGCCGGATACGGAATTTTCTAGTAAAAACCGTCAAGGGACAGTCTTTTGAACAATACTGAGTCAAACTCCACAGTTCTAGATGATGGCGTAGTGATCCCGTCTGCCTGGCCACACCAGCTAATCTCTTATCAGATTTTGTTCTCACCAAGACAAAGGGCTGTTCATTAACAAACTGGTGCAACAAAGCTGCTTACTCATTTCCAAGTGAACTGTGGGCTAATTAAACCCATCATCTAACTGATAGCATATGCTTGATAGATAGTTTTGTGAAGGCAAGTGGTGAGTGCAAACTCAGTGCCCTTCGGAGAGAACGGGTCATGATATTATGTTTCTGATTGAAAGTTTTGTTAGCATGCCAGCCTAATGTCAACACATGGGAGGGGGAAGGGGGCTAAACCTAGATAAAAGGTCATTTTCACCACTTTTAGCCTATTCAAATTTGCAGTAAATTTTTTTAACAGGTGAGGGTGATGGTAGGTTAGGAAAAATGAGTATTATACTTATTTTAGAATAACCACCCTGTTCGTTTTCAACTTACAAAAATGAGACAATGGCAATCACACTTTCAGTGATATACAGAAGAGACAGTACCTTATCTGCAGACAGAGGAGAATACAAATATTTCTGTCCTAATTCATGATTACACTCCCTTTCAAGAAAACCAAAACAAGAATAAATAAAGCACTCATAGAAGAAAATAATACCATAGTATGAGTGGGAAAAGTTAGAACTGATCATTTTCCCAGTAGCTTAAGGTTCATATTTTTTAGTAATGTTTGAAATGTATGAATTTTCCTATACTTTCTGTCTAAAATTATCTTACAGACAAAGTGGGTTTGCAGTTTACTGATCAGTTTGCTGGAACCAGTACAACTAGCAAGCAAGTGGATGGCGGGCATTCATTCATTGAGAAGGAAGTGGGAAGCACCCAGAACTCTTCAACAGACAACAAAAGTGAATCAATGAAGAGCAATGGAGATGGCCCATTAACCAGTGATGTCTGTGTTGCACACATTACAGCAGAAAATCCACACAAAGCCACAGAAGAAACCATCCTTAGGGAACCTGTGCCTAGGCATCAGACAGCAGATCAGAACCCATGGAAAGCTGCCAGAGAAGTGGACCTGTGCAATGACAAACATGCAGAAGGAATCAAGGTATTGTGTCTATAGGGGACCATTTTTGCTTTCCATGATAAGAGAAACCAATGCAGTCATGATGGTGTGTATATCTATGTGTGTGTGTATGTGTGCCTGTACATGTGTAAGTGCGTGTATTTGTGACACTCCTTGTTAACACAATATCTCAAGATATGAACGTCGAACAGTTTTCAAACTTGGTACATACATGCCCCATATTAAAAGGAAGAACCCTATTGTTTTGGGGGAGTTCAAAGGTCATCTGGGGTCACAGGGGTCAAAGACCTGTAACATTTAAATTTAACTTGTTAACATCATATCTGAAAACTGGAATGTCTGACAGTTTTGAAACTTGGTACATAGATGTCCCCCAAAAAAGGAAGAACCCTATTGGTTTTGGTGGAGTTCTAGGGTCATCCGGGGTCACAAGGGTGAAACACCCAAAACAATTTACTAATTTGTTAACACAATTTCTTAAGATGGGAATGCCTGACAGTTTTCAAACTTGGTACATGGATGCTCCATTTTGAGAGGACGAATCCTATCATTTTTGGTGGAGTTCAAAGGTCACCTGGGGTCACACGGGTCATAGACCCAAAACACTTAACATTCAACTTGTTAACACAAAATCTCAAGATAGTAATGCCTGATAGTTTTAAAACTTTGTTCATAGATGCTCCATATTAAGAGGAAGGCCCCTTTTGTTTTTGGTTGAATTCAAATGTTCATCTGGGGTCAAGGCAGTCAAAGAACTGAAACACTCTACATTTAACTTTTTGAAATAATATCTCAGTATAGGAATGTCTGAAAGTTTTCAAACTTGGTACACACATGCCCCTCCCCCCCCCCCCCCCCCAAAAAAAAAAAGAAAAAAGAAAAAACCCTATCACTTTGGGTGAAGTTCAAAACTCATCTGGGGTCACAGTGGTGAAAGACCTGAAACACTTTACAGTCAACTTGTTGACACAAAATCTCAAGATAGGAATATCTGAAAGTTTTCAAACTTGGAACATAGATCTTGCCCCATGTTAAGAGAAAGAATGCTTTCATTTTTGGAGTCACCAGGGAAAAGACCTGAAATCCTTCACACTTAACTCATCAACACAATATCTCAAGAATTAATGAAAACTCCCAAAATTCTCAAATGTGGTATATACCGTACATGCCCCATTATGAGAAGAGGAAGAACCCTAGTTTTTAGCTGAGTTCAAAGGTCATCTGGGGTTAACAGACTTAACAGGGATCAAAGAACACATCACTCTTTGCTTTTTATATGTAAACTGTATGTATATATCCATGTAAATCAGTTTTGTTATTGATTCAGTGATAAAAGAAACCGATGCAGTCATCCACACCGACTTGCCATACTAAATCGCTTCATGCCAACTCGCTCCTTAAACATACCAATTAAGTCCCCCATGCCAACAGCCAACTCACTCTGTGGTCATTCAAGATTAAGCAAAGTAGAGAAATTGTATTATGTTTCACATTGCAGTACATTTTGATTAGAAAAACAGTTCCTATCTTTTTTAGTGAAGGTCAAAGGTCATCTAAGGTGACCCAAATAAGTTTTTGAACATTCTAATGTGGACTGCTTATCTAACATTTGACTGAGAAGAAAAACAACATCATAGAAAATCAACGAAGGGTCAATGCATTTTTGCATTCTGGTTCTAAATCAGACTGGCATCAATTAGCAGTATATTGGTCCAGTAAATGAAATTTGTGTTTTGCTTTAAAGGGAGAGTGCAGTTTCTCCAAGATCTATTGAAAAAATTGCTTTCTCATACATACAGGTTGCTTCTGATTGCACTTTCTAAGAGTGTTTCTCTCATCACATAAAGTATCCTTAAAAAGATTGGTAAAGCCTTCAAGTCCAACCAGCAATCAGCAGCCATTACACTGGAATAACTTCAATAGGTCAAATGGCCATCATCCCTTGATACCAAGGCAAGGTTTATTGAAGCAATGTCATTGCAATTTGCAGCCGAAGTGCTAATTTGTAAACAATGAGATCAGCTGTTCAGTGTTGTGAATTGAAAGATAATGTTACAGTGTGATAGCAGGTTTTCCTCGTGTTAAATAACCTGAATACACAAGTTAATTGCATATTCCTGTCTTGGCTATAGTACACATCGGGTGGTTTACTATGAATCTTTTTCAGGAATGATTATAACATGATAGGTTTCTGTGTAGAAACATTAAATTCTGAAATTAAGGCAAACCAAAGAGTTATGCTGCCTGATTTAGGGCAGAAGTAACAAAATATAATTGTCAAATGATTGAAATAGAAAGCCATTTTTGATATGATGGCGTGAGGTTGACAATCCAGATTTTAGGAGTGGCATTTTTGCTGTAAGGACCAAAAGCATACTCAAACATAAAACTGGCCCTTATTGAGATGATCTCAAAAATGTTGTAGAGGGAGGATAGATACCCCCATGCACCCACAAGAGTTTGCCTAGCAAAGCCTAAGAATGCTTGTCTGTAAGTTAATATATGTACTGCATATAAGTATATGTGTTGACACTTTGCTTGTAAATACTCCAAGAAGGGTAACCTTGCAGTACTTTGTATGCAAATACCACTCATGATTTGAAGCTTCTTATTATTTTTGGTGGAGGTTCAAGGTTATCAAATGCTTGAAACTTTGTTAACCCTTTACCGTTGTGCTCCAGTTGGGGCATATTTGCGCGCCTTGGGAGTGGGCGGAAAAGTGGACGTAGCACCCCTCGCATCAGCTTCCATAGGCGATTGACCCCGTGACCTTAAACTATTGTCTCTCTCGTTGTTGTGTCCGAATTTTCGGGTAGCTACTCACAGTTTTGAGCTCCGCGCGAAACAGTAAAGATGGGTGACAGCCGCGCTCTCCGTATGGGTCCAAAAGGACCCAAACAACGGTAAAGGATTAAAATAAGTCTGTGCAGTGTGTTTACTGCAAAGCTTATGCCGCTCTCTCTGCGTGTGTGCACAGCCCCATGCTGCAGATACTTTAGATTAACCCTTTACCGTTGTGCTCCAGTCGGGGCATATTTGCGCGCCTTGGGAGTGGGTGGAAAAGCGGACGTAGCACACCCCGCATCAGCTTCCGTAGGCGATTGACCCCGTGACCTTAAACTATTGTCTCTCTCGTTGTTGTGTCCCAATTTTCGGGTAGCTACTCTCAATTTCAAGCTCCGCGTGAAACAGTAAAGATGGGTGACAGCCACGCTCTCCCTATGGGTCCAAAAGGACCCAAACAATGGTAAAGGGTTAAGTGATATCTTAATTAAAATCCATGCTTACAGTATATGGGCACAACTTACTAAGTAGATGAACCCACTGGTTTTGGTGGAAGTTGTAAGCCATTGGTCACTAGCTATCATACAAACATTTGTCAACACTGAAGTATTCCAAACTGGGTGGTGTTAAGGAATCTCAGGCTTATGATAACTATGACCCATGTAAGGTAGTAGCCTTTTTTTGTAGAGATCAAAGGTTATATGGGGTCACCAGAGGTATAAATAAAGCTTTAAACTTTGTAAACACATTAGGCATAAGCTACCTCTATGCAGTCAGGTCTCTGTTTGTTCCTCACGCTTCAGTGCCAGCACAACCAGCCTACATGTGTCCAAAGAGATAAGCCTATTGGCCTGGTCTGCTGAGGCAGCTCTGGTTGCAAACTTGGCTTGCACTGAATAAACAATCTCTGCCATTATAAATGAGGTTTTCAGTGGGACTCTTTGTTTACATAGTGCTGGACATGGCAGCTTCTATTGACAGAAAGCTGATAATAGGAAGTCGGGTTGACCTTGCTGTAACATCACTTTTTTAACAAATAGTGGGTGTCGCGTATAAATTGTATAGAGGCAACCTTATGCCTAAGAATGCAGAGGGTCCAACCCCACACACCTTCTAATCTGGAGATTCTCCTGCCTGGACTCCCTAGCAATCTGGAGACTTTGACTCAATGAGCTCATAGGCTAGATTATGAGCACAATGAATCATTCAGATCTGCAGTAGATTAACATGTACTATATCATTATCTACATGTGATTATTACACGCATATGGAACAGTGCCTCAACAGATGAGCTTTTGGTGATATTTGTATACAGTATGTTGTTGCAGTATCAAAAGTTTGTTTTTGTTAATACTTAATTTTATGTTTTAAAAGGGATGGCAGTGTAGTGGAAGGCTTGTTTTAAGAGAAATGCATTTTAACACACTTTTTGTGATGTCTGCCTTTAAGCAACTGTGAACCTGAGACTGCAGTTTTTGCCCAAAAAGTGCTGTAATAAAATTCTGAACCTGACTTCCTGTTTCACACCTTGCTCCATTTTATCCCTTTGCATCAGCTAGCCTACACACATAAACTTGAAGACCATGCTTATTGTTTGCACTCAGCTGAACTACTGTCACAATGGATATATTACATAATAGTTGGATGCTCACACAATAGTTCATTGTTCATCCGAGCTAGCCAGCAGTTAGATGAGCTGCCAGCTACAGCATGACCTTCAAATAAGATAAACAGGAAATGCAACAGTCTTTACAACTTCAAGTAAAGGCAGTTTATTTCTTCATGTGGAGACACAAAGCTAGGGTGGGGAAAATTCAACTCAGATTGTGAGGGAAGGGGAGGGGGGGTGGAGGGGAGAAAATTTGAGCAAATGACCAACTATCAGAAGATTTCCTACCAAAAGCAAGAGAGTTGGAGCCTCTGAAAATGATATTAAGCTCATGCTTAGCATGTGAATGGTCCATAGTAAATGATGATCCCTAAATTAAGTGGAGGTCAAATTTCATTTGGCATCATCAGAGGTTACCAGGTCAAAACTTTGTCAACACATCTCATTGAAAAGTGAGGAATCTCATACATCACCTATGGGTGACCCACATTCACATTGAGTCAGGTGATACTGTAAGTACCCATGTTTAATTAAATGGGCCTAATTCTCAGTGCTCTTTGTTGGATATCAACAATACACATATTGGGTCATCAAAGCGTAACGGGTCTCCACTATATAATAAGTAGACTTAAATGGCCCCTGCTGTTCTAGGTGCTAGTCAGTGGCCTTTTAGAGTCATTTGGTAGTCTTGATACATATGGTATAAGTGTACTTACTGGCTTGATATGTGCTTAAAAATCCTAGACATTCTTTGCCAAAAATGTTAGAACAGTTATTTTATGAAACATTTTCTATGTTTAAAAAAAAAATTGAACATTCTTAATGAATCACTAAGCATTGTACTTGTCTATTTAATTTTTTTTGTCATTATTGTTTGATTAAAGGTCCCTTCATGGGAGTTTCCCAATGGCAAACAACATCATCACCCTTGTGCTGACTACAGAGTACAACCAAACCTCTGTGCTTCTTCATCTGTGAACCATATATCGAGTGCTGAATGGAAAGTACCTGTAACATACAAGAAGTGTCTTGGTCACAAGAGGAAGAAATTTCAAAAGCCAGGTAGCTCTCCTTGTAACACCACAGCCTCACATTTTGCTGTCAACATCACTTCAATAATAACATCTGGAAGTGACAAAAACCTGGAGAATCACACTACCAAGGGTCAAGATCTTTCTCCAGATGAAACTATTGAGACACCAGCAATGGAAGTCTCTGTGACAGAAGATGTTTGCACAACACCTCAGACTGATGCTGTCAACATCACTTCAATTATAACATCTGGAAGTGACAACAACCTGGAGGATCACTTTACAAAGGGTCAAGATCTTTCTCCAGACACCACAACTGAGACACCAGCAGTGGAAGTCTCTGTGACAGAAGATGTCTGCATAATACCTCAGACTGATGCTGTCAACATCACTTCAATTATAACACCTGGAAGTGACAACAACCTGGAGGATCACATTACCAAGGGTCAAGATCTTTCTCCAGACACCACAACTGAGACACCAGCAGTGGAAGTCTCTGTGACAGAAGATGTCTGTACAACACCCCAGACTGATGCTGTCAACATCACTTCAATTATAACACCTGGAAGTGACAACAACCTGGAGGATCACATTACCAAGGGTCAAGATCTTTCTCCAGACACCACAACTGAGACACCAGCAGTGGAAGTCTCTGTGACAGAAGATGTCTGCATAACACCTCAGACTGATGCTGTCAACATCACTTCAATTATAACACCTGGAAGTGACAACAACCTGGAGGATCACATTACCAAGGGTCAAGATCTTTCTCCAGACACCATAATTGAGACAGCAGCAGTGGAAGTCTCTGTGGCAGAAGATGTCTGCATAACACCTCAGACTGATGCTGTCTGCATCACTTCAATTATAACACCTGGAAGTGACAACAGCCTGGAGGATCACATTACCAAGGGTCAAGATCTTTCTCCAGACACCAAAATTGAGACACCAGCAGTGGAAGTCTCTGTGACAGAAGATGTCTTCACAACACCCCAGACTGATGCTGTCAACATCACTTCAATTATAACACCTGGAAGTGACAACAACCTGGAGGATCACATTACCAAGGGTCAAGATCTTTCTCCAGACACCGTAATTGAGACACCAGCAGTGGAAGTCTCTGTGACAGAAGATGTCTGCATAACACCTCAGACTGATGCTGTCAACATCACTTCAATTATAACACCTGGAAGTGACAACAGCCTGGAGGATCACATTATCAAGGGTCAAGATCTTTCTCCAGACACCAAAATTGAGACACCAGCAGTGGAAGTCTCTGTGACAGAAGATGTCTTCACAACACCCCAGACTGATGCTGTCAACATCACTTCAATTATAACACCTGGGAGTGACAACAACCTGGAGGATCACATTACCAAGGGTCAAGATCTTTCTCCAGACACCATAATTGAGACACCAGCAGTGGAAGTCTCTGTGACAGAAGATGTCTGCATAACACCCCAGACTGATGCTGTCAACATCACTTCAATTATAACACCTGGAAGTGACAACAACCTGGAGGATCACATTACCAAGGGTCATGATCTCTCTCCAGACACCTCAACTGAGACACTAGCAGTGGAAGTCTCTGTGACAGAAGATGTCTGCACAACACCTCAGACTGATGCTGTCAACATCACTTCAATTATAACACCTGGGAGTGACAACAATGTGGAGGATCACATTACCAATGGTCAAGATCTTTCTCCAGACACCACAACTGTGACACCAGCAGTGGAAGTCTCTGTGACAGAAGATGTCTGCATAACACCTCAGACTGATGCTGTCAACATCACTTCAATTATAACACCTGGAAGTGACAACAACCTGGAGGATCACATTACCAAGGGTCAAGATCTTCCTCCAGACACCACAATTGAGACACCAGCAGTGGAAGTCTCTGTGGCAGAAGATGTCTGCATAACACCTCAGACTGATGCTGTCAACATCACTTCAATTATAACATCTGGAAGTGACAACAACCTGGAGGATCACATTACCAAGGGTCAAGATCTTCCTCCAGACACCACAATTGAGACACCAGCAGTGGAAGTCTCTGTGACAGAAGATGTCTGCATAACACCTCAGACTGATGCTGTCAACATCACTTCAATTATAACACCTGGAAGTGACAACAACCTGGAGGATCACATTACCAAGGGTCAAGATCTTTCTCCAGACACCACAACTGAGACACCAGCAGTGGAAGTCTCTGTGACAGAAGATGTCTGCACAACACCTCAGACTGATGCTGTC
The DNA here is from genome assembly GCA_037179385.1 of Holothuria scabra. Lineage (NCBI taxonomy): Eukaryota > Metazoa > Echinodermata > Holothuroidea > Aspidochirotida > Holothuriidae > Holothuria > Holothuria scabra. Next base: position 33,182,499 of record CM074185.1, on the reverse strand, counting down.
AGCATCACTTCAATTATAACACCTGGAAGTGACAACAACCTGGAGGATCACATTACCAAGGGTCAAGATCTTTCTCCAGACACCACAATTGAGACACCAGCAGTGGAAGTCTCTGTGACAGAAGATGTCTGCATAACACCTCAGACTGATGCTGTCAACATCACTTCAATTATAACACCTGGAAGTGACAACAACCTGGAGGATCACATTACCAAGGGTCAAGATCTTTCTCCACACACCACAATCGAGACACCAGCAGTGGAAGTCTCTGTGACAGAAGATGTCTTCACAACACCCCAGACTGATGCTGTCAACATCACTTCAATTAAAACACCTGGAAGTGACAACAACCTGGAGGATCACATTACCAAGGGTCAAGATCTTTCTCCAGGCACCCCAGGCTTTCTCTGAGACACCAGCAGTGGAAGTCTCTGTGACAGAAGATGTCTGTACAACACCCCAGACTGAAGATGTCAACATCACTTCAATTATAACATCTGGAAGTGACAACAACCTGGAGGATCACATTACCAAGGGTCAAGATCTTTCTCCAGACACCAAAATTGAGATACCAGCAGTGGAAGTCTCTGAGCCAGATTGTGTCCTCAAATCTCCTGATTACACCCTCTCAAAGTCTGATGCTACCAACACTACTTTATCTGAAACGGATACCATTCTTGAGGCAGAGAACATCGACAAGCAAGATCTCACCTCAGAAACAACTATCAAGAAATCCACAAAGGGAGTTCCCAAACTGCCAACTTCTGCTGACGCTCTCAAAGAAATTGCATCTCCATCATTTAAAAGGGAAGAAGTAAAGCCAAGTTTCCAAGTTATTCCAAAAGTTGAAGAGAGTGTTCCCTCTGAACTAAAAACAGCTCCAACATTTTCAAATAACCCACAAGAAAGTGAAGGGGACATGCAGTCTGAAGTACAGGCTGCAACAGAAAGCTCAACAGCAATTTCTACTGACAGTGGGTTAAACAAAAAACAGTTGAAATGGCTCGCCAGAAGACAAAGGCAAAAGGTACATTTAAATATATATATCTATCATTTGTTTAAATTTTTTCTAGGTGACAATGTCAGCTCCAGTTTTCTTTGTTTGTTTGTGTGTTTGTATGATGATGGGAGTTATAAACGTGTGTTTTTTGCATTTGTGCTAGGAATCATTTAAATGTAGTTAGATGTGATGTAAATGATTTAAGCATTTTATTCCCTGACATAGCAGCAAACATCAATCAAGATTTTGTTCTTTGGCAGGCCAAAAAGCGTGCAGCAAAAGAGGCAGAGAAGGTCAAAGCTGATGTTCAAATTCTACCAGTGACAACAACAATGGCAAATAATACTGATATCCCAAAACAGACAACTGCTGTTGAAGCTCTCAAGGAAATTGCATTTCCATCAACTAAAGGGAATGGAGTAATATTAATTTGCCAAGCTATTCCAACAATTGAAGAGAGTCTTCCCTCAGAAAGGAAATCAGCTCCAACATTTTCAAATAACTCACAAGAAAGAGAGGGGGACATGCAGTCTGAAGTACAGGATGCAACAGAAAGCCCAACAGCACTATCCACCGACAGTGGGTTAAACAAAAAACAGTTGAAATGGCTTGCCAGAAGACAAAGGCAAAAGGTACATTAAAATATGTATGTCTATCATTCTGTATAAATTTTCCTAGGCCACAGTGTCAGCTCCAGTTTTCTTTGCTTGCTTGTTTGTTTCTATGAGTATGGGTATAGGTATTGTGACGTGTGTTTTGGACATGTGTCCTCGGAATCATGTAGATGTTGTAGGTTGGATGTGATGTAAGTGATTCTATTCCCCTACAAAGGAACAGTCATTGACCATAATTTTGTTCTTTGGCAGGCCAAAAAGCGGGCAGCAAAAGAGGAAGAGAATGCCAAACCTCTGATTGGAAACACAGAAGCTGTCAAAGAAACAGTACCTACTTCATCTGGAATCAAAGATCCCATACCAACATCTGAGATGGTGACTGATGAGGTGATGAGAACATCGCAGGATGAGCATGAACCAAGGGATGTTGAAGTGATACCACAACCATCAGATGTCCTGGATGTGTCAAGACAAAACATTTCTTCCCTTTCACCTTCTGCTGGACCCCTTACAACAAACACTCCTTCCCCTTCAGAATGTGACTTGGATCAGACCACCATCTCTTTGGAAGAAAGAAGAAGGTTGGCAAAGATTGGAAGGAGGAAGAGAGCTAAGGTAAGAGTGTAGAAAAGAAAGTTTGGAATTAACAGGAGGACATAAACATTTGTAGTCCTCCCAGTCTACTCAACTACAGGAAAAAATGTCATTTGCTGTACATTTGTTTTTGTGATGAAGATAAATATGTTCTGTAAATTAAAAACCTTGGTTGGAAGTGTTCTATCAATGTAGTGTTGTTTATGTGTTTAGGTATATTCAAAGCACATCTTAAACAAGTATAAAATAAATTCTTCTAGATACAGTTCCGTTCGCCGTAGCCCAGAATGGCAGTTTCAGTTTTAAACAAAAAAATTTTGAAGAAAGATGTTAATTTCATTCTTTACAGGCCAGAAAACTTGCAACAAAAGAGGCTGGAATGATCAAAACCCATACTGGAAATACTGAAGCCAGCAAAGAAGTGTCTCTCTTATCACCAAGGACAGCTTCTGTAACACCAGATGAGACAACCATTCTTGTAAATATTCTACAGAATGAGACTGAAGCAAACCATTCTGCTGTGATAGAAGATGCAGAAATACCAACTAATCTATCAAAACCAGATGAACCATTGATTTCATCTTCAGTGGAGGTGAGTGTCAGTTCAAATTCTGCCATCAAAACTAATACCTTATTGGCAAGCATTCAGCGACATCATAAATTACCCTACAACAATGTTATCAGATGACCTAAGCCTTTCAGGATGTTGCTCAGAAGAAATGGTAGTACCAGGGGAAAGGAAACAGGAGGCAGTGAATGGGAAGGGAAAAAAGCTAAGGTTAGCATGACATTAAACTTCCCATAGCTAGAAAAAGAACCAAGTCTAACAACAACCTATCTTTAGAGCAATTACAAAACTTCCCTTACTAACCTTTCTTGCTTCTTTACTTCCTTCCATGCTATTTTTCTTAGGAACAAATAGACTATTGACAGGAGGTATCTATTGTTCAAAATCACTCATGCATTACAGGCTATTTGAATTCTGGAGAGGCTTCATTTCTTCTCCTAGAAGAGTCACAAAATTTTTTGCATGCAAGACTCTTAAGGAAACCACAAAACTAAGTACTCCAACAAACTAATCCTCTCTTCCCGAGTTGTGCCTTTCAACTCAGGGGGATTATTGCTGTATAAGGAGTTTTACAACATGAGAAAGAGAGTGAAGTTAAATAAGAGAGCAAAAGTAAGAAAGAGAGCTAGGCTTAGAGGTCTCTTTAGGGCAGAGTCATTTATCTAACTGGCAGTTATTGCCAAGTAACTTATGTATTTACTATTTCCTGTGCTCAACTGCCCATACTGGCCAGTTAGATAAGTGACTCCCCCTTACAAGAGACTATAATGGCACAGATATAATGACAAATCAAAACCTCCAAATGTTATTGACTAGTTGTATCTGCATCAAATGGAATTAAACATGTTTTTTTTTATGTATTCTCCCCATAGGCATATGAAGCAGAGATAGATGAGGTGACAGTCAAAGAAATACATTCCTCATCCGATGTAACATCTACTGCACTACCAGCTGAAATGACCATAGCAGATGAACCAGAACTGAAGAATGCTGAGATTTCAGCTTCATCAAAGGTATCAAACAACATCTATATACCATCAGAACTTCCTTCAACTACATCAGAAGTGAATATCAACTCAAAGTCTGATACATCATCTCAAAATACAATCAGAGCTAATCCAACATCCGTTAACCTAGATGTATCAGCAGAGGGTACCACATCAGATGGTGTTTCTCATCCACCCTCTTTAGAGGTTAAAATTAGCTCTGACTCTCCACAGAGCACCACTTTGTGTGACAGACACACCCCAGATATTGATGGGAACAGAGGAGCTTCATCAGTTAGCTGTGATTCTGTTCTCAACAGCCCCGAATCTGTCACATTTCATGATACCTTCCGGCTATTCGAAGCAGACAAGAAGGATATTCCTGAACCAGCACACTCCAACCAGACATCACCAAGATCAGATGTCCCCAGCTCTACAGGACATGACTGCAATGAGACCATCTCACCAGAAGAAAGGAGAAGGTTGGCCAAAAGAGGAAGGAGGAAGAGGGCAAAGGTGAGAGAGATATTTTTTAGGAAAACAATTATTTGTTTATTGCTTTCCATGAAAAGTTATCAGGCTAAATTGATCCCCAAAGTAGTCAAACACTTGAGCTGTCCAAGACTTTTAAATCACAAAGAAATTACAGAATACTTTAGACTTTAGATTAAAGAGAGTCCTAATAACCACTCATGCAATTATAAACAGTTCACATCACGTGTGTATTTTGTATCATTGCGTATTCTGAAGACAACTCTGGGTGCATGGTGCCCCCTCGACCGTGTGTTTGGTTCAGCGATAAGATCATCCGCCTCTCAAATTTTAGCAAGGCCAGTGAGCTGCAACTGGAAAAAAGGCTGTGGATGGCTCAACTTGAACCAATACGTCTGAAACTGGTCTTTAAAACTCGAACTAACTAACTGACTGGTGTTCTCACTGAGTTCTGATCAGATTTTTGCATAATTCAATCACAATGATCACTTTTGGATTGATATCATAATTTTTTTCCTTCCAGAAGAGTTAAATGTTTTTTTACTCCAGGACTGGAAAGGAGTGTGCACACCATGTCAAATTTACAACTTTGGTAAACAAGCAGAAAGAGTTTTGAAACATTTCTTGCAAGTATTTACTCAACATTTTGTATTTTTTTAACACAAATAAGGCAAGAAAACAAGCCTCTCAAGCTGTAGAAAAGGCAGCAACAAAAAATATCAAGGAAGCAATCCCATCCCACACTTCTAGAGCAACACCATCTAGCTCTGAAGGAATCATCCTCAACTTCGATGATAACTCTGAATTCAAGATTGATTGGGAAGCAGAAATGGCCAAGCCATTCTACATCACAGTGAGTTTATATTGTTTCTGTGTGTACAATGAATTACTGTTTATGCATCCCATAACTGAGTGCATAAATGAAGTCCCATTATCTGAACCAATGGGGATTAGCCATCAAGAGATTCATGGTTCCAATTTTAGATTGACCAAATATATAAACAACTTATATATACATCTTTTGGATTAGAATTTATATTGACTGAATTAGACTTGCTGTTTTCAGAGCATCATGAACCGAAAATTCAAGCAAATTACATGAAAATGCCAGTACTTTGCATGTCCAAGTAAGGGCACTGTAGCCCTCTCCCTTGAGAGAACAGACAAACTATTGCACTATGTATGATAATGAAAAGGCTTTTAATCCATTTTCATCATGGATACTACTACCTTTAAACTTTTTACCCTGTTGATTTTACAGTGTTTAGATGATTCAGATTTCAAATATTTTGTTTTAAATAAATCTTAACTACATATTTTGTTATCTTTGGAAAAAACATCATAATAAGTGGCCAAAAAAGAGAAATGTGATCACCAGCTACCTGATATGGTATCATATTTGTTTCTCCAGACAGAAATGCACCCACCCAGAGTTCCAATCCCAAAGTGGGCAGAATGGGATTTCTCCAAGGTTGGTATTTTCATATGGTTGGCTGTGCTGTGGGTTGGCCTTCACCAGTGTAACCATTGATACAGAGCAGTGCTAATAGCATTATTAATAGCTGTAAGACACGCTATTGAATGTCCCCTTAAACTTCCAAGAAGTATTGCAACTGAACACAAAAACTTAGTGCTGTTTTACTGATTAACAATTCATTCTTGGAAGTTTGTTGAAAAAGATTTTAACTTTTATAGCACTATGTCAGCTATTCTTGCATGTGTTAAGGATTCTATAACACAACATTAGTGGGAATAGGTATGAGAACTGGCTCTGAAAAGCAGGTCTTGAATTCTGAGGCAGGCGAGGGTAATCGCACACCCTCACTAACCAGTCACTGTGAGGAGTGTGATTTTTTGAACAACTAGATGAAGTTTGGAGCCAATATTTAGTCTGTTAAAGTTAAATGAAACAGCACACCCCTACCACACTCCTTAACTACCTGAAAAGCATGATTTGTAGCACACCTGGAAAATCTAAAACTCAAGGCCTGGAAAAGGAAAGTTACAATTTTCTCTTTAAAGTTCTCCAAATCTTTTTAGGAATGGTTGAAAATCAACATGATATGATCTGGAAGGATTTTTGTCTCTTTAAATTGAGATAGCCCCACAGTCTCTAAGATGGAGAAGAAAGCATTCATTTCCAAAAACTTCATAACTCTTTGGTGAAGTGCTCACAGACTTGCCCAATACCCATCCGACCCCTGTAAAAAAAGTGAAAAAATTATACTACTGAAGGAGTTGTGCTCTAAGGGAGAGCTCTGTCCTCAAGGGAAGACTCTTTAACCACTCAGTCTTCCATGCAAGCTATTACTCTTGACAATTACAGGAGTAAGAGAATTCTACCATCTTTATGATGCATTATTCAGATTTCTGGTGATATGAAAGTAACCACAGTAACGGATAATTTCTACTTTTAAGTCAGATCATGAAAAGCCATCATCTAAAATGGGGTAGTCAGTTATTTAGATGGAGCTTTACAGCCCAGTTTCCAACCAATTGGTTTAAGTCCAGCCAGCCACAGCCTTTATTCCAGTTGTGGCTCACAGGCCACAGTGGTCTAAAATAGAGTAAATACTGTACCAAAAGTGTGTGCATTTATGAATGAACCTACCACAGCTGTGGACCATACAGACAGACCCTCATTGTACATCATCAGTTATTCCCTGGTCTTAAAGTGTTCACAAAATGAACTACACTAAATAGGGACACTAATTTTGACATAATGTCCTGTTTATATTGTCCCTCCTGTAGTTATTATTGGTAAAGAAAATTGGTTATGAGTGATATTTTGCAAAAATTATGTTTGCAAAAGTCAATCATATTAACAGTCTGTGAGTGTGCAATAAAATGTGACAGTGTTTCACTATTCAACATTCATTGCAAATTGTTAATATTTATGTTACATTGATACTGTGTTATTTGTGTCAATAATACGTAGAGGCAACATTGTTGGTGTAAATGTAAAAAGTTCAAATTGTGTTTCTTACACACATGGATAATTTAAACTACCCATGACATGGTGAAGCCCTCTGTTTTTCTTTTTTTATCTCAACCCCCATTTACTCCCACTTACTTAAAGGCTGTCAACTCTCACCTCAAAACTATAATTTTTGTACACAACATGCAGGGCCTTAATAGCCAGGGGCTGTGTTTGGGGGGCACAACAGATTAGTGATCGCAGTCCTGTAGGAGGGGTCCAAGGGGAGGGGTCCCACTTCCCTGTAGAAAATTTTTGCCTATCTGAGAGGGCTAAGATGCAAAATGATGGACTTCCTGACATAAATTCAGTGTTACAGATGACGCAGTGGGATGATAAGATATGTGCGGTACTGGTAGGTTGCTCAAATTGTTTGTGTGTGTGTTCCATTTTTCCATAGCAATAAAATTTCAACCCATACTTGAAATTTTTTGGAGGGGCATGTGCCCCCCTCCAACCTCCCACAACCCCCAACCCAGTAGCTATGTTCCTGACAACATGTACTTTAGTGAGTGTTTTTGATTCACATTGTTGTCTTGTATACTCACTCTGAAGAAAAAAACTGAGATTATGTCAGCATGAAGGTGAGTTAAAACTATTTCTGGTGAGAGGATTAGTCCTTTAATACATACCCATCATGCCAGAAGCCATTCCCCAGTTTTGGCATATCATGGGGAATTGACACCTATCAATTTAATTAGACATATAACCTACCAATTTAACTTGACACATGCCAATTTTAATTGTCATATACCAATTTATATTGCAAAGCACATGCTCCTTGCAATCTGCTATGGCCTCACCACTTTTAAAGACTTTAAAAGTAGAATCTATGGTTATTGTGCTTTGTGATTAGCATAAGCAATGGGGTAGCCTATCCAGTGAGCCACAACTGGAGAAAGGCCGAGGTTGGTCTGACTTAAAACAATTAGTTAGAAACTGTGATGTCAAACGTCATCTAACTTACTAATATATTTCCTCAGCAAGTGACCATACAACAGCATGACAGCAATCGGCATTTAACTATGTTAATGAGGTATTAAATCAGTAGTTGTCGATTTAACCTGATGTGTTTCAGTATAAACTGGTATATGTCAATTCAAATTGGAATATGTCAATTTAAATTGGTATGTGTTAAGTGAAATTGGTACATGTCAATTTGAAATGATATGTGGCCATTTAAAGTGCCATATGTCAATTTAAATTGGTATATGTCCATTTAAATCTGTATGCGTCGAATTTAATTGGTATGTGTGGATTCCTCATGATATGATACCAATTGCTCCCCATACAGGGAGGGCATAGATGGATCCCAATTCAGCAAATAGTTATTCCAAAATTCAGCTCCAAGCAGTGTCTAGGCTATGCTGCTATGACACAATTTTGATGCAATCGCTTGTCAATTTGATGCACTGATGTTTGAGGAAAAAAATGAAAAAAGAGGATTTCATTTTTTCCTTCATTTGATATGTGTTCAGTTCCACAAAACTAAAATTTCCAGTGAGTCAAATGTTCTCATACTGAGTGTATTGACACAATGTCTGATTTCTTAGAGGAAACAGTGGTTCCAACAAAGTCATATTGTGACTCATATTGCATAGGACATTCAGAATAATTGAAGGGGTGAAAGATTTAACTCACCGTAAGGGAAAAAAGATAAAAAGAATTTTCACTAGGTGCTTCCTCTTAGAATAAAATTACATTACGTTAGTGTGTCTTGTCATGGGTTCATTCTGTATTCTTTTTGTAAGGCTTTTCTTTCTGTTGTTTCCTTTCTCCTTCTCTGTTCCTCCTCTTTGCATCTTTTACTTTCCTATTCTTTCCTTTCTCCCTTTCTTTATCTGTTTTCTCAGAACTACTGTAATCAACAGAAAACTTCAGAAAATCAACAGAAAACTTTAAAAACTACAAATGATTGCTCATCATCTTCAACCTTAGAATATTATGATACTTGAATTGCAATGTTGAAATGTATATAATTATGTATTAAATGATATATGCAATATTTGAAATGGAATAATGAAAGCACTGTACAAAAAACTATATGCAATATTTAAATACTTTCAGAATAAAATAATAATAATGTAATGACTGTAATTATATTTGAACATCTATATTCGAGAAAAGCAGAAATAATGTACAAATATTGATGTAAATATTAAACTAAAACTAAAATGTGCATCTAGTTTCTTAGAAGGGAAAATATTGGATATTACCTTAAGCTGTTTATGTGTAGTCCATGATGGAGTTACGTTGTTTCATGCTGCTGTTTACCACGAATAAGCCTTCAATGCATGGAAAGAGGAAGGGGGTCATTGAATTGGGTACGGAGTTTGAAACCAAGATGTTTTTAAATGGCATATGTTGGTGTATAGTTCATGTTGTTTTATTTCATGCTGGTGTACCAGGAATAAGCCTTCAGAGCATGGCAAGAGGGAGGGGTCCATGGCAAGAGGGAGGGGTCCATGGCAAGAGGGAGGGCGTCATTGAATTCAGTACTGAGTTGGAAGCCAAGATGCATTTGGATGGTTTATGTTGGTTTCTGTATGCCAACCTCAAACTAAAGTGAATAAACACCTACCCAGGTTATTCTGCGTATTCATCTTTTTCAGTTGCCTATTCAGTTCAGTTTGAGGAAGGATTACAAAAGGCATCTCCATAAACGGGTATACCTTGTGGTATCATGTTTACTATTGCAAATTTTGAGAGGTGGGGTGCGAGGTGCAGTGTCCCTCTCTTCCCAAACAAGTCCTGTATGCAATATTGCCGAAGATGTCTTTTGAATGCTATGTCAATATTCTCCTCCCAGTACAAGGTATCTCATTTTAAAATTGGTTATTCAGATCACACCATGGTCACAAAATAAAAAGTGGTCACACTGCCTCAGATTTCTTGTTTTCATTATTTAATGTTTTGTGGTCATTGCATTGTTTTTTTTGCAGAAATAGCATGAGATAACCCTATATAAGGGCACAACCGCTAGACAGTTTACCGTATCAAATAAAGTTGTTAAATATTTTGCACAGAGGTACCGCTGTGATGATATCACAAATTTCCTGTATGCCCTATAAGTTTATTCTGTAATTTAATAATCATTTTGCATTTGCTCTTATTTTATTAAGGGGAACATTAAATTCCAAGTAAAAGCTTACAATAACAACTGCTTAAATTCAATCCATGGCATGTAAAGGTTAGCCTCATGCATAGCCTGGGAAATGCCATTTCCAGCTGTCTGAGGGATCACTATTTTTCAAAATTTTCTGTACGTTCAGGCTGTGCCAACCAATGGTGACACTGTGCTTAAACTTTCTCCAGGTTCAATTTCACTCATTGTGACTGCCCCCTGTCCATAAATTCATGTCTATGTCACTGTTTTATACATGAAACTTTGATCAATGGTGCCTTTGGTGTTGGTACTTGTTGACAAACATACTAAACACATCAGAGATTAAACTTTCCAGACATTGTTTTGACATAAGTTTAGTAACACTTTCCTTTCATTTTGGGGGATTCTTTATTTTTGGAGAACTTTCAAAAAAAGGGAATTTGTATGCAAAGTGTGTTACAAAATAATGTTTAGAGTCTTGTTCTTATAACAGCCATTGGGTAACACCCAAACACATACGATGAATCCTGTAACTTTATGGTTAAGAAAGCAAACACATTCTACACACACCACAATATTTGGTACAGCCCGTTTTATACAGTGAGGTGTGAAAAGATAGCCAAAATGGCCAGCAAAAACAGTGTTAGTGATGTTTATACACTAACCTTTTTCATGCTAAAGTTGGGCTGTGATTAGTGAGTTCTTCATCAGTGGGTGCTGCTCTGTTTGTTATGCCTATGGTAAGGCAAGCATAATGTGCAATAACTCTGAAAACTGGGCCTTTCACCAATAAACTAGGTTTTTGTTAAAAAAAAAAAAATACACAGTTTTTTGCAAAAAAACCCAAAAAACAGCCTGTCAACCATAGAAGATAGTTTTAGTCCATAGGCTGGAGGGACCCACCCAGCAACCCCCACCTAGAGTTGATTAAACAGATGGGGATGTAGTTTGAAGTGTAAATTTTTCCGATTTTTTAGGTTAACATTGATTCCTTAGGAATGAACAATGATTTTCATAGATTTAAATGTTGATAGTGCACTCTGGAAATATGCTAATTGTTACTTCTTGATCAAAATGTTTGTCATGATCAACTCTATCATACAAAAAAGTAAAAGTGTAAATTATGTGCATGATGAGGTCACTAAAACTTTAGGAAAAGTTGGAAAAGTGTTGTTTAGACACCCCCTTGCATATTTCCTCCTAATATTCAATTATTTTTAAAACATTAATTTTTGTGAAAAACAGAAGTAGGGCAATGGTCCAAAAAAGTGGGAAAAAAATTACCAAAAAAATAAAAATATATTTCAATGGAAAATTCTAAATATTTCGATACGGCATTATAGCGTATTTTTTAAGCATTATTTCTGATATATTTGCTGGACCACAATCAAATCAAGCTGGCGGATATCACAAAATTGCCACCAAAATGACAATCATAATTTATAAAAATTATATGCAAAATAATCATTACAAATCATTTATATCTGCCCTTAGAGTCTGACCATGTTTTATGACATATAAAATGAAATATCATTTTGGAAACATTTTTTTTTTCTCAGTGAGGTCAACCAAGATGCGGGAAAAGTAAAATGGCTGACACTGCCATAATCATGTCAATTTACAGCAAATATGCAAAAAATCTTCAAAATATGTCAATCATAAATTCTACATACTTTGATATGAGATTATAGTATATATTTTAAACATTATTTCTGATATTTGTGGCAGGACCTCAACCTACCCTTACTCAAAATTTATATCTGGCTTACATGTGGAAATATCTGGCTGTTAGAAAGTTTTATATGGCCATAATTATGAAGCCAGATATAAAACCCTGGCCTATATAGGTATCTTGATATATCAAGTTTTATATGGTCATACCAAGCCAGATATAACTTGAAGAAATGTCTTCCCAGATATGCAAATAGAGATATATATGGCCATATCAAGCCAGATATACCTTGATGAAATGCCAGTCCAGATATATAAATAAAGTTTTACATGGCCATATTAAGCCAAATATAACTTGGTGAAATGCCTTTCCACTTATGCTCCTTTTACGCTTCCGTAGTAACTACATATTCATAACAACTTTTGACCATTGAGCAATCATTTATGTATTCACAGTTTCTACTACGAACGCATGACCATTGCAAAACTGGTATAGGATCGTGCATTTTAGTGTTGGCGTATATACTATGGTTCGTTGATATTATACTTTCCGACTTTCGTCGTTTTGTGTGTGTTTCAAGATGTAAATAAAGTTCTTCCTTCAAGAAAAAAATTACATCGTTTGGGAATGAAGAAAATCCGAACATTATTTCTTCTATTTGACTCGTTTAAAAAAGTTTACTTTGACCAGAATTTTACTTCTGAGGGTAAATTTCGAGGAGTGGTACCTTTAGACGAGAGAAATATTTTTACCTCCTTTGAAATGTATCTAACTTTTATCGGGCATTTATAGTTGCATAATAGACATATCTTTAGACTTTCAAAGGAAATTAAGAACATATGGAAGCCGATAAAATGCTTACAGAAAAAAGGGGTACGCAATAGCAGTTTGAGGAAGACATTGCCTTAGCAGTTATTTCATTATCCTTTCGGGAAACTGTATTATTGTTGAAGGTGATTGACTTAGTCAATTGCCTGATTCTGGCCAGCGTCTTGATCCATAATTTTGATGGATTCAGGATGACCACTTCCAACGCTTAAGAGGACTTACTTGGGGAAAGAAAACTTTTCGAACCCAGACCGAATTCCTCTTCAGCTCATTTCGTAGGCGTTGGATAACATTATGTAGTTACAACGTTCTTTGGTCGCCGTTCAATCTCAGATTTGCAAAAAGAAAATGCAAATTCTTCAGTAATCCCTCAACTCTTCAAATTTCCTTACGGGAAACACAGAATCCAAACTTTTCTGCGATACAAGCTCCATATTTTCAAATATTTGAAAATTGCAAAAATCTCAGCGCGCTTCCCGCGCCGCAAATTAAGTCCCTAGTTCAGTGGTGTTCACAATAAAAAATCGTAAAATCTAGATGTTTGTCCCCCTTCCCGTAACAATTTCTAGCTACGCCGCTTTAGACACCTTACAAGGTCAGGAGAATAAAATAGGCCAGATGCCCCCCTACCCCCACTTTGAAAATGAAATCGACGCCCCGCATTTCAGAGGTTGATAAATGAATCTTATTCATTCAACTCCCATTGTCATAGCTTGTTCCATTGCTGAGATATATATGTAAACAAAAAAAACGTCCATCCCACAATAATTTATGATTTCAGCCTTGTTGGACAACTTCCATTACTTACTTTGTTTCCCTTTGAAATAAAATTGTTGATTTGAAATGAACGCTTCCTGTTTCCTTGCATTACATATTGCACAAAGAGGGCTTGTTTAATGAACCCTCTAAAGTTGTGCGATTGCTATCACGTTTCTGTTGCGCAGTAGCTTCAGAAAAAACTTGACAAAGAAATACAAAGATTGTAATTTGAGTAGTACAACAATGACATCACAAATTATTGTGCTATATGGCTCAGTCCATAAACCAGGGGGCCAATGGATTTTGACTGACTTACCAAACAGAATGCTTTATTTAAAAAAACAGGGAATACAACAAGCCAGTGCCTCAGGTATTTTAAGCCCCTTTCACACTATGCGACTCGACGAAACGCAACTCATTGCAACGAGATTGTTCAGACGCATTGCAAAGTTTGGAATGCTTTGCCACTAGTTGCAAGCAGAGACGCAACCCAGTTTCATGCGAACATATTCGGTCGCATGAAACTCAAACGTCCAACTGACAACAATGACGGACTTCTGGAGTGAAGCCCGCGAAGATCAGGTAATCGAATTGGACAGAACAGATTCTTGTCTCTTCAACGTAACAAATAAAGTGTATGTTAAACGTCAAAATTTTGCGTGAATCGCTTCATGGACCTGCGACTTGTTGCATAATGTGGACACGATGCTCTTAAAACTAGTTAGTCGTCAGTCGCTCACACCACAAGACAGTCTTGTTACAATAAGTCGCGTCGCATAGTGTGGACAGGGCTTTATAATGCCTTACCAACTTATGATATATAAACTGAATATCCAATGTTTAGTAATTTTTTGAAAATAACTAGTTTGCTTTGGTGTCCCCCCCCCCCCTTTGTTTTGGAGTAATTGCTGTGACATACAAACATACACATTTGAATAACATATTTATCACAGATCAAATTACTTTACTCATGTATCATGGTAAGAATATCACCAAAAGTCAGCATATCAGCATTAGCGCTCCACCTCATTTCCCAAACGAGACTATTGAAATCAACCTGGCGGACATAACTTTTTGGTGTCCCCCTAGTTTTCTTGGTTTTCTAATGTATATTTCATCGTTTGAACAAACATGATCATTCTCAGGTGGCCATTGTTATCTTGATACAAGAATTAAATCAAACTCTTTTAGATAGGATGGTAGCCCAATTGGAAAGAAAAAATCAAAACAAACGTTTTTCCAGACATAAGTCGATATGGGCAGAATTTTGGTGTCCCCCTGAGTAAGTTATGTTGATAAAATTTGATGCTTCACCAATCACACAAACTAATTCATTTTTGGTGAACAAAGTTACATGAAAAGAAGGTCCTAGGATGTTACCAGAAAATTTAATCCCATGGTTTGAAAATCATGTATTCTATCCTAATGAACATTTGACTTTTTGGTGTCCCCCATCCTGTCAGAGTTATGTTGGTAATGAGCAAACAAAAACTTGATGAAAATGGATCCTTTTATTGTATCTTATAACCATGGAAGTTCTTCAATGAATGGAGGGAGTGCTTTCCGCTCTGTGAGATCATATGCACAAGGTCTCACTGAAATATATGCCAGGAAGGTGTATTCCACAATAATGCTGTGAAGCCGACAGAAGGGTCACGTGATGTAGGTTAGTTTACTTCAAGTCGTTTCAACAACCGTAGTCTGAACAACCGTTTATGTTGACACACTCGTCTCCAGCTGTATGTGCACACATTACAGTAACGTAACACTAACAGGCTAACACGGTGTTTGGTTTTTGTACGCATTAGCTATACCACGTTTACGGCCGCGGTAACGTAGTAACCAGGGTTACTAGTGTCAGCGTTTTGCGATAGATTTAGCGTTTTTTCTCTCTTCAAGCGTTTTAGCGTTTTTTACTCTTTTAGCGTTTTAGCGTTTTTTTTTTAACTCTTTTAGCGTTTTAGCGTACGGTTTTTCTAATTTGATGGAATCTACCGTTTTCTGCTCAAAATTGATAAAATTAGCATTATTTGCTGGTTTTCAAGTTCCTAGGTATTCGAGGGCAAATTATCACTTTGGAACCAACTCAAGTCCATTGAAAGTAGTCTGGAACCAACTCAAGTCCATTAAAGTTCAATTTGTACGATCCCTGGGCCTAGTCTTTACACATCACCGTATCGTACAGTATTCATTTGTTTGTAAGCTTGAGCTACACTTTTCGGTGTGCATGCATGGTGACTGTTTTGCGTAGCATAATCTTAAACGTATAGGTATTGCTGTTTGGCCTGAGCCAAAGGTACACAGTTGGCAACTACTGACTGTTACGTCATGGCGATTCAAAAGACTGGACTTTGTATCACTTTGTCTTTCTCCGAAAATCCTGGATTTATTTCCTTCTATCCTATATTTCTTTATTATATTAAACTATTGTAAATTGTTATAAAAAATGATCACTGAACTCTAAGAGGGGGTTGTCAACCACACATTGTTATAGTGAAAACTCGGATTTAGCGTTTTTTGGCGTTTTATTGCGGTGAATCTACCGTCGTTTTTTGGCCACTTGTCGCTGGTAACCCTGGTAGTAACGTACAACTTGTAAGTAACACAGTTTAATGTTTAGCGGGAAAGCTTAAAATGGAGGCTGTTATACTTGCAATCAACGTAGCCCAAGTCAAGAGAGCTAGCCTACGCGATGCTCCATGGATCTACTGCTGTTACTTTTATTTAGGCCATGGCTCGAATGGGGAAATCTGTCGCCATTTTATTAGGAGGCAAGAGTCGTTGTACTACCGGTCGCTGCTGAGTATTAACGTTAGCCCTATCTGATTACAAACTGGACCAATTTACTGTTCAGAAATATGCTGCTATCTAGGCTATCTTGCTCTCTACATTAGTCTACAGCAACCAGAGAACAGGATGGACGGTAAAATACCTTCTTTGAATGGTACGGTACGTCTTATGTTATTGTATTTTTTCGTCTTGTTTTCTTTTCTTCGATTAGCTCTAACGTAGCTACAATCTTGGACAAAACTGTTGGGACACTTTGCCATAATATTCTTGAATTTCAGTTCAAAGGCTTACATGAATCCCCTCCCCCACTCCCCCTTCCAATGTTGCGCTGAAAGAGTGACTGTCTGCCGTGAATAGGCTAACTGTGACCAACATTGCGAAGGGTAGCGGGGTGTCCCAACGAGTTTTGTCCAAGATTTTCTGAGCTCCAAGCGAATTTTTACGAGAACAATTTCAATAGAACATAGTTAATTTTTCGAGCCGACTTTCTCAGAAAAATTTTTCGGAGGCTTATAGGTCTGAGGATTTTAGCGTAATGAAAGTAGAATTTAGAGTTGTTTTAATGTGTTGTTTGATTCATTTGTTTACATTTATTTTGGGTCGGGACGATCATAAAGAAAAGACTGTTGCAGGTATTCGCGGGGAATTTGCAGCTCGTAATGCCATCGGCAGAGGTACCGGCAGGCCGGAACGCGTACCAGTTCCACCTCGTAATCCTTATGTAAGGAAAACTTGTTTACACTTGTAGGAGACAGTTTTAGAGCCAATTAATTAACATTTGAAATACGGAAGGAGACTTTTGAATTTTTTCGGCCCGGTTAATCGCCAGGATACGTTCTATTCCGATAGATACTATATTTATATATGTAACCAAAACAATTTCTTCCATGGATAGAAAAGTTTTACTCCTGTTGCAAACTGGTGGTAAGGAGTTGAGATATTAACTGAAAGAGCGCCACGATCAACCATGAAATGTTACAAATTCCAACTGCAAGCCAATTATTTAATTATAAAGATGGTAGATCGTTAGTTAAGGCTGGTTTTGGGCATATTTTAAAGCAGATTGCACCCCTGTGACTCCAGTTTTCACGTTACATGAAACTGGTTACGCATGCTTTCTTCCCTATTTGAACCGAAGCAATTTCATTGCGTTTTGCTTTCAAATTTGCTTTCAAAATAAATAGTAGACAGTTTGGATAAATTAACCTTCACTGCCGGTCTCGTCAAGTTTGCATGTACGGCAAATTTTTTTCTTGTGAGGACACCGTAAATTACTTTAAAATGAAGTAATAGGCAGGATACAACAGTGCCTCTATTCTGCAAAATGCACTTATCAGGTAACACGTCACTGTTTTGAACAAATTTAAATACATAAACACGAACATCTCTTCAATGTTTTTTTTTATTTTTACCTGCTAAGACAATGTAAACCAAAAAAGGTCACTGTTGAAACCAGCTACCTGAACGATCGGGCGCTTTAAACTTATTCCCTTTTGCAAATCAACCCATCAAGACAAAGTGACACTTTCTACTGTGTGGCGCGAGTAGTTCTAACTTCGCGAAATTTTCAGACAATCTTGGACAAGACTGTTGGGACACTTTGCCATAATATTCTTGAATTTCAGTTCAAAGGCTTCACATGAATCCCCTTCCCCGCTCCCCCTTCCAATGTTGGGCTGAAAGAGTGACTGTCTGCCGTGAATAGGCTAACTGTGACCAACATTGCGAAGGGGAGCGGGTGTCTCCCAACGAGTTTTGTCCAATACTGTAGCTAAGTCAACGTCGTATCGTATTGCATTTGTTGTCATCGAAAGCCTTACTTTGGTTGATTTGAGTTGAGATCTCCCAGTTTACCGAGTTGCCTTTGGAGCTAGGGAGGATGGCACAAGTACCAACGTTTGATGTCCACCTAACCGGATATTATTAATATTTTTTGGCCGTGTTGTCTTATTTGGGCTAGATGTACATTTGGGCGTCTTGTCCTAGGCTTTGTGCATGTCACCTCAATTTGAAGTAGTTACGTAGACCCGTTTCATAATTGGCTGTTGAGAGTCATGTGACAACAATTTTTCGTTCAAATGAAAAATTTACTAGAAGTAACTGCTTGTTTTACGTTGAATATGCAATTTTGAAGTTATAAAATATGATGAAAAATACTTTGAAGAGAAATAAGAGGAAAATTTTGATATTCAACTGTTGCTTCAAAATAAGTTTGTGGAACTGCTCTAGACCTTTAACCTAAGTTCAAGCTGTCTAGTAACGTTTAAATTATACTGGAACATTGCTTTTGTAATAGCTAGAAACTGGATTAAATCTTTTTGGACAGTTTGCGTTAACACGTGAAGGAGTAAACAAGTCTTTCTTAAGGGGTTTTCAAAGTTTTGGGTCATTTTTCGATCTTTGGCTCAGATTTAAAAAAAAAAAAAAACGGCGGAGGACTCTGCCCAGCAAACACCTAAGTGCCATATACCGTTCGGTGCAAAAATGGCGGACACAGTGCTCAATCTCACGTCCATGGATTTACGAACGGGCATGTTTACGCACACTAGTCACTAACTTTTTTTCGTAGGGTGAGAAAGGCAAAATCGATCTTTTAGGACATTTTGTTTCAAAATCACAGCCAGGGCAGATGGATCATACTACCGAGTTGGATTGCGACAACATAGGGAGAATATATTTGACCTCTTCTTTCGCAATACGATATCAATATGACACAAAAAGCTGTCATTCAAGAATTCAAGAAGAGGCAGGCTTCAGAAGGACTGTGGCCGATTTCGAAATAGTTGGTTCGTGAAATAGCATGATTTGACCTTACTCACCAAAGTAAAAAAGTCTGCTTAATAACATCCGTGAAGCGAAACGACTTGAGTTTACTTACCTAAATTATGTGACCCTCCCTGTCGGCTTCAATTTCTTTGCGTATTCCGCATCGACGTGTGTCCTCCAGTTATATAGCTCAGTGACAAGGTCTGTTCTTGCCATCTTACAGCTGTACAGCGGAAAAGCAACAAATGCGTTTATTTTCCAAGCATGGAAGTACAACCTCGGAGGTAGTACTTCCATGGTCCAAGCATGTAGAGGTGAGTGTCAATTAACCCGGACTAGCTAAAGACCACGGACTTGTACACATGGACAGAACATGTAACGTGTACGTCCTAGCCGTACATTGTCGCCACCGATTGGGACGAAAAGGCGCACCAAGATGGCCGCATGAAGCTATAATTTGTATGATTTAACGACGGCTCTGTAATATTTTAAACAAAAGTTAAACTTGAATGGGAAAGAATACCATATTCCTGCAATACGTGTGGTGATTTTGACCTCACCTCGCCATATTTCAAAAATATTTCAACTTCCTTGCAAAATCTGCCAATTAACTTCAGCAAGTCTAAACTTTTACACAAAAATCATAGCAGACAGAGCCATCACGGTGTGCTTTTTCTCACACATACGGCAGCGACTATCTGCTGTGCAATATAGTGATGGTCTGGTTTTAGTTGGCCATAACTGGGGCCTATCATCTTTAAATCTTTCAGTTCCCTTGCTTACCTGTAGGCTACCATGGATGGTTACATGGTTGCACACGGAAATGCCTCTTGATTCCCTCAATTTCACTGAATATGAGGGTTTGAAATTACATTTTGACAATAGATGAAGACGATATAAGGCTGATGAACACCACTAATGGCTGCCTACAGTCACTAAATATAAGCGCAACTACAGCATGCGTTTTAAAAACGCACTCTAAAACATCCTGGTTAAAATTTAACCAGGATTGGGGTCAATAATTTTCCATACATTTCCTGGTTAATACAACGCGGAAATCCTGGTCAAAATTGACATTTTCCTTGTTAAATTAACGCCTAGTTAGAAATCCTGATAAGAATTTAACATTTTCCCTGGTTAAATTTCTATTTTTCTTTTTAACTGTAACTGTAACTTCTTAAATGTATGGTTAATTATTGACCCCATCCTGGTTAAATTAACCAGGATTTAACCAGAATGTTTTTAGAGTGTGTATTCTTTATAAACTAGCAACTATAGAGGCTTTGCAATTACGTCACGGAACCGCCATGCTGGAGGACAATCATGCCGAGCACACGTGGCTTTGTGCTGAACGCACTGCACAGTGTGCACTTTGGTATGCACGGTGTGTACACATTCAACGAGCAAGCGCGTCCATTGTGGTTTACTACGTAGTTACATGTACTCCAACATGGCCGCCGGAGAGTATTATGACGTCATGTGAAAAGCCTCTATAGAATGCGTTTTAAAAATCCATGCACGCCAGCCTCTCCTCAAAATGGAATTTTTGGTTAAGCGTCAATTCTGTGTGCAGATATGTTTTTGCTTACATCCCCTCATCAGCTGTAAACACATTAAAGTGTAACATCCTTTGACCTTTTACCTATTGCGTAATAGTAATTCTTGAAGAAACTGCGAACTAGTCTATTTGCTGGTCATTTGAAGATTTTCGTCTTTTTTTACATTGTCTGTGTAACTCGTCAATTAGCGTTCTTTCAACACTTCCGTAGTAATGTGCATATTTATAGCACAACTTTTGACCAATGAGGAATCGTTTTCATGTATCCACTGTATGCACGGTGTTCCTCCGCATCTTTTCGTTACCATCGCAACAATGGTGTGAAAACTTGTTGTAGAGGCTTTGCAATGGCCTCGCGGATCCTACATGCTGGAGGCCTGAGGATCTGGACAATCAAGCCAACGCACGTGGCCTTGTGTGGAACGCACAATGCTCTATGGCACGCATTCATTCAAGGGCGTCAAGTGTGGTCAACTACGAAGTTACATGTACTCCAACATGGCCGCCGGGGCATATTATGACGTGTAATAACACTTTAATAGCGCGCGGACTGTCCGCGCAATGAATTTATTTCACTCAAAGCATTGTTGTCATGGGGACTTCGAGGTTTCAAGACCATACAAACGTCACAGAAGGTTTTGATCTTCTGTACATACATGTGCATGTGCTGTTTGCTGGGCCGGGCTTACGTACGTACGCACACTGGAATGTGTACGTTTGTACGTACTTATGTAACCTTACCGTACCTACGTACGTACGAACGCAATTATGTACGTACAATAAAAAGTCAACAAAAGTTCGAGCGATCAAAGACCGTGAACATTGCGACATTATTAAACGTTAAACTAATTAAATTAATTTAAGAACGATGGAGGACTTGGATTCAATTTATCCACCTCTCAAGCTACAATGATTGTTGGAACAACACTTTACTGCATTTTCAGTTTGGTGCATTACTCCTATCTGATCGGCAGATACGTGTCACGAGCAGCACGAGGTAAGGAGTAGGATCACTAGCCTAGGCCTAGATGCCATAGGGCACGATCTAGGCTAGGCCTCAGCAACGTAAGGCCTAGCGTTAGAAGTAGCGTAAGTACATAGACCAGGATAATCATTAAAAACAAAAAATCTGAACCCAAAAGCCAAATACAGATGAACTTGTTTTAAAATCATGTGTTCATCTTATAATTTATGGTAAAATTAATTTTGTGGGGGTCATAAGAGGTAGCCTAATCACCCAGATGTTGTGATAGAAGTTACCGTGCCAATGAAATTAACAACTCTTTTACATGTGGTAAAGGACCATTGATTAAACCACTTAAAATTAAAACTGATCAAATTTCAGTAATTTCAATGATTTTATGAAAGTTTAAAACTAGATGGTCGAAAATAGCCTGAGATATTGAAAAGTGTTGGGTGTTTTTCAACTTTCCCACTAATTTAAATCAGAAACAATTTTTGGGCAAGTTCTGTTTGTGACAACATTCCACTAACATTAGGCATAACTTAATTAGGATAGTTTATCAAATCTGACCACTTAAAAATAAAATTTGTGGGTAGGCTTGGCCTATAAAGATATGTGGAAGTAAGCCATGTGGCTTACCAACCATTTTACCATAAATTTGCATGGTTTTCACTAGAGATGTTGAAAAAAGTTGAATTTTTGACCTCTTTTTTCAACATTTCATATCATAAATCCTGATCCTCTCATAGACTTAGAGTTAATTCCTCCGGATTTACACACTGTTGGAGGAACATTGGGATTTTCACAGCATGTATATACATAGACTACATGGAAGCCAATGCATGCAAGTGGCACTAGTAGTAGGGAGGGTGCTCCGCATCAGAAGAGTCAAGAGTTTTAGAGGTCAGTTACTGTTTTGGTCACATCTCATGAATCAGCATGCAGTGTTGTTTGGCTGTTTGACTCTGCATTGTGTATCACTTTCTCATGAATAGATATATTCAATACGTAAGACAGAAGTTCACAAATAGATACGCAAATAGATCCCTTTTTATGTTACAGATGGATATAAAAAGAAAGAATGATTTCATGGAATATCCATGTAAACTCAAATTTTGAAAATATGTGTTGTACTTGTAGCATTGGTTTGCTTATCCCGATGACTTGGAGGATGTGTGCTTGTGCATAGCCACCAAAACGATTTCCGAACTAACTTACGACTTAGCAGTTGTATTATTACTGCTCAATATTGAAAGCATATCATGTTTTGTGACATTTAACACGAAGCTTGAAACTAAGTTTGCCAAGATAATTCTTTATTGATCCTGAATCACCCTCTGAGAGCCCTGATGGACTCTCTTAAGATCAATAAAGTTAAAACAGTTTGTTGTGGTTCTGTAGTGAGATATATACTACTGCATCTTAACACCCAGCTAAGCTCAATAGCAGCTCTTAAAAAAGACTTGGTTTGAAGCCGGGAAAAAGGATTTTCATCAGGAAAATTTTGTATTGAATTCCAGAAGCATGACATTGATTTATTTCCAAATTTTTAACATCATTTTAGACTCCCATTAAAAAAGTGAATTAGCTTCATGATATCAAATGAAAAACATTTAAATTGTAAGCTTCTATGTGAATTCAACCAGGAGACCTACTTCCTAGTCTACAACCCTACATATAGGCCTTAGTAAAATTCTGTCAATCAGTGTGGCATGAGCCCACTGTAAGTCAGGATCCCATCTCAGCATGGTCCAAGTCCACGAGGGATATGTCACTTAATAACCCAAATTTAGGGCTTGGCAGCAACAGAAATTTTTGAGTGTAATTGTGGTTGCATGGCTCTCTGTATCTCAGTTAGGCTAGACAGCTGCTAATTAGTAACCACTGTTAGCAGCTGTCTATACATGGGGAACTGATACTGGTGGATGATCAAATTTGCCTTTAATTCACAGGGTATTTGAAGATCATTAATCCCTTCTGCTTTGTGCAACTTATCACCTGCTGTCTCACTAGAGGTAGCAAGACGATACAGAGGACACGTAGAAGAAGAAGACGAAGAAGTAAACAGAAGGATATAAGATCTATCCACTATCAGAATGGCAGCAGTCAGGATGCTGCCCACGTAACAGGTGGAGAGGGACCGATGGAGGCTGTCTCTGATAGGTTTACTGATGATTTGAAAGTTGACTTGGCAGGTAATTACTTTCAAGAGCTATAAAACTGAAATATTCCTGAGAAGTGTGGATGACTGGGAAGGAGGGATATTTCTTCCTTAAACTGCAACTTTTGATTTGTAACCATTTAAAGAGCTTTGTCTCTGGGAATTCAAAAAGTAAATTATAACAGGTAATATCTGAACTACTAGGCAAAACTACAGTATGGAGCAGAGAGCATATGCACATACCTCGTACCTCAGGCACTGTGGTGGTTTCTTGAAGACATAGCTGAATGTTTTCATTCAGCTTTAGATGATGAGCAAAAGCTAGCTTCAGCAAGCATGTAAGATGGGAACAGCTGCCAAACAAAGATCCATGACATCACATCTGCTTGCTTCAAGTTCACTCTTAGTGGAGCGGAAAATTTGCCTAATTTCTTAACTTTCTTAACTTAAATAGGCTATGCTTCATTCAAAGGAGAAATTTTCTACACCATGTATCAAAGGTTTTGCCTCCTATGTAAGGAATCCTTCCTGTAAGTGTTGTTTTTTGTACTTAAATGTTTTATTTTATGGATGGTATGGAGTTTTGAAGGAATGTCCTTGAACTGCTTGTCAGATTTAAATGAAATCAAGGCTTACCATTCTTTATTCCATTGTTGAAGTTTCACCAGCTGAGATCAAAGTTGAGGCAGAAGATGCAGAAGGAGGGTTGGTTGTGGAGGGCATCAGTGCTGAGATCAAACAGATAGAACAACCAAAGAAACGAAGAAAGAGACAGAAGAAGGAAGTCATGGAAAATCCATGGATCCCAGCTAACAGCGAACGTCCAGAAAACGTTTTGGTTTGGTTCTCAGTTTGTCCGTTTCGTCTTCGTCCAAAGTAACGTTTTTAGAACGTGTTCAAAACGTCCCGCATTTCCCACAAACTAAAGAGGACTGTCTAAGAACGTTTTTACTACGTAACAAAATAACGTTTGTAAAACGTTATAACTAGACGATTTTTAAACGTTTTTATGACGTTTTCTGGACGTTCATATTATATGAGCATTCACGAGGACTTCCCAAAGACGTTTAAGTACGTTAGAGGAAACGATGCTAGACCGCTATGGTTAAAACGTGTTCAAAACGTTTTCAAGACGTTTTCTAAACGTCATACTAGCTATAGAGTACATTCCCGATAAGTCTTAATATTAGCTTTAAATTGTTCAAAAATGCCCAATGGAGGGGCAGGTACGATGAAATTCCTTCTTCTATATACTAAAATGTACAAAAATCATGCTCAAATATGAAAATCAACGTGAGCAACTTGAGCAAGTACTGTAATTCAAAGCTGTGCCAAAGATGTAACCTACATTTTAACACTGCCACATGATTGCTGCAGCGATGTCACACAGATAAAAAATTCAGAAAATGGAATAGCCTAGGGTAATCCTCTTGCTTTTCATGCTACCCCCCCCCTCCTCACGGTCCCTCGAAAGAGCAAAACGTACATTTAATTTCCTTACGTGCACTCTGTGATATTTTGCAAATGCAACTCAGGTACAATGGGTATAGCGGTATAGGCACTAATTGGCATCCCTACGAAAATATATGGAGAAAGCGATGGGGCGGGGGGGGGGGTGGAGGGGGAATATTTTTATTCGGGAACCATGATGAACCATAGCAAAACTGATGTCAGATGCTTCCTTGGGAAAGCGATCCCCCCTTGCCTATGTGAGCGAGGACCGCAGCAATACTGTTTTATGTCTAATTGGCTTTGCAGTTTAAAATGTTAGGAACTTGGCGGAATTTCCTACCCTTTAAACCTCCTACAGTACAACCACAGGGCTGCACCTCCTGCATGGGGTGAAAAATAAAATCAGGATCCACCCCGGTGTCAGTCACCCGATCCTCCTGCTCTCATTGGCATTGCATCCATAATTTCGGTTAGCGAGGGAGGCAAAGTTCACAGTGAATCGGCTAGACAACAACACTTTATGCAACGATCTTCTACTTGTGAACATTACCTTCCCTTTCTGTTAATGACTCTATTGATGCGTTCCATAGATTGTAACAAAAGCAGTTACGGTCCAAATTTGAACGTTCCTGTCAGCAGCTCTCTTGAAAGTTCCCAGAAATCTCAACTACTTGTTCCTGGAACATCTGTCACAATCACAGTAAGTCGTAAAATCTGTTTTAAATTCTTTAAAATCGTCTTGAAGGATGCTTTCGTATGTAAAATGATGAAAATTGTTCACTTGTTGAGTCATATGTTTGTGCAAGGCACAAGCCCTTAGCCTAACAGTTAAGTGCACACGGCAGGTACAAGCCTAATGTTAGTGTTCGATAGATAGGCAGTTATACTGTCGAATGCGCGCTACCAAACTTTCCCAAAGGCTGTTGTATCGCTTTCAAGATTTTTAAACGGAATTTCAGTGCAGATGTGCACTGACAAACCCGCAGTCAACGTTCAGCCCATTATATTTACTGTAGTACCTTGAGTCAGTCACTATTTCCACCACTATGTTAATACTAGTTAAGCTTATGGTAAAATACTGTTTTGTAGCTCCCCTAGTATTGTACACTATTACTTTGATACTGAAAGTACTGTAAATAACCAGATCTCCTTGTATTGAGCTGTGATCAATCAGAAATCTCTAGCAACTCCCAGTATCAAGTTCAACTAAATTAAATGTCCAGTACCATGCAGCACGAACTGCAATACTCTTAAATTCATTTTGCCCTAATCTGAGAAAATTTTGGAAATTTTTACAAAAGTCAACTAAAATATGTCAGGTTTGGAGCTGAATCGCAAAACATGCTAAGAGTAATGATCATGGGCCATTCTTTCTTTTCAAAAATGCCATCTGATAAACATCAAAAGGGTACATTGCTTAGTCTTAGGGTAGGGAATGAGTTTAGGGAGGTGAGAGAAGTTCAGTGTACAAACTCAATACAGTTGTCCTGTACGTCACATTTTGTCCCGTACGTCACATTTTTTAATTTGATTTTTAAGCATGCATAAATTATGTTAAGAAAAATCTTGTTGAATATTTTTTTGTAGACTCCCACAAATCAGAACTTAACAAAATATTTTTTTGAAAATATTGTTTACTCTTTCATAAAACTCAAAAAATTAGGCAAAAATTGTGACGTACGGGACATACACTTTGGGAATCTGCCTAATTAGCATAATTAATGAGGTGAGCAAAGTGAGGTATTTTCTAAAATTTTTGGAAGGGTGGATGCACTATGTCTCAGATAATAGTTACTCAAATAAATCATGTAGCTGGTTTCTGGACTAAATTTTAATGTCCCATACGTCACGCTTGTTTTAATAATTATGCAAATTAGCAGCCTTCCATTTATTGTGTGTATTATTTTTTCCAAAAATTATATTAAATTTGAAAACTTCAATCCTTAAGCTTTACAATGATGCTAAATATGCCTTATTTCAATGAAATTTTAAAAATGACTTAATGGGATAGAATAGCTTGGACCTGCCCACATACAGTAAGGTTGATGTAGGTAGTGTCACAGTGTTGTAAATACAATAGACACTCAAAAGCAAGTGTCCTGGGGACCTCTGGCATTTCTTTTCAAGAATCAAAGGAAAAGCTAAATGGTCTCTTAATGTCTTCATGAGTTTCGCTCTTTCATAAAAGTACAGTATTAGGCTAAGGCCTGTAAATTTCACCCTTGGTTGGTGGTGCATTTGTGAACTTTTTATGTCAAGACGATTTATTTTCTGGTGCCCTGTAAATTACTAAAAATTAGTTATAGATTTGAATAGAGAAATACCTTGGATGCTGAATTAGAGTATTGTTCATTTTTTTTCATCCCACAGGAAACTTTGAGGTAAAGATAATAATGAAACTGAAGGAACTCAAAGAATGTCAAAAAGTGATCCTTGGGATGTTGCATGCTGCTTCACAAGAAAGCATCCCATAAGTTGATAATGATGCCTTGGATGAGCCACCAATTAAGCACTTAGAAAAGGACATTGTGCTTGACCCTGTTGCCATTGAATCCAGACACAATTTCAAATAGCTCAGCAGGACTCTCGTAAGCATGTTATGTTTTTCAAGTCCATCTTCACTTTTGGTGTAAACAATTTTAGTTGCTGTCAATAGCAGTGAACCTTACAGTTAGTGTGATACAGGTAGATAAATTGTGATTTCCAAATGGATGATGTCATGATACTGAACTTACAGTATTGTAGAGCATTCTGCAGGTTTTATAGTATTACAGAAGGCATCAACCTTGAAGCAATGTTTTCTGTTAGAAAAAATTAAACCAAACATCATTGTAATTTCCAGGCATAGAGTTTAATACTTAAGAGTTTACAACACAATTTAGTGTTCTTTGGTTTGATATCTTGTTTACAGTTAGGGCCTGACATAAGGAAGGTCGTGATAGCCATGACTATTAGTGCTATCGGTCATTCTGTATGTTTATGCATGTGTGTAGAACATATGTATGAATGTGCAGTGGGTATGTTTTTTATCCACTTTTGCAAAATATTTTTTTATATTACGTCTTTTCCCAGGAACCCCCTGAATGACAACATGCGGAGGGTGGTACATCACCTTAGAACCAACTTCCTGCGGTATGATCGATTGATCATTTGAATTTGTGTGCTACTAAACTGTAGAAGAGAGAAGAGGGGTCTGATGGCAAGCACCATTTTCAAGATCATTTTGAGTAAGTTCCTTCATTTCTTAAACTCCATTTTGAGATTAAAGTGATGATTTGAGAGCAGCTTATTTAGTAAAATCAAGCCAAAGGGTGCAATTCCTACTAACCAATTTCCTGTTCTTTGCCCAGTCTAGACCATGGTTTGTTTATTTCCCTGTTTTACAAATTCTGATTTGAATCTGTTGGCAAGTGTTTACAATGTAATTTCAGAGGTCACATGGTGTCCCATGGTGTCATAATACATTATAAATTAGTTAAGTGTTAGGAACAGAAATTGGTCTAAATTGTAAAGAAATGGTAAACATCCTGATGATCAATATGAATTAACACTAAAATGTTTCTACCTAATTGATTATGTCTGGTGTCTTGAGAAAATTTATACTGTATGTAGGAACTGAAGGAAAGTTTCTCCTTAAAGAGTATCTCAAGTCAAAAAAAATTGAAAATTTATATTAAATCGCATGAAATATGAAGGTTAACAGTCCAACTCCAATCTTTCTAAGATATTCCTTATCTGAGATATGAAATGTTGAAGTTTTTTCTCCCTCAAATTAAAATGACACATTGTGCAATAATTTGTGATGTACAGTACAGTAATTGTTATACTACTCAAATTACAATCTTTGTATTTCTTTTGTTTTTTCTGAAAGTTACTGCACCTTATGCCAAGGTGTGCTGGTACTCTTACTCCTATGGGTTAATGTGCAGTATTATTAATTAAGCCCTCTCCGTGCAACATGCTGTGCAAGTTTAACAGGAAATGTTCAAGGTCATAAAACATTTTTAATATTTAAGGGAAACAAAGAAGGTAATGTGAGTGGTACAACAAGAAAGTTGCATACATTATTGCACAATGGACTACATTAATTTGCTTTAAAAAGTTAACAAATTACTTTCCACTTTTTACATCTCGGTTCAAGAATGTCCTGTTGTATGAAGATAGGAGTTGAACTGTTAGAATTTTTTCATGCTGTTTAATACATATATTTTTGAATTTCTTTTTTAGGTACACTTTAATGCCCTGGTGCCCAACCAGGGATACTAGTACCCCGTCAGACTAGTAACCCTAGGGGTATCAATAAACACCACAGGTTGAGGTTGTACATGGGATGCTTCTCAGACAATTTTTAAAAAGCATTGCTGAATAATAAGAAGTATTATTAGACCTCATTATACCACCGTAAAGAAACTTACTAATTTTGTCATTTTAAAATTGCGCACAATTTACTGTTTATCTAAACTCCATGAAAATTTTCAAGGGAGGAGGCACCCTCCTGTTGGAACAAATGCTTTTGTATTTCCAGAGATGCGCCTTTAAGAACCAAGCTAAATGTCAGTGCACATTGTACTTTGTTTAAGGTCATTTTCTGTGATCAAAATATTGTGACTATACTTCTTTCATTGAGAAATACATGTAATGTAATTATATTGTTGTTTTTGCAGATATTTATGAACCAGGACTCTGAACTAAATTATTTTTGAGTGACTATGGTATCATGTCTTATCTGAGACGCATCATCAGACCAACAGACTTTTCAGTTGCTACTGATAATTGATTTATGATGGAATGGTAATATTGTCACCATAGGTCTAGCCTGCGTAGCCGCTCTGGGGCAGCTGCCCCTCAGACCCTGCCGCTAATGGTAAAAAATCCTTTCAATGAGCCCAAACTTTGATGGCCTTAATATTCAAGAGCACCCACCACAATTGTTCTATTCCTGAAGTAGGTGTTGCTAAATGACTCTTTATCTTTGCATTGCAAAGTTGACCACAAAGTTGTTCAGACCAGAAACAAAACGGTAGGCTTATTATGTCTGCCAAGGCGATTCTATTGCAGATGGAAGTCTTCATCATGGGCAGCATGTTACTCTCATTTTAACCAAAAGTCTTTGGTTAAAAAATATCGAACTGTCTTTCCTCATGGCTGTGTGCTACAGTTAGTTGTTCGTATTAAGTGGCTGTACTGTGTGTGTATGTTTACATGATGGTACCATGGAGGATACAATACCAGTGCCAAATTACATTGACTCCTGTGACTGTGTACTGTACTGTTGTAGAATGATAGCAATGTATCTCACATGAATAAACATTTAATAACCTTGCTAAAACCAATTCACTTAGAGAAATGATGTTTGCATTGGATTTCTATGCACAATATACCAGAATTAAGTTACATAGCATTGGTGCCTGGTGGTACACTATAAAAATGTCTCTGGACTTTTCTTTAGTCTTGAAGTTCTGAGGAATTTTTCCGGACTGTGGAATTAAGCTTTTTTGAGAGATTGTGTCAGAACCTTCAATTTTTTATGAGGGTTTTTCATCCTTGATATTGCCTTTGGCAACTGTCTGTCTTTCAAACCTCAAACATTCTGTTAAAATTATAACATCATGATTGCTAAGATTATTGTTGGTACTTGCCAGGAGTATTTATACATCAAAATCTCAAGAGTAGATGGGGATTTCCTAGCAAGCTCCTTATGGGTCAATTTAATTGACCCTTATTTGGAAAATAGTACATTGTTTGGTCTCTATTCAGTGTGATTTGTACAGTATATAAGTGTGTGAGTTGGCCATCTCTTCAATACTTTTAAGTTGTTGCAAATCATGATTCTTTTTGTACACCAGTCTTGCTTGAGAGTGTTATTAATGAATGTGTAACAATCTATTCAATGTTGTAAGTCGTAAGTCTTGATTTTTTGTTTGCACCAGTCTTACTTGAAAGTGTTGTAAATGAATCTTTACCAATCTGTTCAATGCTGTAAGAAGTTGTTAACCTTGATTCTTTGTTTACACCAGTCTTGCTTCGGAGTTTTAACCCTTACCGTTGTTTGGGTCCTTTCGACCCATGCGGAGAGCCTCGGCTGTCACCTTGCCTTTACTGTTTCTCGCGCAGAGCTCGAAACTGCGAGTAGCTACCCGAAAATTCGGCCACAACAACGTGAGAGACTATAGTTTGAGGTCGCAGGGTCATTTGCCTTCGGGTGCCGTTGCGGGGCGGGCTACGTCCGCTTTTCCGCCCAGTCCCGAGGCACGCAAATATGCCTTGTTCTGAGCACAACGGTAAAGGGTTAAATAAATCTTTACGAGTTTATGTGTTCGATAAACTGTGATCTGTGCATATTATGTAAAAAAGAAAGTAACAAACTTGACAAAATTCACTTTCACCTTTTGTTAAACAAGGATTTTTATGTCCCAATGAATTCCCTGCCAATTACAGTATATAGCATTTGACCATGCAGGTCTTTGTTCAAGAGGAGCAGTTTTTAAGTGTTCACTTTGTTGTTGTGATTTGATATCAGTTCCAAAGCATGTTAATTTGAGCTGTTCTTCCCAGTAAAGCCATTTGGCTCTAAATGAAACTCAGTTGGTGGTGTAAATGATTGATCTAAGAAAAAACTGTCAACATTTCAACTCGCCACTAACATAAAGCTGCCATTATGAGTATACTGCAGTACCACCCGCTTTCATTTTGATATTGAAGTACAGTATCAAATGATATTTTGGTTCCTGTTGTATACCACCTTATATTTTACTGTACATGAGTATGGTTCAAGTTTTTCTCAGATTTTTTCTCAAGATTTTCCAAGCGATGTTTACTACAAACCATGCACATCTATGAAGTTTACTTAATTTTTTTCATTCCAAAGTTTCTAATGCTTACATTACTGCCTTTTCATTGGCTTTCCTGTTGCATGCAGTTGCAAAACTAAGCTGTAATACTTTTGTATTAAAAATAGCTGCTGATCTGTGCTCAGCATTTAACAGCCTCAGGCTTAAAATTTGTAGTTTTTGTCTGCAAGGCTTTATATAATATCTGTATTGCTTTCATTTTTGAAATTCCTCTAAACCATTCTGTTTACAGTAATAATTTATAATGCATAAAAGTAGGTCTAACTGCAGCACGAAACGACCATTTCTACAAATTAAGTATTATGCAATTTAGATTTCTCAAATATCAGCTTTGATAGGAATTTAATTGCTCTATAAGCATTAACTGTTATTAGCTTGGTTTTCTTTGTCGTCGCCCAGGCTCTATTTCTTTGTCATGCAGAGCGATGTACAGTATGTGTATACTGGATGTAAAATTCAACTGTACCATATATCATTAAGTGGTACCTTGTGCAAACATTAATCACAGCAATGATGCTTTCAGTGTGTATATGTGCAGATATAGAGCTGTATGATCCTTTGACATACTTCCTTGCCAGCACTAAGAAGTTAAGAATAGTCTTTTGTGATCACTTTATTAAAGATAGTATGATTACAGTTACATGCAGTAGGTCAAGAAAATGAAAACCATTTATATATTGTTTTTCTCTTTCATTAGCCTTATGTTTGTCTTTAAAGTTAAGTGAAATTTCCTTCCTCTCCCAGCAAATTTCATTTGTTAGTACTAATGGTCCTAATCAGGTGACCATAAAACAGCCCAACTTCACAATGGTCTATCGCATGGAGAGGTTGAGGGATACATAAGCAAAATTCACCTTTCATTTATTTTGGTTTAGGTACGTAAATTTAAATCCGTAAGCACCTGAGATATTTTGACGTCATCGAAGTTTCCTGACATTTTTTCCTAGGTACGATACACTTTATTCGCCTCTGAAACGTTTCTTTTGACTTCCTGTATAATTTTCGCATTTCCCTAAATTTTTTCTGAAGATAGAAGACGCTTTCCCTACAGCCCTATAAAGCGTTTTCGAGACGTCAGAGACGCTTTATGTACGTCTCCAGTACGTTCTCTGGATGTCCTGGGTGATTTTTGTACGTCCCTAACACGTTTCCTGAACGTTCTTGTACCTTTTACTTACGTCCCAGACGTTTTCCGTACGGACCAGCAAAGGTTTTATAAACGTTTTCTACGTCTGAATAACGTTTTGAGAACGTCTCTAAAAAACGTTTTGAAAACGAATGAAAAGTCCACAAAAACACGTCTTTAAAACGTAGTTCTAGACGTTTGCGAAACGAAAGTGGTTACGTTTGAAGAACGTTCAGGAAACGTTTTGTTGTTAGCTGGGATTGAATGGAAGAAGGCCTCAGTGTACAGGAAAGAAATGAAGGAAAGAAAGATCAGTGAGTGCTTAAAATTAATAAATGTTTGCTTGCATGATTAATTTCTGCTTTTATGGATAAAGGAGAGAGCTTGAAACATATGTAAGGAAATCTACCTTTACTGAAGTTTAGTGTTGAATAACTTAATGCAAGCCACAGAATTTCACATGAACGAATGTTCAGGGTCGTTTGTCTGTTATGTGATGATGAAACCATGCAACTGGAAAATCAGGTACCATACATTATTTCATTGTCAATGTCTTAAAATGTGAAGAAGAAAAATTTGAGCAAATCTGATCGTAGGCTGTGGTATTGTTACGATCACAGACATTTGCTTAATTAACATTTCCTTCCCAGCTCCAAAATTATTGCATTTGTGTTGTCAACAAGATGTATATTTATAATCTTGCTTGTGATTCACAAGCACACTGTAACTGTGTTACATAGAGACTTGCCAACATATAACCCCCCCCCCCCCCCCCAGCTTGCAAGGACTGCAAGTGGCAGTAACATTCTGGTTTGGCATGCGACGTAAGCTGAGCCCTGCAGTCTTTGTTAAGACAGTATGCCACCTCAAGTATACCGAAAAGAAAAAAAATCACGGAATATTTCAATAATTGTTAAAAGTGTTATTTAATGCAAATCTACACTTTGCCCCTCTGTGTAAAGTACTAAGATATGAAACCGTAAATATTCACAAAAAGGTTTCGAAATGAAACAGGCTGTTACATATTACATTAGTTTACCCCAAAATGGTGCTCGTGCAGACTAAATAGTTTCTGATTGAAAGCTATGTTAGTATGCCCTGATATCAACACCAGGCTAGATAAGTAAGAATGCACAATGACACAGCATATTGTATGCACTAATGCAAGCAAAGGTCGCAAGCATGACGTCATTGGTTTACTTTTGGTAGTTTCA
Source organism: Holothuria scabra (assembly GCA_037179385.1). Lineage (NCBI taxonomy): Eukaryota > Metazoa > Echinodermata > Holothuroidea > Aspidochirotida > Holothuriidae > Holothuria > Holothuria scabra. The sequence goes on along the minus strand of CM074185.1, from coordinate 33,148,021 downwards.
GACTTGCAAGAGAATACCAGGGCACTGATTGGTTGATATTGGGTTTTATGCAAAGGTTTTTCCGTATTTCTTGACTAGTAAGGAAAAATCAACACTTACAGAAAGTATCAAACCTTGAGATAAGATGCAGTTATAGCAACATAATTCATATTTTGTTTGTTTCTTTTTATGGGGGGGTGGGATGAGGTATGTGAGGGCTGATTAAATAAAAATCTTAAATTGAACACAGTTTTAAGGGGACATGATTTTTGTATATATTTTTATTGGAGGGGGAAGGGGGCTAAAACAAGTTAAAACAAAGGCATGTTATGCCGGATAAGGAATTCTCTAGTAAAAACCTCCAAGTGACAGTCTTTTGATGGAAACAATAGTGAGTCAATCAATGCAGTACTAGATAATGATGCTTTGATCAAGTCTGCCTGGTCACACCAGCTCACCTCTTATCAGATATTGTTCTCACCAAGACAAAGGGCTGTCTTTTGGCAAACTGATGCAGCATAAATGCTTGCTAATTGCAAAAAGAACTGTGGGCTATTTAAAAAGGATGATCTAACTGATAGCATATGCTTGATAAGACAGTTTTGTGAAGACATGTGGAAAGTACAAACTCAGTGCCCTTCGGAGAGAATGCGTCAAGAGGTCATTTTCTAAACATGTGTTCACCACTTTTAGCCTATTCAAATTTGCCTGTTCAATTTTTTTAACATTTTCTAAACATATGTGTTCACCACTTTTAGCCTATTCAAATTTGCAGTAATATTTTTTAACAGGTGAGTTTGATGGTAGGATAGGAAAAATGAGTATAATACTTGTTTTAGAATAACCACCCTTTGGTTTTCAATTTACAAAATGGGGTAGTGACAATCACAGTTTCAATGACACACAGAGGAGACACTAATTATCTGCAGACTTTGCGAAGAATACAAATATTTCTGTCCTAATTCATGATTACACTCCCTTTCAAGAAAACCAAAACAAGAGTAAATAAAGCATACATAGAAGAAAATAATACCATGGTATGAGTGGGAAAAGTTAGAACTGATCATTTTCCAGTAGCTTAAGGTTCATATTTTTTAGTAATGTTTGAAATGTCTGTTTTCCCATACTTTCTGTTTAAAATTATCTTTCAGACAAAAAAAAAAATCTGGAATATTTCAATAATGGTTAAAAATGTTAAATGCAAAACAAAACTTTGCCCCACTGTGTTAATTACTAAGATATGAAACCGAAAATATTCACAAAAAGGTTTTGTAATGAAACAGGCTGTTACACATGCTGTGTTATGCCGGATACGGAATTTTCTAGTAAAAACCGTCAAGGGACAGTCTTTTGAACAATACTGAGTCAAACTCCACAGTTCTAGATGATGGCGTAGTGATCCCGTCTGCCTGGCCACACCAGCTAATCTCTTATCAGATTTTGTTCTCACCAAGACAAAGGGCTGTTCATTAACAAACTGGTGCAACAAAGCTGCTTACTCATTTCCAAGTGAACTGTGGGCTAATTAAACCCATCATCTAACTGATAGCATATGCTTGATAGATAGTTTTGTGAAGGCAAGTGGTGAGTGCAAACTCAGTGCCCTTCGGAGAGAACGGGTCATGATATTATGTTTCTGATTGAAAGTTTTGTTAGCATGCCAGCCTAATGTCAACACATGGGAGGGGGAAGGGGGCTAAACCTAGATAAAAGGTCATTTTCACCACTTTTAGCCTATTCAAATTTGCAGTAAATTTTTTAACAGGTGAGGGTGATGGTAGCTTAGGAAAAATGAGTATTATACTTATTTTAGAATAACCACCCTGTTCGTTTTCAACTTACAAAAATGAGACAATGGCAATCACACTTTCAGTGATATACAGAAGAGACAGTACCTTATCTGCAGACAGAGGAGAATACAAATATTTCTGTCCTAATTCATGATTACACTCCCTTTCAAGAAAACCAAAACAAGAATAAATAAAGCACTCATAGAAGAAAATAATACCATAGTATGAGTGGGAAAAGTTAGAACTGATCATTTTCCCAGTAGCTTAAGGTTCATATTTTTTAGTAATGTTTGAAATGTATGAATTTTCCTATACTTTCTGTCTAAAATTATCTTACAGACAAAGTGGGTTTGCAGTTTACTGATCAGTTTGCTGGAACCAGTACAACTAGCAAGCAAGTGGATGGTGGGCAGGCATTAATTGAGAAGGAAGTGGGAAGCACCCAGAACTCTTTAACAGACAACAAAAGTGGATCAATGAAGAGCAATGGAGATGGCCCGTTTACCAGTGATGTCTGTGTCACACACATTACAGCAGAAAATCCACACAAAGCCACAGAAGAAACCATCCTTAGGGAACCTGTGCCTAGGCTCCAGACAGCAGATCAGAACCCATGGAAAGTTGCCAGAGAAGTGGACCTGTGCAATGACAAACATGCAGAAGGAATCAAGGTACTGTATTTATAGGGGACCATTTTTGCTTTCCATGATAAGAGAAACCAATGCAGTCATGATGGTGTGTATATCTATGTGTGTGTGTTTGCCTGTAGGTGTGTAAGTGTGTGTATTTGTGACACTCCTTGTTAACACATTGTCTAACAGTTTTCAAACTTGGTACATACATGCCCCATATTAAGAGGAAGAACCCTTTTGTTTGGGGGGAATTCAAAGGTCATCTGGTTCACAGGGGTCAAAGACCTGTAACACTTAAATTTAACTTGTTAACATCGTATCTCAAAACTGGAATGTCTGACAGTTCTGAAACTTGGTACATAGATGCTCCCCAAAAAAGGAAGAACCCTATTGGTTTTGGTGGAGTTTTAGGGTCATCTAATTCAACAATTAACTAACTTGTTAACACAATATCTTAAGATGGGAATGCCTGACAGTTTTCAAACTTGGTACATGGTTCCTCCATTTTGATAGTAAGAATCCTGTCATTTTTGGTGGAGTTCAAAGGTCACCTGGGGTCACAGAGGTCAAAGATGCAAAAAACTTAACATTCAACTTGTTAACACCAAAATCTCAATGTAGTAATGCTTGACAGTTTTAAAACTTGGTACATAGATGCTCCATATTAACCCTTTACCGTTGTGCTCCAACCGGGGCATATATTTGCGCGCCTCGGGACTGGGCGGAAAAGCAGACGTAGCACGCCCTGCATCAGCTTCCGTAGGTTATTGACCCCTTGACCTTAAACTATTGTCTCTCTCGCTGTTGTGGCCGAATTTTCGGGTAGCTACTCGCAGTTTCGAGCTCCGCGTGAAACAGCAAAGATGGGTGACAGCCGCACTCTCCGTATGGGTCCAGAAGGACCCATACAACGGTACTAAAGGGTTAAAATAAGCCCGTGGAGTGTGTTTACTGCAAAGCTGATCCCGCTCTCTCTGCGTGTGTGCACAGACCCGTGCTGCAGATACTTTAGAGTAACCCTTTACCACTGTGATCCAGTCGGGGCACATTTGCGCGCCTTGGGAGTGGGCAGAAAAGCGGACGTAGCACGCCCCGCATCATCTTCCGTAGGTTATTGACCCCTTGACCTTAAACTATTATCCCTCTTGTTGCTGTGGTCGAATTTTCGGGTAGCTACTCGCAGTTTCGAGCTCCGCGTGAAACAGCCAAGATGGGTGACAGCCGCGCCCTCCGTATGGGTCCAGAAGGACCCAAACAACGGTAAAGGGTTAAGAGGAAGACACCTTTTGTTTTTGGTTGAATTCAAATGTTCATCTGAGGTCAAGGCGGTCAAAGAACTGAAACACTCTAAATTTAACTTTTTTAAATAATATCTCAGGATAGGAATGTCTGAAAGTTTTCAAACTTGGTACACAGATGCCCCTCCCCCCCCAAAAAAAAGGAAAAACCCTATCACTTTGGGTGCAGCTCAAAACTCATCTGGGGTCACAGGGGTGAAAGACCCGAAACACTTTACATTCAACTTGTTGACACAAAATCTCAAGATAGGAATATCTGAAAGTTTTCAAACTTAGAACATAGATGCCCCATGTTAAGACAAAGAACCCTTTCATTTTTGGAGGAGTTCAAAGGTCACTTGGGGTCTCCAGGGAAAAGACCTGCAATCAATTCATACTTAACTCATCAACACAATATCTCAAGAATTAATGAAAACTTGTATATACTGTACATGCCCCATTATGAGAAGGGGAAGAACCCTAGTTTTTAGCTGAGTTCAAAGGTCATTTGGGGTTAACAGGGATCAAAGAACACATCACACTTTGCTTTTTTTGTGTAAACTGTATAACCATGTAAATTAGTTTTGTTATTGATTCAGTGATAAGAGAAACCAATGCAGTCATCCATACCGACTTGCCATACTAAATCGCTCCATGCCAACTCGCTCTTTAAACATACCAATTAAGTCCCCCATGCCAACAACCAACTCGCTCTGTGGCCATTCAAGAATAAGCAAAGTAGAGAAATTGTGTTATGTTTCGTATTGCAGTAAATTTTGATTAGAAAACGGTTCCTATCTTTTTTAGTGGAGGTCAAAGGTCATCTAGGGTGACCCAAATAAGTTTTTGAACATATGCTACTGTAGACTGCTTATCTAACATTTGACTGAGAAGATATACGACATCTTAGAAAATCATCGAAAAGTTGATGCATTTTTGCATTCTGGCTCTAAATCAGACTATTGGTCCAGTAAATGAAATTGTGTTTTGCTTTAAAGGGAGAGTGCAGTTTCTCCAAGATCTATTGAAAAAATTACTTTCTCATACATACAGGTTGCCTCTGATTGCACTTTCTAAGAGTGTTTCTCTCGTCACATGAAGTATCCTTAAAAGATTTGTAAAGTCTTCAACTCCAGCCAGCAATCAGCAGCTATTACACTCAATTAACTTCAATAGGTCAAATGACCATCATCCCTTGATACCAAGGCCAGCTGTGTTGAAGCATTGTCATTGCAATTTGCAGCCAAAATGCTAATTTGTAAACAATAGATCAGCTGTTCAGTGTTGTGAATTGAAAGATAATGTTACAGTGTGATAGCAGGTTTTCCTGGTGTTAAATAACCTGAATAGACAAGTTAATTGCATATCCCTGTCTTGGCTATAGTACACATCGGGTGGTTCACTATGAATCTTTTAAAGGAATGATTATCTCACAGTCTGTAGGTTTCTGTGTAGAAACATTGAATTCTGAAATTAAGGCAAACCAATGAGTTATGCTGCCTGATTTAGGGCAGAAGTAACAAAATGTTGTCAAATGATTGAACATGATGAAATGGTCCCTCTTACTTTTTGTTACATTATTCCCCTCTGCCTGATTAACTCTTATCACTTCAGAAAGGAAAAGAAGCCCACTACATGCAGACTCGGTTAATTCAAGTTTCATATCTGATTTATTGATTGACAGTAAAAGATGTCTTTCAATACACAAAAAGTTGCGTAACATTTGGGGTTAGCAAACAGGTCAGTCAGCATGTGTTAATTGCTTTTCACGCAGTGTGAACACAATGAAAACACAGCTCATTTGAGGTCACAGATCATGTAACAAACTCAGATATTAGTTACACCCCACACCACCTTTGATGTACTGGGGTGTCTATGTTGCTTTTTCAAGAAGCGACGTCACAGCATGAAAGAAAGCCATTCTTGATATTGTGGCGTGATGTTGACAATCCAAATTTTGGGAGTGTCATTTTTGCTGTAAGGACCAAAAGCTTACTCAAATATAAAACTGACCCTTATTGAGATGATCTCAAAAATGTTGCAGAGGGAGGATAGATACCCCCATGCACCCACAAGATGTTAGCCAGCAAAGCCTAAGAATGGTTGTCTGTAAGTTAATATATGTACTGTATATAAGTATATGTATTGACATTTGCTTGTAAACACTCCAAGTAGGGCAACCTTGCAGTACTTTGTATATGCAAATACCACTCATGATTTGAAGCTTCTTATTATTTTTAGTTAAGGTTCAAGGTTATCAAATGCTTGAAACTTTGTAAACATGATTTATCTTAATTAAAATCCATGCTTACAGACACAACTTCCTGAGTAGATGAACCCACTCGTTTTGGTGGAAGTTGTAAGCCATTGGTCACTAGCTATCATATAAACATTTGTCAGCACTCATGTATTCCAAACTGGATAGTGTTAAGGAATCTCATGCTTAAGATATCTATGACCCATGTAAGGTAGTTGCTTTTTTTTTTGTAGAAATCAAAGGTTATATGGGGTCACCAGAGGTATAAATAAAGCTTTAAACTTTGTAAACACATTAGGCATAAGCTACCTCTATGCAGTCTGGTTACTGTTTGTTTACACAATTCCTCATGCTTCAGTGCCAGCACAACCAGCCTACATGTGTCCAAAGAGATGAGCCTCTTGTCGTGGTCTGCTGAGGCAGCTCTGGTTGCAAACTTGGCTTGCACTGAATAAACAGTCTCTGCCTTTATAAATGAGGTTTTCAGTGGGACATAGTGCTGGACATGGCAACTACTATTGACAGAAAGCTGATAATAGGAAGTCGGGTTGACCTTGCTGTAACATCAATTTTTCAACAAATAGGGGGGTGTCGCGTATAAATTGTATAGAGGCAACCTTATATGCCTAATGTTGCAGAGGGTCCAACCACACACACCTTCTAATCTGGAGATTCTCCTGCCTGGACTCCCTAGCAATCTGGAGACTCTGACTCAATGAGCTCATAGACTAGATTATGAGCACAATGAATCATTCAGATCTTCAGTGGATTAACATGCACTATATCAGTATATACATGTGCTTATTACAGGCATACGGAACGGCCTCAACAGATGAGCATTTGGTGATATGCAGATGTATACAGTATGTTGTTTTTGTTAATATTTACTTTCATATTTTAAAAAGGATGGCAGTATAGTAGAAGGCTTGTTTTAAGAGAAATGCATCTTAACATGCTTTTTGTGATGTCTGCCTTTAAACAACTGTGAACCTGAGACTGCACTTTGCCCAAAAAGTGCTGCAATAAAATTCTAAACCTGACTTCCTGTTTCACACCTTGCTCCATTTTATCCCTTTGCATCAGCTAGCCTACACACATAAACTTGAAGACCGTGCATATTGTTTGCACTCAGCTGAACTACTGTCACAATGGATATATTACATAATAGTTGGATGCTCACACAATGGTTCAGTGTTCATCCAGGCTATAGCCAGCAGTTAGATGAGCGGCCAGCTACAGCATGACCTTCAAATAAGATAAACAGGAAATGCAACAGTCTTTACAACTTCAAGTAAAGGCAATTTATTTCTTCATGTGGAGACACAAAGCTAGGGTAGGGAAAATTCAACTCAGATTGTGGGGGAAGGGGGGGGGTGGAGGGGAGGCAGAAATTTGAGCAAATGACCTACAATCAGAAGATTGCCTACCAAAAGCAAGAGAGTTGGAGTCTCTGAACATGATATTAAGCTCATGCTTAGCATGTGGATGGTCCATAGTAAATGACTGATCCCTAAATCAAGTGGAAGTCAAAGTTCATTTGGGACCATCAGAGGTTAACAGGTCAAAACTTTGTCAACACATCTCATTGAAAAGTGAGGAATCTCACACATCACCTATGGGTGACCCACATTCACATTGAGTCAGATGATACTGTATTAAGTACCCTTGTTTAATTAAATGGGCCTAATTCTCAGTGCTCTTTGTTGGATATCAAACACGTATTGGGTCATCAAAGCTTAATGGGTCTCCACTATATAATAAGTAGACTTAAATGGCCCCTGCTGTTCTAGGTGCTAGTCAGTGACCTTTTAGAGTCATTTTGGTAGCCTTGATCAATATGGTATAAGTGTACTTACTGACTTGATCTGTGCTTGAAAATCCTAGACATTCTTTGCCAAAAATGTTAGGACAGTTATTTTATGAAACATTTTCTATTTTTAAAAAAAATTGAACATTCTTAATGAATCACTAAGCATTGTACTTGTTTATTTAATTTTATTTGTCATTATTGTTTGATTAAAGGTCCCTTCATGGGAGTTTCCCAATGGCAAACAACATCATCACCCTAGGGCTGCCTACAGAATAACACCAAACCTCTGTACTTCTTCATCTGTGAACCATACATCGAGTGCTGAATGGAAAGTACCTGTAACATACAAGAAGAGTCTTGGTCACAAGAAGAAGACATTTAAAAAGCCAGGTAGCTCTCCTTGTAATGCCACAGCCTCACATTTTGCTGTCAACATCACTTCAATTATAACATCTGGAAGTGACAAAAACCTGGAGAATCACATTACCAAGGGTCAAGATCTTTCTCCAGTCACCACAATTGAGACACCAGCAATGAATGTCTCTGTGACAGAGGATGTCTGCACAACACCCCAGACTGATGCTGAAAACATCACTTCAATTATAACACCTGGAAGTGACAACAACCTGGAGGATCACATTACCAAGGGTCAAGATCTTTCTCCAGATGAAACTATTGAGACACCAGCAATGGAAGTCTCTGTGACAGAAGATGTCTGCACAACACCCCAGACTGATGCTGTCAACATCACTTCAATTATAACATCTGGAAGTGACAACAACCTGGAGGATCACATTACCAAGGGTCAAGATCTTTCTCCAAACACCACAATTGAGACACCAGCAATGGAATTCTCTATGACAGAAGATGTCTGCACAACACCCCAGACTGATGCTGTCATCATCACTTCAATTATAACATCTGGAAGTGACAACAACCAGGAGGATCACTTTACCAAGGGTCAAGATCTTTCTCCAGATGAAACTATTGAGACACCAGGAATGGACGTCTCTATGACAGAAGATGTCTGCACAACACCCCAGACTGATGCTGTCAACATCACTTCAATTATAACATCTGGAAGTTACAACAACCTGGCGGATCACATGACCAAGGGTCAAGATCTTTCTCCAGATGAAACTATTGAGACACCAGCAATGGAAGTCTCTGTGACAGAAGATGTCTGCACAACACCCCAGACTGATGCTGTCAACATCACTTCAATTATAACATCTGGAAGTGACAACAACCTGGAGGATCACATTACCAAGGGTCAAGATCTTTCTCCAGACACCACAATTGAAACACCAGCAATGGAATTCTCTATGACAGAAGATGTCTGCACAACACCCCAGACTGATGCTGTCATCATCACTTCAATTATAACATCTGGAAGTGACAAAAACCTGGAGGATCACATTACCAAGGGTCAAGATCTTTCTCCAGACACCACAATTGAGACACCAGCAATGGAAGTCTCTATGACAGAAGATGTCTGCACAACACCCCAGACTGATGCTGTCAACATCACCTCAATTCTAACATCTGGAAGTGACAACAACCTGGAGGATCACTTTACGAAGGGTCAAGATCTTTCTCCAGATGAAACTATTGAGACACCAGCAATGGATGTCTCTATGAAAGAAGATGTCTGCACAACACCCCAGACTGATGCTGCCAACATCACTTCAATTATAACATCTGGAAGTGACAACAACCTGGCGGATCACATGACCAAGGGTCAAGATCTTTCTCTGGATGAAACTATTGAGACACCAGCAAAGGAAGTCTCTGTGACAGAGGATGTCTGCACAACACCCCAGACTGATGCTGTGAACATCACTTCAATTATAACATCTGGAAGTGACAACAACCTGGAGGATCACATTACCAAGGGTCAACATCTTTCTCCAGACACCATAATTGAGACACCAGCAGTGGAAGTCTCTGTGACAGAAGATGTCTGCACAACACCCCAGACTGATGCTGTCAACATCACTTCAATTATAACACCTGGAAGTGACAACAACCTGGAGGATCACATTACCAAGGGTCAAGATCTTTCTCCAGACACCATTATTGAGACACCAGCAGTGGAAGTCTCTGTGACAGAAGATGTCTGCACAACACCCCAGACTGATGCTGTCAACATCACTTCAATTATAACATCTGGAAGTGACAACAACCTGGAGGATCACATTACCAAGGGTCAAGATCTTTCTCCAGACACTATAATTGAGACACCAGCAGTGGAAGTCTCTGTGACAGAAGATGTCTGCACAACACCCCAGACTGATGCTGTCAATATCACTTCAATTATAACATCTGGAAGTGACAACAACCAGGAGGATCACATTACCAAGGGTCAAGATCTTTCTCCAGACACTATAATTGAGACACCAGCAATGGAAGTCTCTGTGACAGAAGATGTCTGCACCACACCCCAGACTGATGCTGTCAATATCACTTCAATTATAACATCTGGAAGTGACAACAACCTGGAGGATCACTTTACGAAGGGTCAAGATCTTTCTCCATATGAAACTATTGAGACACCAGCAATGGAAGTCTCTGTGACAGAAGATGTCTGCACAACACCCCAGACTGATGCTGTCAACATCACTTCAATTATAACATCTGGAAGTGACAAAAACCTGGAGAATCACATTGTCAAGGGTCAAGATCTTTCTCCAGTCACCATAATTGAGACACCAGCAATGGAGGTCTCTATAACAGAGGATGTCTGCACAACACCCCAGACTGATGCTGTTAACATCACTTCAATTATAACATCTGGAAGTGACAACAACCTGGAGGATCACATTACCAAGGGTCAAGATCTTTCTCCAGACACCACAATTGAGACACCAGCAATGGAAGTCTCTATGACAGAGGATGTTTGTACAACACCCCAGACTGATGCTGTCATCATCACTTCACTTATAACATCTGGAAGTGAAAACAACCTGGAGGAGCACATTACCAAGGGTCAAGATCTAAGTTCTCCAGATACCAAAATTGAGACACCAGCAATGGAAGTCTCTGAGACAGATTGTGTCCTCAAATCTCCTGATTACACCCTCTCAAAGTCTGATGCTACCAACACTACTTTATCTGAAAGAGATACCATTCTTGAGGCAGAGAACATCAACAAGCAAGATCTCACCTCAGAAACAACTATTAAGACATACACAAAGGGAGACCTGACTGATGAAGAGGATAGTGGGCATCCCCAACAGACTGAAGCTCACATTACTGCAGCAGAGAGGACATTGGAGTGTCATGATGCTGTATGGAAGTCAACTCAGACAGATCCAGTTATTGTCATTTCACTGTCATTTGCAGCTGGAACAAACTTTACAGAACAGAAAACCAACAAAACATACACTCCTGAATGTGATGTTTGTGAGCAAAATGGCAAATATAGCATCATCCAATATCAGAGCAACCTTGCCCATATCACTTCAGGTGTACTCAGAGAACGTGAAATGTGTTTAGAAGAACAAAACACAAAAGACCAAGATACATCTCTGGAGGTTTCTGACAAGTTAAACAGAGCAGCCATTGCTAATTCTATACATACCTCAGAAACATCCCAATCACCTCAAGTTGAAACTACTTACAACCCTTCAGACAAAACCTCATTTACAGAACAGAACACAGAAGAACATGGTTCCTCTCCTGAGACTACTATCATCATGAATCAATCTACTGGCCCCAAGGATCATCAGGAAAATTTAAATAAAAATGAATTGTTGAATAATACCTGTGCTGATGTTCAAACTCTACCAACAACAACAAAAATGAGAGATGGTGCAGATGTTCCCAAACTGCCAACTGCTCCTGATGCTCTCAAAGAAATTGCATCTCCGTCATTTAAAAGAGAAGAGGTAAAGCCAAGTTTCCAAGTTATTCCAACAGTTGAAGAGAGTGTTCCCTCTGAAGTGAAAACAGCTCCAACATTTTCAAATAACTCACAAGAAAGAAAAGGGGACATGCAGTCTGAAGTACAGGATGCCACAGAAAGCTCAACAGCAATTTCTACTGACAGTGGGTTAAACAAAAAACAGTTGAAATGGCTCGCCAGAAGACAAAGGCAAAAGGTACATTTAAATATATACATCTATCATTCTGTATAAATTTTACTGACAATGTCAGCACTAGTTTTCTCTGTTTGTTTGTGTGTTTGTATGATGATGGGAGTTATAAACATTTGTGTTTTTTGCATGTGTGCTAGGAATCATTTAAATGTAGGTTGGATGTGATGTAAATGATTTAAGCATTTTATGCCCTGAAATAGCAGCAAACATTGATCATGATTTTGTTCTTTGGCAGGCCAAAAAGCGTGCAGCAAAAGAGGCAGAGAAGGTCAAAGCTGATGTTCAAATTCTACCAGTGACAACAACAATGGCAAATAATACTGATATCCCAAAACAGACAACTGCTGTTGAAGCTCTCAAGGAAATTTCATTTCCATCAACTAAAGGGAATGGAGTAATATCAATTTGCCAAGCTATTTCAACAATTGAAGAGAGTGTTCCCTCAGAAAGGAAAACAGCTTCAACATTTTTAAGTAACTCACAAGAGAGTGAAGGGGATGTGCAGTCTGAAGTACAGGATGCCACAGAATTTACAGAAAGCTCAACAGCAATTTCTACTGACAGTGGATTGAACAAAAAACAGTTGAAATGGCTTGCCAGAAGACAAAGGCAAAAGGTAAATTAAAATATGTATGTCTATCATTCTGTATAAATTTTCCTAGGCCACAGTGTCAGCTCCAGTTTTCTTTGCTTGCTTGTTTGTTTGTGTGAGTATGGGTATCGGTATTGTGACGTGTGTTTTGGGCATGAGTCCTCGGAATCATGTAGATGTAGTAGGTTGAATGTGATGTAAGTGATTCTATTTCCCTGCAAAGGAGGAGTCATTGATCATAATTTCGTTCTTTGGCAGGCCAAAAAGCAGGCAGCAAAAGAGGCAGAGAAGGCCAAAGCTCTGGTTCGAAACACAGAAGCTGTCAAAGAAACAGTACCTACTTCATCTGGAATTAAAGATCCCATACTGACATCTGAGGTGGTGACTTATGAGGTGATGAGAACATTTCAGGATGAGCATGAACCATGGGATGTTGAAGTGATACCACAACCATCAGATGTCCTTGATGTGTCAAGACAAAACATTTCTTCCATCTCACCTTCTGATGGACCCCTTACAACAAACACTTCTTCCCCTTCAGAATGTGACTTGGATCAGACCACCATCTCTTTGGAAGAAAGAAGAAGGTTGGCAAAGATTGGAAGGAGGAAAAGAGCTAAGGTAAGAGTGTAGGAAAGAAAATTTGGAATTAACAGGAGGACATAAACTAACATTTGTAGTCCTCCCAGTCTACTCAGGTATAGGGAAAAATATCATTTGCTGTGTATTTGTTTTTGTGATGAAGATAAATATGTTCTGTAAATTCACAAAATTGGTTGAAAGTGTTCTATCAATGTTGTGTTGTTTATGTGTTCAGGTATATTCAAAGCACATCTTAAACAAGTATAAAATAGATTCTTCTAGATACAGTTCGATTCGCCGTAGCCCAGAATAACAGTTCCAGTTTTAAACAAAAAATTTTGAAGAAAGGTGTAAATTTCATTCTTCACAGACCAGAAAACTTGCAGCAAAAGAGGCTGGAATGATCAAAACCCATACTGGAAATACTGAAGCCAGCAAAGAGGTGTCTCTCATATCATCAAGGACAGCTTCTGTAACACCAGATGAGACAACCACTCATGTAAATATTCTACAGAATGAGGCTGAACCAAACCATTCTGCTGTGATGGAAGATGCAGAAATACCAACTGATCTATCAAAACCAGATGAACCATTGATTTCATCTTCAGTGGAGGTGAGTGTCAGTTCAAATTCTGCCATCAAAACTAATACCTTATTAGCAAGCATTAAGCAACATCATAAATGACACTGCAACAATGTTATTAGATGACCCTAGCCCTTCAGGATGTTGCTCAGAAGGAATGGTAGCACCAGGGGAAAGGAACCAGGAGGCAGTGAATGGGAGAGGAGAAAAAGCTAAGGTTAGCATGACATCAAACTTACCATAGTTGAGAAAAGAACCAAGTCCAACCACAAACTATCTTTAGAGCAATAACTAAACTTACCTTACCAGCTTACTAACCTTTCTTCCTTCTTTACTGCCTTCCATGCTATTTATCTTAAGAGCAAAAATAATATTGATAGGAAGTATCTATTGTTTAAAAGCACTCATGCATCACAGGCTATTTGAATTCTAGAGAGGCTTCATTTCTTCTCCTAGAAGAGTCACAAAATCTTTTGTGTGCAAGACAGTTAAGAAAACCACAAAACTAAGTATTCCAACAAACTAATCCTCTCTTCCTGAGTTGTGCCTTTCAACTCGGGGAGAATATGGCTGTGTAAGGAGTTTCACAGCATGAGAAAGAGAGTGAAGTTAAATAAGAGAGCAAAGGTAAGAAAGAGAGCTAAACTTAGAGGTCCCTTTATGTCAGAGTCATTTATCTAACTGGCAGTTATTGCTAAGTCACTTCTGTATTTTCTGTGCTCAACTGCCCATACTGGCCAGTTAGATAAATGACTCTCCCCTTACAAGAGACTATAATGGCACAGATATAATGAAAAATCCAAACCTCCAAATGCTATTGACTAGTTGTATCTGCATCAAATGGAATTAATTATTCATATTGTCTTGTATTCTCCCTATAGGCTATGGTACAAGATGCATATGAAGCAGAGAAAGATAGAGCTGCTGAAACTATAGATGAGTCGACAGTCGAAGCAATACCTTCCTCATCCGATGTAACATCTACTGCACTACCCGCTGAAATTACCATAGCAGATGAACCAAAACTGAACAATGCTGAGATTTCAGCTCCATCGAAGGTATCAAACAATATCTTGATACCATCAGAACTTCCTTCAACTACATCAGAAGTAAATATCAAGTCAAAGTCTGGTACATCATCTCAAAATACAATCAGAGCTAATCCAACATTCATTAACCTAGATGTATCAGCAGAGGGTACCACATCAGATGTTGTTTCCCATGCACCCCTTTTAGAGGTTAATATTAGCTCTGACTCCCCACAGAGCACCACTTTGTGTGACAGACACACCCTAGATATTGATGGGAACAGAGGAGCTTCATCAGTTAGCTGTGATTCTGTTCTCAACAGCCCCAAATCTGTCACATTACATGATTCCTTCCGGCTATTCAAAGCAGTCACGAAGGATATTCCTGAACCAGCACACTCCAACCAGACATCACCAAGAT
This sequence comes from Holothuria scabra, assembly GCA_037179385.1. Taxonomy (NCBI): domain Eukaryota; kingdom Metazoa; phylum Echinodermata; class Holothuroidea; order Aspidochirotida; family Holothuriidae; genus Holothuria; species Holothuria scabra. The sequence goes on along the minus strand of CM074185.1, from coordinate 33,132,970 downwards.
CAGATGTCCCCAGCTCTACAGGACATGACTGCAATGAGACCATCTCACCAGAAGAAAGGAGAATATTGGCCAAAAGAGGAAGGAGGAAGAGGGCAAAGGTGAGAGAGCTTTTTTTAGCAAAACAGAATTTTTTTTCATGAAAAGTTTAGGCAAAGTTGATCTTCAACGCAGTCAAACACTGGGGGCGCACCAACAGAATTACTATGAAATTACAGAATATTTTAGACTTAACAGTGAAGGGTGTCCTGATTGTCACTCATGCAAATATGAACAGTTTACATCACATGTGTATCCTACACAACCTGTATTGATGTATTCTGAAAACAACTGTGAGTGTCTGGGGTCTTCCAGTTGTTATCACTATCTGACATCCCTGAGTTGCTACCATGTTTTCGATGTGGAAATTAATTCTGTTACATTGACACCATTAGATTGATATTGTATAGTTTTTTCCTCCCAGAAGAGAAAAACGTTTTTTGCTGCATGGATGAAAGGGAGTGTGCACACTATTTGAAATTTACAACTTCTGGAAATAATTAGAGGAAAGAGTTTTAAATCTTTTCTTCTGTGGAATTATCATTATTTTTTTATTTGTTTTTCTTACCCAAATTAGGCAAGAAAACAAGCCTCTCAAGCTGCAGAAAAGGCAGCAACAAAAAATATTCAGGAAACAATCCCATCCCACACTTCAAGAGCAACACCATCTAGCTCTGAAGAAATCATCCTCAACTTTGATGATAACTCTGAATTCAAGGTTGATTGGGAAGCAGAAATGGCCAAGCCATTCTACAACGCAGTGAGTTTATGTTGTTTCTGTATGAATGTCAGTACTGTTTATATTCCATAACTGAATAAATACCATGAATCAAGGGATTCATGGTTCCATTTTTGTATGGATCACATACATAAACAACTAGGGCATCTTTAACCGCAAAATTGGAGTATACTAAATTAGGTTTGCCACTTTTAGAGCAGAGTGATCTGAAAATTGAAGCAAAGTACATGAAAACAGCAGTACTTTGTCCATGTAAGGGGCTTCCAGCTTTTCCTCCGAATCTAGGCTCATACAGCTATGATTAATACTACTCAGAAACAGGTCAAACAAAAAAAGTAAAACAGGCAGTGGCGCAGCCCCAAGGGGGAGGGGGGTTGACACTGGCAACTAGAGTGCTATTTTCATAAATTGTAAATTCCAAATTTTTTGAAAATATGAGCTCTTTACTTTTAAAATGTAGTCAGAGAGCTTCAATTCGTAGGCCTTAGATAACATTATGTAGCAAGAACTGTGTGTTTGTTCACAGTGAAATCTCAGATTTTCCAATAGTTAATGCAGATTCTTCAGTTATCCCCCAACTTTTCAAATTTCATTACAGGAAATCCAGAATGTAAATTTTTCTGTAATACAAGCTCCATATTTTCAAGGATTTGTTTAAAAGGCCAAATATGTTGGCGCGCTTTGAGCGCTGCATGCAGATTAAACTTTGGAAAAGTTGGGTGCTTGCCTCTCTGGAAAATGTCTAGCTATATAGGCCACTGAATTCAATGATACCAAATTTTATACCTGTATGTATGGCGTATAACTTGACTGAGGAGATGTAACATTCACCCATAGGCATACAAATGGTTATACAATTTTGCAACAATTTCTATTTTCAATTACTATTTACATTTGTTATAATTTGAGTAAGAAGATCCATTTCACAAAATGCACCAGTGAAGAGATTTTCTTTGCCCGACAGGGGTCCCTAAAAAAATATGGAACAGCTTTAGGGGTCCGTGGATGAAAAAAGGTTGAGAACCTAGGTTCTAGATGAACATATTCATGTTTCCGCCTGTGATGAATGATAGAAGAAATCCACAAAATGCAAGTTACAATTGATAAGATATCAAATTGATAAGATGCAAGTTGGTACAAAATACTGGTAATCTAGAGAGAAAAGACCAATGTGATAAAAGCTTGGAATCTGTTTTTACCAGGGATACTGCCACTTTCAGATTTGTTGCCATGTTGATGTTACAGTGTTTGGATGATTCAGATTCCAAATATTTTAAATATGTCTTAACATGTCGAAAAAAATACCCTTAGCACAATCTCGTCAGGAACTGTTCTCAGTACTGATTATATGCCCATTTAAGCATTTGAAAATGACCATGAAGATTGACATTTGAGAGCACTTTATCTCAGAAAAAGCTGAAAGGGGATGTAGCCCTTCAGTGGGCCTGAGTAATTTGATTCCCTTTTTGCCATCACTTATTTCAGGATTTTTTGTAAGTTGTTATTTGAACCCCAAAGTTGTTTGGCTTCTATTGTATCGTACCAGAATGGTAATCAAATCTGCTGCTCATTGAAGCAGCTAATTGGAGGAATGAACCAGTGGGTCGGGTACTATAATTGGGAACAGCTATTTTTCCCTAAAAACTGTGGTAGCCATGACGGATCTCCTTAAAGGCTAATATCCCGTAACGGCCTACATGCTTTGTTATTTATTGGAAAAATATCATAATTATAATGTAGCCAAGAGAGAAAAAGAAATGTGATCACCAGCTGCTTCTGTTTAATTCTGATATTTTTTTCCCCAGACAGAAATTTACCCACCCAGAGTCTCAGTCCCAAAGTGGGCAGAATGGGATTTGTGCAAGGTTGGTATTTTTTTATGGTTGGCTATGCTGTGGGCCGGTAGTCACCAGTGCAACCATTGGTACAGAACAATGCTGATAGCATTATTGATATCTGCAAAGCATGATGTTTAAAGTTCCCTTGAAGTTTCAAGAAGCATATTAGAAGTGGACTCAAAAACTGGAGGCTGTTTTTAATACTGCTTTGGTTGACAAACATGCTCATGTTCGGAAGTTTGTTGAAGAAGATTGTAACTTTTGTAGCAATGTTTCAACTATTTTTGCAGATTTCTTAACAGATTCCTCTTGCAGATACTATAACAGAACATTAGTGGAAATAAGCATGACTAGAACTGACCCTGAAAAGAAAAGTCACACTTTTTTCCAAAGTTCTCTGAATCTTTTTAGAAATGGTGGAAAATCAAACTGATATGCCCAGTTTCTAATCAAGCTAGCCATGGCTTTTTTCAAGCTAGTCATGGCTTTTTTTTCCAGTTGTAACTCACAGGCTGCAATGGCCACAATGGTCTTAAATGGTGTGAATATGACCAAAAGTGTGTGCATTTATGAACAAATGTAGTCAGCTGGGGATCAAACAGACAGGCCCTTGTATATTGTCCTCAGTTATTCCCTGGTCTAACAGTATGGCATAGGGACACTAATTTTGACATAAGGTCCTATTTATATTGTCCCTCCTGTAGTTTTCATGTGGTAAAGAAAATTGGTTATGAATGATATTTTTCAATAATTATGTTTGCCAAAGTCAATCCTATTTAAACTCTGTGAGTGGTTAATAAAAAGGGACAGTGTTTCACTATTCCACATTGATTGCAAATTGTTAATATTTATGTTACATTGATACTGTGTTATTTGTTTCAACAATTAGCAGAGGCAAGGTTGTTGGTATTAACGTAAAAAAAGTAATGGCATAAAGTTGATTATGAAGTTGATTTTGTGACTGTTAAGCACATGGATAATTTAGACCAGGGAGTTGTCAGCACCAGTGGCATCACAACAGGTGGGTGTGGGGGAGGGGGGGGTGCAGAAGACTCAACTTGAGCCCCCATGCTGAACAATTGCCTGTGTTTGGTGTCATTCTACGCCCAATTTGTCGAAGGGGCATAGAGAGGTTGACTATTAGTAAACTGATTTTTGGGAGATCGGACGGGGAAGGGGGTTATAAATTCAGTTCCAATTCTAAACAGCCAGAGATTATCAGCTCCGTCTAATGCTACTCATTACTTTTTCCTCCTTTTTCTCTCAAATATCTGACATTTCCTACTTTGGCCACAAAATTTCTTTCCAAGCAAATCCATATTTTGGGCCCCCCTGGAAACGTAGGGGGAGTGCAGCTGCCCTTCCCCGACCCCCCCCCCTTGTGACGCCACTGGTCAGCACAACTCCCTGTTCAGACAACCCTAAAGTGATGAAACCCTCTGTTTTTCTGTTGTTTTTTTTTTTCTGTCTACCCTTACAAGACAGTTTCAGATTCCACACACTAAAAGGCAACTTAAAGGCAGTGTCAACTCTCACAAAAAACTACAATTTTTGTAGTAGAAATTCTCAATTGGCATAGATCTTTGATTGACAGCAAGTTAAAAATGAAGAGTAGTGTAGCTCATATTACAGAGCATGTACTTAGTGTGTCATGATTTCATTTTGGGGTCTTGTTTACACACCCTGAGGTAAAAATCAGATTGTGTCTCCATGAAGATGAGTTTAGGACAGTTGTGGGAGGGAACTGGAACCATTTCTGGTGAGAGGATTAGGCCTTTAATATATCCCCATCCCCCTGCCCCTCCCCCTCCAATTCCTCTCGGCAGAAGCCATTCTCACATTTTGGTGCGTCCAGGGAGGGCATAGGTGGATCCCAATTCAGCAGACAGTTGCTCCAAAAGTTTCATATCTCAGTTCCAACCAGTGTCATGATGAAACGATCCTTCTTACTTTTTGTTACATTCTCCTTCTCTGCCTGATTACCTCTTATCGCCTAAGGGAGGAAATGAAGCTCCCTACACCTACACTTGATGTAGTCACATTTCATGTTTGATTAATCGATTTACAGTAGCAGGTATATTAACATACACAAGAAGTTACGTAACATTAGAGGTTAGCTAACAGGTCAATCAAGCATGTGTTAATAACTTTTCACGCAGTGTGAATACAATGAAAGTTTAGCTCATTTTAGGCACAGATGATGTGACAAACTCAGATATCAGTTACACCCCACACCCCCTTTGATGTACTGGGGTGTCTATGTTGCTTTCTTAAGAAGAGACATCACGGAATGGTGCCCTTAGCTGCTATCATGTTATTTTGGCACAATCGCTTGTCAATTTGATGCACTGATGTTTGTGGGGAAAAGGGTTTCATTTTTCCCTGCATTTGATGTGTTTACAGTTCCACAGAACTGAAATGACACAATGTATAATTTGTTTTGGGAAACAGTGGTTCCATCGAAGTCATATCTTGGCTCCTATTACATAGAATATTCCGAATCATTGAATGGGTAAAAGATTTAACATTTAAAGGGAAAGGTATTAAGAAATTTATCCCTTGGTGCTTCCTCTTAAAATGGAACCATATTGTCTTGGAATGAGTTCAGTCTTTCAGGCTTTTCTTTAAAATAATATTGCACTAGTGTATCTTGTGGTGGAATTGAAACAGTCTGTTTTCTTTTTGTAAGGTTTTTGATTCCTTGCCGTAGGCAGGCAAGGAATCTATGCGATGGTGATGTCGTGTGTATGTGTGTGTGTGTGTGTGTGTGTGTGCGTATGTGACGCTTTGGCTTGTAAACACGATATCTCAAGAAGGGTAAGTCCGAGGGATCTCATACTTGGCATGTGGATTGCCCATATTGAGTAGATGATCCCTATTGTTTTTGGTGGACGTCAAAGGTCACTTGGGGTCACGAGAGGTCAAAAGGTCAAAATCTTGTAAACACGATATCTCGAGAACGGTACATGTGACTATGCTCATATTTGGTGTGTGGGTTGGTCATATTGAGTAGATGATCCCTATTGATTTTCTTGGAGGTCAAAGGTCATTTTGGGGTCACGAGAGGAGGTCAATAGGTAAATTCCTTAGAAATTGCTTGTAAACACGGTATCTCAAGAAGGGTAAGTGTGACTAATCTCATATTTGGTGTGTGCATTGGCCATATTGAATAGATGATCCCTATTGTTTTTGGTGTAGATCAAACGTCATTTCGGGTCACTAGAGGTCAAAAGGTCAAAACTTCGTAAACACGATATCTCGAAGACAGTACATGTGACTATGCTCATATTTGGTGTGTGGATTGGTTATATTGAGTAGATGATCCCTATTGATTTTTTGTGGAGGTCAAAGGTCATTTGGGGTCACGAGAGGTCAATAGGTAAATTCCTTAGAAATTGCTTGTAAACACGGTATCTCAAGAAGGGTAAGTGTGACTAATCTCATATTTGGTGTGTGCATTGGCCATATTGAGTAGATGATCCCTATTGTTTTTGGTGGAGATCAAAGGTCATTTGGGGTCACGAGAGGTCAAAACGTCAAAACTTCGTAAACACGATATCTCGAGAACAGTACATGTGACTATGCTCATATTTGGTGTGTGGGTTGGTCATATTGAGTAGATGATCCCTATCGTTTTTGGTGGAGGTCAAAGGTCATTTGGGGTCACGAGAGGTCAAAAGGTCAAAACTTCGTAAACACGATATCTGGAGAACGGTACATGTGACTATACTCATATTTGGTGTGTAGGTTGGTCATATCGAGTAGATGATCCATATTGTTTTGAGTGGAGGTCAAAAGGTCATTTGGGGTCACGAGAGGTCAAAGGTCAAAACCGTAAACACAATATCTGGAGAACGGTACATGTGACTATACTCATATTTAGTGTGTAGGTTGGTCATATCGAGTAGATGGTCCCTATTGATTTTCGTGGAGGTCAAAGGTCATTTGGGGTCACGAGAGGTCAAAAGGTCAAAACTTCATAAACATGATATCTCGAGAATGGTACATGTGACTATGCTCATATTTGGTGTGTAGGTTGGTCATATTAAGTAGATGATCCCTGTCGATTTTCAAGGAGGTCAATGGTCATTTGGGGTCACGAGAGGTCAAAAGGTCAAAACTTCGTAAACACGGTATCTCAAGAATGGTACATGTGACTGTGCTCATATTTGGTGTGTGGGTTGGTCATATTGAGTAGATAATCCCTATTGATTTTCGTGGAGGTCAAAGTTCATTTGGGGTCACGAGAGGTCAATAGGTAAATTTCTTAAAAATTGCTTTTAAACATGGTATCTCAAGAAGAGTAAGTGTGACTAATCTCATATTCGGTGTGTGCCTTGGCCATATTGAGTAGATGATCCCTACTGCTTTTGGTGGAGATCAAAGGTCATTTGGGGTCACGAGAGGTCAAAAGGTCAAAACTTCGTAAACACGATATCTCGAGAACGGTACATGTGACTATACTCATATTTGGCGAGTGTGTTGTGGCCATATTGAGTAGATGATCCTATTGTTTTTGGTGGAGGTCAAGGTCATTTGGGGTCATGAGAGGTCAAAAAGGTCAAAACTTTGTAAACACGATATCTCAAGAACGGTACATGTGACTGTGCACATTTAGTGTGTGGATTGGTCATATTGAGTAGATGATCCCTATTGATTTTCTGAAAGGTCAAATTTCATTTGGAGTCAGCATGTTCAAAGCCTGACAAGCTTTCCTGCACAGTCTTTCAAGAAATGTCACTTGTAGGGTCCTGTAACTTGTCCTGTAGATGGCACATAGTGAATACATGGTCCCAGAAGTTTTTGGTGGAGGTCAAATGTCATTTGGGTTCACAACGGGCAAGGGGGATCTCAATGTAGGAAAATTGGATGCCTTGCATGTGTACTTTGTGGGCACATTATGGAGCCCTGTTAATTGAAAAACATTGCCAAGCAATGTCAATGTGAAAAAAGGCCTTACATTTCAGCGGCAAGGAATCACTAAGCCTTTTGGCTTTCTGGTTCTTTCTATTGTTTCCTTTCTTCTTCTCTGCTCTTCCTCTTAATTGCATCTTTACTTTCCTTTTCTTTCCTTTCTCCCTTTCCCTATCTGTTTTTGCAGAACTCCTGTCATCAACAGAAAACTTCAAAAACAAAAACTGCAAATGATTGCTCATCATCTACAACCTTGAAATATTATGATACTTGAATTGCGATGCTGAAATGTATATAATTATGTGTTAAAAGATACATGCAATATTTGAAATAGAATAATTAAAGTATTGTAAAAAATTATATATGCAATATTTATATACTTTCAGAATAACATATTAATAATGCAATGACTGTAATTATATTTGAACATGTACATTTTGAAAAACAAAACAAAAATAATGTAGAAATATTGATGTAAAAATTAAACAAATTGATATTGTCCGGCTAATTTTTAAGAGGGAAAATAGTGAAATTACCAAATGCTGATTATATTTAGCCCATCAATAGTACAGGATTGATGAAAGGTTTGTTTTATGATAATGCTGTGTACCAGAGAGAAATCTACATGGCGTGGGGAGGAAGTAACTAGATAGGATACTTATATGCATAGGCGACGGAAGATGTTTTTTATTGGGGGGCCACAAGTTTTTGGCAGCTGACATAATGTAATGCCCATAGGCCTCTGGTTATGCGAAAGTGCAAAACTCCATCAGCATGGGGTCCAGGGGCCCACTTAAGAGCCCTTGGTGGGGTCCAGGGGGCAAAGTCCCGGGAGGCTCAGTGCTTTTAGTGATTTGAGAGGCTCCAAAATAGTCAAAAATCATATTCAAATTGAGGATTCTAAAGTATGAATTCAATTCAGGAGTGGGGTGAGGTTCAGGGACGAGAATGGAATCGAGAAGTACTATAGCATTTGGTTAAGGAGAAACATACTTTACAGTAATTTTAGGTGGCAAAGCCAGAATTTTGAAGCTACTCAAAATTGAACATGGGATTGATAATTTGAGACAGGGCATTTTTAAGAGATCCAAAGTGTTTGGGGACATTTTTTCAATAGGGGTTGTATTTAAAATCCTGAGGCAATATGCGTGGGGTCCAGGGGCCCGCAACAGGGCCCCCCGGAAGCTGTGACATTTTAGACTTTTTAGGGGACTTAATGGGAGTGAAAAAGTACCTTTGTATAGGTATTACTAATAATCCTAAAAAGGAACATTATTACTGGGGCAAATGTGTGTCATAGGGGCCAATAAGGAGACTTATGACATGCCCCTCGCTCAGTATGTTAAAAGGCCCTGATTTGAGAAAATGATAATTTGAAAAAGAAAGATACCTTTCAAAAAGTTTTGTTTTTACTGTTTAAAGGGCAAAAATAAACTCTCCTACAGGTTATCGTTAATGCAGGGGTCCAAGGGGAAAAGCCCCTTCTTCCCCTCTCCAGCCAGAATAGCCTGTACTAGATGTTAATAGCTGGATAAATCATCCATACCCAAGTTTAAATGGCTTGTTCTCTACTAGGTGTCACAGCAATATTGCTGAAAGTCTAGAAGTTGTCATAGGTGATTCCCAGCAAAGTACTTGAGAAATTGTCATCTCAATAGACCCTTTTTTCAAATAGTAACAAAGGATTATAGGATACAGTTCTAGTTTGCATTATATTTAACACAATAAACAGGGGTGGCGCCAGCGGGGGGGAGGGGGGGGGCATGGTCCCTCGTCGGGGAACACTGCCCCCCCCCCCCCCACGTCGGGGAAGGTCGGCGATTTCGTCAGGGAGGCTTAAGAGGCTTAAGAGTAAAAATAAAAAAAAAAAAACCTATAAGCCCTGAAGTTACTGAGTGGGTGATTTTGAACATATTTCTTGCTTTGTAATAAAATGCATATTGGAATCGATTTTCAAACACCGGCTTCTTAGCTCTGTTTTACCTCATTCCATGTACCTTGTCCTATCTCATCCCCTGTCGGGGAAGGATGGCATTTTTTCGGGGAGGTCTAAAATTGTAAAAAACGTAAAGAACTGAAGTTACTGGATTGATGATCATGAACTGTTTTTTTTTTTTTTTTATGAACTTTTTTTTCTTTTGTAAAGGTATTTAAATACATATCTGAATTGGTTTTAATCACTCTTACTATCCCTTAACCCATCTTCAGTCCGTGCGCCCAAGGTCATGCCCCCGTCGGGGAAGACTGACCTCCCCTGTTGTTGAGAAAATCCAATGATAACTCAGTAACTTGGTCGATCTTCCTGATTTTGCTCTCTAGAAGACCATATCTCCCAGGGAACTCTCAATTCCGAATTTTCCTGATACAAAAACGGGAGAGTGGTTGTTCATTTCTTCATGTGCATGCAGTGCCCGATGGTCTGCCCCAGCTGACCTACCCCGACAGCCGAATTCCTGCAATAGTAATGAAAATCGGCCAGCCGTTTTGAGCTACACATAATGATAAACAGTAGCGTGAGAATGTCTGACTTAAAGTCTGACTGAAATTCATTTGAGCCACCTTGTAATGTGACATATTTTCAAATATGTTGGAATATAAATCATTTATAGTCTGGAGTTCAGACAGTCTGGTAGAAAATTTCATCAATTTAGTGGATCTTGCAATTGAATACAACGAAAATATCTCATAGAGTGAAATACATCAGTATGTTTTCAATTCCGTTGCATAGTTTCCACCCGAAAAGGTACAAGACCGTTGCACCTCATTGTAGCAGTACCTTAAATCTGGTAATTTTCTGATCACCTAGTGCGTTGTTTTTTTTTTCTATTGAAGTGAAACTAGTTCGTTTCAAAGGAAAGCTCAAAATAACGACTTTTTTTATTTCGAGTTACAAGTCTGGGATATGCCATCTTGGGCTTTCTGAGGTGTTGGATTATTTTAAACAACTTTCTGTACGTTCCGTGCCAACTGGTAATGTTTTGGCCGACCACATTACTTAACAGAACAATGGATGCTTGCACATTATTCTTCGTTTTGGAACAGTAGTTATCAGATTCTAAGTGAAAATTTTATTGCGAAAACTCAAAATAATGACTACTTTGTTTCTAGTTACCAGCCCGGGAACTGCCTTTTCTGCTGTCTTTGGGTTCTCAATTTTTCAAAAATATCTGTGCGCTCCCCTTAAATAGTCTTTCGGACAGGATTATATTTTTCGGACTAAAAAATACAATTCTGCCCCCCTGCCAAACTGAAAAGCTCCCGTATGCCTATTTCAATATAGAAAATATAAAACTTCAAATATATAAGAAGCCGAACTTTTTCCACTGGAAAATTTTCCAATTTGGTCCGAGGGCCTTAATCTGCCTGATGATATTCAGTAACCCCAACAAAACTACCAGATCACCCCCTACTTCATTTTTTCTTATAAGAAGGTCAGATTCTTCCATAAAAACCCAAAAATCTGTCATAAAATTACAATTTTCCCCTATATAAGCTTAAGATTGTTAGACTAGTCGCAAAATTTTCCAGTTTCGATGGATACTCAGTAAATTACCAAAGCCAGCTCTCTTAATCATCCCGAGATTTTACCTAGTTTTGCTTTTGAAAGGCAGCATATCACTTAATCAAGAACCCAAATTTTTCACTGCCTTAACAGGGAGTTGTTTTTTGGCTCCATGACCTCACCAAAAAAAAATCTTATTTCAAATTCCAAAATTTCTGCAGTATGATAAGTTCTTAATTTTCAAATCTTCGTTCAAAAAAGGGAAAAACGTTTCGGGCAAACTTGTAGTCTCGTCTTGAGACCTGAGTACGTAGGCCTAGAACGATTAAATGTATGACCCCAACCGAGTTTCAGTTGTCGCGTATAAAACATTTTTGATTTTTCCCATATGAAGGACAGATTCTTCAATAAACACCCCGACTTTTTAATGGTCTTTACGAAAGCCAAATTTCTTTCATTGTTTTTTTTTTTTTTTCAAAATAGGTTTGAGACCTTTATATATCTGTTAAGATGAAAGTCAACAAATTTCAAAATCTCAAAATCTGCCAAGTCGTTCCCACCCGGACCGACTCATCGCCTTTGTCTGGGTCTTGAGATGCTGGTCCCCCTGTCGGGGAGCTTTCCCCCCTGTCAGGCAAATCCTGACGCCACCCCAGACAATAAAATACCATTGAGCAAAATTATGGTACCGAGTACCAAAATTCTATCCTACAATCCATTGCAATTGCTACTTGTAAAAGTGTCTGTGGGAGATTTCAGTGATGTACATCATCCCCTGGGAGACTTCAGTGATGAACATCATCCCCAAAGTAGATCACCCCTGGCCCCTGGGGATTGGAAGGACTAAAGGGGTTCTCTTGGAGATTTCAATGGTGTGCGTCATCCCCTATGCAACTCCAGTGATGTCACCCCTGGCCCCTGGGGATTGGAAGGACTGATGGGTTTCTATGGGAGACTTCAGTGATGTACTGTACATCATCCCCTGGGTGACTTCAGAGATGTAAATCATCCCCCAAGAAGATCACCCCTGGCCCCTGGGGACTGCAAGGACTGATGGGTTTCTCTTGGAGATTTCAGTGATGTACATCATCCCCTGTGCAACTTCCCCCTACGCAACTTCAGTGATGTACACCATCCACTGAGTAGATGACCCCTGCATGGCCCCTGGGGATTAGAAGGACTGATGGGTTTCTACGGGAGACTTCAGTGATGTACATTATCCCCTGGATGACTTCAGTGGTATACCTCAAACCCTGAGCAGATCATCCCTAGGCCTTGAAATTGGAAGAACTGATGGGTTTCTATGGGTGACTTAGTGATGTCCATCATCCCCTGAATATATCATGTCTGGACCCTTGGAACTGGAAAGGCTGAAGGGTTCTTTCGGAACCTTAGTGATGTGCATCATCCCTGGGCACTTGTGATGGGGCTATGTCATTGTTACCAAGGTTCACCGTTCCCGAGGTTCAATGTTCGCGAAGTTTGGGAACATCCGCACTTCTGGGAACATCGAACCCCAGGAAAACGAACCTTGTAATTGGCATCGTCAAATCATTGAGATATACGTAAACAGGAACATCAAACCTTGGGAACATTAGACCCCGAGAACATTGGGTACATCCCCTTGGGATTGGAAGGGCTGAGGGATTTGTACATTATTTTCCCCTTCAAGTTTTGACTAAAGCTTCTACTGTCCCTACTATCATTGCACATACAAACAACTTGATAAGAGACTTGATAAGTGAGAGAATTCACAGAATCTGTCACAGATAAATAACTGCTGCCATCAGGTGGCAATTTTCTGTTCATGCTCACCATTCTGCCAGAGCCAATGCATTTTCAGACTCATCCCTTTTTTATGATCTTCTGAGATATTACAATGTTTCACACCATACTACATGGCTAATGTTAACAACAAATTACATTAACCAAGGGTTTTTATCATCAAGATTACAAGCAAATACACAAGAGTAATATATTTCTTTTTCAATTTTCCAGTCACCCTGGCTAATGGTTACATAAGAATGCATATTGCAGAGGGAACCCATTGCCAGTCCAGGTGTAGTTGTAAGAAAATATTTTTCTTTTAGTATTTTGTGTCAGTTCCATCGATAACAGAATGCCATTAATTTGTCACAAATGTCTAGCCACAGACAGTTGTTGTCAAAGAAATGCAGAGCAAAACAGCTGGCATATTAAATGCAGTGACGACTGTCAGTTGAGAAAAAAATCAGTGAACTTTGGCAGAAAAGCAACAATAAGACACCGAGGGCCTCAGTGTAGGTGCAGGGGCTCCTCTGAGATTTTGCAAGGCCTAAATAGGTTCATTTTTAACTTGTTTTTAAGAACTACAGGAGCATCTTTGATAATTTGTTTTATTATTCACTCACACAACCCAGGTCCAAAGCCTAATGATGACATCAATGCCTTGCACACACCTTTAGACATGGATTTTTTTTTAACTTGGGGCATCTGGTATTACTGATCACAAACTTTCAATCTATGTCAGAAGGCATGGTGTTCAAGAAAAGCCCTGCATACAGTAGCATATCGAATGTTAACATCATAACTATGGCTACTGTATTCTGTAGATTTTGTGCAACCTACCTCCATGTGACTTGTGGCTAATTTTTTCAGATCTTTCTTTTCTTAACATTGCTTTTTCATTGTTCTTCACTAAAGGCATTCCTTTTGTTATCATTGCTTTCGGAATTGTATATCACTAAAGGTATCACATGGCTTCCCTCATTATTTAGGGCATCTACATTACAAATCACTGGCCAAGGTGCTGATTATGACGAATAGGCTTTCTATTTTCAGCAACTTCCATGTATTTACATCTGAGGAGCCACTTACCTTTAGGGCACCAGAATCTGGGAGTAATCAGCTTGGATATTAATAACAATCTACCGACTTGGCCATGTAACAACCATTCCTGTTGCATAGATGATACAGGCAGGAAAGTCTACTCAGGAGTGATTTTGGCTATTATACCAGGTCTATGCTAAAATTACCTGTTTTGCCTTTCAGAAATCTTTTAAGGCCCTGTTCTCTCACCCCAAACAGTATCAATTCTCCTAACCTTCTTACTGAAGCCCCTCCCACAATTGTCTGAAATTCATCCTCATCTAGATACAACCTCAATTTATTGCTTCAAGGTGAGTGAGGAAAAACTCAATTTATGTAATCAAAACACTCTCAGTACCGTTCATGCTGTGTAATATATGCTTTGGTACTCTGCATTGTTTGAATTAGCTGTCAATCAAAGAGCTGAGCCAATTGAGAATTTCAGAACCCCTGTACCAAAATTGTAGTTTAGGGTGAGAGGTTTGGCCCTTTAAGGACCAAATGCAGTTATGAAAAAAAAATATTAAAATAATTTCTACCTTCTGCTTCATACATAGTGTCAGTAAGGGTGGAGTCATTTATCTGACTAGGCAGCTATCACCCTGTCACTTATGTATTTTCTGTGCCCAGCTGCCCATACTGCCCAATGAGGTAAATGACTTCCCTTAGGCTATGGTGCTATGTGTTGAAATAAATTCTGCAATATTTATGGAAGTGTGCTTCCCCTAATTTGTTTCATTTTCTTTCTGTCAACTTGCATGTGTGCTTGTATGAAGGTGAAGGGGAAAATATATAGACCTTGTGCATTTACAACACACTGACGTCATCCTTGGGGGCATATCAGCAGAACACGTGGCCAAACCCATGAGAACCAGCCCTACATGTGTAGCAGACTATGCGTGTATTCAACTGGTTGACAAATCAGCTGTCTGCATTTGTCTGTGTTGGTTTGTTCTGCCCCCAAAGGAGGGCATACTCTTTGCATATGCATAAGGTCTATACCAATTTTGATTTGCCCCTCATAATACCATGAGCAACCACCACACCAGGAGCAGAACTTTTAGTCGTTCACAATTCCCAATCTGCTTTTTCAGCTGCTAATGAATTAACAACATCATTTCAAATTGCCCAAGCATGGCTGACATTCCTGTAGAATGAGTGGGTTTGAAGGGAAGGAGTACAAAGTTATGCCATTATGACAAGCAGCAAACCAAATAAAAATTTCACTAGACGTACTCTTTCTATAAACATATTTTTTTTCTTTTTTTTTTTTTTAAAGACATAACATACAGGGATACTGTTTGCGTAAGACATCAATGTCACTACTGATGATAACAGAAGATATTCTCCTTTGAATGCCAGATTTTGAATCCATCTAAAGAAATAACACCACAATGTTACTTCCACTCATACACTGACATTACAGATTTATAGGCTGCTTCTGTTCCCCGGAGCAGTCTATTAGTACCCTGCAGGTTGCATTTGATAAAATGAATATGCATGATCTGTGTGTTGACCAACCAACTGACACTGTTAAGAGCAATATTACACTTAATCTGATGGCTTGATAATAGGACTATTAATTTAGACAATGGTCCAGTGTATATCAGTCATATTCATGCAAAATGTCATCTTTTTTGACATCAAATTGCAAATTCCCAGAACTTGTCAATGAACCAACCAGTTTGCTTATGACAGAAATATGGAATAAACTGCTTACAAACTAAAATAATTTTTTGAGACTGTTGTTTCAAAATATTATTTCACAAAGTGCAACACAGTATTGTCTTCACACCAGTACAGCTAGGGGCATGTCACACTTAACAGTGTCATTGTTACTGGACCAACCACAGTCGGCATACCATGCAGCTTCCTTACTTTGACATAAATTTTACAGTGATGAGAGATAAACAATACTGTAATTCCACACCAGATTATCCCATCTGTGTATTCAATTTCACACATTTTTTTTTATTTAAGAGTAACACTAGATATCAGACAATATTAAATATTTGCCACAACAGTTTCAAACTGTTAGGGTGCATAACTTCTTGAAGTCCCAAGCATTCAGCAGATTTCTACTCTACCCATTGTGAATATTCCATATTCTAAACAGCCCAGTGACCACAAGCAGTCCACTGGGCAAGTTAATGAGACAGCCATGGGGACAGACTCGTTAACTCACCCCGTGGACTGTTGGTGTGGTCACTGGGCTGTTTAGAATACTCAGTCAGGTATATAAACTGGTAGAAATCTGCTGACTGCTGGGGACTTGAAAAAGCTATGCTCCCTTAGGCATACAGAGATCATATCCAACCATTTATATCAATTAGCGAAATAAGAGTTACCACTCCACATGCCCATTGGCTCTAGGTCACAGGTGATGTATGAAGCACGTCTTCAGTACAAATGACGTCCCAAGTTTTCCTGTATGTCAAATTGTGCTCTCAGATTAACTTTTGGAATTTAACTTGAAAGGCTTTTAATCAGACATTTCAGAGTTTTTGTAAGACACAGTGCATAATTTATATATCATAGCATATGCATTATGTACCCCTACAACCTAAAGCCACTTGGCATGCACAGTGAAAACTCTGGGACTGGCTTACTGATGGAATTTTAGGAAGCAATGAATGTGACTTTCAATCAACTGATTCTACAGCAGAGCTGAAAAAATTTTGAAAACTAAACAATTCTTTTCACAGTGAAATTTTCATAT
This sequence comes from Holothuria scabra, assembly GCA_037179385.1. NCBI lineage: Eukaryota > Metazoa > Echinodermata > Holothuroidea > Aspidochirotida > Holothuriidae > Holothuria > Holothuria scabra. Next base: position 33,116,375 of record CM074185.1, on the reverse strand, counting down.
TGAGAAAACTGATGTGAAAAATCTGCAATGATTTGTTACACTGGGAGGTGAACTTTCAAAAGTGAGACCAAAACCAGTTTTCATGGGTAAATGGGTTTTGTAAGCGAATACATTTTGTCTTTTGGTCACATTTCACATTCTACAATATATTCAAATACTTAAGGCTGCCAGTAATATGTTTCTCATCTGTTGAGACTCAAGAGCCGTTTGTTCATAAGAATTGTACCATTGAGTAAAATGCTGAAATGTGGGAGGGAAGTCAAAATGGAACCTTCAGAAGGTTTGTCTGTCAAGACTTTTCATCAGTTTTCCACTTGTATATGATGTAATGGCCTCCACATACCTCCCCTCCGTACTAAATGAATCAATAGTGAAACTATAATGATATCAGACATTCATTGCAGAAGGTACAAAATGGGTAATTCTAGAAATTTCAGATGTGCAACTATTATCAAAGAGAAAGCAGAAAATTGTTAATTTTGCAAACTCCAGATGGTTTTACGACAAAAATGTTTCAAACAACCTACCAATTTTTTTCAGAAAAGATACCACTCCTTCTTCATCTCTTCAATGGCATCGAAATATAAAAGTGTGCAGTTCTTTCTTTCAATTCCAAACACCTCGTTCTAATCTAGTGATATTGAAGACGGTCAAATACTACACGAGAAATCATGTCAACATGTGACTGAATGGACACACACCACAGAGTCAAGAGGTTGTCCCACTCCACAAGTCATTTCATTGTTCATTTATGTTACATAATACCAAAGGATCTCATTTCTATAAAAGTCCAGCATACGTCAAGCTGAGGTGAATTGAATCCGAGCAATAATTGTGTGTTTTTTGGGATGGAATGCACTCATCTAAAATCCTACCAGAATTAAAAAAAAAAAAGAAGAAGAAGAAATAACATTTAAAACTGAAAAAAAATTTTGACCTAACTTCAAAGTTCTAGAAAAAATGTGATTCACTTCTTTTCCTTTCTCCCCTTTTGCTTCCTTGCAGAGTAAACCATCGAGCATCATTTTAAAAGAGAATTAAATGCAACTTAAAATGAGGTGGTATCTTCTTCGTCAAGGAGTGCTTCTTCTGAACAGGTTCTGACAGTTGGAACCAGAATCCATCATGAAACACGAATTTTTCAAGAAAATTTACAAAAAGTTGTCCATGTACAAAAAAGTTCAAGTTCTGAGAAAGTTCAGTTCTCCTCCTCCTCCTCCCCATCCCCATCCCCCTCTCCTTCTTCATCTGGATCATCCCCATCATCTCCCTCTGGATCATCATCCTCCTGAAAAATAAAAATATATTCAACTCATTAATACCATGGAATGACACAGCAATTAGGGCACACAGTTGGGTGGGGTTGGGGGGTATACCGGTACTGACGCCAATACCGGTCCTAAAGGTACAGGAAATGAAACTACCAAAGATATTTGGCATGATGCTAATACTGGTTCTTGAGAAAATACCGGTACCTGAAAAAAATGACTGGTAGTTATTATATTCACTGACAAAATTAACTGTTAGGATGCGTGGATGATTAAAATATTTACACAAACATAAGAGCAGAGGTTCCTGCATGGTTATTAACCCAATCAAACACCCTGATGCATTAATGTGCTGGATAACATGGGGGTCATGAATGGCTTAGGTTCCTTCCCACCTGACTTCCCTACCTGAGAATTGAGAACTGGTACTGCCTCAATACTGGTTCTGTATGTCTAAGAATACCTGTACCAATATTTCCACGGTACCGCTTAACCCTACGGGTGGGGAACCAATGCAACCAGAAAGCCAAAAGGCTTAGAAATACCTTGCCATATGGATAGATTATTACACACATGAACTGACCACATGACAAGTGTGGGGTTAGGTTTAGTACGGTTTTAAACCTGAACTGATAACCTTCTGGCTTAAAGGGAAACAACAGTCACCCCAACTTGAAGTAGTGTTGTGGACTGTCCTGTTGGCTGTTGAGAGTCATGTGACAATATTTCTCTTCCAATATTAAATTTTGTAGAAGCAACTGCTTGGTTTACCTTGCATATGCAATGTTGAAGTCACAAAATATAATGGAAGGTTCTTTTAAAGAGAAATAGGAAGGCAATTGTTATGTTCAGCTGTTGCTTCAAACCAGTTTTTTTTTTTTTTTTTTTTTTTTTGGGGGGGGGGGGCTGATTTTGACATTTAAACTATTGGGGCACAAAGCCTTTTTTCAGTTGTGTAGCACTGGATTGTTATTCCTCCTCCGTGCTTATGTACAGCATCAAGCAAAATGGCAACAAGCTCCATATTTAAAATTTTTTGTATGACTTGGCCTGGAATCCAATCCTGCTTCTCACCCAAGTGAGAGTCTGACCCTCTACTAACTACTACAACAAGGTTGAGAAGCTGAGATCCCCACAGTCAAATCCTACTTGAAATATCATTCAAATGGTCATCAAAATACTTCACCACCACCAAAAACACTAAGAACCATAAACTTACTATGGACAATCCACATGTTAAGTATAATATCCCTCCCTGTTACCCTTAAAATATGGAGCTTACAAGGTTTCACCATTTGAGATCTGCTTACCTTACCTTACCCCTTTCACAGCCAGTGTCTGTGACTGGGCCCTCTTCAGCCAAGCAGTTGAAAACTACACACCAAGTTTATGTAATAGCTTGTACATGGCCATGAACAGAACCTTTTCAGGCAACGTAATATTACAAAAGTGACTGCAAAAGGGTTAAGTAACTTTCGACTTTCACTAATCATCTACTCAATATTGGCAATCCACATTATGTCATGCTGCATACGAGATCCCTTACATTTATCCCTATTGACATGCCTTGAGTAGAGGTTTGCTATGAGCAAACCATTGCAGCTTTCAAAATGCTGTTGACTGCAAAACTTACATCATCATCTTCATCGTCTTCCTCATCACCTTCATCATCCTGACCGGCCTCCTCATCATCCTCATCTTCGTCATCATCTTCATCTCCATCATCACCCTCTGATTCAATATCATCTAGCTCATCCAACCCCAGATCACTGTCTCTGTCACCTCCTGTTGGCATCTGATAAGACAAGAAAAGTAATGGGATGGTGAGGATGGAATCAGAAAAAGTGTTGATCACATATTTACAATTCGAAGAGAGACAGGGGTAATGGGGAAAGGACAAGTACTAATGGTTGAAAATTAATGGAAATATGAAAAGAGAAACTACATTCAAAAAAGCCCATATGTTACTCCCAGAATCTGGTTTAATTGTTTCTGACCCAGGTACTGACACCCAAAGCTCATCAAGTAACTGCTCTGGTTGGTTTTTCTACAAGAAATGAGTCCCCCAGTGGGCTGGGGGTTGTAGAATATGCCGACAGAATTTCCCTCCTGTTGTAAGGGTGGACAAAAGGGAAGGACTTGCACCATGTTTGAAACGCATTTAAACCAAAACTTGAACTTGTATCGTACTGCAAACTGTACTAAGCCTTTTCCGTTTTATTTAGTAGACACTCTATCACCTTCGTGTTGGTGTATTGTAAAACCTTATCTAACTAACTAACCTACAAAAAATGAGATGAATCTACCACAGTTTCATTTTAATCTAGACACCAGGGATGTAGCTATGGTGGGCGGTGACCCCAACACTTGGTATTCCTGCCGAGCACTCCAGGCAAACACACGTCTCCCTGCCCACCACAAATCTGCCTACTGAGACCTAAAACTAGCCCTAAATTTACTCCCTAAAGTAAAATGAGGGAAAAAGTGAAAAATTAATGGCTGAATAATGGGGTGGTGAGGTGCTTTCCCCAGATCAGACAATTACCCGGCACCCAAATTTGGCAAGCTACATCCCTGTTAGACTATCCATACTATCATTTTACTACATAATATGCCATACTATTGTTTTGTGAAGAGATATGTCTGTGGGCCTGGTGCCCAGCAACACTAATTTGCAGAATTTGTAAACCCAAACCAAACCCCCCAAATCAAACTCAAAATCTAATTCTTAAGGATTCTCTTGTGAAGACAAAGGAAGAGGAGTTGACTAGTTAGATGCAGTCAGACAGCTTAGTTTCTCAGGCCTCGATTTTCAGAAAAATTTCTGGTTGTCCTTCGGGCAACTATTTCACTAAATTTGGTTGTCCACAATGAAATTTGGTTGTCCGAAACATTTTGCACACAATTACAAAACAGTAATTGTGTTCATGTGTTATTGCTCTTGAAGAATAAAAAGCTCGGAATGTTTGAGAGACAGAAACACTTCAAGTCTGAAACATGGTAGATGAAAAAATTTGAAAGAGTTTATCAGTCAGCTTTATACTTTTTCAATCTAAGAGGAAAATGGTTGCCCATTGGACAACCAATCTTTAACTTTTGGTTGTCCGTATGAAATTTTAATTGTCCCGGACAATCGGACAACCACGAAAATCGATCCCTGTTTCTTACACTTTGGTTTAAGTAAGGCCCACCAAAGCATTTTTACCAGTTGTGGCTGGCTCTCTTGGTTGCTTCCCTACTCCATTGCTTGTGCTGAACACAGAGCATTTTATCAGTGGAACAAGAGGAAAAAAAAAACAAGAGCCCAAGGGCACTATGGTTCCTTGCATTAAAGATGATATTGTATTAAGGTAGTCCCAAGGTAAGGCATAATTTGCACCTTTAACCCCAATGACTTTTGGCCATCACTCAAAAACATAGGGGCACATTAAATTTCAAAATCATACAAGCACTTGCCGTTTGAGAGAAATGGAACACTAAACTTTTCAAATTATCACACTGCACACTGCCCACTTCCATGCGACAAATACATTCATCACCTTTCACTAAAATGTCATTTACTTGAGTTTGGGGTAGTATAGGAGGTTAGTTAATTGCCTTTTTGGTCAATCTCAACAATTCCAATCCAGACCTTAAAAAGAAGTCACAAAGGTCAAATACAGTCAAAGTAGATCAAAACTGATTTTAAATAAACACAGTCTCTTCTGCACCAAAGAAATTTAACAGTCATCTGGTCATTCATGACCACCAAAATTTATGATGGATGACTAGAAATTATGTCATGGTTGTCCTTTAGACTACCCAATGTGTTTGCCTGAAAAGCAAAAATAAGGAAAAGCCCACAATTCTGCTACTAAAGGCAGCCCGATAGTGATTTATTACCACCAATTTCTTCTTCACAATTTGGCTAGAAGACCAAGAAACAAACATAGCTCTGTAGAATCTAATAAATGACTTTCAACTTGACCTTTTAACCTAAAGAGGGTGTTAGAAACAGCATTGTAGTCCCTAGGGTAAAAGCAGAGGTAAAGAAGAGAAACTGCTTTCATATTTTACTATTGAAATTGGAATCTTAGCTTGCACTGTGAATAACTTTATTCAATACTGTATGTGAGGAAAAGGTTGTTTTTAATAATAATTGCATTACTGTCCTGATTGTTAACTAAACTGCTTTTAGACTGAGAGGGGGTTATAATTCTTTTTTTCTTTTATACATTGCATTTGTCTAAAGGCATTAAACTTCAGCTGGACTTTTAAACCAATTGAACAAAGACCCAAAGAGTCTTCACGTGCACTTTACTTAGACGAACACAACTTTCCATTATTTCCACTATGTTACTTGGTTATTGAGTAATTGCACCGCATACCTGGCATTGCAATAGGCCTACATATGACCTACATGTACACACTAGCCTGTCATTTAAATGTCAGTAACTCAAGTAACGAACATTGTAGGAGGGTAGTGTAATAGCCTTGACGTCACAAAAAAGTCACAAAAAAGTCACAAAGGTCAAAAGGTCAAATGAGGTCAAGTGAGGTCAAGGGGGGTCATCACGTGCATTTCACTTAGACGAACACAAATCTCCATTACACCACCCCTCTAAAATGTTTCAGTGGCAAGATATCAATAAAACATTACTTTTTGACCTTTTGACCCTTTCCAATTATTTTGGTTAATGTACCAACATTTTCACCTCCTACCAATCTAACTTATCCTAAAATGATGCCACTGCTTGAACAACGGATACTGAGTTACAGCTACTAACAGAAATTCAGTTTTTGGCCTCTGGTGATCACCAGTGACCTTTGACCTCCACCAAAAACGATAGGGCACATCTACTCCACAACATCTACATACATACCAAGTCTGAAAAAAATTGATCACTCGGTTATTGAGTTATCGCACCACATACCTCGCATTCCAATCCGTCACATACACACACACATACACACACACACACACACATACATACGCCAAGGTGACTGCATAGGTTCCTTTGTTACACAAGGAACCAAAAAGGGGATGACCATTATATCATCTTAATGGGCAAAATGATGACTTCATTCAAGACCTTGCTACACGCTTGTTAGGCCACACTTTTTCTTCAATTAAGGACCACAAGGGGTTCCGCCAGAAACATGAAGAGGTAGAGGGGGTGGGGGGATTTGTGACTGCTAAATGCTCAGTCTAAATTGACCCTCCTTTGGCTAAAGGTACAAATGGGTTCAGGGGGACAAAATCTTGCTATAAGGACCCTGTGAGATGCAATTTGAAGGGTTTAAAAGGCCATTAATTTAAAAAAGTGTCCTCTTTACCTAAGAAACCACAAAATATTGACAATTTTCTGATTTTTTATAGACATGAAAAGGGGGAATTTGATTTTCACACCTTCTACTGGAAAGGGGGAGGGGGAGACAAATCCCCCAATCCCCCCCCCTATCATATTAGAATAGAAAAATGGATTTGATTTTAGTCAAACCCAACAGTACTATTTCTTCAACAAATCTAAGGTTAAAATAATCATTCAATGAGAAGGATAGGGTTTCTCAAACTGAACCCACTCTCCTTTTTTTTAAAAAAAAGTTGGGACTACAGTATATATTGACATAGTAACAGGGCTGGAATTAATCGAAGGCCACGAAGGCCATGGCCTTCATATCTTCAGCAATGGCCTTGATGTCCTACAAAATTTAATGAACATCAACGCCTTTTGGCCTCTATGCCCTTCCTGTGAGATTACATAGTGGTCAATACAAAATCACTTGTTTGGCCTTGGTGCCCTGTCAGTTTGCATGATATGCCCTTAAAACTGATAGGAAAATGGCCTTGCCCTGCTGGAACCTTAATTCCAGCCCTGTAGTAACATGAATTATCAAGACTATTCTAACTTTCCTTTCTCTTTCTTACTTATTTATGTTAGTTTCATTCTATCACCAAAAGATGATGATTTCTATGAAGCACAATTCCTCCCCCTCCCTCTCCTCAATAAACAGGGCTTGAAGTTGCAATAAATACACTCCTCTGGAAATAAAGGAGTGTGGTCCTGTACAGTAGGCATGCTGCTTCATTTAACTAATTTTATTTTTATGAAACACATTCTTCATCTACATTTGCAAAAACTTGCGGTTCTTGTTTTATCTCTTTTGCCTCCTCTTAAATACGAGGGAATTGAAATGAGTATCTGTTAGGAATCTGTCTTCTGCCACTGCTCATAGCTGTGGTCATCTCATGGACCGTCTTTTAGCCATCTCATCCCTTACCAGGGGTAAATATTAATGTGAAATTAAGGTTGTGCATTTTCGTTTAATTTACCATCTTTAATTAACTTGGGGTTAAAACCTGTTTAACAGAAAATGACTTCATGTTCGGCACATCGAAAAAATCACCATCTTGACAGAGTGCCACCACAATTAATACACGAAGTTGAAGTCTAAAAATGGCATTGTAAATCATGTTATCGGATGTTTGCAAGTGGCAAGAATGTATGTATTTTTAGCTAAATTTATATGATATTTTCCACAGTAAAAGCACTCTGCATTTGCTGAAACTTTCTTTATATTATGTGCACTTCTTACCATTCCACCAACTGCTGTATTTTCCAACCTGATCCTACATAACATTATCATCAGATGAAATTTATAAAGATGCAGCATGATAAATATTTTGGTTAGCAACAGTGCAGAGATTTATTCAAAGTAATTTTGTTCCCTAACCATGGTCTAGTGACACAGCTGAAGTTTCAAAAATTTTGCCTAGAGTAGTACAGTTGAACAGATTGACTTGCAGTAAAAACTCGAGAAAATCAAGTCAGATTTTATTCATTTTACAATACAGCCTTTCATGTTTGCGTGGACAAACCTTGTAAATCCCCCCAGAGTTTCCAGATTTCCAAGCATGCATCATTTACTCATTGATTATGGAATGTCCTACCAGACAGAAAGGTTAAATACAAGAATTGCCAAGTCAATTACTAAAGTTAGATGATCTGTCAATTAGGAACCTGCCCTATTCATACACGAAAGTACTGATCACCAACATTGATAACAAAAATTGTCGAGTACATTTAGTGAATTAGTGCACTTCGTAATCTCTCAAATGCACTGCCTATTTCTAAGGCCGTGCTTGTTGTATCTATTCAAGGGATCAGGTGATGCACACACAACAATATATGCCCCACCAGTCACTCATCATTTGACATCTTTATGCCCTTTCAAGTTTAATTTACTCAGTTGACTCAAAGACCGTTCAATTGTGCCAATTGTGCCATGGCAACGTACTACGTAATTTGCACTTTAAAAACAGTTTTGGAACACAACTGTAAAAGACACCCATTTCACCAACTGATCAGCCGGGAATCCATTTAATAGGTACACCTGTATGTTAAGTACTTTAAAAAATTTAAATATTACCAATGTTACTGTTAAAAGAAGGGTTTCAGGTCACAACAGGATTTCGTATGTTAGAGGGGTGCTTATTCTAAGCATTTTGGTGAAAACTGCATTGAAATCTGATGCGTGATTCTCAAGATATGTGCATGTAAAGTTGTCATATTGCCAACAGAAGGTGAACTTGAAGCAAGCACATATGACATCATATCCCCACATTAGTGCACATTTTTGTTTTCTTTAAACTTTAGAGTTGATTTTCTCCTCAACAATCCCATATTATTAAAATGCAATTGCATAAGTGGCATGAGAACTTTACCAACTTTGCATTCCCCACAAGGAGGTCCTTTTCCTTTTAACTTCAAGGTCAACACAACCCTCTTATCAAACAAAGGGAAACAAAGCATTCCTTGATAAATAAAGTTAGGAAGTGATTTAAGCTCTGCTGCCCTCAAATTGACTTAGGAACACAAATCTACTGACTTTATGTACTGATATCTTGAGAAACATGTTTGATTTGAATGGAACCTTCTCAACACTGTAAAAATTTGGTTCCTCTTTCACATATGAACATTAAAAAGTTCCACTTAAACTTCCCCTTTAATGAAGGCATTACTAGTAACTCACCATGTAGTACTGGAGAGGGTTGGGCCAAATATCTTCTTTAACAACCTCCCCTAATTCGTCAGCACCCATCTCGGAGTGATCAGTGAACCAAGAGAAGAAGCTCTCATTCTCTGTATGTTGTCTCTTTTCTCCTGCTTTCTGACCTGGAGGGATGGTGTTCATCTTTGTTAGATCCTGGAGACATGTGAAACGAACAACAGACACTTACTAGTCATGCAGACCTTGAATTTTAAGACATGAGAGTGTAATTGCACACCACCACTCACATCCGATCACTATGAGGAAGGTTAGTTTTTGCCCACCCAGATGAAGATTTGGCACCATATAAATCTATAATAGCTCAATAAAATAGCGCCCATACCACACTCCTTAATTTTCTCTAGAGTGCAATTTGTAGCACACCTGGAGAATCTAAAACTAACCACCTGACCATACCAGCATAATGTGCATTTGAACTGTAATAAAACATGCTGTTGTGGTCAAGATGAAACATGTTTAAGGAAATTATCAATTCTTATTCAGTCAACCACTGGAACCACTTTAATTCAAGCCTACACAGGCAGTCATTTTTAAGATGCCAAGTGACCTCTCAGACAGTGTTTACACTAGGGCTAAAACTATGTGTGGGAATTTTGCCCCTTCTACAAGTCTTTTGGGTGGATCTTAGAAGGTACATCTAGGTAACAGTCATTTCCTGCTGGCAAATATTTTCACGCTGGGACTTGTCAATGAGCACAGAAATTGTGCACCTTTAAAGGCCAAATTCTCTCAGTACCAATTATCCTAACCTTCTTACTTAACCCCCTCCCACAAATGTCTAAAATTCATCCTCATCCAGACATGATCTCAGTTTATTGCTTCAGGGTGAGAAAAGAAAAGCTCAAGGTATATATCAAAACACTCTTAGTACAGTTCATGCTATGTAATATCAGTTTTGATACTGTGCATTGTTTGAACTAGCTGCCAATCAAAGAACGAGAAAATTGAGAAATCCTGTGTGCCTACTACAAAAATTGTTGTTTGGGTTGAGAGGACAAGCCCTTTTCTAGTGTAAACACTTGATCTCAGATGAGAAATTATCTGTCACATGAGATAACTAACCAATTAAATAATATTGATCAAATCTGGTTCCTATTGAATGGCAAGTTCTAATGCAAACACTGAAGATTGCTAAATGAAAAATGACCTTACTTTGACCCAACTCTAGAATGGAGCCCAAACATACCAGTTGCTGCTTCATCTCTTCAAATCTTACTTCAGAGTGGAAACCATGACAACACAACAACAACCTGAGTAATTTCTTCTTCAAACAGACATTTTTCTGACCCAGATTAATAACCACCTGAACAAATCCTAAGCATGCCAAATCCTCCATCAACCCCCTTCCCCTTCTCCCCCAACCCCCCCCCCCCCCCTGCTGGATGGAATGTTTCCCACACAGTATATTAAATTTGTCTGTTTTTAACCAGTTTGCATGCATCCAAATTACCAAATGTCATTCCACATATCAATCTTCCCATCAAAAGACTCTTCAGATTTACATTTTTTTTTACAATGGTCAGATAAACCTTCCAAGACAACTTAAAAAGACTTTTTTCTATACTACCCAAACAACAGGGAACTGACTACTCTAACTAGTTAGAGTAGCAGTAACAATAACAATAACTCTCAAGGCAATGTACAAGTACTGTCTCTGCTTGATAATGTTTGCTAACAATCCAAGACACTGTGCAACCTTTTGTACAACAGCAGCACGCTGTATATGACAACTTGGCTTATATTGTAGCTCCCCATCTCCCCATCCCTTCATCCTCAGAGTAGAGTAAAGCTAATGAGATAAAGCATCATAACAAGGATGAATTAAGGTCCTCCTGGCATTCTCTTTGTGAGGTTACCATCTCACAGATTTAGGCTACCACCTAATCCAAAATTACTGCAGCTTTTGAAGAAATGATACCTAATGTAGTGTAGTTTTCCTTCCCTGTTAGTCAGGTGCCACCTCTGGTGTCTAAAGTCCAGGGGACAAGGATATTGATTCAATTCCCTACTAGGAAGTAACACTGAATCATGTCCTTGGAATACATGTCCAACCACTGTCAACTATCAACCTTTTTAATCCATCATGGTTCAGTAAAACTACCTTACTGACATTTAGATAAAGTGTTCAATATGTTTTCAAAAGTATTGCCTTGCTGAGATAAGAAGTTACTTGTATGCTTAACTTCAAGGACAAACAGAAAATCAAATTGATTTTTGAAACTGTAATCAATATCAATAATGCTATCCTGTAATTGCTAAAATATCCTTCTCAATTATCTTTTAAAAAATTTTTGAATATTATAATGAAATAATTGTAAATCTAAACTACTCTGAACAAGTTTAACCCTTTTGCTATAAAGGGTGTCTATCCTGCCATACTGAGCTTTGTATAACATTATGTTTACACGGTACACATGTACAGGCTCCACGAATTACTACATTTAATATTGATGCTGCCATATTTGCACTCGCTACGCCCAACGAGGAAGCATATGTGTTAAATATCTCCTCTTCAATCCTATTCCACGTCCAAAACCTGATTACACACCATAGGTTTATAATGAGATATGCCAAGAAGCAGCCAAGTGCTATGATTTCGCAGCAAAATCATGCATAATGTCAAGGTAAATTATGGTTTTGCAGAGAAACCATGCCTAGGGAAGGGGTTAAGAAAATTTTTCCTGATACCAGAGTATGCAAATTCAGCTTGGGCTGACAACCTTTCCCTGCCCAAACTTCACGATAGAATGTCCTTCTGCGGCCTCTCCTTCATACACAATTGCAGTCAATGTGACTGACAGCAATGTAGACCTACTGTACGCAAACACTTTCACGTTTGGCTTGGAAGGGACTTTTCTCACAAGTGAGTGTCTTGTGAGCTGTGACCATGAGTCAGACTGATCAAACAAGTGAGATCTCAGAAACACAAGGTTAAAAAGAAAAGTTGGTTTTAATTGTAAACAGTAAATGAAGAAGCCTTGCTGAAGCATGCAGCAGCTTAATCTGCACAATATGCTGGTACTGTAGGTACCCAGTAGCATAATGCAGTGTTTCCTTTGAAAAACTATCCAGTGGGTAAAACACTAAACATGGATGACAAAAATTTGACTGACTAGAAATTTTAGTTTTGCAGAACTGTGCGTGCCTCAGGTTCATACACTTAAACTTTGAGGACAAAAAAAGCCCTCTTTTTTTACGTTTTTCTTCTGACAAACATCAGTGTGTCAAAATGCTGCCTTGAAATGATGTTGTACTGGCTTAGCAAAAACACTGTACAGTAGTACTGAAAGCTTGTGTGAATAGTATAAACGTATAGAATATGTTGCTGACGTACCTTTCCTGGCTTCCACCTGATGGGGGTTGATTTAGATGTTGGGTCACCCGTATCGTTCAAATGGAACTCTTTACAGATAACATCATTTTCAAAGTAAGGATTTTGTGTAAAATGCTGTAAACAGAAGAAGATGGAGAAAGAACTTCAACAATCAGATATTGAAACAACCTCAGACTTGGGGCAATAGAAACCAGAAATTGTAATCACTGCAATGGCAAAGTACCGAAATCACAATTTCTTTCATGATTACAATGAAGATGAATTTATAAAAGAAGTTAATTACTGTAGATGGAGTTTTACGGCCCAGTTTCCAACCAACTGATTCAAAACGAGCCAGCCAAGGCCTTTTTTCCAGTTGTGGCTCACTGGTTTGTTTTCCTTTCTCCATTGCTTATGCTGATCACCAAGCACTTCAGCAGTAGGTTCCATTTTTAAAGTCTTTGGTATGACCCGACTTGTATAAATATACAATTAGGCAGTTTAGTAGCCTTCTTTTCTAAAAATAAGTTTCCCTCAGATAGAAATTCAGTTGTTTGTTGATCAAGAATAATTTGTACACCCAAACTTTCAATATTTCAAAAACTACAACTTCCATAACTCTTCTTGTGGGTAATATTTTGAGGAGATGAAGTTATTACTGGGGTTTATTGTTGACACCAAATGATTTGAAAATGACTAGAGTTAGTAACTCTTAAAGCTATGTTGGAGCAATTTAAATGCAGACTTTCCCTTTAACTTAAAACCTTCCAGTTCAATCTAGAGTGGTGGGAAAGGCCTTTTTCCAAGTTGTGGGAGACTTGATTGTTTTCCCTACAACACTCCTTAAAGGCCTAGTTCTCTCACCCCAAACAGTACCAATTCTCCTAACCTTCTTACTTAAGCCCCTCCCAAAATTGTCTAAAATTCATCCTCATCCAGATACAATCTCAGTTTATTGCTTCAAGGTGAGTATAGAAAAACTCAATGTTTATCATCAAAACATCTCGGTATTGTTCATGCTGTGTAATATAAGCTTTGGTACTCTGCATTATTTGAATTAGCTGTCAATCAAAGATCTAAGCCAATTGAGCATTTCAGTCTACCTGTACCAAAATTGTAGTTTGGGGTGAGAGGTTTGGCCCTTTAAGAGCAAACAAAATGTAATCACAATTGCAATCATTATTTCATTGCGACGTTATCGCAATCGTAATCAATTACTTTCAACAAATTTAAGCTGTCATTGTAATGATGATAGTAACTGAACCATATGAAGTAATCGCAATCATAACTGATTAAGATGAAATTTCAAATGAGTTGAAGAAACACAGGAAAATGTTTATGAGAGAGTCATTTATCTACTAGGCAGAATGGGTATTTCCATAAACTGACAAGAAGCTCTACAATGAGTATCACTTGTGCATACTCTCCCCTACCCCGCAGAGCAGACTCTTGTTTTCTCGGCTTTCAAAACCACCGTCCAACAAAGCGAACAAGGACATGTCCAATTTTAGACACAAACTTCATTATCATAATATGGCTAATTCATGTGCTCAGCCTCATACTCCTGAAGTCGTAAAATGGAAGTCTAGACTGAAACCAACTAAATCGGTTGTATTGAACTGTTTCATTGAAATATAGAAAGGTTGCATTCCACCACCTCCATTTTATTTTTGGGTGAGTGGAGAAGAGCTGCAAGAATCGTGCCATCCCCCATCATCACAATGCGAGTTGGATGCTCTAACCATTTGACCAAGCAGTGGGGTCTATGTGGAGACCTTTACACAAAATTCTGGTTGTTTTTATTCTCCTGAAGAATTATGGCATCATTTTCATGCTTTTTAGGTGAAGCCTTAATAAAACAACTTCTATCTTGCTCCATACATTTTAGCATTGATCTTATCACACCTGTGATTAATATCCACGACATAATGAGACCAGTCAGCAAATTTTGAAAATGGGTGTTAAAGTTTTTCCCCAACAGTTAAGCCTGGTACACACTGCCATAAAACTAACAACACCAAGCCACAAGACGTCACGCCGCCAGGACTACAGTCCTGGCTGTGTGTGGCCAGTTTCACCACTACTACCCCACTAGAGTTTTGCTATGTTGTAAGCCGTTGGTCTGATTGAACATGTTCAATAGTAGTTGGATGCAATCGGTAGGTTGTAACTCCAAGTCACACGGCCACGACTTCCAAAGAAGCATCTAGGATTTATGCAAATTGTCTATGACAGAGAGTCTTGGTAGTTGTGGCACAGTGTACCCAGCTTTCATGAAATAAACAAAATACTAGTACAAGCTGCAAATTCTACTAAGCTTTGCACAAGCTACTAAGCTATTCACAAGGTTAGCGCAGGCTTCCTCTATTAAATTTTCTGTAGCACCACATTGCTAATTGTGACTGATATAATGACTGATCGCTGTCCTAGGGGAGGGGTATCCTTGCCCCCTTTTGAAAATTTTTGCATTTCAGAAGGGGCTTACATGCAAAATAGTGCAAAGTGTGTTAATTTTCGGGGCCAAAATTTTTCACAAACTTAATGATTTTTGTCCATTCACTGGTAACGGTGAATCAACATAGACTTTAATGAATGTAACAGTGACAGTGATTTTACTTTCTTGTGAGAACAAAAAGGATTATATCCTCCTCTGTATGTGAAGTCAGTCTGTGAGAAGTACTAGATTTATTTACAGTACCTATTTTTGAGACAGAACGATTCTCTTTTGAAAAGTTAAAGTTAAATTTTTTAATATCCCCCAGTAATTTTTTTGTGCCACTCCAAACCACGTCACCCGCTACAAGTGGCACATGCACCGCTATTTGAGGAAGCCTGGGTTAGCAGGTACTCCATATTTGGACCCAGAAATACATCCTTGAATGCAAAAAATTTCGAATTGTTACTGAAATGCATCCACAATATATTATCTTGTCTTTGTTACTTTTTTGAAGGAATTTTCCTCCAACATCAAAACTGAGAGAGGTCACTTAAACTCCAGACAGACTTCAAAAAAAAAAAAAAAAAACTACGTAAGGGCAGTCATTTACCCAACTGGCTGTTATTGCCAAGTCTCTTACTATTTCCTGTGCCCAACTGCCCATACTTCCTAGTTAGATATGACTCTCCTTTTACCAAAGTAAGAAAACAGAATAGTCCTTACCAACTTTATTCTGTAACCAGATTTGATATCTTCGAATTCTTGGACTTCCACTTTGGTCATATACAACAAGGCCTCTTCATCATCTTCATTTAGTAACATTGACACTTGAGGGTGATTAAGAAACTGAAACAATTATAGTTAAAGAAAGTTTATCCTCATTTACAGACTGTAAAGTATTTCAGTCGTGATAAAACCATTTACATTTTACAAATTTATGTATCTTTATTCAAAGGAAAAAAATAAACCTTCACAGTGCGGAATAAGTTTGGTTATAAGTTCTTTGACATCAATTGTACATTCTCCTTAAGTGCATGAAACAACGGTGTGTTCAGGGATAGTTCCTATTAGCGCATAGCGCCACCTGCACAAGACATTGCCAGTGAGTGTTCCGCGGTAAATGGAACAGTCCATTTGTGAAACGGGGGAGGTAAGCAGGAGCGAAGTAGATTGTACATTCTCCTTTTTTCCCTCTCATTTTGTAATCCAATTCAACTTTGGCAAACAAAAATCTTGCCATTATATGTATTTGCTACATATTCACAGTCCTTAGAGTACAAACTCAACCTCTCACAGGAGTGACAGCCTCATGAAGGGATAAAGTTGTAAAGCTAGGAAGCAGGTGTCCAAGAAATTTGCCACCTGAAATTACAGCCAACTGTAAGAAACCTAAAAATCTCTTTGTACTGTTCATACTGTAAAAAATGAAGTAGAATTGTAGAAAACTAGATTTAGTAAAATCATAAATCTGGAATACTGCTATGGCACATGATACAACTGCTAGGTTCAACACTATGGGCAAATGTTTTAAAGATATTGGGAGTTTCCTAAGCCTCTAGCTAAACAGACCATCACAACACTTCCAAAAAAGCTTCTTATGCAAAAATATTGGAACCCCCATCACCAATTGGTAACTCTAAATTTATATCTTAGGTATGCAATGCATGACGATCAACAATTTACAATAACTCAAGCCACACATATAACCACTTAGACACTTTGTATTACGTAACTTTACAGTTTGTCTGTATACTGCATGTAAGTAGTAAGCCTACATTAGAATGGAATTGTACTTGTATTTGATAAAATATAACCCTAGTTTGCTTACAGCAAGCTTTTCCAAGCCAAGTGGTGTTAACCCTGTGGTCTTTTTTTGGTATGTCTTCTTAACATGGTCAGGTAACACCTTACTTTCATTTATAGAAACATGTCAGAATCCTGGATACAAACTGAGTACATGAAATAATTTCTGCTCTACCAAAGATTGTAATTTCAAATGTTTCAAAAACATTTGACTCATCACTGATCCTAGGAATTCCATAAAACCAAACATTAATATGCTTCTGCATTTTACTTTCAATTAGTCTTGATTTTAGAGAATGGCCCTGGTCCTGGAAAAACGGCCTGCAGTTCCACAAAAACCTCTTGATTTCTACACGTGTACTACCCCATTTGAACAGGACCATGGCTGCTCAAATATATTAAACGTTTATTTCTTGTTTATACATCTAATTCATTTAAACCATGAAATTCAGTTCATAACACATTGTCAAATCATTAGTGCTGAAACTGTGCGTTTATATTTGCAAGCAGGCTTCGACAAATTTTTTTTCGTACTTGTCCGATGGGCTAGCTGCTTTCTCAATCTACTTGCCCGCATAAATATCTACTTGTTCAATTCAAATCTGTTGAGTACATATAATTTATTAACTCTAAAAGTACAAATGCCATTTGCGCAACTCAAAAATTTAAGGCTGGGGGTCTTGCCCAGCGGGTTCCAACATCAAGCTTGGTAGTTGCCCGAGTGATTTTTCACTTGTCCCGGGCCATCTGGTGGGGGATTTGTCGAAGCCTGTTTGCAAGTGGAAAAAAAATTGAATAATAAGCTACACTTGCAAAACTCATTTTCTCCTAAGGTTTTAAATTGATTGCAACATCTGATGATTTTTTATCGAACTATTTCAAATTTTCTCCCTGGACCTATATTTTCACAGAAGGTCAAAAGGATACAACAGTGACCCAGAAATTTTGTATCTTGTCTATCAGCTTTGCTCTCCTCTCAAAGTGTGGTTGACGGAGTTTGTTGTACTTCTGCTCCACGTGCAAAATTTCTTCGCTAGCCTTTTCATTTAGTTCATCAATTTCACTCTGTACATTGTCAATCTCTCTGATGGCTTCCTGTGTATCATTACCTGGGAAAGGAACAAAAAGTAAGGTTTCTTTCTGAAAGTAGTCTCAAGGAAATGGATACGATCGGAAAAACTATGTTTCAAAGAAAGAACAAAACAATGATGGAAAACCAGTGTAGGGGCATATAACTTTCAAATATTTTTGTTTCCAAGAGGGAAGAGGATTCCAGTTTCCAAAATATTTCAGTTAAAAGAAGGGGATTCTTGATAACATGCAACATAAGAAGCCAACCTTTTCCAACAGGTTTTCCAAACAGGTGTACTGTAGAAAAAAGGTTTTAAAGGGCAGGTCACTATTTTCATCGCGACATACAGTACTGAACATTTCAGAGATTTAAATGCGACAGAAAGGTACAAAAATTGTTACTACAGAAACTCTCAAATTTCAAGTTTCCATAATTTTTGGAACAAACATTTTTATTTTCAGGCCTTGTGTTTTGAAAATTCGAGGTGAGTTGCAAATAGCACTCCTCAAAAAGGTTGAGGTGTGCAACAGGTGTGCTAAAAATTGCACCCCTTGAAATAACTAGGCGAGTGATTTGAGACAGTGTGGCAAGAACAAGCATAAGATCTCATATCCAAGATTTACAACCTTTTGAATTGATCCTTCAACACACGAATTAAATAATGTTTTAATTGTTTAATATCTTCAGGATCAGACTCAACTTCACTGGTAAGTGGCAGGGAATATTTTAGTGCAAAAATTTTGCATAGTTATTTTTGCTGTCATACTTTTCTTTTCTTGTAGTACTCTGATTCACACTCAGTTGCTCTTCCCCCTATGATAACTTTCAAGCAGGGAGCAATTTGTTTTTGAAATTTTGATTTGCAGTTTTGCTACTCATTATTCAAAATTGATTAGCAATCCCCAAAAATGATTAGCAAATTTTTATATTGTCATTTTCTTGTTGTCTGTGTTTTTACAGCAGCTGAGCAGCTTATAAAAACTACAGAATCAAAGACTGAAGGGTAGGTCTGATATTAAAGGTACAGTAATTAAACACCATGCGTCATGCCTCCATACGAACCTTATCACGTATGCAGTATGACTACACTCAGGCCAAAAATACCCCTAGGTGTCTCCAAGGCAATTTCTGTAAAGAAAGTGCTGTGGAGACAGCAGCTCTCAACAATATTTTATGGGATCTCGTCAGCATTTTTCCCAATGTTTTGCATTGCTACGTACATTTCATTTGAAAATTATGTTTGCTTGTCAATGACACTTCATTATAGCAATGTAATCTACCAATTGGGATTGGTTTGTACCTACTCCCTAATGAAAGCCTACTGAAATGCAGCCCCTTTATCCCATTCATAATCCTGCCAAGTACCATTTTACTCAGGACAAACAGGGGGAGTAGTATAAGCATATGAAAGCAACCAATTTGAGAACAGTAACATCTTTTATTGGCATTAATCAGATGCAACCATCCTCAATCCTTGCCCTGATTGTCACTCAGTGGTTCTCCCTTTTCGCTGATTTCCCTAACCTAAAATTAGGCCAGCACTTACAGTACCTGTAACTACATACTGACTTCCAATTAGCTTACCCAAACTCATCATATTATATGAATCAAAGCTCTACTTCCTACAATTTACAACCAGGCAGAGTAGCTGCCGATGTGCTGAATCAAGTTCATCCTGTGACTTTAGGGCAAAGATTCACCCCCAAAATGTTCCAAAACATTTCACCCCTTTAACCTGATACAGTAAAAAAGAGATCCTCAGCCTCATTAATTAAGTAGATTTAAAACTTATGATAATCAGCAAGTTTTGAGGCTTCTAAAAGCCTTTACAAAGTTGTCGAAAGTGTGAACGTATGATCTCCTGAGTGTCCCTTACAATTTGACTTCAAGATAGTGCACTAGCTAGCAGGCCTACATTCTACCGTACAGGTATTTCCCTAGGTTCTCAGGGGAGCCAGCCCAAAACGTAAAAGCTGATTGACAGGCATACAAAATTACCTAGAAAACATTCACTTCATTAAACAGTTTTACGGCATGTGTAAAGTACTCAAAGTAAGCCCTGCCTAATATTTTTAAAAACTTTTCTTCAGCAGTTTCCTTGTACGATACGTTTTCTTTATGAGTTACTTGCTTTGGCTACTTTGCTATCCTAACAAGATTTTACATTAAGATTTCTGAGCCTAGCCTAGTCTCATGGGCAAACTTGCATTGATAGGCAGTTGCCGATTTTGAATGGGGCTAGGTGTGGCTTGGTGCTAGGTTGCTTTGCATGCATTAGAGCCGTACAGCACAGAATTGTGAGTTACAGTATGCAACGTGAACAAAAGCATGAAATATTTATGCAGTAATCTATAATTTCGAAGCATATTTAAGGCCTAAAATACACACCCTTTTAAGGAGTTTAAAACTGGCAGTGTGATTTTAGAATGTAGAGAATGCTTGACTGAGAATGATGCAAAGATTGATCGACGGCTAAATTCAGCTGTTGTTACCATAATAATAAACGGCAAAACCAGCAGCTTTTGGGGGCTTTTGCCGTCGATGCCTGGATTATTTTTTTCCCCCTGTAACACTGTTACGGCCCTTTATACAGATTCTGTGTATTTAGTAGCAGTAAACAACGCATCTCATGCGAAGCGAGTTCTTGTGTTAGAACTCTTGAAAGCGGAGAATTTCGGTGGTTTTATTTAGAAACAAACATAGTTATCGGAGTAAGCATGGGGCTGATGTTTTTGGTTTTGCGTGATTTTCATGACTTCCAATTTCTGTTTTTATGTTCCCCTAACATTATTTCGTTCTGTGAACATTCAAAATGACACAATTCCTGCTGAAATTTTGCATCGCAAGTCTGTGATTGAAGATGGAATGATGTATCGCAATTATCAAATTTTCCTCATTTTTGCATCGCAAATTGCGATGCGAACCCGAACATATTGCTCCCTGTCAAGACATATTTCATTGGTGGTGAACACTTACAGCTCATGTTAGTTATAAGATATGTAGGAAAAGTGCATTTCCTTCAGAACTGAATCTCTGGTGATATTTAATTTTTGAACTTTTGTTGCTTTTATGCAAAATATGACAGGGATTTGCCCAGGACTCTTGCAAAGCTTGCTGAGCTCTTTCAAAATTGCGGACTCATGTATAACCTGGGTGAGAGGGTGTAAGGCTTAACTTACAGTACATATTGCACAGGAACCGTTCCCACCACAACCAATTCAATTTAGAGGTATCGCATTCACTTGATATTTAAGAGAAGGTGGAAAAATATTGTACCTGGGCCTTAAAGCAGGGTTTCTGTCAGAGGGGGAAAAGGGGGGATTTGTCCCCCCCCTTCCAGAAGAAGGTGTGTAAAATCCCCCCCCTTTTCATTTCCATAAAAATTAGAAAATTGTCAATATCTTGGTTTCTTACTTAAAATGACAACACTTTTGTAGCAACTATTTAGTAGGGTTCGAAACTAGCGGACGCACGCTAGCCCGGGGCTAGTTGAACATTCTTGCGGGCAAGTACAATTTCAGTCAACTAAGTCTGTCCGTCTTTAAAAATATGATGGCCAAAACAAGAGTTAATATATTAATTTGTCGATATATGACATACCCATTTCCTGGTTGTACCTGTATATATTATATATTTGCCAAAATAAACTTCCAATTGAAGCAATTTACTTCATGGCTTCAAAACTGTTGTACACTGCAGAACAGTACGTGCAGATAGTACAACATAAACATACCAATGTGTATACTGCATTGAGAATTGTGCATGAAAAGCAAGTTGTTCAATGCTTCGTTCACTGCTGCTTATCAAGTTGTTGCGAGATTCTGAGTAGCGCACACCGCACATTGTAATGTCAGCGTTAGCCTTCGCACTCACCTAAAGGCATGTGAAAGAAATGCAGACTTTTATTTCCATCATTTCGCCTATAAGGTAAACGAACTGCTTTTCTACCAAGCATTATCCATTTACTTTGAAGTTCCAAAGTATTGTGAATAGAAGGTTCATTCTGGCTATGCGTTTCGGTTAATTGTGCACATAGGCCTAACGTTATACAAGCACCCACATGTTCATTGCATTAGGCTAGTTATGAGCCTGATACAGTAACCTGGACTCACATTCACATATTACTGGTTAGCGAAACATGTTTCTGGGCAAGTGACTTACAAGGAATGAAAGCCGGACGGACAAGTGATAAACCAATGCTAATTTTGAACCCAGCTATTTAGTGATGCATTTATACCACATCAGTGATCACCCTTTCCTTAAGACCTCTGCCATGGGAACGATCATTTGATACTTTCCGCTATAACCCTGCAGTACTGATTACACCTGGAACTAGATCTAGAATTGAATTAAAAATGCATTCCTTGCTGTTGCGCGTCGAAATAGCGTGGCACAAGATGCTGTACAAACTGTGAACTGCACTAAATACAGACTATCTAGCTGCAGTGTTTCGCCATTTTTTTCAAATCCCTACGCTTAGCATACATATCTGTGCATGTTTTGCACACGTAGCACCTTGAATCTTGTGAAGTTATTATCTTGTTCAAATTACGCCATTCCAAGCATTCCTTCTGAAACGTTATTTACAGTAGGACTTATGCAATGTTGTCATACAAAGTCACTGCAAACAAAAACAGTGATACACATCTTCAGTTCACAACTCCAAAAGGCTAAGACAGCCATCACACATGATCTCATGCAGAAAACCTCTTGGTCTATGCATGCAGTAGACTTATTTGCCTGTCCATTTTTACTGCCAAACAAAGCATCATGTTTTGCTTGTTGACATCACATGCATACAATCCATTGCAAAATTCAAATTGGCCACTGCATCATGATTGGTTCAACTGCATTTGATTCTAACCAGCCAATCATAACTCAGGCCTCTGCCTATGTGAACCTATGGTGAATAAGTGTGTGAAAATACTCGGTCTCGAGACGTTTGTGTTACAAGGGGTCCGTTAGTTTCCACCCTCGCTACTTTCCGCCCATTACTTTGCGCCCCTAAAAATCTTAGGGCGGAAAGTAATGTTTGAACTTACATGGCTTAAAAATAACTGGTAACTTCAAATTTCAAAATCAAGTATAAGAAAACAATGAAATTTCGGGATAGGCCTAAAAATTTTTCAGTATCCTCATCAAAAAGAATGAATTGTATGACTTTTTTTCTAAACGGCAAGTCTAGTCACAGACTCGTATAAGTAGTCCGCTTGTCTATAGGTAGGCTTATGCTGATTGTGCGAACAATTGTTCACAGCACTGAATACCGTATACCTGTACGTAAGTACGTATTAGCATACTGAAATCTACGGTGAGAATGTTGCTTGGAAAGACGTCAACATGGCAGTAACGGGCGTCGCATTGAATGGTAAAAGACATCGTTGAAGATTGAAACTTTAAGGAAAAGTTGATGGAATCTTCATTTGACAAAATTATCACTGAAATCATATTCCATTCCATTACTTTTTGCCTCCCAAAAACGATGTTTTATGCTAAAAATAAAAGGGGCGGAAAACACCATTTTTGAGGGGCAGAGATTAGCGAGGGCGGAAACTAACTGTAACCTTCAATCGCACTTGTCATGCTTATATAGCTGGTCAGTGAAGCTGGGCAAGCCCCGCGCTAAATTCACCAAGAAACAGCATCACAAATTGTACGTGGATTTTTCAGGGAACTGACTCACGTCACGTGCATTTCAGTTGCAGTTTCTTTTTTAATAAAATGCAACTTTTGGACAAGAACTGCTAAGAATATTCGGGTAGGCCTGTATTTATATCCAAAAGACACCATATGATACCTTGATTGGGTGCAATTGTTTTGCTGCCCAGAACTGCTTAGATTATCATGATTGCTCTACATGGGTTTCGTATTTATGCAGGAGAGTAGCTACAGTACATTATCGCAACTACAACCCAGTACAGTAAAAGAATGCAAATGTTTTATCATGATTTGGGATAAAAAGTAGACAGAGCATGATGCTGGCCTTAGAACTAAATAATCATAGGGCATGTGACATCGACTGTAAACAATTCTACTGTATTGACGGTTGATTTGCATTTCCACCTCAGACTTGCGAAGTGAAAATATTATGCCTACAAAAAGGATATACTGTTGGTGAAAAGAACAGAATATTCCCAATATTTTCCATCTTGAACTGGTTATGTTATACGATAATCGATATGCACGAAGCAAGGTGCATACTAAAAAGACAAACGTGACTTCCATCTTTCTAATAATCGGTAATCGGCATGGGGCGGATTGTTTAATTAAATAATCGGTAATCAAGTAAATATTACAAAGCTTAATCGGTTGAACACTACCAGGCCTAGGCCTAGGGCCTAGGCTCGGCCTAAGTTGATGTTATTAATTTTAGGCTAGCCTAGCTATGCACACACTCATACAATGATTGTTGGTAAAACCTAAGGTATCTTGCATATTTTGTCAATTCATTGAATACAAATATTCTCATCAATTTAGTGACTTTTTGTCAAAATATGCCTTAAGTCTGGATAGCTCTTAACAACATACCGCGTGGAGTGCATCGTATAGAAATACACCGTGTGCAAAATGTTTTAGTATAGGCCTATCGGTATGCACATACTTACGCAGTATTACATAGGCCTTGCACGGTGTGTACACTGACTGACAGTGCCAACAACAGTCTTCATACGTTTATTGTTAGGCTACACCTATACCGTTATAGGACAATGACAGCGTGCGTAAGCCTAAGCTAGCTTTGTCTTCCTTCGCAAAACCTACACTTTGGACGGAAAATTCGTTTTGGGCAGGTATTATGCCTCCATTTTCAGCTGAAGAGCAAAAGACATTGATATATGAAACATACTTAATTCACCCTCGATTTCCTCCTTCTTCTGACCATTATTTTTTGGTTCTTCCTTCCGGACTTTGGCCGGTGCCGGGGTCGACATTTTGCTGGTTTTGTGTTCACGAGGTACGAGTGACTTTTGGAATAACTGCGTTTACATCAGAGCATGCGCAGATCATAAAGCAGCTAGCTATCGAGTGACTCTTGACCCTAGAAAAGCGGTAACATGTAGGAGAAGACAAAGTGTGGAGACATTGATCTCGGAGCTGGCGACTGAGCTGGAGCAGGGAGAGTATGCGCAGAGTTACTCTTGTGAGCAACATCAAAACCATAGAGCACAACAAAACTGAGGATTTTTTGTAAGGCTATTTGGCAGAATTTTAACCATCAATTTGATGTCTCCATTGTCGGTTGCTGGCGTTGCTAATAATTTGCAATGACAAAAAAAAAAACACACACACACACACACACTGCACACACATACAAAAAAAGAGCTGAAATGGAAATATTAGGGATTTCATACGGTGGTACGCATGAGAAGCAACTAGTTGGGTTCAGCTAAGACTGATCTGTGATCGAATGGAATTTCAAAAGTTTTAGAAAAGATATGTTCTAAATTTATACGAGCACTCCAGTTGGCAATTCCCGGCCCCATAAAAACCACTTCGCCACTCTGTTGATCGCATCACTATCCCAGCCAACATGCCCAGCTGGGCCCCAACTGGGTTTCAGCTGGGCTACTTGCTGGGCCCCAACTGGGGCCCATCCGTGTTTGTCAGGTGTTCCCACGTGGGGCCCAACTGGGCTAGCCTTTCCCAGCTGAAGCCCAGCTGTGCCCCGCTTCAATTACTGAAGCCTAGCTCCCCCACGTGGGAACACCTGACAAACAAGGATGGGCCCCAGCTGGGGCCCAGCAAGTATCCCAGCTGAAACCCAGTTGGGGCCCAGCTGGGCATGTTGGCTGGGATCATAGTGTACTGGCTACACTGGAAACATCTCAGTTTGTGTGCCACGTTGCGGGAGGAGGCACTCAACTTTTTTGCACGTTTGACCCCTCAAGGGGTAACGTCCTGTTACATCCCAGATTCAGGCAAAAGAATATATTTGCTTGAAAAATGTAATTCTGCTCGAAGGACTATGCAGCGCGCCACTAATAATTGATGTGGATTTGGCCGGTGGGGCGTAGCCTACAGATTTCGAAATCGCAGCCTGGCAGTTTCAGACAGCCGGAAATAGCATTCCACAGAATGTTTAGTTAGCAACCTAAATCTAATCAGTTTTTATTTTGAGATTCTTTTTCTTTTGGAATGAAATATACAATTATTTAAAAGAAAAAATAAATAAATAAAACAGTGGCATTGGAAGCAATATGAAAGTGTGGTGGAGGGCGGAACAATTTTGGACCATGCAACTCACCCTACCCCATTGACCAAAAAGTACATATTTTAATTTTTTCGCTTTTTTCTACGAGCAAAAACAATTTTAAAAAAAATAAAAAATCTGATCTTTTCATAAGTGTGAACACTACTGTAGGCCTATTAGAAGCGTAATTTGCGGAGCGCGCCGAAAATTTGCGTCCACACGTTTGTAAATATTGAGCTTGTATTGCAAAAGAAAAGTTAAGATTCAGGGTTTCCTGTCAGGAAATTTGAATATTTGGGGACTATCGAAGAATCTGCGTTTTCTATTAGCATATATCTGAGATAGCATGTCGACTAAAGATCGTTGTTGTTTCATAATGTTACCTAAGGAGTGCGGATTGAGGCTTCTCGGAGACATTCAAAGAGCTACCGAAACTCTGTTGCCTTTTAAGGACGAAATATACAAAGATTAAAAGCCAATATTGAAGAAAATTTTAGGGAAACGGCACTGTAGCGGCCCGGAAAAGTTCATCACTGACTGCCCTATGGGCGACCATGCTCTTCCTGCATTATGGGTTGCAATTTAGGCGAATTAGGGCAAATTTTGGCTTTATAAAACTAATAACTACAAATATGAAAAATAAGGAAGAATTCGGAATTTAATAAAAGAAAAGTTGTGAAAACCACACTGTATTTGACCCCTTGTAACAAATGGCAAATTTCGGAAATTTTCACTTTTTCGAGCCAGGGGGCAATCTCCCCTACCTTCTGTTGCTACATAACTGTTCTGCAACATTGGACATTGTTGTCATCTTGACTTTTCAATAAGTAAAGAATCCATCTACACAGACTACACAACTGACAGGGTTGAAAGGTATCTAATGATAGGTGTATATGAGAGCATTTGAGTACGGTAGGCCAGTGGTTCCTGCCTGGAATATATGAAGTCTTGCTCGAAAGACTATCTTCAGTTCGCGCGGAGCGTACAGAAAATTTTGAAAAGTCGCGACCCTTTAGACAGCCGGAAATGGTATGTCTCGGACTTGTAAGAAGAAGCTAAGTTTTCCGATTTTTCCGGTGTGAATTTTCCCTGTTGTACCAGGGACGTATTGCGGCGCGCAGAGCGCGCCGAAATTTTTGCCCCTTTTAAACAAATGTATGTGGATACGGAGCTTGTATAACAGAAAGCTTTGGATTCTGGGTTTCCTCTTAGGAAATTTAAAGAGTTGCTGGATTACTGAAGAATCTACACTTCTTTCATATATTGGTGGCAATCTGAGAATGATTGCACGACGACTGAGTCGTTGTTGCTACATGCATGGTGTTATCCAGGGAGTCCCCTGGTGTTATTTAAGACCTACTAACTGACACTCTCCAATGACATTTCAAAGTTTCCCAAAGTTTGTTGTCCTTTTTAGACAAAATATTTCAAAATCAAGAGGGTTCATTGAAGAAAATTTGGAATTCTATGAAAGACAGTTTACAAAAATAGCAATATATCTGCCTGTGTTTCTTGATGGTGTGGTATCACATATGGTAAATATCCGATTTTGTCAATTCCAAAGTTCGGAAAAGTTTACCAAACTGATTTACGAGCGAGAACTAATGCATTCTATATTGCATTTTGCGGCGCATTTTGAGATATGGAAACAGGACAAAAGGGGTTTTCTGACCCGGGAAGTGAGGGGCGGAAGCATGCTTCCTCCTCCTCATTTTTCGCTGGGCGGGGGGGGGGGGAGACCAGTGGCGGAGCTAGGGGTTTCGGTCAGAGGGGGCGAAAATGGTCTACAGGGGCGCTTCTAAGGAGTAAATACCCTGATCCTCGGCACGATCGAAGCCACGACTTTTCAGATTTTCCATTATTTTGATTTTCACCTGGTAGAAGACTACTTTGACATTTCTCCTCAGCAAGTTTTTCTATTAAAACATGTTAAAATTTCTATTCATGGGCTTCCGCTGAAGAAAATTCGGGACGAGGGGTACTAAATTCTTGTAGGGGGAAAGCTCCGCGCCACCATGAGTTGGCGCGGAGCGCAAGAAAATTTTGGCCCAAAATGCAGCTCAGATCGATGGAAATGACATTTCTAAAGCCTATTTACCGCATATAAATAGGGAAAACACTGAGTGAACTGTTAAGAAATATTGATGGTAATTTTTCTTCGTCTTTTTCTTTCTTTGGTTCGTTTTTTCAGGTTTTTTATTTATTTTCCAGGGGAGGGAAAGTCCCCCCCCCTTTCCCCTACCTGCGGACGCGCATGTTTCTATCATTCTCTTCCACATTCTAGTATGAAGGCAGTCATTACATTTTGTGTGTTATTGTCAGGTCTCGATTTAAGATTTTAATGTAATAATGGGCCACTCTTTGAAGGTAAAGATTAAACCTGCTAGAGCAAAATAGCAAGCAATCCTACATATGGAAAAGTTTTGTACAAAAACGATCATTTGCTCATTCTATATCAAAATTTTCTAATTAAGGTAAGCTAAATCCGTTATGCTTTAAAATGATATGTCAAGGTGAGAGGAACTCATGAAATGCCGATTTTCATTCAAAATACATGATTTTTGACGATTTCAAAATTTTGTGACGTCATAATTTGGGGAATTTCCCCAAAATAATGGGCCATTTTATGCCTTTACTACACGCATTTTTCGACAAAAATATAGATCCAAACAAAACCAATTCTTCCCCTCCTGTTACCTGTGACATGCAGCTCCAAGAAACGCTTTTAGCCGTGCCAATATATTTGTGGCTAGAAGTGTTCATCCTCTAAATTATGTAAAATTGGGATGGAAAACGTTTTTTAGCCCATAGTCATCAAATCCCATAAATAAATGATTTACGACAAAAGTAAGGGGTGTGTCCGGTCAAAAAATCATTCGCTAGATGTGCAATAGTATGAACATCACAGATCCAGTTTAGCCAGACCTTAAAACACACCCCGAATACTACATAAAGCGAAAAACCTAAAAATGCAAAATGCGCCCGCACACTGTAACGCATTTGGGAGGTTTATGATCTAAACTTTTCGATATGCTGAGGCATGGGCGTCCGCAGGTAAGGGCAAGGGGGCACTTGCCCCCCCCCCCGAAAAATCAAAAATTTGAAAGAACGTATAAAAATCAAAGTAAAAACCCGAACAAAACGTGTTTTCCAAGTTTCTATGCCAAAAATAGGCTTTAGAAATGACATTTCCGGCGATCTGGGAGGCATTTTGGGCTGAAATTTTCGCACGTTTCATGTCAATTCATGATGACTAGGAGGTTTTGCCCCGTCTAGAAATTTTGCCCCCCCCCCCCCCCCCGCCCCTGACTTTTTTTCTGCGGACGCCCATGTGCTGAGGGAAAAGTTATGGAAATTAATCACCGTCAGGTGTACATTTTTGGCACCTGGAAATCAAGATAAGTACACGAAGAAAAATTAAATGAGGTAATTTACATCATGCGACCACTCTGAAATAGCCATTTATTAAGTACATCAAAAGAAATAGCCAAGACAAGAGGTCTGCTTGGCTTTCTAAATACCAAATTCATAATTAATAAAAGTCTCCTAAACTTAAGTTTTTTTGATGCAATGTTCTGGCATTTTAGACCTCCGAAGTACAGAAATAAGCATTTTCATAGAATTATTGTGCAGTGTCAGAAACAGCCATGATAATGGTCACTTGAAGGAAAGCAAAATGAAAATTACTCATTACAACTCTTAAATCATTACCACTATTATAACAGTTCTATTTTATTTTAACCTGAATGTTCTCTTCAAATGATCTTGAAAAACGTCTTTTTATTGTCTATGTTGACATTTATCCCCGACAACAAGAGGGCTATTTGCGCTACAAATTATTGCTGCGCCCTTTGCAACAACTTTTACCGGCCGGGAGGGTTGATTTAATGTCAGTCTGTGTATTTTGTAAGCTTATAATCACGCTTGGTTTGGAAGCAATGAACTTAGCACAGCGACAACATTCATTAGTGCGTATAAAGCTTGAAGATACGTTTGCGGCAAAACCTATCCCTATGTTACAGAAGATTACCCTTTTCATCAGAATGAAGTGCAGGTAGTACATTTATCGGTGGCTGTTTGAGCATTTTGTTATCTGGGCCTTAAAACAACGCTATTAAATTTTGTCTTTTGCCAAAAATGGTGCAAGAGTAAAGTATGTTGAAAACCCAAAAAGGGCGCCGACAGATTTTGGTCCGTCAGGGGGGGGGGGGCGACCGCCCCCCGACCATATGGCAGCTCCGCCACTGGGGGAGACTGTCGCCATTATTAGCTGCCCGAAAGAGTCACAAATTTTAAAAGTTGTATTTTATTGTGCATCAAAATGTCAACAGGCTCACATTTTTTTTAAAGAACTCGGAAACGCTAAAGAGTTTTCTGAAATTAAAAACATGGCTTGTCAGATTTTTTTCAATGACTGCCCGGGGATTTTTCCAGACCCCTGACCGAATTTCAGATTTTCCAAGTTTTGCTGAAAGTCTTCCCACTACCCCCTACCCCCATCGTCTCGTAAGCCCGTATGCCAGTTCTCCAAAAAGGCATACTAGCCTAGTCGCGGGTGCGGTACAGTTCGACCCCTCACATAGATCAGCAGTCAAGTAATTATTTGTGTCACTGGTCAAAATTGTATAAAAAGTGAACTGCATTTTTCATTTCATTTTCTTTCAACATAAAATTGGTGAAAACGTGTTTACCCTTTTATTGTTTTTATTATAAACGTTGTGTTTGGGTAAACTATTCGTTATGATTTACACGATGTAAAGACCTCTACCTCCCCTTCTTTCCATTTTAATATTGGGGGCGAACTTGCAAGGACTCGAAACCAAAGGGGAAAACCATATCAAAAAGTACAAAAACGGTCATTTGCCTATTTTACACCAGAATTTCTAAATTGTTTTAATTAAGGTAAGTTTAATCAGTCATTCCTCGAAATGCTATGTCTAGGTGAAGGCAACCCATGAAAGGTCGACTTTTATTCAAAATTCATGATTTTCGACGATTTCAAAATTTTGTGACGTCATAATCTGGGGGAATTTCTTCAAAATAACTTCAGTTCAGTTCAGTAGGACTTTATTCCAACTTGCGTCCTTTAATGTAACGCAAACGCGGTTTACGACAAAGTTATAGATTCAAATAAGACCAGCTCTTTTCCTCCAGCTACCTGGATCTACCAGAAACGTGTTTAGCCAGTTCGATATATTTGTGGCTAGAAGTATTAATCCTTTAAATTTTGTAAATTTGGGGTGAAAAGCACATTTTTGCTTTTAGACATCAATTCCCATAAGTAAATGATTTACGACAAAATGAAAGGGTGTAACCCCAATAAAAAAAAAGTATTCACTGGGTGTGCAATAGTACGAACATCACAAATCCAAATTTGTTAGACCTTAAAACCAGGGAGGTGTGGTTAACAACACCTCCCTGTTAAAACACAACCCCGAGTACTACATTAAGCGAAAAACCGAACAATGTACAATGCGCCCATACACTCTAACGAATTTGTAAGGTTTATGATCGAAACTTTTTGATACGGGTTGAGACGAATTCAGTTGGCGAGCGGAGACTACATGCGTAAACCGTCAGCATTTCCGGACACATTTCGACACAAGAACTAGAAGCAATAATTGACACAAGACATGTCGCAAACACATGTTGCGGCACAAAGGGCAACATGTTGCCAAAATGAGCGTGAAAGCAGGATTTTGGAAAGAACATGGACAGATGGAGACTTCAAAATAAGAAGACTTACATTGCTGCTCAGAGGAGAAAGAAATGACAGTAAAACTGGCTATGATGAACAGATTGCTGACTGTCGTTGGATTGACATAATATCGCAAGTTAAGCAGGGTGTCAAAACATTTCTAGCAGGATTTCTCGATGACTCACATACCCGTTCTTCGATCGGGGTCTAGCAGTGAATTATTTTGTCACCTTTCCATTTTTCCATCTCTCGTATTCTACTTTTACTTTGAGGGGAAGTAAGGAGGAGAAGGTTTTGAATTGGAAAAGGGGGTGGTTGCGGAAGGAAAGGGAGGAGGGGCCCTTTCATTGGATTGGCGGGTGGAAAAGGTACGGTGGGGGATAGGAGGAATCGAGATGGGAGCCATAAAATGACAACTACACTCTAAAACGTGTGTGGCAATTAAAGGCTTATTCATCCCCCCCCCCCCTTCTTTTACCCTGCTAAGTGGATTCTGTTTCTCAGTTCCTCAGCTTCCAAAACCAGCAGGGTTATGACTAAAATACAAATATGCCGCACAGCCTCCTCAGCAGGTACCCACTCTGTTAACACATTAAATTATAAACACTTTTAGCGATTAAACACTTTAATGTTTAGCAGTCAAACATATTTAAAAGCGAAATGTTTAGGAATCAGACGCTCGTGTTTACCATTTAGACGTGTTTATAATGTGGGGGCAGAATGGCGATATAGAAAACCTTTAAATTCATGAACACTGAGTGTAACACTGGGGAAAATTACACAAATCCATTCGGATTCTTTTCTTTTTTTATGTTGTTTTTATAATTATTTTGGTTAGAGGATCTTTCCGACGACATCTACAAACTTCCCCAACAAGGATGCAGAAGTCTTCTCCGATGGATCATTGCCCCTATAACCAGTCCCGGTGGCGGCACAGGTATTTCGAAAGTGTGGGGGCAAATAAAGGTCGAATGGAAATGTGAAGGGCAAAAGATTTTCTCACGTACCTCGAAACTGAACGCGAATTGTGATTTATTTGGGGTGGAAGTGGGGCGAAGCTCCCGGATGCTCTGAGGATTTAGTATATCTCTGAAAGAAAAAATAGGTCTCAGAATTGATATAGTTGGTATATAATATCTGGGGCAACGGCTGCCACTCACGATGTCCCCCTTTCTGCCGCCACTGCCCTGATATCCTGCTGGCCCCACTCTGAGGTTCAGACCGTATTTTGTCTAGTACGAAAAACATCATCTAAAATCGAAGTTTTAGTTGGGTGGCACATATAGCAGAAAAAGACTATGTTTTTGAAAATATGACGGTGGAGGTCCAACACGCTTTTACACTAATTAGAGTAGATATACTCTGTAACCCCAAAAGAAATTTTCCAATATGCTATCAGGAAAACTCTCTCACCCCAGACAATTGGCCCCAGTCATTGCCCCCTCCCTTGGCGCGGCACGACAGTCACCCATATGAAACCTTCCCCGGGTTGATTTTCATAAGCTATAATTGTGTCATTTTTGCGCATAGTGTTGGCACAAGGGGCCATCGGCTGGCGCGAAGCGTACAGAAAGTTGTGAGAATCAGACCTCAGGCTGTCAGACAGCCGGAAATGACATTTCCCAGCTTTCCCCCCCCCCCCCCCCTCCGCTTCCGCCGCCTATGTAACCTAACGTCACATAGTCGTTAATGAGTGGAATAGTAGGCTATTCCTCTTGAGTGCAAATGATCCAGGCTGCGTTCTTCCATGACAGCGGTAGAAACTAATTTTGTACTGGTTTGTTACAGAATGTATTCAGTCGTGAAGTCTGAAGGTCGAAAAAAAGGGCCGTGACTGACCCGACTTAAATTCCAATTGGTTCGCTCAGCACCTAATCTAACTGACTACAAAAGTTATGTGTCTGGTTTGTTTGCTTTTAGGGTTTGAACCTCATGGAACCTCGCCCCTACCCCGCTAGTGCCACCCTTACTCTTCGGTCTTTTCATGTAGAACATAACAATGTTGTGTTATGCATGATAGTCCGCATGGGGAAAAAAAAAACTGTTTTTGTCCAGCGAGTCCTCGCTATACAGAAACCTGGGATCCAAGGGATGGCATTCAAGGGGACGGGATATTCATTGAGGGGCTGCACAGGGTCGCACGATGGCATTACGGTACCTGTGTTCTTTTCATCAAAGTTATGCACGGTGACTGCTAGCCGTTTTGTCCAACCGACATGATCCGCTTGGTGCTCAGCATAAGCAATGGAGTAGGGAAAACAAGTCAGTGAGCCACAACTGGCAAAAGGCCGTGGTTGGCTCCACTTGAACCAATTGGTTGAAAACTGGGCCTTAAAGCTCTATCTAACCTAATCCAATTAACCCTACCCCTGGGCCCCTACCCAACGTCCCTTTCGTCGCCCCAACAACTTTCTAGGACTACGTATTATCACCGTTTCTTTTTTCTTTTTTGCTCTCCTTCCAAGTTCTTCACATCGTCCAGTGCGTCCCCCACAATTATGTGGGAAACTATTCCCCTTTACAGTATATGCCACTTGACACGCACCATGACCATTGGGTGAGATTATCTTTTATCTGTTCGGAAGAAGAGTGATACAACGGGAAAACATGATCATTGTATATCATTTAAAATTCTTGCTCGAATTAAAGGTTCACTGAGCTGATGAAACCGAATTCCCTACTAAAATACCTTCAATATGTTTTGAGGAAAACTGGAATGATACGATCCAAGATGGTTTTAACTGAATTTCCAGGTAGACTATTGCAAAGATATTTGTCTAATTAAGCACTTACTACAAGACATATGATCCCGTTGTCCAAATTTCGGGTCCGCACAGCAATGCAAGCTGTAGGCCTAATTAATTTTAAAAAGTCTCGCACAGTTCATACACGGTAGCCTGGAAGCTAAAAACTGAGCTGCAGAATTGTCACCGCATGACATAAGCTGCACGAGCAATGTCCCAACTTTCAGCCTTCTTTTTATCTTTTTCCCCTTTTGACAAAATTTTGGGCACCCCAAACATATTAACCCTCCTATTTGTTCCAGTAATCCGGTAAATAGAAACATCTCAAAAATTGTTGGGCAACTTCCGTCTGTTCATATATTTCGGACTGTCACAACTCGGCGGGAAATGCCTTCCTAAGAAATTTCTAACAAGTTCCAAAGAAGAACCACACGTCTGATATTTAGTTTCTGGTGCTTGTATTTACAGTGCGGTTAATGTGAAACTGGTGAAAATTAACAACAAACGAAAGAAAGAAAGAACCAGATTATGCCTCGGCGCGTAACCTGGTTCTTTCTAAACCATTTTGGGGGTTTTGCAGCCCTCGGCGGCTGAGCAAAGTCCTCGGCGACTTCCCCATTACTTGGGTGTGGCGATTGAGCCTCAGCGCTCCTACACCTCTTCGTTCCCCTTTCCGACTATCA
Source organism: Holothuria scabra (assembly GCA_037179385.1). Taxonomy (NCBI): domain Eukaryota; kingdom Metazoa; phylum Echinodermata; class Holothuroidea; order Aspidochirotida; family Holothuriidae; genus Holothuria; species Holothuria scabra. The sequence goes on along the minus strand of CM074185.1, from coordinate 33,081,117 downwards.
CATTTGCTTGGCAGTGATCGCCCAATGGCTTTCGCTTGAATGCGTTTTACGTATGAAGCAGAAGCACTTGCAAATCTATTACTTGACGATACAGAATTTCCCCGCATTAGAACCATTAGAGTATGAAATATGCAAATGAGCGTGCCTCGGTATTTCATCGAGCAACTGCAGCTGAGAGTTGACCTGATTAGTGAGATTTAAGTGATACTTTATCACAGTCCGTGACACGGACCAAGTAGTGCGCAAGGCCAGTGAACCTAAAGACTGGTGTTTTTGTTATTAGCTGTCCGAATATGTGGCAAAAGTTTTGTCATCTTTTTCATTAAAAAATTATCTCTTTGACCATGATGCCCTTTTATTTTTCTGGCAATGTTTTGAACGAAATCCGAACATTTAGCAATTTCGGGCATTGTGTTTAACAAGGCTATAGAAAGGGACTCAAGATTGCAGGAAAATAGTTTTTTTATAAGCTTCACGAATGTGTCGCGAAGTTTTATATTTTACCTATCCATGCGATTTCAGGCATCAAGAACGTGAATATTTGAAGCAAGTTCATTCACTTACAGCTTCTCGGCCTTTTAATTAAGATCATGTGTAGTATCTGTTCTTTTCATCCAGTCTAGTGGTGCCATACATGACGAACCAATGATGTAAATGGTCTGAGGGCCGTGAGGTTGGTCAAGTGTTGTACTTCAGTGGACGTTTAGCTTCTTTGGGAAGCAGTTTAAAGTTTGGTTTCGTAGAACGGCTCTTTGCCAGAGAGTCGGGAGGAATTTCAAAAAAGTACAGCTTATTCATTCACTTAAAGAAAAGATTGTAGTAATTTCTGATACCACTACACTGTAAACACAAATTAGTCAAACAGTGCGTGAACTAACTAACTGAACTGACTAATCACGTTTATCAACAATATTGACTAACATTAAACTAATATTTGACGACAATTTGACCCAGTTGAATAAGTTTCTAAAAAATTATTGAGTCGTCTTGACTAACTTTTGACTGATATTCTTTAGTCCACGTCTACGAAATCAGTCAGATATCATCAAATCAGTCAAATTTGAGTGACTAACGTGGTTAGTCAATTTAGAAACCACTTGACTAATTTGTGTTTACAGTAAATTACATTTCGTGGTAATTTCTGATTTCGCTTTTGCACTAACCAACTCAAATTACCATAGGCCTAATCCTTGCTTCTCAATTTTTTTTTTTTTTTCGAGAGCCATGACATCTTGTGCTAAAATGTGACAATGTTTGCTATTAGCCTGTTAGGTATTTTGACCATAGACCTTTTTTCTAAATCGCTGTTGCAAAGGATTCATGGGACAGAATATTGCTGTGTCTCGTTTTTGCCATAATAAAACGTCATTGACAAAAGCAACATATAGTCTACACTCTCAAAACAAAAGAGTGAAATTTACACCTTTTGATAGAGTGAAAAGTGTAACTTCACTCTATTAGAGTCATCATTCACTCCAAGAGGAGTGAAACTCACTCCAAAAGGAGTGAAATTCACTAGAGGAAGAGGGAAAATTCACTCTTCCGCGAGTGCCTGCAGTGATCAATCTTTTTTTAAGAGTGATCACTGTGGGCACTCCATCAAGAGTGAAACTTTGCTCGTTTTAAGGGAATTTCACTGTTTTTGGAGTAAATTTCAATCTTATTGGAGTGAATTATTACTCTAATGGAGTGAATTCACACTTTTCACTCTATCAAAGAGTGACTAAGTTCACTCTTTTGATTTTAGAGTGTACCAAACCCTATCCCACAATGTTTTGTATAATTGCTATTCGGAAAATACTCTATATGCAAATCCTCTCTGAACAAAATACAGTACAAGTAAACAGTAGAAACTTTATAAAGTATTTTTATTTCAAAAGTCAAGTTGTGAGCCTAATAGCAAAAATAATTTAACAACGTTGGCACAATCGACAGTTGTCCTAATTTAAGTGAATAAGTTAAATATGTTACATTGTACCAAAGGAGCGAACGGAAAGGAATTTTCCAACTTTTAAAAAATGTATCATCGAAGTTGTAACCCCTAGATGTACTGGGAACCAATTTTCTTCCCAACCAAACAAAAAAGGGCTAGAACAAAACCCGGTTTGGAATGACTTTATAAAACAAAATCTAATACGAAGAGCAAGCCAGTGAGCAACAACTTGAAAAAGAGGCAGTGACAGGCCCGACTTTAAACAATTGGCTAGAAACTGAGAGGTTAATACCCATCTGAGTTATGTACATTGATACAGTTTCGATAATATGCAGTTGAAAACTTCTGAAAACAATTAAAGAATGGTCTATGTATCCATGGCCAAATTTACGTTTGACAGATATTGTAAAGACCAAATCCTCAGCCACGCCTCAGACGGTTCGAATTTTCCTAACCTTCTTACTTAAGAGTATACAAGAATATACAAGACCCCAATGTGTAATCAGAACACTCTCAGTACATTACTGTATAGACGAATCCGAACAGAAAGTGATGGTCCGATTTTAATCTTTCAATTTTCTTGCTTACCTTTATCATGGATGCATGGTTGTACACTAAAATGTATCTTTTCTCCTTCAATTTCAGTGAATATGGAGGCTTGAAATTCATGTTGACAATAAATGAAGACGATTTAAGGCTGATGGACCCCACTAATGGCTGCCTCCAGTCACTGAACACAAGCGCTAATCGGATTCGTCTATACAAAAAGTGTAGTTTGAGGTGAGATTTGACTGCCTTTAGAGAACAACATATTCAAAGCTTGTGCACTTTTTTTAGGGAATGTGTGATGTGTCAACTTAATGCAATTGTTCAAGAATAACAATGCTTGGTGTCTCCCAGATTTGGCCCTCAACTATTCTTAATAAAAGAAAAACAAGAAATTAGAGGCTAATTGACAGTGTCTTAAAAACAAAAGAGAAAACTTGCATACTTCCTACACTCTAAAAACACCCTGGTCAAAACTGACCAGGAAGCAGTGACATATTCCTGGTTAAATTTGACCAAACGTTAGTCAAAATTTGACATATTCCTCGTAAAATTTCAACATGAATTTGTCACTGCTCAACCAGGAATCCGGGTTGGATAACCCGTGACCACATCCGGCTCAATTTTGACCAGGGTGTTTTTATAGTGTATCTTTATTAATTTGATAAGCCTACGTTTGTTATTTGACACCAGTAAATGAAACTTCAATATAAAATGCTTGCTCTTTAAGAAAGGTAGCCTTCATTAATACATTTTTGCCTCGTGTTTTTTCTAAGTACTCTCACAAAATAAGCTCAGAATCACCATAATGTTCTCAAATTAATATTACTATTTTTTGCAGGTTTTAAAATTAATCATTTGCCTCAACAAACTTCATGATCAGAATATGAAAACGGAACTCGTCATTGCCCTGTTCAGAATGTGAATCATTAAATGTGCAGTATTCAGTATAAGGAGGGCTTTCAAGTGAACTTAGACATAATATTAATATAGGACCAGATAACAGATGCATCAACAAATCAGCTATAAATCTGGATATTACAGGAAAAGGCTAAATCCGGCGACTAGTAACTGACCCATGCCACCCAAGGGAACGGAAGCGGGGTGGGGATCAATTTCCAATGAAAATGTTGGGGCTGAAAGTATGTTCCGCCCCCCCCCCAATATTTGCAACGGGTGGCTTTTAGAAGTGACTTCTGAGGGGAGAAACTTGAAAGAGGTGCTGAACACATTCTTTAAGGCTGGGTACAGGCAGCTTAGAACACTCTGGGAGTGGCATTTCTGGCCACCTGGGGAGTTTGTAAAGTCAATGTTTTTACGCTCGGCGCCAGTTAATGGTGGCGTTCCGCTTAGATAGTCTTGATGGCTAGCAGTCAGCCATCCCATTTTTGTTGCCATCCGCCGCTCTGACCACTGGTCAACGTTTGTATTGGATGCGTTGTCAAACCTTACAGACAAGCAGGGAGTGATGGGACGGGGCACTCTCGGTAAAAGCTGAAGAGGGAAGATAATAACTTAACAGGAACTGTGGCCTGCTACAGATAAAATGTGCGTCATGCTAAAAAAGTATACGATAGTCCCTTAAAAAAAACCAAGAGCCATACCGCAATGCAGGCGTAACCAGGATTTTTTATCAAGGGGGTGGGTCTGGTGTTGTTGAGCGCTGCCACAGTTGTTGCAGAGAGTACAAGGAAAGTTTTGGCCCCAAGGGCTACCCAGATGACACGAGATAACATCTCCTGGCCGTTTGATCTGCACTGAATCTATCCTGACATTGGATTTTTTTGTTCTGGAATTTAGTATGGTTAGGAATATTTCATCATAAAAAGTTTCCCAACTCCTCGGCGGAGAGCCTGGGGGATGCTCTCTATGACCACCAGGCTTCGCCGACAAGCAGTCCCAGCAATTCTGGCCCCAAGGGTCAAGAATTTGAAAGCACTCCACGAATGGTTTGTGGATAAACGACTGTGGAATAATATAGTCTGGTACAAAGGCAAGTAGGCAACAACCTCTGCTGGCGACTGGGCGAAAAATTTACAAGGGGGATTTCCATATAGTAAGCGGAGCGTCACCACATCCAATCATCGTAAATTTTAATTGGACCTTATTCTGAAGTCTAGGCAGTAGGTGTTGTTGAATGCCATATTTGCAACCTCACTTCCCATGCCTCTGTTACGTGAATTACCCGGATTTGGTTACACCCCAGCCCCCAATCCTCGTCTCACCCACTTTTGCCCAAACTGTTAAATTCTGTCCAAAATAAGACTCATGTCGTCGACATTACTCTTGTATTGTTGACACAAGTGTAGTTTAGCGTTTACCTTCCATATCCGATTTTTCGGATTATTGCGATGGGGGGGGGGTTAGGCTCTAAGGCCCCCTCTAACTACGCCATTGCCCTACCGCCAAAACTGGATGTAATATTTCTTATTACAAAAGCACTATATGCTCATCTTGTGAGAGTCACGTAAACGAAATGAAGGCAAATAGAACGTCGTGTAAAATACTTAGTGACGATCAGGTATACGTCAACTCAATTGGTTAACCTACTCCATTATTTCCTTAAGTTTCATTTCAACAAAAGTGATGTCACAGGTGGATCCCCCAGTCGTCCTGATGTAAAGGCATATTCCTTCCCAGTCATCATCATTTTGCAGGCCATAAATACCATTCAGATTTGCATCATAACAATTCTTATACCACCATCCACCTTTATAATTCATGGCACAATTCATATTTGACTCTCCATCTAGGTCGCTATCGAATGTGCTGAAGTAAACTCCATGATGGAATCTCATGTAGTCATGACCTGCAAATATGATTAGAAACTCATGAATATTAATTTAAGCATTCATTCATCCATTTATTTATTCGTTTATAAATTGAGAGATTGATTGATTCATTCTTTCTTTCGTCCATTCATTCTTTCATCCATGCATTCATCCATTCATTCATTTGTCCGTTCATTCATTCAACTTGATAAGAAGAACTATTGACAAGTCAATTCAAGTCACTAGTCACTTTATTTTTTTAATATATTTTATTTTTTTCATTTCAAGGATAGCAAGAAGAAGAAAAAGAAGAAGAAGCTTAGGCCTGCTTATACCACTCTAATGGCGTGAACACCTACCTATGATGCCAGTGAATTCACCCAATTCAGAGAGCTGGTAAAAGTTTGATTCTGGTTCGATGCGAAATAGGTCATATCCGGCGTAAGTTTCGCTAAAAACTGAACCGTGAATTTCGATGCGAAGTTCGTAGTTCTTTTGATTGGTCAGGAAGAAAAGCTTGTCGTTTCCGAGCCAGAAATCCCTGTTCACAGAACCGAAACCGACTTTGTAATCATCCCAGGTACGAAAAAAACTCAAAGAGCTGTCACTTCGTCTCTGAAATACCTGGCAAGAAGAGAAGGTGCATATGTATGTAACTCATTCAATAAATGGTACCACTGATTTGTCTCAAGGCGAAGGGGTACAGTTTGCCTGCGTAGCAGACTGTGGGGCATATTTCTTGTTCAGTCATATCCCCACCTTAAAGGGGTTATGAACAAACCGAGTCCGCTCCGCGGGGTAGGATACAGTATGTTGTATGACGCCGACCTAAGAGGGGTCACCCCATCATCTTACTTTTTGGAAGAGGTTTCCTTGTGTAATTTGGTGCCACATACCTCTTGAAGTGATTTTGTTTTTTAATTAAAGTCCTTTAAGGATATAAAAATGGCGTCTAAGAGAGCGCACGACCTAACCTCCAGGTACATTTCTGCATTGTACTACCCCATACAACTTTAAAATCGATGAAGTTGTTTTTCAAACAGTCAATGACTTAGCTTGAATCCCTTGTGACGACATAAAGCATAACTAGATCTTCCCCGCGGAGCGGACTCGGTTTGTTCAGTCCCCCTTTAAGGCTTCACAAACGTGGTGGGGATATGACTGACCAAGGAATATGCCCCACAGTCTGCTACGCAGGCAAAACTACATCATGTCACTGGTATGAGCAGTCGGAACACCATTTTGTCTCATCAAAACTAAGTCTTTTATGAAGGAAAGAAAAGACATTAGTGATCGCGCGCGACACTTTTAGATAGAGATGCATTTTGGAAAAGAGCTTGTTTGTCAAAGAAGGAAAAAATGATCTAAGTTTTTGCCTTGTGGTCGAGTGAGTGGAAGAGGAGGAGGTCGAGACCTATCCTCTGCAATAAAAAGGAGATCGCAGAAGGCCAGAGATAGAAACCCACCGAAAGATGCTTACCGTCCATCCTCCTCCGCTGGTAGTCATGTCACATGACACATTGAACGGTGGTCCAGACCATCCTGCGGGAAGAATAGGGTAGGTTCCATCCGTTCGATGTCCAGAGATATATGCGTCTCCACAATCCGAGTAGGGGAAACACGTCTGGCCGTCCCCGACGTAGCCATCATTGCAGTAACATCGAGAGGCGCCCTCTCGTTGCTCACAAATGGCACGAGGGTCACACTTGTAATTCAAGTCACATTTAAGTTGTCCATCTGTGCAATTGCATTGTTGTGTACAATTTCTGTTGACGTATCCTTCCACACCGTCCTATTCAATAAAATACATAGAGTTCTATGAATTGACCGGAAATAGCATGAACTAAATAGGAGTAAGGGGCAAGTTCCTTAAAGTTTCTTCGACTCGTTCCAACAACCAAACCGTGTGAGCTTTATTTTACTATCACTTTAGCAAACGGCCTAATTACTTGTATATTTTAGTTTGCGTTGCATATTACTTTCCTCAGGAATATTAAAAGCTGCTCAGCCTGGCACGAACACACCGAATTAGTTGCTCGCCCACAAGTGACGTCCCGAACGACTTGCGGGGTGTCAGCCCCAAAAAAGATCGCCAGAGCGACAATAGTTGGAAAATTTGAAATTCCATAGATGGAATTATCTCGTACTGGATCTAGCAGAGTTTTTTCCGAATGCGCCCATATAGGATTTTCAAGTGGCATAGGCTCTCTCGTTTTCATTTAATTAGCACCACAGAGAAACATTTTAGAGAATCCTTCACAAATTGTCAAAATTTCTCTGCGCGCTTTAGTATCATACTAGATGTATTGGCGATAGAATTTTAAATATCTAAATTATGCATCAGTCCGATATATTATAGATTATTCGTATGCATAGGCTGAGGGAAGAAGCGAACTCAAGATAGCAAAGCGGCCAATAGAAATTTTTGCTATGATCTCCTTTTTCAAAGTCGTTTTTTAATGAATATCGAAAAGTTTATCGGATGATCACGGAGTAGATCCACCTTAAAATTCGCAATCTAATTTTTAGGAAACTGAAAATGTATTAGAAGCTCTGAGGTTTTAGCATATCCCTGGGAGAAAAATCAAGTAATTGGAGAGGTATACCCAACTCCTAATTGACCTGACTTAGGGGAAAGGGGGGGGGGGAATCGGGGGGGGGGGGTAATTCCCATCTTGCCCCCATAGCGCCGCCACCGAAAGCATGGTTGTTATAAGAATAGCATCTATAAAATGAAAACATGGATAAGGTTTTTCCATAGTTATGTTGTCGTATTACTTCATTCACCATAATACTACCTTTCGTCTTTATTTTCAAGCTGATATAAATATTTTGGCACATGCGACATACCTTCGAAATTTACGCCACTCCTAAGAATGCTATCATTGGAAAATTTCATTTCCGGCTATCTGATGGGTCTTCAAAGGGATTTCCAGACTTTTCTGAACGCTCCGCGCCAATTGTTGTTGGTGTTCAGCTTAGATAGTCGTTTGGGCGATATCACAAAATGAGTCCCATGCCCTTCTCATTAAGTTGAGAAAAATCCCGCTACTGTTCTCAAGTCCTCCTAACTAGAACTTTTTGGCACTTCCATTCGCTACCTTATGGATAACATTTCCTTAGTTTGTAATTCAAAGCCATACTCTTTATGTTAAAGCGAAAACGCAAGAATCGAAACATAACGAATGAAGTGGGCACCACCTCTGTGGAAACCAACTCTCCTTAGATCTCTCCCACAGGATAGACACGCGTGGATCCAAGGGGGGGGCTTTAACCCTTCAGCCCTCCCTTTTTTCGCCAAATCAACAAGAAAACACAGAGGAAATTAACAGTGCAACTTCCTCACAACCCTGCTTTCTCTTGAGTCACCCCCTCCCTGTTGATATGTCTGGATCCGCGTCTGATAGCTATTACTCCAAATGTCCTTCCCTTCCATGGAAACTTCCTTAGAAGCTTTGTTGTGGGAAAATGGCAAAGGGAACGTAATGAGAATACACGCGGTGAAAAGGCGCAATAGTTCACCTGAACTTAAAAAGAGCAAGTCAAAAGGGTCAGTGATTTCTTGCTGTTGAAATATGTTGTTTTTTAATTAACAGTTTCATAAATCATCAAAAACAATAGGGTATAACTCTGCAATATGGCCAATGCACACATACATGTATGAGACCCCTCAAAGTAACTCTCCTTATCAGTGATAGGGTCGAGTCCGGACTCGGACTCGTGATTTAAGAATTTGAAGGACTTGGCCAAAGGGGTTCATTTTTCCGCCATTGAGGACGTACAGGGCTCGAGTACGAGCCCGGATTCGAGCCCGGATGCGAATCTTTGAAAGTTGAAAATTTCGGGACTGGGAAGTCCCTGGACTCGACTACATCACTGCTCCTTATTGATATCATGTTTACCAGGTTTTAAGTTCTGACCTCTTGTGACTCAAGTGACATTTGACCTCCACTACAAATGATAGGGTTTTTCTATAAAGTATGAGAATTACATATGGTAAGTATGAGATCTTTCACTCTTACACCCCTTGAGATATAATGGTTAAAATGTTCTTACCGTTTGACCCCTGGTGATCCCATAAAACGTTTTCCCCACCAAAAAAGGGTAAGTACATGACAAATGCGCATATAAATTATGAGCTCAGAACGTTATGAGATGGTTTCAGTTTGTCACCCCCCCCCCCCTTGTGCCCCACAATTCCATGCGACATTGAATTACCGAATTGGCTTATTTAGATGACAACAAAAGGTGATCATAACTTACCGCAAGAACCAAGCCATCAGATACAAAACAAGCGCATTCACTTGGTGACACACAAGTCTGCAAACTTCCTTGAATGAAACCATTTGCGCAAGCGCATCCTTCTGAACAATTACTGTAACATTCAACATTCACTTCTGGAAGTTTGCAAGTCGCTTGACAATTCGCACAATTACTGTGAATCATGTTTGGGAGACATTGTGCAGTCGTAGACAGAGCATAAGATATTGTTGAAATAGGCGTGGAGACTACGTCGCACTGCGATGAAGTAGGCATGATTGAAACATCATTGGGCACTGCGGAGGCATTCGTAAAAACAAGGTCGGACTGGGATGACGTAGGCACGCTGGAAACGTCTCTGAGCACTGTTGATAAAGACACGGAGACAGTGAAGTATTGTGGGAATATGAGACTGAGGAGGAAGTACCGAGCTATTAATTTCAGGTTGATTGTTTTACACATGAGTTTGGTCCATGCTACACGTGAGAGAAGAAAAATTAAAAGTGGAAGGAGAACAACGGGAAAAGAAAACGAAACAAAGTAGGGGATTGAGTGTGCTTTCCTATAAAACAACTTAATTGTTATCAGGTAATGCACATGCCTAGAGTAGGCTGGATTCTTTTCGTTATCAGGTTCTAAATCACATCACCTCCACTTACAATGCAGTGAAGAGGTTGCAGGCAAGACGGAAACTAGAATCCCATGTGAAAGAGCATCAGTATGGTCCAGCAAAAGTGATAATTCACGATACATTGGATTTTAACGTAGGGAATACACTGTTAAAAAATATTTCGGTAAATTTACATAATTTATATGGCAATTTTTTTCCAGCCAAATAATGTTTTTTTTTTTACAGCCAGACTGTAATCATGAAAAAACATAAAGGGTTTGTTTTTTCTTTACAGTTTTTGCATGTGAATTAGTTTACAAAAGTCTACTGTAAAATCGAATTACAGAATTGTTCTGTTTTGTTAACCTTAATTTTATGTGAATTTACAGCCTACTGTTTTCAATTCCGGCGTTGTAATATTTATTACAATATTGCTCTTTTACCTTTCATATGTTATTACGTTACATGCACTTCACCATTACGTAGATCAGGCATTTGCATATCACCGTAATGTGTCGTTACGAAGTTGTTTTCAATCAAAACACATTGAGAATGCTTTGTTGTCATATTGTTGTCAAGTAGACTGCTATCTCTGGGAACTTTGTAATTGGAAAGTCACATTTTTTGTACAATATAATAATTGTTTTTAAAATAAATATGACAAAGAATGCAAATACATTGGTTGTAAACATTTTCAGTCAAGGTAAACAATAAGTTTATCACTTCCTGATTAAAAAACGCCAAAGCAACAGCAATCATTTTGTTAGGAAAAATGCCTACAAAATAAGCTCCCCACATTTATGCAAAATGAGATTTACGTCATAAAGTGGTAAATTTACAGACTCTTTCAAGTAAATTTGTGAAACGTTTTTAATTTGCTCCGATCAAGTGCATGAGCGCCTGTGGCGATGAGTTGACACCAGTATACCAATTGTCAGTGCTCTGAAATTAGGACCTTACAATTTCTTTTTACTTAAAAATGTGTGACAAAACTCCAGTTGTATGATATTTATAACTAAGAACGTAATAACTAAGTATGCTTTTATAATAAACGTAAGTTAATTTTCAAATAGGGCCATAAATTTGCCAAAAATGTTTTTTAACTGAAACTTCGCAGAACGATGCATGTTATATATTGAAAATTTTCTGGCTATTTCTTATTTGTTTGGGCTTGCTTTTGTTTCTTTTTCAGCTTAAAAACAAAATGAATGTTTGTTAAATGACAGTATATTTATGTGAAATCAGAAAAATACAAAATACTGTTAAAATTTCTGTAAATTTACAGAAAATTTTTACAAACCAGTAAAATTTGTTTAAAAAAGCAGACAGAAATGGTTTTTCAAATAAACAGAAAATACAAGTTAAACAACCTTTTTTTATTTTTTTTTTTATTGTAGCAATACAAAGTGTCTGTAAAGATATAGAAAATCTCTATTAAAAGTAATGTAATGCCGTTAAGACAGCATTTTGTAGGCCTTTCTTGGCATCCGTAGATTTCAGGGGCGGGACCTCCAGTTCTCATGCTCTGCCCATGTGATCATCCAGTGGCGACCTAGAGCCGGAAGGTCGGAGGTCAGCAGACGTCTATCTGGCCTGATCTCCGACCTGCCCTCCTCGTGGCTCGCCAGTCGAGAACTAGTCTCCGACTCGATAGGTTGTGTTTTCGTATTCGTCTTGTCTTTGTTTCGTCCCTTTCGTATTTTTCGTTGTCTTCGGACAAGTTTACATTTCGTACTGGGTACGATTGCTTGTAAATAACTGTAAATAGATTTGGTAACCGTATTCCCCTGTTTTGTTTCTTATTATCTGTTTGTAAATTTTGTTATTCTACCTCTTCCGACCGTCGTTTTAATATCGCGCCTGCTTGAAGTACTTTTGGGTGTTTGGATTTAAAGCGCACCCGATAACACTTCCCGAGTTGCGCTACAGTAAAATACAGAAAGTTTAAGTTAAAAAAGTCTGTAAATTTACAGAAATTTTTAATAGTGTACGCTTTTGAATTACCGGAAACCAGCGACAAGTAGAACTTACAATCTAAAAACAAGACAGTGAAATTCACTCCAAGAAAGGAGAGCTGAAGGACTACTCAGTAAGAGTGAATTTCACTCGGAATGGAGTGAAAACTGTAAATAGGTTGATATTTTATACAGATGGAATGAGATATGGTGGAGTGAAATTTCACAACATCCGAGTGAAGGTCCTTCGTACTAAGGGTACGTGTCCCCAGCAAGCTCTTTTGGAGTGAATTAAACCTTTGTTCTTACAGTTTAAGAAGCAAATTTACCTTGAAAAAGGTAACTATCTGCAAATTAGGGATTTTGGCATGAAAAACGTTTTTTTGCATTGACTCCTCAAAACGAATGATGATTTACATTTAGTTGCTACATATCAAAATGGCCTCGGCCAGTACCACTTAAACCAATTGGTTAGAGACCGGGCCGTAAAATTCCATGAAACTAACTGACTTTCATGTATCATTTTTTCATACCGATATGTAAAATGCTATTGGCTTCTACCACAAGTCTTTTGTAGACTTTTGATACGCTTCTCACACTGTCGCCATGGTTTATAGTATATGACAGGTGACAATCGGATGGGTTGATATAGACCAGCCAAAGAAGATTGGGCTGTTGGGTAAGATTGCGCCCCAAGACGGTGTATTTTAATAGAAGAATGAATGCGATAATATATTTTTTATATAATGGGATTTTTTAAGGAGAAGCTTCCCCCCTCCCATTTGGGACAATCTGAAGTGGAGGCACACAACACGTGATTCTACGACTGATATGAATAAGCCAAAGGTGTATCAAGAGCTTCATAGGCGAGTTTACACCTGTTTCGGGAGTCTAGTAGAGACCCACGTTGACGGTACCCCGCGGAGCGGACGGTGGTTTTCTCAGTTTCTCAGCTTCCAAAACCAGGGGATATGACTGAAAAAGGAATATGCCCAAGGGATATGACTGAAAAAGGAATATGCCGTACAGCCTGCTACGCAGGTAACGTTGACGGTCGCTTTGACGGGGTTCCAGGAGTATAGCCCGAACTGCGGATCAGTTGGCGAAGCCCGTAAGCACCTGTAATATAAGCTAACGACACTCCTTAAAATTGGTTCTTTGTAAACACCTGTAAATGGTAAACATGCATTCTTTTCATAAGCATTTCGCTTTAAACACTTTCAATTGCTAAATATTTAGTGTTTAATAGCTTAACAGGTTTACAATTTAAACGTATTTTGACCAAAGTGGGTAATGAAGAAATTCCTTGTTGAACTTGGTGCATAAGCTGAAAATAAACATTTCTTAGTCTTGAAACAAAAATTATGTCAATTTGGGAAGTACGGCTGACTCACCAGTTTGATTTGTGTTGTTGGTCTCTCCACAGGTATGACATTTGACAGCCTTGCTTGCGAACATTTTTTCAAACCGACAAAAACCTATAAAAATCAGAGAGGAGTGCAAGTTTGAAATTCATTTCTACATTCCATTTCATTCACACGTCTCTTCAAAAGTGGACCAAAAAGTGATAAAGCCTTTAAAAGCTGGTGACTTTTCACTTGGGTGTCATAAAAAAGACAAAAATATTTCAGGCCATGTCCCCTAAACCCTTTGTAATACTCTTTTCCCAACTGAAACATCACATAAAATATTGGTTATTTTTGCTGAAAAAAACCTCCATTTTTCAACAAAGTCACAGAAAGTTATGAAATGTCGGCATATTGCATCATATTCCGTTTTTTTTTTAAATTGAGCGTCCTGTTTGTCCTTAAAATTATGAATGTTTGAATATCATTTCTTCACATGTTATCATTTCTTCACATAATCTCAAGCAAAGATTGTATAACTTTGAAAATAAGTACCTTCCGAAAGCTGTACACTATTGAGATACAGTTTTTCACCTCCAGAAAGAGACAATTTTTCACATTTTCCAAGTCAATAAATTTTGTCGAACGGAAGTTCTTTTTAAAGTGTATCTCAAGCATGAAATTACAAAAATATGTAAAACAACGCTTAAAAAGGAATTCAGTGTATGGTCCAACCCCCATCTTCATGTAGAACAGTCCTTTGCTGAGGTATAAAATGTTAAAGTTTATCTGTCAATTAAAAATGATAGAATGCGCAATCATAATGTGATGTCATTGTTGTATCAGGCTACTCAAATTACAGTCTTTATATTTCTTTATTTTTCCGAAAGGTATACTGCATCTTGTACTAAATATGATCGCTTTCTTACTCTTTTGAGGTGAGTTGACTTTACAAGTCCTATCTGTAGAACAGGTGAGAAAACTGGAAGAACTCAAAGTTGTACAAACGTTTTTTTATTTTAAAGAAAAGTAAAGCGTGTAAATGTGAGTTGTAGAACAGGTATATCACAAATTGCTGCGCAATGAACTATTTGGATTTAAATTAATACATTTCAACATTTAATTTTCATCACGAAAAATGGATTCGGATTAATTAGATTTATTTTGCAGCCTCTGAGGTATTTGCACCCTGAAAATGTGTTTAGCAATTAAAAACTTACTTTGCACCCCAATTTGTAAAAAGGTTTAAATTCTAAACATAGTTAGCTATTTGACACTGAACGTTTATCAATTAAACTTGCTTAAAAGCGGAATGTTTAGGAATTATAGAACGGTTTTTAAAACCTAAAAGTGTTTACAAAATGAGGGCAAAAAGTGTTTAGAAAAACGTTTAATTCCTAAACACCTTTTTAGAGTGTACTTTTCGAATTTTAGACTTGGGATACACTTTCATTAATGTAGAGGAACTAAAAATAAGTAAAACTGTTCGAATGTGGCTTGAAGAATCAACTCCAGGGTTGGCAATGAATGGCAAAGACTGGCAACGAATTGAGAGATGTGTCCTTTACTACCAGTACAACGGTTGCCTGTACTGGGTACACTAACTACACTTTGATACAGGATTTCCTTTAAGAAAATGAATTTAGCAATAATTTTACCAATAAATTCAGATTGTATGAAAAATTTTACACCTTTCTTGATCATAAAGGCTGATACAGCTCTGGTTTATAACCTCTGTGTTCACATGTTCGTAAACATCTTCACGTATCACTATAAGTGGTGTGCATGACTGTCGTGCTATGCTTTTGCAAAGCTTTGGAACTTTGGAAAAATAGCTTGTTAAAGCGGCTCATTGAGTTGGTTCTTGAAATGCAATAAATTTTTCCAAACCTGTTAAGTTTTCTTAACATACCAATGACAAATGGTCAATCTCAGACAATCGCCACAAACCCGGTGCAGATAACTGCTTCATGAGTGAGTCCTGAAGGGTTCAATTCGCTCTTCAAAAATTTGTGAAACCAAATCATTACAAGTCAGTACACCACAAAATTCAAAATGTTTACTTTTCCCACAACTACTGGGTATGGCACTTGACTTATTATGATAACTAAAAGCACTGCCATGCGGTAGTGACCCTTTAACACTCTAATTAAGTTATCCATATCAGCCCAGTGAGCCCCTTTGAAGGCTAAATCTTTTCTCCAATTCTCCTAATCTACTTCTGAAACCCCTCCCAAAACTGTCTAAAACTCATCATTATCATCCAGACACAATCTCAGTTTTTTGCTCCAGGTTGACAGTATACAAGACCCAGTTTGTAATCAGAGCACTCTCAGTACAGTGTCCTACACGTAGTGTAATATGAACTACAGTACTCTGCATTTCTTTAAATTTGTTGTCAATCAAAGAGCTGTGCTGATTGAGAATCTCTGTAGACTACTACACAAATTGCGAAGCATCACGCACAAGGTTAGTACACTGTTAAAAAATTTCTCTGTAAATTTACATAATTTTTATGGCAAATTTTTTTCCAACCAAATAATGTTTTTTTTTACAGCCAGACTGTAATCATGAAAAAACATTAAGGGTTTGTTTTTTCTTTACAGTTTTTGCATGTAAATTAGTTTACAAAAGTCTACTGTAAAATCGAATTACAGAATTGTTCTGTTTTGTTTACCTTAATTTTATGTGAATTTACAGCCTACTGTTTTCATTCCCGACGTTTTAATATTTATTATAATATCGCTTTTATAGCTTTCATATGTTGTTACGTAACATACACTTCACCATTACGTAGATCAGGTATTTGCTTATCAACGTAATGTGTCGTTACGAAGTTGTTTTCAATCAAAACTTTTTTCTTAAAGTCCCCACGACTCTCTGGCGAAGAGCCAAGGGGCGCACATTGAGGATGATTTGTTGTCATATTGTTGTCAAGTAGACTGCTATCTCTAGGAACTTTGTAATTGGAAAGTCACATTTTTTGTACAATAGAATAATTGTTTTTAAAATAAATATGACAAAGAATGCAAATACATTGGTTGCAAACATTTCCAGACAAGGTAAACAATAAGTTTATCACTTCCTGATTAAAAAACGCCAAAGAAGATATTATTCAAAGCAACAGCAATCATTTTGTTAGGAAAATGCCTACAAAATAAGCTCCACCCATTTATGCAAAATGAGATTTACGTCATAAAGTGGTAAATTTACAGACTCTTTCAAGTAAATTTGTGAAACGTTTTTAATTTGCTCCGACCAAGTGCATCAGCGCCTGTGGCGATGAGTTGACATCAGTATACCAATTGTCAGTGCTCTGAAATTAGGGCCTTGCAATTTCTTTTTACTTAAAAATGTGTGGCAAAACACCAGTTGTATGATATTTATAACTAAGAACGTAATAACTAAGTATGCTTTTATAATAAATGTAAGTTAATTTTCAAATAGGGCCATAAATTTGCCAAAAATGTTTTTTTTTTTTAAACTGAAACTTCGCAGAACGATGCATGTTATATATTGAAAATTTTCTGGCTATTTCTTATTTGTTTGTTTGGGCTTATTTTTGTTTCTTTTTCAGCTTAAAAACAAAATGAATGTTTGTTAAATGACAGTATATTTATGTGAAATCAGAAAAATACAAAATACTGTTAAAATTTCTGTAAATTTACAGAAAAAGTTTTACAAAGCAGTAAAATTTGGTTAAAAAAGCAGACAGAAATGGTTTTCCAAATAAACAGAAAATACATGTTAAACAACCTTTTTTTGTTGTAGCAATACAAAGTGTCTGTAAAGATACAGAAAATCTCTATTAAAAGTAAAATACAAAAAGTTTAAGTTAAAAAAAGTCTGTAAATTTACAGAAATTTTTAACAGTGTAAGTTCCATTTTGAGGTCTATGGTATATGACTCGACACAGGCCTCTCGCATGAGGAGCGGATACCAACCACTATAGATTAAACACTCGATCGTCTAAGAGGAACGGTCACACCTACTAGCTTACGATAAAGAAAATGGATTCTATCTTTTACAAAGGTTTGAACTATTTGGTATACGGTAAGTCTTGCGCTGTTTAGTGAATTCCTTGCCTGTTTCCAAGCACCTCTCGAAACAAGGTAACTGAACGAGGAGAACAACCATCTCCCATACAACGGAATACACCCGTCCCCCAAAAAATAAAAAATACAAATACAAATAAAAACTATTATAATTCTTATATCTCAAATTTTACTCTATAAATTACCTACAACATGTACTTACCCATGGCTCGTATGTGGTTCACACTGATGATTACTCTTACAATAAGAAATAAGAACTTCTTGGTTATATTTAACCTCATGATGCAATTAGATCAAAATTGTAACTTTTAGTGATATTTCCCTCTATGAAGCTTTGGCTACAGCGGTAAATGTAGCTAATATTAAAATCCTATCTCTGAGATGTAATTGATCGCTAAGTTCTTACTACGACCATTGGAGTCGCATCACTGGCAATGCTTTAAAAAACACCGCTTTGCTCTGTACTAGACTTCGGAGACCTGTTCTGAATCACACTAATGAGATCTGAAAACTTGGATCGAAACACTACTGTCTGCAGATTGAGTATTTTTAAACACAATTTTATTACATCATTTGTCTAGCCTTCCATACTTTATGGACTTCTTCCTTTTTATACAAATCCGGTACAAACAGCTCAATATATCGATTGCTTTAATCATGAAAGAAAAATCTTTAAATAAATGTCTTTTATATTGGTTGTCGATGTGAAAAGTTAAATATTAAATTCAGAAATGACAGATTTTATCTTTTATAGATTTTTTTTTGAGATATGAAATGAATGAATGGCTTAATGTTTGTTTAGTCTGGCGCTCAGTATAACTGGATTCTCGCTGTAAATAAGCATCCTCAAGTGTTTATACAGTTCACAGGAAAACACACAATGACTTCTCTGGGCTTGTTAGACTTTTATAAAGAAAACTGACTGACCAAGGAAAGAAAATTCAATGAAGTAGACTATGCGAATTGCTATTATGAATACAATGGCGAAGATCGGGCTCGTAGGGTCCAGGGAAATGAACAAATTTGCGCCTCTACTCCCATCTTTGAAGGGGGGGGGGGTAGTCGTATGAATACTTTCACAACTGAAAATGATGAAATTGCTGTACAATATGCTCATGGCAATTGGGAGGGGTAAAGTGGGGCAAACTAATGGACCACTTAACGACAAATCAGACATTTTAATTTATATGGATAACTTATTACTCCTGTTAAGTATATCTTCAAATGGTGCGATAGGAATTCTTGAGATTTGATGTCCAGAAGTGAAAAAAAAATCAAACTGTGTACTAATTAACATAATTTTAATTTGTCAAATAGTCCACTTTCCCCAATGGGTAAGGCATGGTGAACCACGTGCTACTAGACTACTAGTCAGGGAAACATTGTGAATAAGCTGTGGGTGGGTGGTTGCTTTCCATATATATACATACAAAGGTGTATTGTTGTTGCGTCATGAAAGATTTGTAGGTGCCGTTCTTCAGGTCCAATATTACATCGAGGAAATTAAAGGATATCTTTTTGACTTCAACCGTAATCTTCCTTTTGTTTGTCGCAAAGACCCTGCACATCTCCTTCTTGATGTTTTCCGTTTGTCTTGGTGATTTGTTGCAGATTGCTAGTCCATCGTCTCTGTGTAGTTTCACATTGATATCTTTAAGTTGAAGTTGGGATATGATGTATGGTTAGGTTCGATGGAGTTTTATGGCCCAGTTTCCAACCAATTGGTTCAACTCGAGCCGGCCACGGCCTTTTTTCCAGTTGTGGCTTACTGGCTTGTTGGCCAATTGTGCTTGGTGCTCAATATAAACAGTGGGGTTGGGATAAGATGTATAGTCCTATCAGCTCGCAAGTTTCAGCTCCATCGTAATTACCATGGCGACATTGAAATCGGGGTTTTTGCGTTTACACCATTGGACGCCATTAATAGACACTAAAAGATGACCTGCCGTCTCTTGATAATGCGATAAAATCGATGCCGGATTTTGGATGACGTCACAGAAAACCCTTGGCGTAACTTTGATTGCGAACCGACTCGATAGTGTCACATCATCGACAGCGTATAGAAAACGTTCGCTTTATCGACGGTGAATTGAATCAGTTCGCAATCGAAGTTAAGACAAGGGTATGTGTTTTGTAACGTCATGCAGAACCCAGCATAATTTTTAGTGCATTTTCACGAGACAACGGGTCATCCCTAACTCATTATGACGTTTCTACAGCTATCAAGAGCACGTCCACAATTTTTCAAATTGTTATTGCATGACCGTTAGACTATCGCTTTTTGTAGCCTATACATAGGTGTACGGGAGCATTTCAGTTTGGGGGGGGGGGGCAACCCCTCAGACAGCCGGAAATGGCCTTTCCCGGGCTTATAAGCAGAATCAAAGCCGTCGATATTTTGAACTTTCGTTTGCAATAAAATTTTCACCAAAAATGAGCAAATCTACAAAAAAGTCAGAAAACTCTGCAGATGAAATGTACCACTACCATTGGATGACTACATTAAGCTATAATCATTGGGAAATGAGTTTGTTTGCGCGTTCTACAAACTATTTTACGTCATGCAGCATGAGATTATCATCAATATAATTTTGAAAATTGGAAAACTTCAGAAACCCTCGAAAATCCCAAGGCTTCTCAACTTCGAGGGAGGATGGCATTGCATCGCATTCCGGCTGCCTATTAAATATAAGTTTCGTCGAACTTTACAAGGATCCCGTGTGTTTTAGCAGCCTGTTTAGCTCAGATTCAGAGGCCCGAATTACCTGAGTGGGGATGCCATGCAACGAATTGGCCCTTAAAAACCGATTAACTCAATTTTCGCGCGATTCCCAAGCAAGGTAGCAGCCTGTTTATATGCATTTAAACAAACAAGGGCGCAAATTATTTCCTAGTGAGCAAACGACCTAAGTCCATATCAACGGTTTTGGCACACTTGATCCCCACAAACCGTACCCATTAAATAAAAACAAACGTGGCCAAATCATCGGCATAGTCGCATAGACTCCTTTTGCCTCAGGCAAGGGAATACAAAATTAAAAACGAAATGAAATCTTCACGATACCTTTAAGTTTTATTCATGACGGGATAGTTTAGTTGCATGACATTTACGATGTTTTCTACTGGTAATCAATCGACAAAAGAAATCATGAGTATAGACCCATGACAAACAAAAAGTTGTAACAAATACAAATTGGAATGTTTTGTGAACAAAAATTGTGCTGTGGCGAAAACGTATGCTAAAAAGGCAAAAACATATTATACTCTGTATTCGCTGGCTTTAGTGCCCGCTGCAGACAATGACAATCATGCCTTACTTTAGAACTAACTATTTACAACGAAGAAACAAATAGAGTAGCGGCAATCACATCCTAGGCCTGTCAAAGTAGTGAAATCCTCTCCCTTCTTTTTGCTTGGTTGCCGAATGCAGGTCATGACATTGACAATCACAAGTCTTGCAGTAGAACAAAATATTTACAAATGAAGAAATAAAATAGAATATCATCGCAACAAATCATACCTGGTAAGCCTATTTGGTGCGGGGAAGTTATCTTCATTCTACCTCGTCGAATACCACACGGTTTCTGTATCACTCATGAAGAATAGGGGGACGGAATAGGGGAGGGATTGAATTTACATAATGTTATATATATATTCTTCCCCGATCAAGTAATCGGTAACTGAGGTTCGTCCTTAAAAACATTTGAGATGTGAAAAAAACATAATATAATGATATACCGCACCTGGGAATGTATAAAACATTACCTGGTCCATGGGCGTCCGGAAGGGGGGGGGGGCAAGGGGGGCACTTCCCCCCGCCCCCCTGGAAAATCAAACTTGTGGAAAAAATTAATTGAAAATTGAAATAAAAAAAATTAAAAATAAATCATCAAAATATCTTCACTCACAGCGTCAGTTTCTACTCGTGAAATATGCGGACATTTGACCAGGAATAGCAAAAGAGAAGATGGTATGCTGAATAGTGAAATCGTAATTTGGGGACCATCATTCGTGATATCTATTGGAAATTTTTAATTGTAAAAACTATGCCAAATTGTACTAGTTGTCAGGTATGTAGTGTGCATATGGCATCCGACTATTGATGAATGCGTTGGTCTTGGTTTGGTCCCGTGCTGATCTCAAGTGGCGACGCGCGGATGTAACTGGGATATACAAGGTGAATATGGGGGGGGGTTGGATTCATAATTGGGTAACGGATATAGGCCTATATAGGCTGTTTGACAGTTGTAAGTTTTATCGTGCATAGGCGTGCGAGGCCGTGACCGAGAGGCAGATTTCCCTTCAACATTTTTTTTACATTGAAAATTCTAAAAATCTAAAAATTACAGACATGAAATTCCTGTTTCAGGGCTGGGTACATGCAGCTTATAACACTCGCCAAGTGTCGTTTCCGGCCATCTGGGGAGTTTGTAAGGCCCAAAATTTTCTTGTACGCTCCGCGCCAACTGATGGTGGCGCTCCGCTTAGATAGTGTACACAATTCAATCACCCAAGAATGACCTTGCCCCCCCCCCCCCTGTAAAAATTTCTGCGGACGCCCATGACCTGGTCTTGCATCTTTCCGGGGGAAACTGTAGAAAGGAATTAAAAACATGAGTACCGTATGTCTGTGACTCTGTTGCGACTCTTGCCCGAATTCCAGTTCCACTGAATTGATACAACTGTCTATATGACTGGGCCCGAACTCCCGACTATATATAAATGATATTTCTACTAACGCCGTTTGAGAAAAAACCGGCTTGTCACGTTGCTAGATGTTTTTACATGAATTTGTGGGCAGACTTACTTGCAGATTTGTTCACACTAAATTCGTATGAGTGAGCAAACAAGCTACGCTGATTTGTTTACCATTGCCCGAATTTCGGTTCCACAGCACTGCAGGTTAAAAAGTTTCGCACAATTTTAAGAGGATCATTTTGAAAAGTGCAAAATCGTCATCTCATTCATATGCTGCCCAAATACCTCTCGACCAAGTACGTTTCAGCCTTCTGGTGACTATTGGTGATTGTCATTTAGTAATATGGTGCGTCACAAGATAGCTTTTGATTGATTTGTTCGGGCAAAATTTTGGGGACTGTATACATCCTCTCTCCCCTTGTAATCTGGCAATTAAAAATATCCCAGAACTTTTTTGCAACTTTTGCCCGAATATTGTGTCATTTCGGGCAAAGGTTTGCGCAAGAATATGAAGTGAGGCTGACGAAAAATTGTTTTTTCATAAGCTGCCCGAATGTGTCGCGAATTTTGGTATCTTTTAGAGTTTTCATGAAAATTGTACCGTGACTATGATGCTTTTTTATTATTTTTTCGGCCAAGTGTTTGAAGGAATTCAGGCGCGCCTAGGAGTTTTCTGTGTAAGTAGAAACAAACCAGGTTTTAAGACTCAAACGGCTGCCCGAATTTTTCCAGATCCCTGCCCGAATTTTAGGTCTTGAGAAAATTTGGGGGGGCGCAGTCTGCCCCCCTCCTCGTACGCCTATGAGCCTATATTGGAATGTTTAGTGCATAGGCCTACTTTTTCTTAAGTCCTCCCGACCCTTTGGCAAAGGGCCTACCTATCTTACATATTAGTGCCCTTAAAACTTGGCGGTTCTGAAGCATCGCCAAAAAAACGTACCTGATAATGTCCTTGCCACGGGCTAGGATTCGCCACAGGCCAGCACGCAGAAAAGGTTTATGCGTCGGTCAGAAATCTTCTAACGCCACGCGTTCAACATGGCGCACACGCCTAATTTCTTAATTGGGACGCACTTGATGTGCGTATCAGCTCGACACACATGAAGTTTGCCGTCGCTTCAAAATGGAGAATACGCCCAGCTAGCGCGTGAATAATAACAATTACGCACTTGTCTAAAGCGTCCCCGAAAGCGTCATACTTTTATAATCGTTGCGTCCATATCCATATCAGTTTAGTGAGCCATCCCTTCCGATCATGTTAACTTCTAACTTACAAAGGATT
The DNA here is from genome assembly GCA_037179385.1 of Holothuria scabra. Classification (NCBI taxonomy): domain Eukaryota; kingdom Metazoa; phylum Echinodermata; class Holothuroidea; order Aspidochirotida; family Holothuriidae; genus Holothuria; species Holothuria scabra. Next base: position 33,057,661 of record CM074185.1, on the reverse strand, counting down.
GTGGCATAGAGTTTTAGTATGGTAATTTTTGTCAATGACATTTTACTGTAGCATAAAAACAGTACAGATAAAACTTCTAGCACATAAATAGTTCCAGTTCTATAACCAACTTGCGCACATGTTAGCGATGAGATATGCAACTCCGTGGATTGCCCTCTTGTTTCAAGTTGTTGTTGAAATATATTTTGTTGTCTAAATTTAAGTTGTTGTCCAAACTCATTTTGCTGTCTGATTTTATTTTGTTGTCTAAATTTAGGTTGTGGTCTAAAATCATTTTGTTGTCTTAACTTAGGTTGTTTTTCGGTGGCGCTGTTTCAAAATATGTGATGAAAAAATTGCCACGATGCTCATTATGTACTAGGCGCCGTCTTCAAATTATCGCGCTAGCGAAACGTATGTCCCCGCGCAATTGCGTACGCACACATTAAGTGCACATCCTTGGTAATGCATATCTCAATTAAGATGTAACGTCATGTGTGAACAGTAGGGTGAGGTAAGCCAATGTCAAGGCCGTTCGGAAATTTGATGATGGTTTTCTTCTCATTAAAAAAAAAACTAAAAATGTGTAATTGTGAATGTGAATGTAATTATGAATACACTACACTGAGACATGCACTAGAGATTGCAATTTGGGAGGGGATGAAGCGCTTGAAAGATTTTGTAGTTGTAAGCAAATAATTACAAATAAGGAGCTTTTATTGCAGAGAATCGAGTGTTTATGATGGTTTGGAAAGTTCGGCAAACGGCACAGTAGTTAACTGATGCCCCATATGGCAAATTTACCACACTCTTAAAATGTTGGGCAATTTTTTTTACCAACTTTTAACCAACACTGGGGAAATATATGTCCGACCAACTGTTGGCCAAATATTGACCAATCTCGGTTGTTTAATTGCTTTACCTATTGTTGGGCAATTTGTTTTACCCAAAATGTAGTAATGTGAAAATTACCCAACTGGCCAGTTGGGCAAGGTATTACCAATTATTGGTAAAACTTTCCGCAATTTCTCCTTACCCAGAAGGTGGGGGTTGTTCATTGTTTTACCTATTATTGTGAAACGCACACTGGATTATTTCAGAGAATGTACCTTCTACAAGTCTTAAAAGTTTTTTTCTAAAAGTCCCCACGACTCTCTGGCGAAGAGCCAAGGGGCGAAAACCAAACGATTACTCCCGGAGGAGTTCTGCTCCCTTAAGGAGCTTAACGTCCCAAATGGACAAGTACGCCCTCCAAAGGGCAAACACTGAGTGGTCCTGCTCTAGACTGGCTGAATAGAACAGAAGCCACAACCTGGAAGTTACGGGCATTGATAATGCTAGCAACTTTAAAGAGTAGTAGGATTTCAATTGGGAGCTCATGTTCGGCTGTTATATATATTCAGGGACATTTGTTTGTTATTATGAAAGATTAAACATGCACGTTTCTTCATCATATTTCATGTTCTCCTTATTTATGCTGTATTGTACAACTGAGAAGCATGATTTTTTACAAGAATTCACCATCGGCAGCTTCAATTTATTTCAATTACACCTGCATTAGGTGATAAAGACAAATTTCATTTGAGAAATTCAGAATGCTCCCTTCGGATGGAAGGTATATTTACCTGGTGTTCCAATACATTCCATAGCATTTATACATCGACTTTTAACTCTTTCTGTGTTAGAAAAATTGCCACAGTGTACGTGTACATTTTGCAAAATATTTACTGTGAATGTAAATAATTAAAAATAACAGTTATATTAAAAATCATTAATTGGCGGTACGCTTAACCAACGTTGGGTAAAGAAATTTACATGATCATTTAACCAATGTTGGTCACTAAGTTTCTGGGTTATTTTGCCAAACATTGGGCAAACTTTAACTAACCTCTACATTGTCCAGAAAATTTTACCCAACTTTTCAAGAGTGCATGACCCAACATTGCAATGCAAAAAACACAAAATTAGCGGGTTTTTCTCTCTATCCTTAGACTTTTCCCTCATGTCGGGCCCCAACCCCCCATGACACCAACCGCCCCTCCCTCGACACAATCCCGGCTACGTGCCTGATTGCAAGGTTTGCTATTTCCAGAGTTTATGTTCTCAGATGATAGGTCCATCCCAAGATTCACTGCAGGAATTATATCCTGCACTGGGAATAACAAGAGTGCTTTGCTTGGGGAATTAGGAACTAAGTGTCGTCCACAGTATCACTGTCCTACTTTCCCCTAAAAGTTGAAAGTTTACTTGTATTAAGGTATGTTACATTCTTAAGCAAGGGCAGCCATTCATTTTCAATATTGGGGGAGGGGAAGCACGACCTCATTTGAATTAGAATCAAAATAAACGGGCGATTCTTAACACTGGGAAGACATAGTCCAATCCTCCCGGTCGCCCTTGTTCCTTGTGATACAGTTGATAGTCGTTCCTTCCATGCACCCTGACCGAAATTTCCGAACGGCCTTGACATTGGCTTTCTCGCATTACTTTCTTGCACATGACATCAGGCCTTAATTAGATGAGATGTGCATTATTACTGATCTGAACTTAATGTGTGTGTGTGCGCAGTTGAGCGAGGCATACATGTGGCGAGCGCAATTATTTGAAGACGCCTAGTACATGAAAGAGCATCGTGGCATTTTTTTCTCATCACATGTTATGGAACAGAGCCACCGAAAAACAACAACGTGAGTTTAGACAACAAAATGAGTTTAGACAACAACTTAAATTTAAACAACAAACTAAGTTTCAACAACAACAATTTGAAATTAGACAACGTGAATTTAGACAACGAAATGTGTTTAGACAACAAAGTATGCGTGCCTTTTCGCGTTCCATATTGTAAATGTATATATGGTCAGTGGTAACCTTGAATCATGCATTTAAGTTTCCAACGATGTAGCAGAAAAGATAACGCATCGTTTTGGCAATCAGGTACAGAATCATGCATAAAAATGAAATATATGAGACAAACTTCCCATATTAATATTATGACATAGGCTACAGTTTTCCCATACATCACGTGCAGATGGAGCTCTTGTAGTGAGGTCATTCAAATATTTATAGCCGAGATTTATATTACCCTGATACTGTACATTTTATGCTCAAAACTGAAAGGGTTGTTAGAAAAATGGCAAAATTAAATTTTGATATTTGAAAGAGGAACCAGATCTACACAGTGTGGTGAAAGTTCCTTCAAATGGTACATGTATTTCTCACACTGACAAGGAATGCTTTGTTTCCCTTTGTTTTATCAGACTGCTGTATTGACCTTGACGTTAATAGGAATATGCCGACCGCCCTGTGGGGAATGGGAGTTCTCATGTCTCTTATGCAATCACATTTTAAATCACAATCACATTAAAGAAAAACAAAAGACTGTGCACTATCATATGTTCTTGCTTGATCAAGTTCACTCTTTGTTGAAAATGTGAAAACTTTATGTGCCCATATCTTGAGAGCCAAAGACCGGATTTCAATGCACAAGTTTCACCAAAATGATTAGAAAAGTACCTCTCTAACATACCAAATCATGTTTCGAACTCAAACCCTTCTTTCAATGAGCTTCTCCATCACAAGACAATGGCTGGGCAAACATCTTGGTCAGACCAGAAATGAGCCTCAGCAGACTAAATACGCACAATGCATTACTGCATTAAGGAGTAAAAGCAAAGCGCTGCAATGGCTCTCTTTTGTTTTTTTTCAACTGCTTGACCTCTTTCCAAACCAAAATAACTACCTCAAAATAAAACCAAGTTCAAATTCTGTGACAGACATATTACACCATGGTACAAGATTTCATGCAAAAATGTACAACCTCCCTAATGCGGCGATGCTAAACAAGACTTGGCTGCATTCTGCTACTGCGACAATATCTTAATACATGTTCAGTATACTGAGATAATTGAGCGCTAAAACCTACAAAATATTCAATAGCGCTGTTCTCTAACGAAAAGCCAACTCGAAAAAATTAGTACTTAAACTTGACTTAAACTGTGCGAGAGAAGGAATCTTTGAACTTTGAAATAACTACAAGACGAAAGAGTATTTGTATCAGAATCTGTAGTATGTAATCCCTAATCCTCCTCAACTCCGGGGTGCAGGGTAAGCCCGAAATGCCTAAGTCTGGTATGATAAGGTATGTTCCTCACCTCATTTATAAGGTGTGTGACTCTTCTCTTGAGTTGTCCTAAAAGTAGGGTAACTTGTTATTTTCATAGAACGGACTTAAAGGGCGAGACTGGGTCCTTCGTCGCAAGGAGAGGGGACTACCCCTCACTCAAAGCCTTATAGCGACATAGTCAAGATGGGCTCTTACCCAACTATAGCAAGTGAGCCACAACTGGAAAAGTCCGTGGTCCAACTTGAACCAATTGATTACATACTAGACCGAGTAAAACTCCATCTAACCTAACCTAACTACAAATCAAATTTAAGGTTACAAATACAAAGTTACACTCTAAAAACCAAAGAGTCAAGTAATTTATTCTTTTAAAGAGTGAAAAGTGTGAATTAGTGTTCATTCATTCCAATCACCGGGAGATTTTAGGTCACCCAGGCTGATCGTTGGGCAAATGGTCACAAACTTGTCCCAAAACCATCCACGAAGTTCACAACAAACAGCAAATGCTGAAAATGTTTTAGGAAATATACTTACCCACATAGGTTCGTTGATAAATTATTCGTCTGGGAAGGACGAAGAGGTCTAACAAAAAAAGACAACTTAAAGGGCTGAAGTTACTGAATGAATGATCATGAACTTATTTTTTTCTTTTGTAACGCTTTTTTATGCACACCGAAATCGATTTTTTATTTTGGTTGGAGACTTCTTCTTAGCTCTCTTAGTCCTCATTCCATGGATTTTGTCCCATCGTCAAACCGTGCTCTCAAGGTTACTCATAATCAAGACTAGAAGCCGTGTTCCCATTTGATCCAGGGAGGTGGATCTTGATCTACCGAGGTGGATCAACATCAGTTACCTTGATCGAGATCCGCGTTCCCATTTGAGTGAGCGCGGTAGATCAAACGTGTTTTATGAACACATTGCGCAAGCGCTAAAAGGTCACCAATGTTTACAAGTCGGCCTGCCATGCATTTCGTATCGATGTATCACAAAAACATACATGAGTGTAACCGGAGATCCAGGGTCACTTGATCTACCTATGTGTTCCCATTACAAACTTTGATCCAGCGCGGTGGATCTGATCTACCCCGAACGGTCGATCAAAATCGGTGGATCTTGATCTTGAGTGAGTGTTGTTGATCTGCGTTCCCATTAGTGTTTGATCCACCTCGGTAGATCAAGATCCACCTCCCTGGATCAAATGGGAACACGGCTTGAGTTGCCGACCAGGGAGATGGAAGTTTCATGTGGAGACGCAACCAAGGACGGCACGACCGGGGGCCGGGAGCCATGCGCCCCGTCGTTGAAGGCTACCCTCACCTGTCCTTGGGAAGATCCAGTTTCGTCGGGGAGCCCTTTATATATAAGCCCGATAAAATTCAGACCCCGGACGATCTTGTTGGTTTTGCTTACTAGAAGACGTTATGTTTCAAAGAAACTCTCACAATTTCCATTTTTTTTTCAATATCTGACTTGAGGTTGTTCATGTGTATGCAGTGCCCAATGGTTTGCCATCTGTCCAGACCAGACAGCCGAATTTGAGCAACGGTAACAAAAATCGGCCAGGCCGTTGTCAGTTACACATAATGATGAATACTAGTATGAAAATATCTCCCCATAAGTCTGATTGAAAATTCATTTAAATCCACCTTGTAACGTGGCATATTTTTAAAGACGTTCGGTTGGAGTTAAAATCTTATTTAGTTCGGAGTTCGGGCAGTCACAGAAAATGTTATCAATTTAGTGGACCTTTTCAATTGAATGCAACGAAGAGTCTTCGTAGGGTCAAAAACACTAGCATGTCTTCAATTCCGTTGCTTACTAATTTTCCCCGAAAAAAAGACAAAACCATTTCATCTAATGGTAGTGGTACCTTTTATCCGGTAATTTGCTGATAGCTTAGCAAGTTGCCTTTTTTCTACCGAAGTGAGGCTTCTATTGCAAAGGAAGCTCAAAATAACGACTGCTTCATTTCTAGGTACAAATCTGGAAAATGCCGTTTCCGGCTGTCTGAGGGGTTCAACTTTTTAAAAATTTCTGTGTGCTCCTCTTAGATAGTCTTTCGGGCAGGAATCCTTTCCAAACAAAAAATCTTTCCGCCCCAAACAGAAACACTCCCGTACGCCTATGTTAATATATAAAAAATAAAACTTCAATTATATGGGAAGCCAAATTTTCAAATATGGTCACAGGGCCCTAATCTGCATGATGATATTCAGTAACCCCAACAAGTCTACAAATCGCCCCGCTACTTTATTTTTCTCACACAGTTAAGAAGGTCAGATTCTTCCATAAAAAACAAAAATTTCATAAATTACAATTTTTCTCCAATATAAGCTTCGGATTTTCAAATATTTGTTAAAAATTGCAATTTTCCCAATTTCAAGGGATACTCCGTACAATAAAAAGCAAAGCCAACTTCTGTCAATCGCTCGACACTTCAAAAAGCAAATTTTTTTTCATTAAATTCCACATTTTTCCAATTTAATAAGTTCTTAATTTTCAAATCTTTCATCAAACAAGGGAAAAACTTTTCGGACAATTTCCAGTTTCGCCTGAGAGCCTAGTACGTAGGCCTAGTACGATAATATGCGTAACCCCAAAAGAATTTCAGCTGTCGCCCATATAACTTCTCTGATTTTGCTCATTAGAAGGACAGATTCTTCAATTAATATCCCAACTTTTTTATGGTCCTTACAAAAAGCCACAATTCTTTAAAAAAATTTCTCCAAAAGAAACTCCAGTTTTATATTTGTTAAGAATAAAGCCAAAAGTTTCGGCGTGCAATGCGCGCCTCAAACTCTACCAAGTCACGCCCTACAGGAACTAACTCATCGCCTTGGTCGGGGCCTCGAAATACTGGCCCCCCTGTCGGGCAAATCCTGGCTCCACCCCTGGTCTTCCAAAATGTGTGGCGATTTTTTTTTTAATTTTCGTATATATACCAAATGTTTGAAAGAATTTGGATATGCGACCATTTCGGGCATTGTCTTGCGAAAGACAGAAGTAAAGCTCAAGCACCCCGAATATGTAGCGAAAGTTTGCCATCTGATTGACTTTTCATGAAAATTTTACTGCGACTGTAATCAGTAACGGTTTTTCCTCTTTTGGGTATACCTTTTTAATATTTCGGGCACTACTTGGGAGTTTTGTGACCATGCTAATTTTTATAACTCAAGTGGCTGTACGGCAAATTTTTAAAATTTCTGCTCGAGTTTTAGAGCTTACGAAAATTTGGGGGGCAGTATTTCCCCAGCCCCTTCGAAATTTTGTGGGGAAGCATGCACCCCAGTCCCTCCCCTCCCACTTGCGTACCTATGCTCTAACCTTATCTTTTAAAAGTTGCTTAAAAAAGTTTGATAATTAAGGACTTACATTGGAGAGAGTTTGGAATTTAATGAAAGGAAATGTGGTTTATTTGTAAGGTGAATTTGAAAATTTGTTGGTTTTTATTAAGTGATCTGCCTTTTTAAGCACAAAGCTAAGTAGAATGTCGGGGTGAGCGAAGTTTCCATGGGTTTTTCATTGCAAGGAGTACAACTGAAATTGGAAAGTTTTCCGAAAATATTTTGCCAATTTTAACAAATATTTGGAATCCTGAAAGTTTTATATGGCAGAAGCAATTGTAATTTTATGATGGATTTTTGCGTTTTTATTGAAGAATCTGACCTTCTTATCCGAAAAATCAACTAGGTCGCCGCGGCTTTTTGTAGTTACTGAACAGCTGAATATCATCATGCAGGTTTAGACCCTCGGACGATACTGATAAATTTCCCGAAAAAATTTGAGTTCCCTTAAACTCATATTTGAAAATCTGGAGCTTTATATCAAAGAAATGTTGTGGAAGAAAACATAGGCGTACGGGACCATTTCAGTTTTTTTTTTTTTTTTTGGGGGGGGGGGAGGGGGCTAAAGATTTTTTGCCCGAAAAAAATCTAGTAAGTGAAGCGTCACCATTGATTGGCGCGGAGCGCACAGAAAACTTTAAAAAAAAACGCTGCCCCTCAGATAGCCGACAATGACATTTCCAGGCCTGCAAGTAGGATCGAAACTGTCGCCTTTTTTGAGCTTTCGATTGCAATAAAATGTTTCACTAGAAACAAATTGGCAAATTGATCAGAAATAATTCCTAATATTGATGCAGCAAGGAATACGATCTGCAAGTCTGCAATGTTCTGTCCAGTAAACTGTTCGATTGAAACATAGACAGCCGGAAATGGCATTTCCCATTTTAAGGAGGAACGAAGCAGTCGTTATTTCGAGCTTTTGTTTGCGAAATTTTCCACTCCAATAGAAAACTAGAGTAGCTAAGCTACTGTCGCTCATTCTTTCTGATGTTACCAGTTCAGTATTTTATTCATAAAACTTGAACAAATTAAATCATGGTGCTCCAGTTGGGCGGACCAGCATGTGAACACTGTTCATCTAGCAGTTGAACTGTGTCAGGGATCAATCTCTATTGCTAGTTCATCCCCTTAAGATGTACCTTAAGTCAAACAACTCAAAAAATATATATTGAAGAGCAGGCGCGGATCCAGAAAGGGGGGGGGGGCTTTTACGGCCTCAGTCCCCCCTTTTTCGTCACATCAACAATAAAAATGCACTAAATGTCTATCTACGAGAATATTCAAGGGGCTATTTCAGGCTCATCCTTTCCCTCACAACACAAATCCAAATAGCCTACACGAACCTCGTATGGTATTAAGCCCGGGTGAATCAAATAATTTCCCTGCCGCCTTGCCTTCGCCATAACAGGGGGCTGCAACTCCCTGGCCACAACAACAACATTTGAATAATGTGAATAGCTGTCGGCCAATAGGCCTATGTCATCACGTAATTATGAGCGTTACCGACTGAACTACTGTATGTTCACACAGTCGCACGTCAGCCCATGTGTGCAATGTACCATAGTGGCTGGAACAGTCGGCACGTTAGTCTTGTCTCAGTTGCCAACGGTGGTGCATTATGGTATAGAGCAGGGGTGAGCAAACTTTTAGACCAAATCATGTTGCTGTGGCCATCTGGGTGGCCCCAGTGGAGCAGATATAGGTTTATATAAGGTGGCGTCTTACCGTCCCCCCATGCCCACATCCTTCCCCCGTTAGATTGACCAATGTGCCAATTGCAAGACCCACATGCACACCCCTGGTAAAGAGGGATTACAATCAAAAACAGTCATATCGGAGAAACACAAAACGCGTCTTACAATTTTCAAGTATGTTTTAAGTTTTAATTATAATGCGACACGTAAGAATTGAAGCCCCTGTATAGTTGTTGATGCTGACAACGGAGAATTGGACTATACGTTGATTTTGATTTCTGATTTCAAACACATGGGATCCTTGTCAAGTTCGATGAAACTTGTAATGGCTAGGTAGCCGGTATGTGATGCATTGCCATCCTCCCTTGAAGTTCAGAAAGGATTTTCGCCGGTTAATGAAGTTGCTCGAATTTATACTTATGTCGCAAGGTAGTCAAATAGTTTGTAGAATGCCCTCACCAGTTCATTTTCCAAAGATTAATTTCTTTACATTACCATTTCATCCGATGGTAGTGGTTCATTTTATCTGGTAATTTTCTAATCATCACTCATTTTTTTTTTTATTTGAAGTATATATTTAATTGCAAACGAAAGCTTAAAATAATGATTGCTTAGATTCTACTTACAAGTTGGTGGGAAATGCCATTTCCGACGCTCTCTGAGTGATCGTGATTTTCCAAAATTTTCTGTACGCTCCGCGACACAGATGGTGGCGCTTCGCTTGGACTTTCGGGTAGAATTAGATATTCCATAGGCGTAGGAAGCGGGAGGCTGGGGGATACAGCCCCCCCCCCCCCAGCAAAAATGATGAGGAGCGGAAGCAAGCTTCCGTTCCCCACTTCCCTGGTCAGAAAACTCCTTTTTCATTTTACAAATCTCAAAACAGCAAAATTTCCGGCGCGTTTCGGGCGTCGCAAAATGCAATATAGAATGCATCATTCCTTTCTCATAATTCAGTTTGGTAAAATTTTCTCTCTCTGTGTAGCTCTGTATATGACAAATCGGATGTTACCATATGTGACACCACATCATCAAGAGACACCGGCAGCTATATTGCTATTTTTGTAAACTGTCTTTCACAGAATTCCAAATTTTCTTCAATGAAAACTCTTGATTTTGAAATATTTTGTCTAAAAAGGACAACAAAGTTTGGGGAACTTGAAATGTCATGGGAGAGTGTCAGTTCGTAGGCCTTAGATAACATTATGTACCAACAACGATTCAGTCGTCGTGCAATCATTCTCAGATTTGCCACCAATATATGAAGGAAGTGCAGATTCTTCAGTAATCCCCGAACTCTTTAAATTTCCTTATAGGAAACCCAGAATCTAACGCTCTCTGCAGTGCAAGCTCCATATCTACATATATTTGTTTAAAAGGGGCAAAAAGTTCGGCACGGTTCGCACGCCGCAATACGTCCCTGATTCAGTGGTATTCCCACTCAGTGGCGGAGTTGCCATATGGTCAGGGGGCGGTAGCCCCCCCCCCCCTAACGGACCAAAATCATCTGTCGGCGCCCTTTTTAGGTTTGTAACACTTTACTCTTGCACCATTTTTGGCAAAAGACATAATTTAATAGCGTTGTTTTAAGGCCCAGATTACAAAATGCTCAAACAGCCCCCAGTAACTGTACTATATGCCCTTTATTCTGATGAAAAGGGTCATCTTCCGTAATATAGGGATAGGTTTTGCCGAAACGTATCTTCATGCTTTATACGCACTAATGAATGTTGTCGCCGTACTAAGTTCATTGCTTCCACACCAAGCGTGGTTATAAGCATACAAAATACACAGACTGACATTAAATTGGCCCCCTGGCCAATAAAAGATGTGGCAAAGGGCGCAACAATAATTGTAGCGCAAATAGCCCTCTTGTTGTCGGGGATAATTGTCAACATAGACAATAAAAAAGAGTTTATAAAGATGCCAAATTAGCTTCCACAACATTTTTCAAAATCATTTGAAGAGAACATTCAGGTTAAAATAAAATAAAACTGTTATCATTGTGGTAATGGTTTAAGAGTTTTAATGAGCAGTTTCCATTTTGCTTTTTTTTCAAGTGACCATTCTCATGATAAATGGCTATTTCTGACACTGCACGATAATCCCACGAAAATGCTTATTTCTGTACTTCCGTGGTCTCAAAAGCCAGAAAACTGCATCAAATAAGCTAAAGCTTTTTTTATAACGAATTCGGTATCTAGAGAGCCAAGCAGACCCCTTTTCTTGGCTATTTCTTTCAATGTACTTAATAAATGGCTATTTCACAGGGTCACATGATGTAAATTACGTCAATTAATGTTTCTTCTTGTATTTACCTTGATTTCCAGATGCCAAAAATGAACACCTAGCAGTGATTCATTTCCATAACTTTTTCCCTCTGTAAGATTGCTTGCTATTTAGCTCTAGCAGGTTTAGTCGTTATCTTCACAAAGTAGCCCATTATTACATTAAAACCTTAAATCAAGACCTGACAATAACACACAAAATATAATGACTGCCTTCATACTAGAATTTGAAAGAGAGGGACAGAAACATGTGCGTCCGCAGGTAGGGGCAAGGGGGAAACTTGCCCTCCCTGGAAAATAAAAAAAACCTGACAAAACGAAGAAACATAAAGAAAAAGACGAAGACAAATTAACATCAATATTTGTTAACAGTTCATTCAGTGTTTTCCCTATTTATATGCGATAAATAGGCTTTAGAAATGTCATTTCCAGCGATCTGAGAGGCATTTTGGGCCAAAATTTTCTTGCGCTCCGCGCCAACTCATGATGGCTCGGAGCTTTCCCCCTAAAAGAATTTAGCCCCCTTCCCAAATTTTCTTCCGCGGAGGCCCATGGATAGAAAATTTAAACATTTTAATAGAAAAACTTGCTGAAGAGAAATGTCAAAGTAGTCTTCTACCAGGTGCGGAAAATCAAATGGAAAGTCTGAAAAGCCGTGGCTTCGATCGTGCTGAGGCTCAGGGTATTTACTCCTTCGAAGCGCCCCTGAAGACCATTTTCGCCCCCTCTGACCGAAATCCCTAGCTCCGCCACTGTTCCCACTTGAAAGAAAATTCAGAAAACTTAGCTACTATACTAATTACAAGCCCTAGACCGGCCGTCTGAGGAATCGCGAATTATGCTCTCTTGCACATCTATCATCAGATACCTTTCCATCCTCCAGTTGAGTAGTCTGTGTAGACGGATTCTTTAGTTATTGAAGTGTGAAAATGTTAGCAATGATCAATGTTGCACAGCAGTGACGTAGCTACAGGAAGGAGGGGCGATTGCCCCTGGCTCGAAAAAGTGAAAAATTTGGAAATTTGACATCTGAGACACCAGTCAAAGAGAGTGCGTTTTCCCAACTTTTCTTTCATATAATTCGGAATTCTTCCTAATAAAAGCTTCATATTTGTAATTGTTAGTTTAAAAAGGCAAATTTTTCCGCGCGCTTCGCGCGCCTTAACCTGCAACCCTTTATGCAGTAAGTGGTCGCTCATAAAGCAGTCAGTAGTTAACTTTTCAGAGCCGCTACAGTACAGTTTCCCTAAAATTTTCTTCAAATAAAGGTTTGTAATTTTTAAATATTTTGTCTAAAAAAGATAAAAAAGTTTCGGGAGCTTTTTGAATGAAGCCTCAATCCGCACTCCCTAGATAACATTATGTAACAACAACGATCTTCAGTCGACATGCTATCTCAGAATGATATACGCTAAAGGGAAACGCAGATTCTTCGATGGTCCCCCAAATATTCAAATATCCTTACAGGAAACCCTGAATCTAAACTATTTCTTGCAATACAAGCTCCATATTTACAAATGTGTAAAAGGACACAAATTTTCGACGTGCGCAGTACAGTGGTGTTCAAACTTAAGAAAAATCAGATTTTTTTATTTAAAAAAAGCGAAACATTTAGCATAAAAAATGTACCTTTTGGTCAATGGGGTAGGGAGAGGTGCATGGTTCAAAATTGCACCCCCCCCTCCCACTTTCATATTGCTTCCTACGCCACTGAGATATTCAGATAGAGAATCACCGTGCGTCCCTATTACCCGTTTCCTCTAAATTCAGCCCCCCCCCCCCCTTTGAAGTGTCTGGATCCGTGCTTGTTATTTGTCACATTTAATGAATAGGGGCGTAGCCAAGGACTCGAGGGGGTTTAGGAGAAGCCGCCTTCCCTGAGCTTTCATTTGGGTATTTTTAACTGCTTTCTTGACCGTATAACTCGTTCGTATTTGCCCTATGCGGTAAATGGGCCTTGGGAAGCGCCATTCCCAGCGATCTGGCAGGCGTATTCGGCCTCAAATTCATCCGTACCCTTTGCGCCAACACATAGTGGCGCTTGGGTTAAATGGTCTTAAATAGGTTTTCCCTCTCCTTGAAAAACTCCTGGCTATCTGTCTGGCTGTGGGCTTATATTTACCATATATGTCGGTTAAAAGATGGTGGCATAGACTACGATGAAAATATTTTAAAAATTTCAACATAGACTGATAGCTGGAACAATATGCATTTATTTCTCTGTGACACAGTCATTGTTTATTTTTACGTATCTTCTTTTATGAGAACATTTTTTCATCAAATCCCTTTTGTTCAAATCATATTTTCTCCGGCAAATTTTTTCCAGCTAACAAAGCCTGCACATCATATGATTTTCGTATCGTTTTTTTTTCTGTATTCCATTCTCTTTTGTTTGTTGGTAATTAACATGAGAACCTTTCGCATTTATTTTGCACCGACACCTGTTTAAACAAAACCTCATAACCTCAAACTATCATAGCAATTAAGCCTCCAAGCAGTTTCTTCTTCAATGGGAATTTTATTATTTCTTTACAAATTTCTACCTTGATCCTTCATTTTAGCAAGAAATTAATCAACAGTTGCAGGAAAATCGTCTCATTCTTTCTTTATTCATTTGACATGTTTTCTCATGATTGTCATGAAACTATCTTCTAGAGCAGGGGATTGGCAAATAGGGAATCGGGTCCCTCAGAAGGAGCGCAAGGAGGGTCGAAAAAACAAGAAAAATATATATTATTGTGAAATTTCTCATTAAAAATAATCAGTGTGAGCAGTGGCGTAGCTACTGGGGGGGGGGGGGGGCAGGGGGGGCAGGTGGGGCAAGTTGCCCCCCCCCCCCGAAAATAATTTGGGGAAATTTGATGAAATTGGAGACATTTGATAACATGAGATGCCCTTTTCCCATTTCTCAAATTTTTTTGTTAGAATAAGAAATTGTGAGACATTTCTCATACATAATTCGTATTTTCATGCAACAAATTTTCCCAGATTTCGTCAGTGTCGCATGAACCGGCCCGACTCCGTCGCGTTCCACAGAAATGTCCTCGCCGCGCAGAAGATTGAATGTTCTCGCGTGGGTGTTATGATCACTGCATTCTGGTGAACAGGAAGCTGATATTCAGGAATGTAACAACAGCTGATACAGTAGTAAAACTAATACTGAAAGGCTGTAAACCCGAACTTGAGAATATGATCACCTTATACGCAGTCTCTGCGTTATAACAGGATATCCTGTGTGATCGAGCCACTATGAAGGGGGGGGGGGGGGCATTGGGCCATGACCCCTCTCACGGATGCCATTTTTTTGTTCTTAAAAATACGTAGCCATACTTAAGTAAAAAAAGATTTTACTTCAAAAGATAGCATATGTGGCACCAAATTGAATGCAAGGACACCCAATTTTTCAAAAATTTTCAAAGAGGAAGGATTGTCTCTGCAAGGCCCCTCAGTGATGCCAATTTTTTTAATTCCTGCAAATAGGCAAATTCTGTCAAATACCAATTTTTACTGAAATAGGTAGCCTTTGTATCCCACTGGTGGCACCGATTGCCTCTAAGGACACCTACCTTTTTAAGAATTTTTAAAAGGGAGAGCCCACCCCATAGACTCCTTCCTCGGCCGGTTTAGACGTACAAAACGGGGACAGGAGAGCGGAGGGCGTTCAGGTGCGTCGAGAAATAGTTTGCCATTTATCACGCAGGAGATATTAGGGGTAAAATCATTAACAGATGGGAGTGCGATCAGTCACAGTCAATTTCATCAATTCAGCGGATCTTTAATTTAACTAAGTTAGTTAGTTAGATGGAGTTTTATGGCCCAGTTTCTAACCTATTGGTTCAAGTCGAGCCGGCCAAGGCCCTTTTTCTAGTTTCCAATTTAGCCAAGAGTCACAATAGAGAAGCATTAGCATTTCTTCAATTCGTTGTATAGTTTCCCCGAAAATAATCAAGACCATTTCATATAGGCCTAATAGTGATAGTACATTTTTTGTGGTGATTTTCTTATCACTTATCATATTCCTGATTTTTTTCGTATTGCAAACAAAAGCTAAAAATATAGACTGCATGTTTAAATTCTCTTTACAAGCATAAATACGCAATTTTTGGCCATCTGAAGGGTCTGATTTTTCAAAATTTTCTCTACGCTCCGCGCCAACTAATGGTGGCGCTTCGCTCAGTCTTTTGGACAAAATTACATTTTTGGGGTCATATTAGCTCTTAACTCTCTGATCACTTTGCAGTTTGCGAACATATTTTTATTACAAACGACAAAAGGAGATAGCGACTCGTTAGATTCTTGGTATAAGCCCGGAAAATGCTATTTCCGGCCATCTTAAGGGTCTGTTTTTTCGAAATTTTCTCTACGCTCCGCGCCAACCAATGGTGGCGCTCCGCTTAGATAATCTTGATGGCAGGATAACGTTTTGTACGGTGGCCAAGAAACACCGCAAATTAAAATGCTCCCCTTCGCCTATACCGATCGATGCTCTTTTATTTTGACTCCTAAAAGTATGCAAATTTAATGACAAGAATTCATGTAAAGACACAATAGTTTCAGTTTTATCCTCATGAACCACCAGTTCAACTTTTAACACTGTTCCTGTCCAAGTCGAAAATCGTGCAACATTTTGCATCTAGGCTCCTTGAAAACTCCAAAAAATTTCAAACCTCCCTTAGACTCCTCCCCAAGGCTGGCGATCACTCAACATACTACATGCCCCCCCCCCCCCTTCAGAGAAATCCTGCGTACGTCGCTGCATTGGAACATACAAATAAACCAGATATTGTTGACCAAAATAAATATACTAAGAGTTGTTGTCTTTAATTGCTCTTTATTAGATTAAAATACAGGTAATATTACATAATGAAATGGTAATGTTGTTATACATGTAAATTTGCATGTTTTATATGAAATACATACACATTGACCGGGAAACGTTTTGGGGAAATTTCATACCTTTGCCCCCTCCGGAAAATATCCTAGCTACGCCACTGAATGTGAGTGATTTAAACGAGAAGACTATTTATGCGGTAAATGGGCACATGGAAGTGCCATTTCCAGCGATATGGGAGGGGCCAAGGCATTTGGTCCAAATCTGTTTTACGCTTAGCAACATCATGGTGACGTCAACTTTATAGTCGTATTCGAATATTTTACACCATCCTTGAGAAAAATATGGCTACGCGCCGCGCATGTTGTTATCTCATCGACCCGTCTGTGAGGGCCACCAAGGTTCCGGAGTAGAAAATTGGGGCCACCAATGTTCCAGAGTAGAAGATTGGAGCCACCAATTCAAAGTTTGTCAACTGCTGTTCTAGAGTGTTGTTTTTCAAAGACAGACCTTAATGAAAATCTTGGGCCTACTTTACTTCCTTTTAATTTTATTTTAACACATCAGTCCATCCATGGGTGTGTTTAGATCTGGCCTTAAGTCGCACCTTTCAAGTTTGTTTTCTGTGTGTAATGGTTTCCTGTTGTACGTTTTGATTGTTTTGTTTTATTTTTAACGCCCTATTTTTCCCTTTACTTTGATATAGTTCTTTTCTCCTTTATCTGTTGATTAAAGTTTTTCCCTCTTTTATACATTTATGTACAGCGCATTTGATTGCACCTGTAGACACTCTTAAGTTTTACGGACTTATTAATTACGCTATTATTTATTTTTGTAAGCCATTCCAACTTTTTCTCTAAAACTTCAATATCAAACATAGTACATAATAATTACGTCATTCTTTGTTTTAGCCCATTATACTGTTATATAAAACCATCTGATTTGTAGACGCTTATCTGTTTTATCTAAGCATTCCACTTTCTTACGTTTCTTTCACTTTTCTTCGTAAACTGTCTTCCAATCATATTGCACATGAAACAAATATTTATTATACTCTGGTTTGGGATGGCAACTCTGTTATCTATAAAGGCTGGGAGAAATGATCTTGCCACAGGACTCCAGAAAACAAGAAGTGTTTTGTATTAACAAAATTCTTGACAGGGCCCTTGAAAAGCGCCACCGCAAGTTCTGGCCGGGGATGACAAAGTCCTATTTGATCTACAGTTTGGCTTTAGAAAGGACCACGACACCTGCCACGCCCTGCTTGAAACCATAGATTCTGTCCGTTCCTTTCTGGACGAAGGTGAGAACGTGCTTAGCCTTTACGTGGATCTTAAAAGGGCTCTCGACATTGTTAATCACAAAATTCTTCTTCACACTCCTTACTGAATTCAGGGGGAATCCTACGATGTTATATGTGTAGTACTTATCTAACAGGAAACAATGTGTATTTGTAAATGGAACCAGGTCTGACTGGTCTAATGTCACAACTGGTATTCCTCAAGGTTCTGTTCTGGGTCCTTTGTTTTTTTTTTTTATTTACGTTAACAACGTTAAGAATGCGGTCCCTAATGAATCGCTGAGATTTTTTTGCCGACGACACCAATGTGTTTGTACATGACAAGGATTGTAGCAATCTTATTGTTAAGGCTAAAAGTATCCTCGGTAATCTTAAACATTGGTTTGATGCAAACAAACTCACGCTTCATCTGGAAAAAACGACCTACACTGTCTTCCATACCAAAGCGCGTAATGCCCACTCATGTCCCAATTTTTTCACTTTGTTAACTCCAGCAAAATCAGTAGAACCGAGGGTGCAAAATACTTGGGCCTCATTGTTGACGATGAGTTGTTGTCATTCAAACCACACATTGATGGATGACCTTTGTAACCACTGGTATTTTTTTATCGTCTTAGGTTTTCTGTCCCTCACTCCGTTTTACTTCAGATTTATTATTCGCTTGTTTATTCAAAGGTTGCTTATCGCATAGAACTTTATGGGATGACAAACAGTTCTGTTCTTAAACCGTTACAACTATTACAGAATAGAATCTTAAAAACGATTTCTTTCAAACATCGACGTTTCTCAACCAACCTCTTCCATTGCAACCTTGGCGTACTTAAAATAGATGATATTCACATTTTCAAGATGCAAAGCTTTATTTTCAAACATGTCAACGACCTTCTGCACAATGTTTTTAGAACTATTGTTCATACAAATCGTAATATGGCTTCGTATACAAGCACAAGAAACAATGACTAGGCAATACTCTAGGCATGGAAAATTTCTTTTGAACAACTATTGTGTTAGATTATGGAACAACCTTCCAAATCGCTAAAAACAACTTAAATCTTATCGCTCCTTTAAGAAACAATTGAAAATTCTTCTACTTGATAAATACTGAGTGTTGTGTTGTCTCCCTTGTCTCCATTTCTTTCTCCTTCCTCTCTCCTCTTTTTCTCTCTCTGTTTCTCCTCTCTGTTTTTGTTTTTGTAGCCTTTGTGATTGAGTGTTGTTTTTTTATTCCTGAAGGTTGCTAGCCTTGTTAGACACTTATGTGTTTGTTCTAGTATCCTGTTCATACTTCTACTGTACCATTTCTGATTATGTACTTGTATTTGTGTGGACGAAATAAATGAAATGAAATATGTATAACGCAAAATGCACAAAACCAAACAATTATCTAGAAACTAGAAAAGCAGGAAACATTTAGAGATTAGATGCATTGGGAAATGTTTGAAGTGTAACTTTAGTCTTCGCGGCAGTTGTAAATTTAGTGGACTTTTACTGAAGACATTGCAGAGCAGGTGAATGAACGTTCGATGTGTAGATGTTATATGTACGCATGAGTTACAATTGAAATTGAGACAAAATGCCAAATTAACCAACTTTTCTATTATTCGAAATTAGGAATACGTAAAAAGACAAAACAATTGAAAGAAAAAATCAGCACGGTACAATACAGAGACGCAGCAAGACCATGGGTCCCGGGGGCCTTCGGCCAAGAGAGAGTAAGGCCTTTAGACTATATTTTTTTTAACAGTCATACTGGGACCATGCCCCTTACAGTCCCTTACACAGCCCCTCCAGTCCGTCAGCTCATTTTGCCCTTGTTATGGTTCTCTTTTTCTTTAAAATTTTGTTTTCAAACATGAAAACCAGTGGCGCACTCAAGAGGAAGGGGGATAAACCGAGAGTCTAACTACTCACAGAAGGGTCGCCAGATTTTTGTTATATGGAAATAATTTTAAGTTACATTTTTCAACATAGGTATACGGGGTGAGGGCAAAATGCTCTTTCCTTAACAACCTTATGTTAATAAAGATCAGAAAATGTAAACATTTTATAAGATTTTTGTGCAGAAGGACAGACAAAACCATTTTGACAATCCCATCGTTATAGGGAGACTTTCCGGCCCGAAAAAAATTTCCTGAAAAATTTCTCCATAAATAAGCAACGAGTAATTCAAGCCCGCAGCAGTTTGAAATTAAACTAAGTTTAGTTCTTGCGACAGGCTACTCGTTTTGTAAAGTTTTTATTTGCAATAAACGTGTGTTTTTAACTGAATGATGTGACTGGTAACTATAGAGTCATTAAAATCAAAGAAGCCACAAATTTAACGTCAAGTTTTTAAGGGCTATAACTTGTAAGTCTATTAGTAGTGTTAAACTCTCCTATCCCGGTCACGAGCTGGGATTAATGATGGTGGTATAGTA
This sequence comes from Holothuria scabra, assembly GCA_037179385.1. Lineage (NCBI taxonomy): Eukaryota > Metazoa > Echinodermata > Holothuroidea > Aspidochirotida > Holothuriidae > Holothuria > Holothuria scabra. The sequence goes on along the minus strand of CM074185.1, from coordinate 33,037,682 downwards.
GGCCTTTCTTAACTACAATCTTGAACAAAAATCTTTGGAACTCTCCCTTCAACCCTTTTCCCTCACAATTTTGTGGATAAAAAGGTCGAATACGGATGCGCCATTTTTGGTGGTACCCAACACTGTAAAGTCGGCCAAGGAGGATTATATTTGTAAACGGAGAATGGAACAAAATGTTCCTAAAAACGTACACTGTCATTACACATGTGACATACTAGCGGAAGGTTCTCCAGCAGAAGTGCACACAAGATTGTAGGCTTTTGCGAATGAGGATAAATTTGATATTTCAAAGATTTACGGTTGTTCTACAGCAACTTTCAACCATATTCGATTATTTTTAAGAAACCCGTCATTTTCGACCACACGTTGGGATACAAACATCGGGCAGCCAGACGCGACATTTATATCTTTAACGGGTTTTTGAAACGATGAGCTGTTTGGGTCAGGTCTGAAAGCGTCAGAAATATTGTCTCTACCGCTTTGATTTAACAAACTGAACTTTACTCTCATGCAAAAGGGCCACTTTAAGATGTCATCGTATTTCCCCTTCTTGACAGCAAAAAATATAGAGAGATGTGTATTTTTACCAACGCCGTCACCATTTAAATACACCCTTGCACACATTCTATAGCCGTAAAATTCATTATAGAAATCGTTGGAATAGAAGGACGTGCGCTCGCCGGATTTCGCATCTTGTTTTCTTTCTCTGTAGTTACTTATTTCCCACATTAACACACCGTTGTATGATACGTGCACCTTTTCGGGGTCGTCTGCTTCTATCTTCAGCGTGGCTAACATGGATTCTTGCACCGCTAGCTTCGATTCGGCTTGGGCAAGATCACTCTTCAGTTCTCTTAGTTGGCCAATAATTTCTCTGATTGTTTTTTCGACGTCTTTTATCTTCTTATCCTTCTCTTGTAGAAGTTCGAAGAGACGAAGACATACCCCATCGTGGTTTCTAGCAACTTCCCTTGTTGCACACATACCCCTTGCGACCATGTCCAGGCATTCGACAATAAGCAGCAAAATTGTATTCGTGTGTTTTTCATTGTCCCACTAAGAAGAAAAAATCAAGATGATATTGAAATGTATGATAAAACGAAAGTTCTTGGCCAATCAGTCATACCCAATGCCAAGTACATCTCATTACTGCAGTTACCTTTGTACAGATGTGGAGATTTGCTCTTGATTTTGGAGGGCATAACCTCTTATCTCCCGAAATACTGGGTAAAAAAATAAATCAAATGGGCGATATCTCATTTTGGGGTCGCCCCCGGAATCGCCCCTCATGTTTTGGAAAGTTTCCTTTTTTTAGTGATACTGTCTCATAAGTGCATGAAAAGCTCAACATCTTTTGATATAGTCTCATCGAGGTGAGGGGCCGAAGGGTAAAACCAAACATCGGCAAAGGTGGTCTCCCCACGAGCTATGTCAATTGAACACTACTAAAATTTAACGTGACCAAATATCTTGGATAATTTCAGATCTCTCTACATAACGGTTCTGTCGTACGGTCTTCATTCTCTACTGGCCGAAAAGGGATACCACGCAGGATTTTAGCCAAACGGGCTGAGAAGCGACAGCTTTACCAGACATTTATCAAGGAGGAGAGTGGGGGAGGGGGAGCTGTGTTAAAACTATTTAGACCTAGCGCCACCATAAATAGTGCGAAACATACAGGGTAACTTTTAGCCAAAAGTCATTGCCTCTCGGATCGCTGGAAATGGCACTTAGCAAACCTATTTACTAAATTGTTCGTAGATCCTGTGAGTAACACTTCTCACGGCATTCTTACTTCTTAAAGGTTCCAGTTCGTCGATTGCTCAAACAATTTTAGCTCCCAGAATGTGAAATGACCTGGTAAAGCGTGCACAGCGTCAAGACATTGTAACGTCGTTGTGAACTTTGGCTGCACACCTATAAGAGGTATTAGGTTAACGTTAGCGCAGAATACATATAGCCGAATGTATAAAGTTTATCATTATGAAAAGTGCGTAATTGTCCAAGAAAGGACAACACGTGACAGACATAGGCCACCAGACGTTCGTGGCGATCAGAAGAGGTCCCGCTGCTATGCAAACAGGACACGGAAGGGGCGAGGTAGCTTCCTTCGACAGGCTCTTGGTAAGGGGTGGAGCATAGGCCTATTTAACACATATGATACTGCGGAGTAAGTTTTGTTGTCAGAAATTTTGAAGGAATGCAAAAAATGTAGGTACCTCCTCTTGGAGCCATCGGCTTTCATCTTGAATAAAATCAGCTTCATGAATTTCTTTCTGACTTCTTACCATACTAACTTCAAAGAAGGCCTCTCTCAGTGGCGTAGCTACGGGGGGGGGGGGGGGGGGGGAAGGTGCCCCCTGGAAAATAATTTGGGGAAATTTGATGAAATTGGGGAAATTGATGAATTTTCTTATTCTAACAAAAATTTCTCTGAATTTTTGTTAGAATAAGAAATTGTGAGACATTTCTCATGTATAATTCGTATTTTCATGCAACAGATTAACCCACATTTCGTCAGTGTCGCATGAACCGGCCCTACCTCGCGTTCCACAGGAACGTCATCGCCGCGTAGCAAATAGAATGTTCTCGTGTTTATGCGCTGGTGTTATAATCAGTGCATTTCAGTGCACAGGAAGCTGTAATTCAGGAATTTAACAACAGCTGATACAGTACAACTAACACTGTAAGTCTGTAAACCCGAACTTATCCCCTTGTACACAGTCTCTGCGTTGTACACTTTGGGAATTCAGTAAAAGGATGTGAAAACTGACAAGTCACTAACGTAGACCCCTGAGAATATATTGTAATACAAGCTAGTAGCGCGAGGGGTTTAAACTATACCAATTTTACTCTGTGTACATAACGATGGATGGGAATGAAACAATCCATGGCCAACGATAAACTTCAAGTTAGTCTAGAAATAAGAATGAACGGGATCCATAGGCATCCTTATATTTTGTTACTTAGCCTAATCCTTGGCGGCTTACAGGTTAGTTCGGGAAAAGAGCTTTCTGCTCACTTGGGGTGTAACAATAAACGGGTCCATGAGTACCTTGAAGCCTTCTACACTTAACAGACTGCTTAACAGACTGCTTAACAGCATATCCTGTGTGATCGAGCCACTATTAGGCCTCCTTTCAGTGTCGTACGAAGGGGGGACCATTGGGCCATGCTCTCCCCCCCCCCTCACCGATAACATTTTGGGGGGCAAAATAGCTCTTAACTCTCTCATTACTTTGCAGTTTGCGAACATATTTTGAAGTGAGCATTTTATTGCAAACGAAAGAAGAAGATAGCGACTCGTTAGATTCTTCGTATAAGTCAGGAAAATGCTTTCTCCGGCCATCTGAGGGGTCTGATTTTTCGAAATTTTCTCTACGCTCCGCGCCAACCAATGGTGGCGCTCCGCTTAGATAATCTTTATGATAAAGTAAAGTTTTGTGACCAAGAAAAACCACAGTCCTGTACCGATCAATGCTCTTTTACTTTGACTCCTAAAAGTGTGCAAATTTAATGACAAGTTTTACTTCGTAAGGTAGCATGAATGGCATACGAATTCATGTAAAGACACAAAAGTTTTTAGTTTTATCCTCATAAACCACCCCGATTCAACTTTTAACACTGTTCCTGACAAAGTCGAAAATCTTGCACCATTTTGCATCTAAGCTCCTTGAAAACGTCAAAAACTTTCCGGACACCCCTCCCCTTAGACCATACTGCATTCCCCCCCCCCGTCAGAGAAACATACACATTAACCGGGAAAAGTTTTGGGGAAATTTCATACCTTTGCCCCCCCCCCCCCCCCGTAAAAAATCCTAGCTACGCCACTGGCCTCTCTAACTATTTTACTGACAATGTATCCGGCATCTTTGATACTATGGTCTTGCTCTCAGACTCAACGTTTTAGTTGACAACTTGACAGTACACAGCGTTCGTATGCAATACTGCAAACAAATCAGCTAATTGTCTTTAAATTTCCGACGCGCAAGGACCACACATGGGGTATGTTCGGTCTGCTTGGCATGTTGCCCCATTCCCGGAAAATGTGAAAAACGGAAAATTCAATTTACAAGCGTCTAATCAATCAAGATTATTTAGGCATGGAAGTCCTACCTTGAGGTAGTACTTCCATGATTTAGGTAGCAAGCGTGGCGAGTGTGCACCGAACTGCCGAGTGACGGTCTGCCTGCTGCACCTAGGTTAAAATTTCGTGGGGTGGTACGTTTTTATAGTTTAACTGTAATGAGAAGTGGCCTTACCTAATACTCATGGGTCGCCGAGGCGTTCATATGCTCTGTATACTCCACTACTTTCAGCTTACCTTGTATATATTTCAGCTGAATGATGGGAAACGGGACATTTCCTTGATTCGGGTTTGTTCTTTTCTCAGGAGCTCTTCAAGGACTAAGAAGCAGGCACGTTTTTTTATTTTATTTTTTATAAGTGGATGGGGACTTGGGTGGCCAAGGCGGGAAGAAGCGCATTTTCAGAGTACAATAAGCCTTTGAATAAAATTTTGCTCACTTTTGGTTGAGGCAGAAGGCTACAAAGAATTTCGAGGGCTGCAGAAAAAATTAAAAAAATAAAAATAGAAATAAAAATAGAAATAAAAATAAAAATAAAAAATGAAGGGTGTGCATAAAAACGAAATGTATCTTCAACTTACCATTGAAAGTTCATCTTTGGCTCTCATCAAACGAGAGAAGACACCCTGTGTAGAGAATAGATAGTAAAGTCTGAAAGTGTTATAGACCACTGTCTTGGGAATTTGATGACAAATTTGAAAGAGAAAAGATTGATATTTGTAATTTATCGCAAGACGTGGTAAAAATCTCGTAATGACGTGTAAGCCTTGGAGCCAGTTTGAAGTTTTCAGCAAAATTTTGGCTAAGCGTTACGATCCAGTAAAATGTCCTAACATGTCTCAACAGGCAAATGTTTTGTTACGTTTTACAACCATTCGGGCTATTTCGGCAATTTTCTCGACAGTTTACATGGCAATATTAACGATGTTGCTACGAAGTAAGTACGAGCCACGCAGGAATAGGAAGCAACAAAAACCGAGTCAAAACAAAGCATCCGGCGCTCTTTGGAACGGGTAACAAATTTGCTTCGCAAAGCTGCAAACAGAAGCGAGTTGGAAAACATGTCAACACTTTGTCTCACCTGTCCCGAATAACTGTAAACGCGCTTCAGTTTCGCTAACTTGACGACACCGCGATTTTCTCATTAAGAACGGTTTACCGCGTCTCGCCTTTTCTTTCACCGCTGTTCGATAATTCCAGTTTCTTATCATTTCAAATGTTGTAATTTTCAGTTTTTATGCAGGGGCAAAGCCAAGTTGTTTTTTTTTTAAACAAAAATTTAATTTGAATGTAAAAAAAGTCATATTCTTGCAATACGTGTATGGATTTTAACCTTACCTTTATTTCGAAAATAAAGTCTGTTGATTTGAACTACTTGAGCAAGTCTAAACTTCCACGTAAAAAACATAGCAGACGGCCATTATACTGACACGTACGTTAGCGAACTGTACGCATAGTATGCTCTGTCCATGCATACAGGAAGTCACAAAATCAAAATTAATATTTCACAAAAGCAACAAAAAGCTACATTTACGTCTAACGTAATTACAGTAACTACAGTAAAAGTGGAAAAAGTCCATTCACAAACCACTTGACGCGGAAGCCCTATCCTGTAGACGTGTATTGAAGCAACTGTTCAGCGGTGTCAAACTTGTTTCTGTGATATATTACGAGTTTTATTACCATTGTTGTTGGTTTCTCTCACCGGGGCTTGTATAAAAACATACCTGGATCCGGGGGTTCTGTTGTACTCCCTGCCTGGATTATTACAGGGATTCCTATTTTCTTCCCCTTTTTCTCTTTTATTGTTACATTGTCGAAATATTGAAATGGTGTATTTTAATAGTTGTGAACTTGAAAAAAGATAGTGAAACTGGAACTGGATGAGATATAGAGGAATCTGGACAGCAAGTGATGATCTGATTTCGTTCGGACATAACTGGGTCTATCACCTTTTAATCTTTCAAATTCCGTGCTTACCTGTATCATGCATGGGTTTACACTAAATTGTATCTTGATTCCTTCAATTTCACTGAATATGAGGGTTTGTAATTCATGTAGACAATAAATGAAGACGATTTAAAGCTGATGGACCCCACTAATGGCTGCCTACAGTCACTAAATACAAGCGCAATAGGATTCGTCTATAGAGGCATGGTGAGCAACGTTTAAGGGGTAATCAGAGATTGACAGAGAATGTTATAATATTCCAGTGTTTCAGCACCTCGTTTTCCAATCTGAACTAGGCCTAATTGTTTTCAAGGACACACAAATGTTGAAGAGTTCTTTCATATTAGCAAGATACTTTAATTTTGTCTCAACTACTGTTGAATGTCAATTTCTGAATATTTTTCGGGTTAAAAAATAACATAGAAGCAAGACGAGACAGCCTCTACTACACTTTAATCAGTCTCGACGCTAGACTGTGACAACGGATCACTGTTTGCTAGTATTAAAGTGTATCTCAAGTCAAAAAATGCGAAAGCATACATTACACAACATGAAAAATAAACTCTAACAGTCTAGCTCCCATCTTCATAGGACATTTTTGAGCCAAGATATAAGACTTTAAAATTTATTCACTTAAAACAAAAAAGTCCATTGAGCAATAATTTGTGACTTTCTTGTTGTACAACTCACATTACCTGCTTTGTTTTCCTTTAAAATTAAAAATTTTGTTTTTATGACCTTGATCACTTCCTGTTTGCTAGCATAGCATTTTGTACAGAGAGGGCTTAATTAATTACATCGCCCCATAAGAGTGTTATCGCACCTTGGTCTGTTGGTACAAGGCGCAATAACTTTCAGAAAAACAAAGAAATACAAAGATTGTAATTTGAGTTGTACAACAATGACATCGCACTGGCAAATTATTGCACAATGTACCATTTAAATTTGAGTGAATAAACTTCACCATTTTACATCTCGGCTTAAGAATGTCCTTTGAAGAAGGGAGTTGGACTGTTGGAATTCATTTTCCATCCTGTTTAATACATATTTTTGAATTTTTTGACTTGAGGTACACTTTTAGTCAATGTACAAAGGTGGTGCAGAATTAGCCCTTTACCGTTGTGCTCCAATCGAGGAATATGTGCGCGCCTCGGGAGTGGGCGGAAAGGCGGACGTAGCACGCCCGCATCAGCTTCCGTAGGCTTTTGACCCAGTGACCTTAAATTATTGTCTCTCTCGTTGTTGTGGCCGAATTTTCGGGTAGCTACTCGCAGTTTCGAGCTCCGCGTGAAACAGTAAAGATGGGTGACAGCCGCTCTCTCCGCCTTGGTCCAAAAAGGACCCAAACAACGGTAAAGGGTTAAAATAAGCCTGTAGAGTGTGTTTACTGCAAAACTGATGCCGCTGTCTCTCTGCGTGTGTGCACAGTCCCCTGGTGAAGATACTTTAGATTAATGTTGTGAAAAAATTGTAACTACAAACTCTGATTACTGCTTCAAGAAAACTCACATCACCAGTGGAGGAAATGTACATACAACTTGAAGATGAAACAAATATCAAAATCGAGGCAAATAAACGAAAGTCATTACCTCTGCCATGGGCATGGGTTCATGGTCTCCATTGGATAAACCTCCAGACAAATACCTACATAAACGAAACAGATTCATGTTAAACGTGTGGGGTGACAATTAAATGTGATACACCCATTGACTTTGAGCGGAATATTCATCTCATGGAAAGTTACATCAAGAAATATTTGCCAAACTAAAGTTTTTCCACGTGACGGATTTTTGGAGCAGAGTTATAATAACTGGGGCTAGCGTCTGGCCATCCCTCCGAATCGCCCTGAAAGACCTTATTGTCTGAGGGAGCGCGTAGACGACGCGGCGCGGGGAGGTATATTACCTGAAGTACCTGCCCTTTCACTAATGTGAAAAACGGAGCTTTTAATTTCTTGAACATGTTGGGCTGCTCCGGAAATTAGACCTCCCTCTCCCTATTTGGAATTGGCTCTGCGGTCAGTGCTGCTGCTGTAGTCTACCTTGCACTGTAAAAACAAGAATGAACTAAGTCACTCCCTCATACAGTGAAAACTGTGAATTCACTCCATTAACGTGTTAATTCACCCCAAAGATAGTGAAATAAATTTACTCAAAGAAGGGTTAAAATCACTCCAAAAGAGTAAAAACTCCATCTTTAGAGAGTGCCCGCAGGGATCACAGGCTCTTTTTAAAGAGTGGTCACTGCGTAGGCTTCCCATCAAGAGTTTAAGGGACCAAAACTTTAATTTCGGCCACATATCTCCTAATGAAGAGCATTTCTAAATGATGATTTGGACATGCTAAACTAGCACTGTGGATGGGTCGTTCAATTGAAACGCTTTACCTTAAAGGAAACCATTTGTTCGCCAAAGCAAATGTGATTTTGCTTTTTGTATACTGTTTGTTTCTTCATCACCATATATCGCATTTAGTGTTACCAGCTCCTAAGGCAAATAGGGTTGGGCGGCAATTATGACGTAATTGAAACCAGCACCAATAGGAATCGCTAATAACATCAGCGTTGCGACTGCCCAAGCCGAAGGTTCCCGACGTCAAAACTTTCGAAGTCGCCCAAACTTAAAGGCCCAATTCTTTCACCCCAAACAGTACCAATTCCTCTAACCTCCTTACTTAAGCCCCTCCCACAATTGTCTGAAATTCATCCTCATTCAGACACAATCTCAGTTTATTGCTTCAGGGTGAGTATGGAAAAGCTCAATGTGTATAATGAAAGTAGTCTCAGTACAGGTCATGTTGTGTAATATAAGCTTTGGTACTCTGCATTGTTTGAATTAGCTGTCAATCAAAGAGCTGAGCCAATTGAAAATTTCTGTTAACCCCTACAAAAATTGTAGTTTCGGGTGAGAGGATTGGCTCTTTGAAATAAACGGGTAGTGTTTATTTCTGGTACAAAGTAGGGTTTCTTCTTTTATGCAAGTCAGCCGAGAAAAAAGCGGCCTGCGCACTGCTTAATTTAAGAAGGTTTCCCTTGATTGGCTGTTGCCATTGTTTTATGTCGATTGTATTCTTCGTTGGGATTAGTGATTAGGTTAGAAATTTGAGCTAACATTAGCCGGTTAGGAAATTTCTGGTTAAACAGTGCACATCGTCCCAGAAAAATGACACAGTGATGCTTATATTAGTTAAATTCTCATTTGTTATTGTTGGCCATGAACCTTTAGTACACGTCTCATCCATATATGAGGTTAGCTGTGAAAGAGAAAATCAGAGTTTTACAGAGAAAATAATCTTTTTGTCACAGCACTTCGAATTTCCTTCTAAAACTAGAAAGTAAAGATATTGTCGATGACTTTCGAAAAAGTGAAGAATTATTTATTAAGCCGCGGTCGCTCTGCGACGAAGTCAGGTCGGCTTCGGTTCCTTTATAACCCAAATTTTCCAATCTGTGTAAATAGACTACGGGACTACGAAAATTAAATTATACCAATTGTTTCGTGACGTCACACTGAGAGACAACTTTTGTCGAACTACGCGTGACCCGTAAAAGCCGCCTGTTGGTGTGACGTCACAAAAAGTCAGTTACCAGATCTTTTTCATACGGTAGACCTCTGATGCTGCATTATACATTCATTTACACTGGTTGGCAAATATTGGGTTCTTTCCGCACGGGAGATGGAGAGGATGTTACTGAAAACTCACAAAAAGGAGCGATGCCCACTGTTTAACAAGAAATTTGGCAAGAAAACTGGCTAAGGATAGCCCTAATCCGTAAACTAATCCGTAACCCTAACAAAGAATACAATCGATACAATACAATGGCAACAACCAATCAAGAAACACCTTGTTAAACAGTGCTCATCTACCCAACAAAAATTGTATAAGAATCCGATCCAAATTCGCGGCAGTGTGACCGCGGTTTTATTGTGTTAGCTACTTGAGAATGAGACTTGGAATCAGATAGGCTTATGGTAATTTCCAATGAAATATTAACATATATAGCTGCATACACCAATGAAATCAAAATGTAATGACTTTTAAATTTACTAAGCCATTTCAAACTGAACTTTGACTTTCAATACCGTAGCTCCTGACTGCCTGAACTAATAAATTTTGTTCATCAGAAATAGTTGAAGCCTACAACACCATACAAGGACGTCAAAATGTACCAGCAACAATTTGAAACCTGAACAACGTTGGAATAACGTTGAATAATGTTTAACAGTTTAAAGTGTCAATTCATGCGCGTGTTACATCGAAGAAATGTAATTGTTATGTAGCAGTGCAGCCATACTTCCTGGTGAAATGACAACAGTCATAACTATGACAAAACACATGTGACTGAAGTGACTATCACGCCATCCTTTGAGGTTCATTTTTAAAGTTTACTAAGGTTAAGGATTACACATGATCCTTGGTATTTACAATAATGAAAAGAGGCATAAAGGTTGCATCATGTAGGCTAGAGCATATTTAACAAAATTTCATGCCCAATTACACCCTCAGGTGCTCCATAGTACCCTTTTAGTATTCAGCAAGTCAATGCACAAGCTGAGTTTCATCTTTACTGGCCCCAGGTGACCTTTGATGCGACACGTCGTTGAAAAAATGTTGGTTTTTTAAGTGACATAATTATAGAGGTAGTGCACCGACGTCACTGCGTTGCCTGTCTCTTTAATTCGCCGTCCTGATGTCCATTACGACAACTGTTACTGTAAGACGGTCGTGTGCGCTTATCAGTAACACCTATACTGCGCATGATCAGTGACGTCCATTATGCCTGCTTAAGCGCCCTGACGTCACACCGATGACCTCAGTTCAAAGAAATTATTTTTTTGCTATAACCAATCCGTTTACTGACCTAAAATGACGTTGGACCTTCAACAAGAGCAAATCGGTGTTTCTTGACTGAAGGATGTTTTCGTCCTAGTTTCAATAAACGATCCAGGCTAGACTATGACAGCTGTGCCTCCATTCGCCATGAAAAATTACCATCTTGGAACAAGTCTTCCAAAAAATATGAAATTATTGGATAAAGTAGTGCAGTCCGCGGGTCAAGGTAACTTTTTAGTGGATATTTTGAAATTTGTATTTGGCTCAAGGGTGTAAGTTTTTTAAGATTTATTCCCCCCTGCAATAACCTCAAAAATTTTTCGTTTACATCCATTCACTCTAATCAGATTATTCTACTCAAACAGGTTAAATCGATGAAGTACCAGATCAGTCAGAGTAATATTTATTGAGTTTCCAATGTATCGATAAACACACCTTCTCAATATAGACAGTGGCGGTACCAACCTGCCAACGGAAGCATTTGCAGTGGCGTAGCTACGGGGGGGGGGGGGGGGGGGGGGGGGGAGCCCCCCCCCCCCCGGAAAATTATTTGGGGAAATTTGATGAAATTGGGGAAATCTGATGAATTTCTTTATTCTAACAAAAATTTCTCAAAATTTTTGTTAAAATGAGAAATTGTGAGACATTTCTCATACATAATTCGTATTTTCATGCAACAAATTAACCCACATTTCGTCAGTGTCGCATGAAACGGCCCTACTCGCGTTCCACAGGAACGTCCTCGCCGCGTAGCAGATTGGATGTTCTCGTGTATACGCACGGTTGTTATGACTAGTGCATTTCAGTGCACAGTAAGCTGTTATTCAGGAATTTAAAGGCAGTCATTCGTCACCCTAAACTTCAGTTTCAGTATGCATATATCAAAACTCTCAATTGGTACAGCTCTTTGATTGGCATCACATTCAAACAATGCATCATAGCTAAATTACACAGCATGGGCACTGAGAGTGTCTTGATTACACATTATGGACTTGTATGGCCACTGGGACAAGCCATGAAGCAATAAACTAGGATTTTGTCTGGATAAAGATTAGTTTTAGATAAATATGGGAGGGGCTAGAAGTAAGTAGGTTGGGAGAATTGGAACTGTTTGGGATGATGAAAATATGCCTTTTACAACAGCTGATACAGTACAACGAACACTGAAAGGCTGTAAACCCGAACTTATCCCCTTGTACACAGTCTCTGCGTTGTACACTTTGGGAATTTAGTAAAAGGATGTGAAAACTGGCAAGTCACTAACGTAGACCCACGAGGTTATATTGTCCTACAGACATACAAGCTAGTAGCGGGAGGGGTTTAAACTATACCGATTTAACTCTGTGTACATAAAGATGGATGGAGCTGAAACAATCCATGGCCAACGATAGACTTAACGTTAGTCTAGAAATTAGAATGAACGGGATCCATAGGCATACTTATATTTTGTTACTTAGCCTAATCCTTGGAGGCTTACAGGCTAGTTCGGGAAAATAGCTTTCTGCTCACTTGGGGTGTAACAATAAACGGGTCCATGAGTACCTTGCAGCTTTCTACACTTAACGGACTGCTGTTCTAACAGGATATCCTGTGTGACCGAGCCACTATTAGGCCTCCTTTCAGTTGCGTACGAAGGGGGACCATTGGGCCATGCTTCCCCCTCACGGATGGCATTTTTCTTTGTTCTTAAAAATACGGAGTCAAATTTCAGTAACACAGATTGTACTTCAAAAGATAGCATATGTGCCACCAGGTTGCATATAAGGCCACCCAATTTTTCAAAAATTTTCAAAGGGGAAGGATTGCCTCTACAAGGCCCTTCAGTGATGCCAATTTTTTTAATTCCTACAAATAGGCAAGTTCTGTCAAATTCCAATTTTTACTTAAAAAGGTGGACTTTGTACCGCACTGGTGAAATCGATTAAAATAAAGACTACATGTTAAGATTCTCTTTACAAGCATGAATACGCTATTTTTGGCCATCTGAGGGGTCTGATTTTTCGAAATTTTCTTTACGCTCCAGGCCAAGCAATGTTGGCGCTTCGCTCAGTTTTTTTGGGCAAAATTACATTTTTGGGTTCAAATTAGCTCTTATCTCTCTGATCACTTTGCAGTTTGCGAACATATTTTGAAGTGAGCATTTTATTGCAAACTTCAAAAAAAGATAGCGACTCGTTAGATTCTTCGTATAAGTCAGAAAAGTGCTATTTCCGGCCATCTGCGGGGTCTGATTTTTCGAAATTTTCTCTACGCTCCGCGCCAACCTATGGTGGCGCTCCGCTTAGATAATCTTTATGATAAAATAACGTTTTGTGGCCAAGAAAAACCACAATCCTGCACCGATCAATGCTCTTTTATTTTGATTCTTAAAGTGTGCAAATTTAATGGCAAGTTTTACTTCGTAAGGTAGCATAAATGGCATACGAATGCATGTAAAGACACAAAAGTTTCAGTTTTATCCTCATGAACCACCACGATTCAACTTTTAACACTGTTCCCGTCAAAGTCGAAAATCTTGCACCATTTTGCATCTAGACTCCTTGAAAACGTCAAAAAATTCCAGGACACCCCTCCCCTTAACCATACTGCATGCCCCCCCCCCCGCCGAGAAATCCTGCGTACGCCACTGCGTTACTACATACAAATAAACCAGATATTGTTTACCAAAATAATATACGTTGTTATTTCCGATTGCTCTATGTTATACTTTAAGATTAAAATGCAGGTAATATTACAAAATGACATGGTAATGTTGTTACACTTGTAAATTTGCATATTTTATATGAAATACATACACATTGACCGGGAAAAGTTTTGGGGAAATTTCATACCTTTGCCCCCCTGGAAAAATCCTAGCTACGCCACTGGGCATTTGCTATTGTCTCGCAGATGCTCTTCGCCCAGACCTGGACAAATCTACTGCATTTGTTCTGAACTTTAATTTTCTATCTTGAGATATACATTAACCGCAGAACCTCGGGGAGCTTTGCCCCTAGAACCCACGGGGACTTTTCCCAAATGAGCCAACGGGTCTTTAGCAGATCCCTGAACTTCATCTTAAAGCAAACTGTATACTTATCCTGATACTTAATTGTTCATCCAAATACATCTTCAACCTCATTTTTCCTGGGGAATTCGCTCCCCTGAGTTCTTCGCTCCAGGGTCAGGCCCAATAAATATGTACAAATGGAAAATGAAAAATTGAAAAATATCAAGTTTGTCTTACTTTTTTTGTTTCATTCTTTAACACGATTGAACTCAAAAACATGATATGATCTTTCCATATATACAATATTTACATTCTATTACACATTTCTGCTAAAACCCACAGGTCTTGAAACAAAAGAATGAAATACACGGAGAAAAAAAAAAAAAAAAAAAAAAAAAAAAAAAAAAAAGTTTGTCTTACTTTGTTCTCCCTCTGATTTTTTTAAAGGCGACATGTTGAAGGATTATTGAGTACCAAATAGGCACCAAATATTTCATAATTAAAATTCTACAAATATTTTCATCAAGCTTCTACTTTTAAGTATGTATAACATACGTTAATAATAATAATAATAATAATAATAATAATAATAATAATAATAATAATAATAATAATAATAATAATAATAATAATAATAATAATAATAATAATAATAATAATAATAATAATAATAATAATAATAATAATAATAATAATAATAATAATAATAATAATAATAATAATAATAATAATAATAATAATAATAATAATAATAATAATAATAATAATAATAATAATAATAATAATAATAATAATAATAATGATAATGATAATGTTAATAATAATGATAATAATAATAATGCTATTTATAAAGCGCTTTTCAAAAACACTCAAAGCGCTGTACAAAGAAAAGGGTTAAAAATTACACAGATAAAATCAAAACTTAAAGCACAGAAAAGAACAAAAAAGCTTAAAATACAAAAACAGTGATCAGTTTAGACAATTAAAAAAATAAGTTTTCAAATTCTTTTTAAAATGATTAAAATTAGTTAAAGAACGCACATTAGCAGGAAGGCTGTTCCAAACCTCAGGGGCAGCAACAGTAAAAGATCTGGCCCCGTAACACTTAGTTTTAGAAATTGGAGGATGGGAAAGAAAAAATTCAGATGATGATCGTAAGCAGCGACTTGGTGAGTATTTGGTGATGAGACTTGAAATGTAATCCGGGGCCATGCCATGTAATGATCTGAAGGTAAGTATAGCTATTTTATAAATAATACGATAATATACCGGTAGCCAGTGCAACTCACGGAGGATTGGAGTAATATGATCATGCTTCTTAGAACGTGTTACTAGTCTCGCGGCGGAGTTTTGTATACGTTGTAACTTTGAAATATGGTTTGATGGAAGCCCATACAGGAGACTATTACAGTAGTCTAGACGTGACGTTACAAAAGAATGAACAAGACGCTCCGTGGATTTACGATCAAGATAGTTGCTTTAACTGACCAATCTTATAAATAGCAAAAGAAGCAGCAGAAACGATATTGTTCACATGATCTTTCAATTGCAGGGTGCTATCCATAGTGACACCAAGACTCTTAGCAGTACTAGTAATGTCAACAAAAGTGTCATCAATTGAAATTCTAGGAAAAGAAGGGCATTTCAGAAATTTAGAAGAAATATGTAGGACTTCTGTCTTAGAATCATTAAACATTAGCTTATTATGTATACTCCATGATTTAATATCACGAATGCAAAGCTCAAGACGGGAAACTGCAACATGACGCTCAGTTTGTTTCAAAGTGAAATAAATCTGAGTGTCGTCAGCATAAGACATATAACTGATACCATGAGCAGTAATAATGTCACCTAGTGGGGCTACATACATAGAGAAAAGGGATGGACCAAGTACAGAGCCTTGCGGTACTCCTTCATCCAGGCTACATGGGTCAGATAAAATTCCACCTATATTCACAAATTGAGTGCGTCCTTTTAAATAAGAATCGAACCACTTTAATGGTGTGCCATTAATACCATAACGAGCCTGCAACCGTTCAAGAGTAATATCATGAGCTATAGTATCGAACGCCGCTGAGAAGTCTAGTAGTACTAATACAGCTTCTTGGTGTTGATCCACAGCTTTTAGTAGATCATTGTGAATTCTTAGCATTGCGGTTTCGGTGCTATGAAATTTACGATACGCCGATTGCGTAGGGGCATATAGACCATTCTGGTGAAGATAATCATTAAGCTGGCCTGCAGCAGCTCGCTCTAAAACTTTAAAAATAAATTTGAGGTTTGATATAGGTCTATAGTTTTTAAAATCATTCTGGTTAAGGCCTTGTTTTTTCAGAAGTGGAATGACTTGCGCAATGACATGGTACTTTACTACCACATAACATAATGAGGAAAATATAAATGAGGGACTAATGTCAGATACGAAAAAATTTCTAAAGCGTGACTGTCGGTACGTTGTATGAAAATACTGCGTTAGTAATAGGAGTCATTTTTCTTTTCATCTTCATAGCTTTTTAATGCGAATTATGTCTGACATTAATTTAGAGCAAATGAATGATCGGAGGCGGACTTACTATTGTTTTCTCTACTTTTGATATAATCGGACATTAGATAAGTCTTCTGGGCAAAAACATTTCTTACTTAGACAAAGTTTTTCACTATGATTTTTCAGTTGAATAAATAAATAGTTTTTGAAGTAACTTTGACCTGAAGAGCAATCACGTAACTACATTTCATGGTATCGTAAGTTACACGGACAACATGTATAGACCCAGGAAAGAATAATCTGTAAGGTCGAATCAACAAACTCATGTAACCTCAGTTTTTCAAAGCATCTTATAAAAACAACTGATTTAACTTCAAATTTTCTGCTATTTGGATTAGCACCATGTAAAAGTTTGCTTCCTTAAAGACTATTTGATTAAGTGTAAGTTTTTACATGAGCATGAACTATATGCGACTGTCAAACTTTTTTTTTTCATCCTTCACGGCTTTTAAGCAATTTATTCTCATACACACACACTAGTGAAAGCAATATCAAATAGTATTTGTACTTCCACTCAAAGTAACATATTTGTAGCAGCAAATATAAGATTTACCATATGTAACTTACGTTACTTTACCTTTGGGACCAAGTTTGTATTGAAATTGGTGCAACAGTAACACGTCACTGACATTAAGTTATGCACAAATCCTTGGAATTTCTTTTCTTGCATTCTTGTATTGTACAGGGTAGGGGGCCCTTAAATTTTCGGACTTTTTTTTAAATTCACCTTTGTTAACATGGTAACAATACCTTTGAAAATATATAACATTTCTTGCAGTGGCGGAGCTAAGTATTTCGGTCAGAGGGGGCGAAAATGGTCTGCAGGGACGCTTCGAAGGAGTAAATACCCTGAGCCTAAGCACGATCTAAGCCACAGCTTTTCAGATTTCCCATTATTTTCCGCACCTGGTAGAAGACTACTTTGCCATTTCTCCTCAGCAAGTTTTTCTATTAAAATATGTTTAAATTTTTATCCATGGGCCTCCGAAGAAGAAAATTCGGGGGGGGGGGGGGGGCAAAATTCTTTAAGGCAAAGTTCTTTTAGGGGGAAAAGCTCCGCGCCACCATGAGTTGGCGCGGAGAGCAAGAAAATTGGTCCAAAATGCCTCTCAGATCGCTGGAAATGGCATTTCTAAAGCATATTTACCGCACATAAATAGGAAACCGCTGAGTGAACTGTTGCGAAATGTTGACGTTAATTTTCTGCTCTTTTGGTTTGTTTTCATCATTTTTTCAGGTTTTTTTTACTTTCCAGGGGAGGGCAAGTTAACCCCTTCCCCGGGGCTACCTGCGGACGCCCACGTTTCTATCCTAGGTCTCGATTTAAGATTCTAATGTAATAATGGGCTTCTTTGTGAAGATAAAGATTAAACCTGCTAGAACCAAATAGCAAGCAATCTTACAGGAGGAAAAAGTTATAGAAATTAATCACCGTAAGGTGTACATTTTTGGTATCTGGAAATCAAGATAAGTACACGAAGATACATTAATGGACGTAATTTACATCATGTGACCACTCTGAAATTGCCATTAATTAACTACATTGCAAGAAACAGTCAAGACAAAAAGTCTGTTTGGCTCTCTAGATACCGAATTCATAACAAATAAAAGTAGCCTAAACCTAGGTTTTTAGATGCAATTTTCTGGCTTTTGAGACCACGAAAGTACAGAAATAAGCATTTTCATTGGATTATCGTTTAGTGTCAGATATAGCCATTTATAATGAGAATGGTCACTTGAAGAAAAGCAAAATGGAAACTGCTCAGTAAAACTCTTAAACCATTACCACTATGATAACAGTTTTATTTTAGTTTAACCTGAAAGTTCTCTTCAAATGATTTTGAAAAGTTTTGTGAAAAATGTTTTGGAAGCTATTTTGGTATCTTTATAAACCCTTTTTAATGTCTATGTTGACAATTATCCCCGACAACAAGAGGGCTATTTGCGCTACAATTATTGTTGCGCCCTTTGCAACATCTTTTATTGGCCGGGAGTGTGAATTTAATGTCAGTCTGTGTATTTTTTTAAGCTTTAAGCAACATTAGTGCGTGTAAAGCATGAAGATAAGTCTCGGCAAAACCTATCCCTATATTAAAAAATGACCCTTTTCATCAAAATAAAGTGCAGATATAGTACAGTTACTGGTGGCTGTTTGAGCATTTTGTTATCTGGGCCTTAAAGCAACGCTATTAAATTATGTCATTTGCCAATAATGGTGCAAGACTAAAGTATGTTAAATCTTAAAAAGGGCGCCGACTGACGATCTTGGTCCGTCGGGGGGGGGGGGGGGGGGGGGAACGACCGCCCCCTGACCATATGGCAGCTCCGCCACTGATTTTTTGTATTTTTGCCATCGGTGAAGCTAAAATGCCTTTATCTCAATGTAGTTTTCTCACCAAAATTTTCATTCTGTGTTGCATTCCGCGATTGCTTTATCTTTCACCTAATGACTACGCAAGTCCCAAATACATTACGTAATCTAGATATTTATTTCTTGGAAAGGGCACGCAGATGAAGGTTCTCGGGGAAGGATGTCCCCTTTTCCTCTTCTCAACAGTGCCTTTAACAAGCTAGTAAATATATGTTAATGTAACCTCGGTTTCTTGAAGTCAGATCTTAAAAAAAACTACAAGGGGTGAGCTATATTATGTAACCGCAGATTAGCTCGATGGACCACAGAGCGCGCCCTCCTTAGGTCATAACGTGGAAGTTGGTAAATCCGAAGCTTCTCCAAATCCGAAGCTGCTCCTGAATGATGCTGGACATACAACTTGAAAACCGGATTCATCATTATGGGTTTTTGTTCAAATAAACTTTGGGTCCAGACTAAAATCCTCATGAAGATATTGCAGTGGCTCAAGTCATGAGAGAAAAACGAAAGTTTGTTGTCACTTCTACCAGCCAGGTTTACTCGTAATGAAATCCATGACAGTGGTCGTCTCATGATTTGGACGCCAGTGGGGATGAGAATTGAGGGGAGTATGAACTTAGCAGACTGTAACAATCAGTTGGAGCGGAAAGAACTAGAAACATTTTGGCCCAAAACATGCCTCCAAGATCACCGAAAATGGCATAAGATTTCCCAGTCCGTTTGATTTTCTTTTTGTCTGTATACAAGTATTTGACCCACCCCGCATCTCTACTTTTTAATGTCTTTTAAATGAGTTTTAGAGTAAATAAATTTTTCGTTAACATGATTGGGGTAACGTGACCAATTGAATGCCTGAAACCCCGTAAATGGGGACACTGTTCACACGTTAGATATCCAAAGTTGACTCTTCGAAGTAGTTGTGGAACTAAAATGGACTTTACATGCAATAGAAACAATGGTCTCCGAAACCAATGTAACCTTCGTTATCTATGGATTCAACATGATATGAAACAGAAATATTGTGAGTTACACACATGAGACTAGTAGATGCAAAGCCCACACTTATCTTTTAGTATTTTACGTTCTTCCCCTTCACCAAGGAAATTAAATAATGGCTGTGTGACGCTTTTCAGTTCCTATGTTGAAGCGTAACGTATGTTACAGCGTCAATGTAACCTACAAGATCATTTGGCTGAAAATAGAAGATAGCTTTCATAACATAATGTGATTATATTCTTAAAGGATTCATTGATTTTTCTATTCAACCATGATTTCACATACTTTTACAGGTAGACTAGGATTCATGTAGATAATAAAAGGAAAACAAAAAAAGGTATATAGGGAAACGCTCGAAATTAGTTTCCGTGCATCACCACTTGAAGTTTCATGTAGCAGCCTTTTTGAGTATAGACTAACTTGCCTATAGTGTGGTGACTCGAATATAGTTGATTTTCAACTCTTACTCGTACCACAAATTTATTTCGAAAAATTACCCTTTTCTTTTAATCATATCGTTCAAAGTAAAAACATTATAAATCACTACAGGCGTACGTGGGTCATTTTGTGAGGGGGGAAAGAGCAATTTTTGCTCGAGTATTTGTCAAGAGAACCGTTTATCATGTTTCGCCAATTATTTTGCCCGAATGGACTGTTTTTGCCCAAATTGGGAGGGAGAGTGCCCCCCCTGCACCCCCTGATCGCGCGCCAATGATAATAACCATCTAGATGGTTATTATCATGGGCGCACGAGGCGGGGGTATCTATATTGAAGACTGACTCTGTCAATCAAAGCCCTGCTCAAACAGTCAAAGTTTCATACTGCATTGCAAAAAAAAAAAAAAAAAGGGGGGGGGGGAATTCTCATTGGAAAAGAAAATCGAAACTGCATGTCGATCAACATGGCAGGGTAGATGTCATGCAATTCAAGCAAACAGTGTTTTTTGGCATTTACTAACATGTAGGTTTGTAAACTTTGTATGCTGTCGTCTTTAAAGGGCAGGAGCAGTCACCCCAACTTGAAGTAATGTAGTAGACTGTGCAGTTTCATAATTGGCTGTTAATAGTCATGTGACAACAATTTTTTTCTTCAAATGTGAAATTTACTCAAAATAACTGCTTGGTTCACCTTGAGTGTACAACATTGAAGCTATAAAATACGATGGAAGATACTTTGAAGAGAAATAAAACCAATATTGTGATGTTTGGCTGTTGCGTCAAAATAAGTTTTGAGGGACTGCTATTGACCTTTGAACTTTCGGCAATTTCGCCAAATTTACCCACTAAACATAACAATAGCACGGTGTTGCAGGTATTCAATGGCGGGGTAGTAACGGGGTTTCTCTTTGGACCCGCAAAATCAATGAATGAGTTATTGACGTGAAACTCAAACTGGAATATCAAACACACAAAACTGAAAACTTTGAAAGTATTTGGTTTTGGAGGTGGGTGGTATAACTTCAAACGAAAAGGTTGACTCGTTGCAGCACTCAGCTAAATATCAACATAAATAGAATTAAGCAGTAGAAAATGAAAGACGTATCATTAACTTTTCTCCATTCTAAAAGGAGTAATAAAGAAAAAGTTGATCTGAGCTGATCTTCCTCGTCGAAACCGTTGGGAGCACATTTCCCCCGAGCCCCGGCAGGTACAGTACTGGATTTCAAACAGAAAGAGGTTTTGAAAAATTCCCACAAAAACTGAACAAATTTTCATGAGCCTGACCAAGTGAACTTAAATTCCGGCACAGGTCATGCCCTTGACCAAAGAGGGTCCATCAAAAGCGCATTAGGGGCAAACAGATCCAGTCACGGAATTTGTCTCATGTCCAAACGTCCTTGCAAAACATTGACCTAGGGAAATGCATTTACCCAAACTTCAAGTACTGTGGTGAACTGTCCTGTTTCATGGTTGGCTCCTAAGAGCCGTGTAACAGAAATTTTTTCTTCTCAAATGCAAAATTCACTTCGAGTAACTGCTTAGTTTACCTTGAATATGCAATATTGAAGTCCTAAAATATTATGAAAAATACTTTGAAGAGAAATTAGAAGATAATTGTAAGGATTTAGCTGTTTTTTCAAAATAAGTTTGTGGCTTCTGCTCTTGACCTTTACAGGAATATTGTACACGCATTGCATTTCCCTCTTCAATGTTTTGCTATCGCCATCCCTCACTTTTGGAATCATGGTGCCGCCACCGCTAGACCCAAATGTGGTCATGTCTTTCGAATAATCTCCCCCGACAGGGGGTTGGTGGGGCCAGCGGCACCTTGCCGGGAAAGTGCCTCCTCCCGTCGGGATTTTTCTCAGGGGAGACTTTATCGCCAAGAAAATAAATGTAATCACAATAACCTTTGGTCGCATCGAAATTATACTTATATATTATATATTTGGCACACCGGAAGGACAGGCTCTTCAATAGAGATCCCAAACATTCGTCAAAACTTCATATTTTCAAGTTTCCTTTAAGAAAAAAGTGTGCTTTTAAACTTTCTTCAATACAAAACCCAAATATTAAATTTCTCGTAAGACAAGGAGAAAGGTTTTCAGCGCACTTCGCTCTCCGGAAGATGCTCCATTCTTCCTATCATAGCCTTTCTCGGAGCTTCACGTTATTGACCCTGCTAGCCATTTCCTGATGCCTCCCGGCGGGGGATCCCCAGACAAAAAAAAACCACCGCTCCGAAAGCTATAGCCAATAAAGCTGTTATAAGTGGCATAAATATATTTTGGGGATGAATATCAGTCTTGTTCTTTTTATGAATATTACTTCCTTTCTTCTTACGAAGAACAGCTTCAAACGTTTTGACGACCTGTCTCTCTCTAAATGATATTGTACAAATTGCTTCAATACGACAAGTTTGAATATTCTTGATAGACTTGATTTGTATTTTGAGTATGTTTCCACTTTCTTTCCGAACAATATGTAGTCCTTTTTCTGGATAAGTCTTAACGTACCACGTCTTATTGGCAATAGGTATGTTACTCTCGCAGAGAAAAGTGATATTGTCGCCTTCATCGAAATAATTAACTGGACTTTTAACAAGAGACGGTTGTAACTTTTCATAAAACCGGATGGGCCCAAAATAACAGGCTCGCTCGAAGTTGTTACGAGATTCGTCTGCAATTCCAGATCTGTATTCGTGATCCAAACTAATACTGCAATAAAATTCACTCTCATTCCACGATTTATCAACTGTCATTTCCAAACTTACTGTTTTATGAGTGATATTACTAGTCTTCGTAACTTGGAGATGGTCACGAATAAAACTATTTCCAATATCCAAACTCAGAAATGGTAGATTTGTTTCTAGAACGCATGTGATTTGAAATAATTTGCCTTGATCTTCTATGAAAAATATGGGGTCTTCAAAATTATATTTACAATGCGGGGGATTTTGAACTATAAGCTTGAGAGTTAGCTCATTGCCTGAAGGCCGACCCACGCAATTATAAATGTAACCGTTGTAAATCATCGACAGGTGACGAATGGTCAAGATGTGATGCGACTTACTTTCACATGAAACATTAAAGGTGTAATCATATTCTTCCAGAAATTGGCGGTTTAATACTGAATTGCTGACGATAATGTTTTCGGATTTTATATCGTTAGAATCACGCTGAAGAATGTTTACCGTTTCTCCATTAGGTTGAACACAAAGTAATGTCACTTCAGGGTTGTTTTCCAAAAGAAGATGTTCCTTCAAATCTGATGTGTCCTTCACAAACTCTAACACACGGTAAAGCGGTTCTCTAGGCTGGACCAACAAGCACATTTGGACGAAAAGGAAAATGAAGGAAACACTTCGCGACATTTTTGCACCAGATTTTAAATCTTTTAACCGAGTTCTGTTGAAAAAAGACTCGATGAAACATAAAAAGGTCCGTACATAAAACAGGCGATGACAGTGGAAATGCCTATTATTTATCGTCCAATTATATACTTTTTCTGAAGCCCTTCCGACTCTCTGCCAATTGCCGTTCGGCGGAACTTAACTTAAGATACTTTTTTCTAAAGTCCTCCCGACCCTCTGGCAAAGGGCCGTTCGGCGAAACCAAACTTTAACTGCTTCACAAAGAAGCTATAAGTCCATTGAAGGAAAACACTTCACATACCAACCACCATGAATGTCACAGTTGAAATGATCTCGACAATAAAACGAAGCCAACATCAATAACAATAGAAATAACTTCCACCCATAATATTTTAGGGCCTACCATCGAAATTTTCGTCAACAAGTACGGAATAATGCATTCCAAATGTGGTTGAAGTCACGAATAGCCTATAGTGTTTCAAGAGGTTCTCCTTGTAGCGGTATACAGGCGCACTTTTGGCCCTTCTGTTTCTCAATCCCATCACGAATTAAATGTAATGGACAACAGTCAGTTGTTATATTATATTCGTTCATTAGACACCTCTGCGCAAACTGGTACAGTCCAACTACCACGCCCCCTTTCTATGTCGGTCGTCAGGTGATCGGGGAATACCCGGAACGATTTTGCAATCTTGTGATTACAGTATCACTATTTCCGCAGAACAGACTAGACTCACTAAGACAACTCAATACGACACCTATTCTAAACAAGTGTACGTGTTGTGATATAGTACATGGCTAACTTGTGTTTGGTACACAGGAAGATTGAGTAGGAGCTGGCCTATATAAAAGAAGATTTTAATACTGAGTTACTGAACAGGGCTTACAAAGAATATCAAAGTAATCATTGGCGCGGTGCTTGAGTGCACTTATTTTTTTACAGCTCTTGAAGGTTATACAAAATGGTCGAGGTATTTGAGGGTAGTTAGTGCTACCAAAGGTAAGGCCTATACACTGTGAATACAAGCAAAAACAACATGAGTTTATTTGAAATGAAATCAAGGCTTGCCTTTGACGTCCATCAGTCCATTACTCTTTCATTTTGGTAACAAAAAAGCCAACTGCTTCAATGTTCAGTTGAACTTACCCACTTTCATTACGTTTACCGTGGTCAGAGTAGTCAGGTGGAGAGGATTTTCTGGCCATTCAATCATACCTTGTAAGCTTCATTCAGGAGTCTAGTACTAGTTTTTACAACCAGGAAGCTGTTGGAAAGTAGAAAACAGAATCGTGTCACTCTCATGAACGTTTTGGATAATGACAACTTACCAATAACGGTGTAGTGAAGTTCACGTAATTAGATCCGGAATATGGGCTATTGCGATATGCGAGGCAAATTCTTAGAAATGAATGAAGTTGGTAGCCTACTGTTCCATACACCCACAGATATTTGGCATATTCTTTACACCATATTTGATCACAGTGGGCAAACAAGTAAAATAGCCTACATGTCAGTAGCGACGACTCCATTGTGGAGTGGAGGACGGTCTTGGGAGGTAAATGTTATTACAAAACTACATCGCTCGACAAAAATCGGGGGTGGGGGGGGGGGGATAACCCTGTCCCTTGCTTCCGGCCCTGCGCGATGTACCCGGGAGCGGACAACGGAATACCTCCTACAGGCAGAGAAAATACTCCTATAGCCTACGGATCACCGGACTCCAGACTTGAATTTGAGTCAAATTCACCATGAATTTGACTCGAATTCAAGCAAGGCAACGCGGATAGGTATTTGTCAGTGGGGAACTTGCTGTAACGCTTGTTTTTCAAGATTTTCATATTTAGTAACAGTATCAGTGAACGTTTTGTGCTGGTATAGTCTAGAAATGGCGCTGGGAAAATAAGTCTAGGTTTAGGACTTCAGATGACTTGGATTGGAACAGTAAGGTATTAACTTGGGAGGCATCTTGAATTCCTTGATTCAGAGACACAGATACGAAAATGTTACCAACCAATTCCTTCCGTTCTCCCAATACATCTTGCTTCATAATATGTGTTACATATGCACGGACAGGAAGATTGAGCAATGCAACGTCAAATGGGGGAACATATATGTTGCAACAACATTGTAGTGAGTCGGTTTGTCACTCTCTGCAGCCTTATTGTTTGAGAACAAGTAACCTTTGGACCGATTCATCATTTAAACAAACCAAAACTAGGAACTATGTAAAGCATGTCAAATCAAAAACGTACGGAAGTGTGTTTGTGACTTGTAGTTATTTTGGGAAACTGTGGTGCAATTTTTCGTCATGTTCCTTGCACAGAATTTAAAGTAACAATCAACCGCCCTCTTCAAAATATTTCATTTAATCTTTCACATATTATCATTTCTGCTTGCTTTGAAATACCTTTAATGTTTGCAAAAAATTGAATTTTTAAGGCAAAGAATGATTGGTGCTTGAATCAAACATTTCGGTGACAAAAAGTTAACGTCATTATAACTAAAAGTGCATATACCTCAAAAGATATGTCTTTACTAAAAATGAAAAATAGATCCAAATTGTCGAAATCGCATCTTTAAAGGGCAATTCGCCCCATGTGGCTGGTGGTGATTTTTGAACCTTTGTATCATACTACCTACCAGAAAGTTGATATGGCTCTAGAGTTAAATACCTTGTAAAGATAACGTTTGATATTGACTGTTCCATCTCAGTATGAGAAGTCACACCTTCGAATGTGGTCGTTTGATGTTCACGTAGAAACTAAAGCGTTTGACCTTAAAACCCCCATACACGATCAAATGTTTCGTCAATTATTTGATGTCAAGTAACTGATTCACATAATTGATGTTCCCCACACACGATCAATGTTGTCTTCAACTTTCTGTCAATTTTCCTTCTGATCAAAATCTTCAAAATGAAGGGATCTATGGCACTGGCACTAGTTCTTGCCTTGGGGAATGCGCCAAAGCGAAATAACTATAGGAGGAGGAAGTGGTCGAAAATATGGCTTCTCCGTTGAAATCAACTCGGACATGCCCGATTGCTCAGGGGATGAACCGGACGATTACAGCTTGAGAATGGACGCTGCATCATATGATGAACTTCGGAATCTGGTCCTCACTACCTTCGTCGACAACAATGGTGTTTCTTGAAGGGGCGGTAGTCTCCTGGTCCCTCAGGAACAGCAAGGCGTCAAAACACCACAAAGTCGAAACATACAGGTCCTCTGTGCTTGCTCCTGATTTAGCACTGCACTCTGCAGCGCAGTTCAGATCAGAAATTTGTGCGCAGGCTATTTAACTTTTTTCAGTTCTTCAAGAGTCACTTCCGGAAAATGATCCTTGTATTTCTGAAGCAACACAATTTAGGCCTATGCATCAGCTTTTTTGTCTCGATTCATATAATCATCGGAATTGATTTTCCATAATGCTGGTAGAGATCCGCAAGTTGTTATGACTTCCAGCAAGAATTTGGGCTCGCTGTCTCTCTTTCTGTCCCCCACGTTGTCGCTTCGACAGTCAGACGGATAATGAATCATTGATCAATATATTGACGCTCCGTCCACACACGGTCACTTTCATTGATGAGCCGTCAAAATATATATATATCAACGGAGCTTTGATCAGCCAAATATTTGCTTCGAATAATTGATTCAAATAATTCACAGTCCATGTCCCCCATAAACGATCAATTTTGTAGTCAATTCATTGATATCAATTATTTGACATCCAGTAATTGACAAAAAATTTGATCTTGTATGGGGGCCTTTAGAAGGAGCCGGTTAGGACAATCCTGTTATGCATCAAAGGAACCCGGCCTTTTTAAACACTGCTGGTACACTAAGAAATTGGAAGGAGAGATAAGTGTAAGAGTTTTGCCGGACTTGGGGAAAGGTCTAAGGGACGGGTGTCCCCTTCCCCTTTTGATTTTTTTTTTTATTATTTTTAATATAACTGCTCTTTCTAATTATTTGCATTCACAGTAAATATTTTGCAGAAAGTTCACGAACACTGTGGCAATTTTTCCAAGACAATAAGAGGAAATTCGATGTATAGCCTAAATACTATCAAATTTGTGTAGTATCATCCAGTCAAGAATGGAGCCATGCATGGCAGACCAGTAATGTAAATGGTCTAAAGGCCTTGAGGTTAGTCAAGTGTTGTCCTTAAGTGGACGTATAGCTTCCTCGGGAAGCAGTACAGCAGTATCAAGTTTGGTTTCGCCGAACGGCCCTTTGCCAGAGGGTCGGGAGGACTTTGGAAAAAGTAATATATTTGATATATAACATCAAAATAAACATTTCTTATGCGTTAAAGGAAAAGAAACGCATTTGATGTTCGTACACGGGCTAGGTCTCGTTGTATGAACGGTCTTTAAATGTGGGCTGTGTTGTCCTACTTAAAGGGAAGGTTTAAGCAAAAATTTAATTTTCATATGTGAAAGAGGAACCAAATCTACACAGTGTGGTGAAAGTTCCATTCAAATCGGACATGTATTTCTTGAGATATTGGAAAATGAAGTCAGTAGATTTGTGTTCAAAAGTGAGTTTGAGGGCAGCAGAGCTTTTATCACTTCCTCACATTGACAAGGAACGCTTTGTTTCACTCTGTTTTGTTGACCTTGAAGTAAATAGGAATAGGACGTCTCTGTGGGGATGCAAAGTTTGTTAAGTTCTCATGCCACTTATGCGACCCCTTTTTAATAATGTGTGATTGTTGAGGAGAAAATCAAGTCTGAAGTTTAAAGAAAAACAAAAGACTGTGCTCTAATATGGGGATGTGATGTCATATGTGCTTGCTTCAAGTTTACTTTTTGTTGAAAATGTGACAACTTTACATTCTCATATCTTGAGAACCATACATCGGATTTCAATGCAAATTTCACCAAAATGCTTAGAATGAGTACCCCTCTAACATACCAAATCCTGTTGTGACCTTAAACCCTTCTTTAAAGTTCCATTCGTCAGATGGTTATTTTTCTGAATGTGTCGATGACTGGATCTAAGTCAATACTATAAGTCAATACTAAAATTGGTTGCCCAGCCGACGAAGTCGGTTGCGCGCCGGACTGAAGCACCTTCGTTCGGGTGAACCAGTTAACCAGCCGACTTTGCCTTTTTTTCCCGTTATGCATATGTCCTGAAGGCTAGGGACCATTCTCCTGCCTAAAACTTGACGTCACGATGATGGGATTTCCAGAGACGGAACAAATATAATTGGGGCGTGTCTATGCTACCGGCGACTTTGGGAAAAGTTTGCCATACCTCGTATACGGTGCGTGAATCCCCTTCTAGGAACACGGGGCCGTATATGCTTCCGGCGACTTTGGGAAAAGTTTGCCATAACTCGCGGGGTGCGTGAATCCCCCTTTTCGGAACACAGGGCTGTCAGACCGTGCTGTTTGGTAACGAAGGAAACAGACGAAGTACTAATTGTGCAGTAATAGGTAGCCCGCGCGATATGCACTTGACCGTCACTACACGTGAAGTAGTACAACTTGCAAACGTGGGATGAGGGTACGAGGGCATCTATATAGTCCCTGCATTTATAAAGTAACACGAGGTAGCTTACTGTTATCATTATCCACTATTCACAGCAGCAGCACATTAACTCATCATGCTAATACCACGACAAAAAAAAATCAAAATTTTAAGTCCGCAAGCGAATATAGGGAAAAACCTTCAGATCACGTAAAAAATACATGAAATCCTGACTTTTTTTGCGATTTCACAAATTCCTGCAGGTACCAGCCTAGAGCCGAAGGTCTCGTAACCCCTGTGTTGGTTTGTTTTGCCCCCAAAGAAAGGTGTATTTCCGCTTTGTGACATCATATGAAAAAGGTCTATAAACGAATCCGGACAGCAAGTGATGGTCTGATTTTAGTCAGCCATAACTGGGATCTATCACCTTTTAATGTTCCAATTTCTTTGCTTACCGGTATCATGAATAATTGTACACTGTAATGTCTCTTGATTCCCTCAATTTCACTGTAAATGAGGGTTTGAAATTACATTAAGACAATAAATGAAGACGATTTAAGGCCGATGGACCCTACTAATGGCTGCTAACAGTTACTAAATACAGGCGTTGGTCGAATTCGTCTATAGACCTACACGAATCCGGACAGCAAGTGATGGTCTGATTTTAGTCGGCCATAACTGGGGTCCGTCACCTTTAAATCTTTCAATTTCCTTGCTTTTCTCTATCATGGAAAGTTGTACACTAATTTGTATCTTGAATTCTCCAATTTCACTTGATATTAGGGTTTGAAATTCATGTAAACAATAAATAAATACGATATTTGGCTGATGGACCCCACTGATGGCGGCCTACAGTCACTAAAAACAAGCGCTAATCGGATTTGTCTATAGAGGACGTGTACTGACGTCATATGCATATCAGCGAGCGTTGCGACGCGATGCTGGACGGCAAACTCAAAGTCCACTCAACTTGAAGTAACTCATCCGTAGGAGAACTTTCTGAAGGGATAGATAATAATAACAACATAAATATAAAAGCGCATTCTCATCGAGCAATGAGATATAAAAATCATTCTCTGAGAAGTATTTGTGACCGCACTAAGAAACTTGTAGTCTATTGATCAATGCGCCTACAATGCGATGAACAAAGGATGACGTCTGGTGCATGATCTTAAAAAGGTCACGCGACCTTTAAGAGGTCATGCACGTGACGTTAGCGCATCCCAGACTGACATACTGGACGTCACAGATCATGCGCAGAAGGTGTGTTACCGATACGTGCGCATGGGGGCATCTTAGTAACAATTGTTGTACAATGGAAGACTGAGCGGAAAAATACGCGCAGCGCCTTGACGTCGGTGCACCACCTGTAGAAACTGATACCCGAAGCTTGACGATTGGCATTGAAGTGAATGAGATTATTTCAAAGTTGAAAAACTCAGGGTCGAGATATATGTAGATATCTCAATCATTTCAATTTTGAAAGACCTTAAACCTAAGAAATTTCCATATGAATGTTAGGAAGAAACATGATCATTGGTATGGCGAGTGTGATTCAGTGACGATTATACCAACGGTTCATAGAAATTAGAATATTTAATTTCATTTAAGATTGATATTGCTTTGATATAACGTTTTCTGTTTCACAATTGTTCGGCAATAATATTGACATAGGCGTGTAGTTTGAAATCAATGTATTCAACTTGACACCATTGAAAGATTGAATATCATTCATTTAGACTTCAATTGTTGTCAGAAAAAGTTTCCACTATAAAAGTCTATGATATTTAAGATTGTTGTATGAAAGTTGTATGATATCATGAACACATTTCTCGTAGGGCAAAGCACTGCAGTGAATTGAATATATGCTATTCTTAAAGGGCAAATGCAGCCACCCTAACTTGAATGAGTATACTAAACTGTCATGTTTCGTGATTGGCTCTTACAGATCATGTGACAATATTTTTTTTCCCCTCAGTTGTGAAAATCACAAGAGCATCTTCTTGAACATGCAATACTGAAGTACTAAATTATCATTTAGAAAGATACTTTGGAGGGATATGAGGGAAAAAAAATAATAAAATGTACCTGTTGATTCCAGCCAAATAAGTTTGAGGTGAGTGACTCCTCTTGCCCTTTAACATCCATTTACAACTTTACGCTGTTGTTGAAATAGTATTCACATCAATACATAGAAAAAGTTCCTTACATTTATCAACCCGTGTATTTTGTCACCAGAATGAGTTTTTTTTTTTATAAATCTGATGTTGTGTAAGAACCTTCTAAGAGTAAAAAAGGATACGGCTTCTTGGAAAAACTCCTTGACTTTGAGATTTTAGCCTAAATGTTGTGTACATTTAGACTATAGGCCTACTTTATAATCATAGCATATGCATTCAATTCAAAATAAAGTTTGAAATTCACTTAAACTGAATTTCTAATTCCCCACACCGAGAGACAAACACCAAACACCAAGACAAAAATATTGTTGTGGGAATAGTAAATGAGGCTACCTTAATCAATTTTAAACGACGAACGTATAGCACCCCTGCGGAAAATGTTTTCTCCAAAACATATATGAATATGCATATTCTTGAATAGCTTTGACTTATGTGATATGTACCATGATATCATGCATAATTTGGAGCCGTCAGGGATATAAATAGCTTGCTGTGGAAACATTTGTACAGTCGATTATCGACACATCGACCGATTAGCGTTTAAAAGTCTACTGAC
The DNA here is from genome assembly GCA_037179385.1 of Holothuria scabra. Taxonomy (NCBI): domain Eukaryota; kingdom Metazoa; phylum Echinodermata; class Holothuroidea; order Aspidochirotida; family Holothuriidae; genus Holothuria; species Holothuria scabra. The sequence goes on along the minus strand of CM074185.1, from coordinate 33,005,880 downwards.
CAAATGATAAAAAACAATAATTTATGCAACTTACTTTTCCACTTACCCTTGTAAAATGAAGCAATCCAGGCAAAAACTAAGGTTAAGTAAGATGCAAGTATAATGTGTATAGACCAGGCTGCCACGAAAATGACGGTTGAAAGAACACCCACTCGCAGCTCGCTGATAACGTTATTCACCTACGGACTAGTTAACGTACCATTATTTTTTGTACTGCGCAATTGTTTTCCACTCATGTCCGCCTGTGAGCACGGAAACAATCATATAACTTCACATAAGAACAAAACAAAACAAAAGTAATAGTAACTATTTCAAAGGTAGGTGTTTTGAAAAATAAACTGTACTTCCCGCAACAGATATTTAACCAGAAACAAACTACTTTAAAAAAAATAAAAGAAAGAAATAAAAAAGACGTGACGTATCTAACAAAACAAAAAGAGATCTATTATCTGAGGATTGTCCGTGAACAATTTGAAGTCATACAGTTTTCCGGAAATAAATTGTAACGACCGGTGAGCCTATACTCAAACGGAAAATACTATACAAACTCAAAGGTATATTCAAAACATGATACATAACAGGGGGCATGCAAAATTTTTGTCACCGTCGCAAGCATACAGCCAGGTTTTAGTGTGAGGGGATAAAACCGAGTAACCGACTCATCGCCCCCATTCTTGGAAACCATTCTGGGTTGATGAGTAAAAGTTTAGGGGGTAAGCGAAGCAGGTGTGCGAATAAATTGAGAGGTGGGGGAGAAACAACGGGTAAGCTCCCTCGTGGAAAGGAATTTACTGGGGATTCGAAAATTTTCATAATCAACAGGGACTTTTGAAACATTTTGGTCGCTTATTGTCCACCTAGAAGTCAATAACTGAACTATGCATTTGATCGCCAGTCTTTCTCTCGCGAATAGTGTAGAAGTATTATTACCGTACTCCAATCCGCGAACCTTTACGAGAAGTCTACTTCAAATTCTTAATGGGTTTAAGGTAGCCTCTTGCCTTAAGATTAAACATGATAAATCCTATTTCACTTGGTCCTTTCACTAATAGTTTACCTGCATACCTTGATAATTTTTATTTTCATGCATGTTACCTCGGGACTGATCAAATTTATGAGTTATTTCTTACTCAAGATGGGAATGATCTTTCTCGCTTCAACTATCTGAAGAAATCATCGAGGCTAAAACACCCTTAGGCCTAGTCCTATCTAAAAGAAACAATATTCAATTCAAACTTAATTCATGTTCTTATAAACATTCCTTCTCCTGATTCTTCAAGTAAGAGCGTATTTAAGAAAAAATCCTAATCGAGACTAAAAAGCAGACTTGGTTTTTGAAATAGCATGAACCTTACCCCATTTGCAAAATATCTTAGTTAAATCCTTCGGCGTTAGTCAAATTGTTTTCTCCTCCAAGTTTTGCCCCAACCCCAGATGATTCTTTTACAAATGCTGAAAGTTGCATTTTGAAGTATAAACATGGAGTGACAACCCTGATAAAAAACAGGAACTCTATGATCAGTCTGATAGAGGAATGGGGTTTAAAGGTCACTCATCTGAAATCGTTTTGTTTCTTCCTATTACCGTGTGGGTAAATCGGTATAACGACGTAACTAAAGCAAGTTATTGGAAACTATTTGTGATGAATCTCTTGCAAGGGATGGAAACGGGTAAATATGCAAAAATAGAGCCTCTTGAAGGGCAAGAGCAGTCTCCCCAAACTCATTTCGAACTGACTGCAAAATCTCACACCTTTCGTTTACTTTCTCTTTAAGTTATCTTTCATAGTATTTTAGGACTTTAACGTTGCGTATCCAAGCAGTACAAAAAAAAAAACAAAAACAATTATTTTCTGTAAATTTCACATTTGAGGAGAAAAAGTGTTGTCACATGACTCTCAAGACTTTTTCTAATGTCATCCCGACCCTCTGGGCCGTTCGGCGAAACTAAACTATAAAATGCTTCCCAAAGAAGGTATTACATCCACTGAAGGACAGCAGTTGATCAACCTCACGGCCCTCCTGACTCTCAAGAGTAAATCATGAAGCAATACAGCCTACTACACTACTTCAAGTTGGGGAGGGGGGCTGCTCTTGCCCTTTAATGGCCAACAGGGTTGTCACCAGACCATTTCGAAAGCCGGGTAAATTGTGATCGCCGTCATGGGGAGCGGTCTAAGGGGTAGAGAGTGTCCCCCTCCCCTTTGACAAGTTATTGCAGATTTGAGAGTGCTTGCAAAAAACAAGGAATTATCACTCAATTCTAATGAAATCTAAGAATTTTATTCAGTAAGGGTAAGAAATTTTTGCCGGTCGGCCGGTGATGCTGAAATTGATGGCAAGTTTCCGGGCGGAGATTTTCAAAGCTGGGTAGCACCGCCCGACACCGCCAGGTGTGGAGACAATTTTGATGCCCAATATGAAGGTAGATGATGTACTGAGGATGTAACTGCCCCTGTTTTTTTGTTTTTCGTTTACCAATCGAAAAGGAAAGTATCTAAAATCTGTATATAAAAGGTTAGGAAGGTTTGACTATTCGCTGTCCTGTGGGGGTCTAAGAGGAGCCTCCCTTTTGGAGACATTTTTACTCTAGAGGGCTGAAGTGCAAAAAAGGTGCAAATTTTAAAACAATTTGTGACAAACAAATTTGAGGACGTATTACGGTCGAAAGGAGGGCGCACTCTTATTACTCTGTCAGACTAGATCAGACTACTTCTGACTCGCGAGTGGATTTGTGTTCCCAAGTTTCCTTACTTCCAAAGGTGTGTGTGTGCCGGGGGGGGGGGAGGACACCTGGTAAATACGTTCATACGTTGTTCGGGTTTTATCTAGCTGTGCCTACAGTCTTTTTGTCCAGCTATGGGTCACTGGAGTGTTTTCCTTGAGAGTAAAGGGAATAACGATTGTTAGGAAGACTAACTGAACCCTAATCCTAATCCTAACAACATCTATAACCCAAATCCATACATCTAATCCCCTGTACTGACCCCCATAACTTTAGTGTTTTCTAACATTCCATGTCCATGTCACCGTCTTAGTCCCCTACTCCATTGTCAGTGGTGGCACCAGAATGTCCACATTGAGGGGCAAGCTAACGGCAAAGGTCAATGTCGGGGGCAACACAAAACTGAGTTCAAAGTGCCCTTTTCTGGGGATGAGATTCCAGGGCAGGAAGCTGGGTTCTAGCATGTCTCTAAATGAAAAAATAAAGTCTCAGGAAAGGTACATTATTTTCTTTTTAAGTTACCCTAACTCCTAACTGATCTAACTTGGGGAGGGCAAGTGAGTGGGGGGAGACAAAACCTGGGGAACAATCCTCCTCTTGCCCCCCCAGTGCAGGCATTGTCCGAAGCATCATGCGTTATAGCAGACGGTTCCATTTTGAATGTCTTGGTATGACATTGACTGACCATGGAATCCAACTCAGAACCACCCTCTCATGTGAAAGGCGGGGTGAGGTCAAGGAGGGTGCTGTCACTTCTCTGCCACTACACCCAATCTCAGGAATAGAACAAATGGCAATGAATACAGAAAAATTGGAAATTCCTCTTTAAAATAATAACAATTTGAACAGAAAATAAAGATTGAAAGCAATTATTAAATATAGAAATTATTTATAAGGAATAGGACCAAATTTTGATAAATTTTCAGATATCAATATCACAGCATACACTCTTTGTAAGAAGAAAATGTCAAACACTATATAAACCTATACATATATATATATATAAATATATATAATTACATATAATGTTCTTTTTCATCTTTTCCTTTTGCTTATTTCAATCGTTACTTACTCATTTAAAAGGAAATGCAGTCACCCCAACCTGAATTAGTAAAGTAGATAGTCCTGTCTCATGATTGTTTCTTGAGAATCATGTAGTACAACATTTCTTCTCCTTAATTGTGAATTTCACTGGGAGTAACTACTTTGGTACACCTTGAAAATGCAATTTTGAAGTCTTAAAAAAAATATTATTAAAGGTCCCTTGAAGAGATGTAGGAAGAAAACTGAGTGACTTTGCCCTTTACAAGTATCGCAAAGCAAGCAATCTATGAGAAACTGTTAAATGAAAATATAAGTTTTCTGAAGTGATAAAAGATGACCTGAATACTAATGCCTATCTTTTGCAATCACTGTCCTCCACAGCTTACTATAAATTGAGGAGGGTGCCAGGCATGTGCAGAGCCATTGCTGGGGATGGAGGGTGGGGGAGGGTGGGTCCTTACCCCACTCAAGAAATTTTGAGAGTAGAAACCATGAAAGGTACATAAAGTGGTGATATTTCCTCATTCTTTTTCTGATACGTTGGATCCAGTGTGAACATCTCTTACGAATTCATGTTCAACCTCGGTGGATAAGTTTGTGGGAACTTTTAAACATCTTGACTTCTAACCCTTTAATTTAATCTAGAGGTTCCTTTGGCCCTTCTCTACTTGTGGGTGGCTGGATTGTTTTCCCTACTTTATTGCTTGTGCAGAGAAACACCAAACTTCTGTGATATTAGTTTTGGAAATTTTACACTTTCAGATGCCATGATCAAGTGCCTCCCCCCCAGTCAGTCAATTGACTCCTCCCTAAAAATTAATCAAAATTGAAGAAAATCTTCACCCCATATTTCAACTAAAGCTTTGAAATTGGCAAATATTTTAAAGGTTTTATTTAAACATTTCAAATAATTTAAAAGAATACTTAATTGCTTCAAACATTCAGTGTATGGACAAAGCATGACAAAATTACTTAAGGAATAAAATAATGCACTTCCATAAATTTAAATTTGTAGTTTTATTTTTCAAATAATAGACCAGTTCAAAGTTTGATCAAGGGGCAGCATTGTGCAATAGGTCAAAGGTCAACACGTAACACCTTCACGTGTGTTTAACCCTCTAGCACCTGGCTTCAATCAGGGCATATTTGCCTCGCAAATTCGGGGTCAGTGGAAAAGCGGACGTAGCACATCCTGTATCGGCTTCTGTAGGCTATTGACCCCCTGACCTTACACTACTGTCTCTCTCATTGTTGTGGCTGAATTTTCCGGTAGCTACTCGCAGTTTCGAGCTCCACCTGAAACGGTAAAGACATGTGACAGCCGTGCTCTCCGTCTGTAGCAGGAGTGACCCGTGGGGCGCTAGAGGGTTAAGCTGATGGGGAGACATAAACACACATAAAACAGTATGGTATGCACAGCTGGTGCAGTACTCAGATGTTTTGTTACCAGTTGACATGAACAGAAAGTTTACTGACATATGAGCAGATAAAACTTAACGTAAACTTCAAATTCAATTAATCATAAAAGAAAATGTCACGTTCTCCAACTAGTTTGAATAGCAGCTTCGATATGATTGTACTTTTTCTTAAAGTATATTTCCCTAACTGATTTCATAACTGTGTTAGTACTTTGAAAGCAAGAACCTAAAATAATTGAAATGAGGAGATGAGATGGATACAATTCTTGACAGCTTTAAAATAGACCTTTTCTCAAACAGCTGTTACAAAGGATTATGGGATAAGATTTTGGTACCTGCTGCATTTGTCAATAGAATTCAATAAGGCAAAAAATAACACACACTGTCAGTCTATCCCACAATCCTTTGTGATAGCAACTTGAAAAGGTAACTATAAAAAAACAACTATATTAGGCAAGATTATCTTATTATGATAAAAAGAAACTCTTGAAAATGAATGATGGCAGGATTGTGAAGAATTTCATCCTATTCAATTACTTCCTTACTTACATATAAATTTTAAATTGTTACATTATTTGAACTCTTTTAATTCCTAAGAGATTTGGTTTCTTTTTTCTTTAATATTTTTGCAAAAGAGAAGACTGTCGGAGACATTAATCCTTATTTTTTCAAACTGTCCCTCCATTTTACCAACTGCTTACCAGCAGCATCGATTGTTTCATCCTCCTGAAAAAATAGAGGGAAAAATTCTCTATTAATAACAAGCAGGTTCATTCAAATTTATACCCAACCTTTTTTCACTATTTTTGCAATATGCTGCTAAACAAATGAAAAGATAAAAGCAAAAATATTCAATCCAACAGAATGGAGGTGTTCAGGACATCCCTCCTTTGAGATCTCTCTCGAGATGGGAAACAGAATCCCTAGTATGAAATCCTGGCAAAAACTGTGTCAGTCGGGCCCTTGGATCTCACCTTAACCTGTTATACCGGGGTTTGTACATATTCAAAATGATGAAAATGCATGACTTTTCCATGAATTTTATGGACCTAAAATGGAAAAGCAGAACCTTTAAAAACAGGCAGGTCCCACATTTCCATTTTTTTTCCACAAAGTAATGAATTTGATCATTGAGAAAACCAGAACAGTATGTCCACTTCCCTAAATTCCTTGACTTTTTCAGGACCTTTTGGAAGATTGCTCATATTCTCTGACTTTCTCTGCCTGGAAATTCAGATTTCAGTTTTCCCTGACTTTCCAGGAATTCTAGGACCTATAGGAACCCTGTACACAGTGTGTAGCTGGTGCTTAGTGGATTATAAAGGTAGAGGGCAGTTGAAATAGTAAAGATTAGAAACAAGAACACTCATGGTTTGATTTCTGGTCAGGTGTGGGCCCCACAACTAGGAAAAGGGCCCTGGGCAACAATAGATTATTAAAACCAGAAGGTTGTAAGTTGAAGTTGAAGTTGAAATTGAAATAACTCTATCTAACTAACAATATGTTCATGACCTGCATGTATCCGCACTCATGACCTGGTAACCATATCTGTTCCCGTACTCATGGCCCGGTACCCGTACCTGGCACTCGTACTCAAGATTAATTTTCTTTGCTCTCATACCCCATAACCATATTTATCATTAGGTACCTGTACCTGCACTCATAACCTCATACCCCATACTGGTACTCATGACATGGCACTCGCACCATACTTGTATTCATGGTCCCATACTCACACTACAACACAAGGTCAAAGATTGATTTCTCATGCAAATGGTTAGTTAGATGGAGTTTTATAGCCCAGTTTCCAACCTACTGGTTCAAGCCGAGGAGGCCACAGCCTTTTTTCCAGTTGTGGCTCACTGGCTTGTTTTTCCTACTCCACTGGTAATGTGCAGTAGGTTCTATTTTTAGAGTCTTTGGTATGACTCAACCTGGGAATCGAACCTGGGCCTTCCGCATGAGAGGTGGATGATTTACCATTTAACCAAACAAGCAGTTCAGATTTCTCATGCAAGAGTAAGATATTCAATCTGAACTTGCTGTGTGAAAACACACTAAGTTCAATCTAATCTGCCAAGATTGTTAGTCACCCTACATTTAAATTGTAACCAATATGTCACTGGCTCCTCCTGAAGTTTAAGGCAACCTAGCATCAAAAACACCTGCCTTTCAGGGGTCTACACTGTCCTTTTAGTCAATCCTTCTCTAGCCAATACCCTAATCTTGGCAATACAATTTCTAAAATATGGACCACATTCTGCTATTCTAGTTGTTAGGTTATCAGTAATTATCTTCTAACCCTATAAAACAATAGACTCACCTTAATGAAACAAAATCGAATATACTTTTCACCAATATGTTTGTGTTCTGGACCAAAAAAGGCACTACAAGGTATAGTTGCTACTCCCTACACAAAAACAAAGAAAAACATTTTTTTAATCTCGTTCAGTTTGATAATATCTTCATGCTTTGTAGTACCATTACAAGTCACATAACTAAGCACACATGGAGAAATGTCAAACTGCTCCTCACTTCATAAGGCTGCAAGGTTCAGCGTAAAAATCAAAATTCTGACTTGCAACAGAATGCAGTTTTGTAATTGGAGTGGTCTAATTGAATGCAAAAACTGATCTCAGTACAAACATATTTACAAATAAACTTACAAAACTTAAAACTTAACTCTATGTTTTAATCTCCATTAAGTTCATATGAATATTGAACCATTTTTCCCTCAAAACTGATAAGCCAAAGTAGGGTAATGATGAGATGTCCTTATAGATTGGATAAGGTTGAATGTCATGCTACAGCCCAGTTTCTAACCAACTGGTTCAAGTTACTGACCACAGTCTGTTCTCCAGTTGAGGCTCATTGGCTCCTTTCCCTAACTCCACTGCTTATGTTGATCACCAAGCACAATGGCAGTTCTGTTTTTAAAGCCATCTGGAATGACCCAGCCAGTACTTGAACTCCCAACCTCTAGACTGCAAGTCTGATGCTCTAACTAGATGTCCTTTATATAAATCATCCACACTAAACCAATTTAAAACCCCTACTCTAGCCAGAAAATTAGGATTTTATTTAATGTTCCCACATACAATTTACAGCCACTCCAATGCATATCAGGTTTTATCATATATTTTTTTTTATTTCCAAGTAACTATTACTAAGGACAATGGGATAAAAAGTTGAAGTGTGTTGTATTTTTGCCATTGTAAAATACGAATTAACAAAAAAAAACCAACACCCTATCCCACAATCCTTTGAAATTGTTGTTTGAAAGAGAGTCAATAAACCCCTTTTGCAAACACCAATTACAAAGGATTGTGGGTTAGAATTTTGATGTGGAGGCCATGGTAAAAGGCCATTGGCAAAAAAGACATGTACCAAGAATCTGTCCCACAATCCTATGCAATCGCTATTTGGAAAATGGTTTATTGGAGTGGTTTTAAATTGTTGGTGTAAACTATGTTAGCAAAATTCCAACTTTCTGAATGGAGGTGTTTAAAATTGTTCATGAGGGAATGCAGTCATGAGGAATTTCTCACCCTATTAGATATTTCACCTGAGTCCCCACCAAAAGCAAGGTTTGGTGGGGTAAACAAAATTTTACCCGACTTCCTGCTTAACCATTCAAGCAAGCTCCAAGAAACTACAATCTTGACAAGAGGCAGCTAGCAGAAGATGTAAACAAAGGTGGAATAATACTGGTCAGATGTGCCACTGTTTGCCAGGTGTGAAAGGCAAGCAGTAGGGCAACTTCTTCTCTGATTTTTAATGACCTTTGTTCACTGAAGCAAAAAGGTGTGGACAAAGTTTTCATAGGCAGGGAAATCCAACATGGTTGGGGCTGTATTTCCTGTAATGAATGCCAAATTATACCACCATGGCAACTCGAGTAAAACGATCAGGCCACTTTATTGATTTGTTTTGGGAGGATCTCTTATTGGTCAAGCACAGCTGGTCCTTGTGTCATGCATGGGTGACTTTTAGCAATGCAAGTTTTCAGCAGCCAAGATCAGATTCATGTCTGCCCGGACGTTAAGCTAAACAAGGTTAAGAGGATCAGTAGTAGTTGAAGTTTTTCTAAATTTTGGCTACTGAGAATTTCCTCTAATGAATGATTCAAAAATACAAAATTTATATAGAAGTTCCTTGTGTTACAAGACTTTCCAAACTTTCTCTACACTTCTTTTACTTCACATATTTTTTCTTCTTTAATTTGAAGTACTTTGTTTTAAAAATCTCGTCAAAAATCTCATCAAATCTCAATTTTAAACAAATTGGATGCTCTCTTCATCTCCTTTCATTAAATACTGCCATCATGAATTATTCATTACCTGAGTTTTCATGAGGTATCTAACAAACTTGTAATCTCTGGGACCATCTCCGAAATCAGAAAGGTCCACATCTAGAAGGAGATCGGAGAAAAAGAAACAGAGAAAGGAGTAAGAATGCAGACGATCATAAGTTACCCACAATGCACTTGTTAAAGTCTGTCAGACTTTTTTATTGAGTGAGCTTTCCCAGTTTCATAGTATAGTACATTTACAAAGGGTCTTCAAAGAACTATAGCAAAATCCCTTATGTTATTGCAACTGAAAACTCTATATTTCAGTGGGACTTTTCCAATTAAAAGTCTACTTCAACCGAAGAATAATATTAGCATTTAACTAGAAGAACACTTCTTGAAGCTGATGAAATGTCTGGGGTCACATTCTTCACTGGATCCTCTCAAAGACATCCAGCTCATAATAACATCAATGGTACACCCTCACAAGCATTGACTATTTGTCCCAATCAATTCCTAACATTGCAAAGTAAGCCCCATAGAATGGTCTCATAGGTAATTGTAGGTACTAACACATACAAGTTAATGTGTGTGTTATAACGTTCATGGCAAATTTAATCTCATTCTTTCAGTTTCATGACCTAATTTGGTCACAAAATCATGAGTGCAGAGTTTTTCATTCATTTATGATGCTTTTATCCAAATAAACCCTACTGTAACCTGTGACAACTTGATAACATGTATTAATGTATGATTTACCAAAAAACTTAGCATGAAAATAGCTTTCAGAGCCTGAAGTATGAATACAGCCAGATGTTGTGGACAGGTTTTGGAAAATGTCAACCAGTAGCTAAATTTCACAAGAGGGTTCCCATATGATCCCATGTACTGTCAGATTTTGATGAGGTTTTGAAGGGTAATGGTTAAAGGGGAGTCGGCCATTTTCCAGTTGTGGCTGAGCACCAAGCACAATGGCAGTGGGCATATGGCAGTGGGTACCTGTATAATGGATGGATGTACACTATTACATATTGATTCCCTCAATTTCACAGAATATGAGGATTTGAAATTCATGTAGACAATAGAAGAAGAGGACTTTAGGCTGATAGACCCCACTAATGGCTGCCTGCAGTCACTAAACACAAGCGCTGATTGGATTCGTCTATGACTCTGAAGATATCTAAGGATTTGCTTTGATGGTAGTATACCTCAGTCAGCGTAAATTAAAGAGCCATATAACCTTTGAATAATGATGAGCAATTTATTGCTTTTATACCAGCAAGTTTCTTCAGAGCAGATTTTGTTGTCGAGTGTACTTTCATCTAAATTAAATTTAAGAGCTGCATGCTGTATTTAGAGTTGTAATTAAATCCTCAAATTAATTACTGTTTACCTGAATAGCTAATTGCAGTAATCAATCAACAGTTGTGTACTTTTAGGCCAGTGTTTTACAAACAAAAACATATTTTCTTCTCGAAACCTTACTTTAGGAGATGACCAAGAATTATCCAAGCAGAAATAGAAAGATTTCACCTAATATTATTTTACTTTGTGAGATAATTATGGATAAATTTTTTGAGTTGCTATTAAAGGAATTTCCCAGAGACAAAATCCATTGACTGAAAGTATGTACTACAAATTTTTTTTTTTTTCAAAAGGGTTAAAGTCTTTCAACTTGAACTCTGAATGGAACTCAAATCTCCACCATGAGAAGCAGATGCCCAACCACTAGGCCAAACATGCAGTAGCGTGGTCTCACCTAGCCCAGCCAAAAATGTACCATGGTAAATCTGTAGTTTTACCATGGTAAACCATGGTTTACCATGGTTCACTTTTGGCTGGTTAAGCTTGGGCCTTAGAAGGGAAGTTTCATCATGATTAAGCTGCCATAGTGTACTTACCTATGTCATCAACTTTGGCAAGCATAAAATAACCTCCTTCTGGGACCATCGGAGAAAGATTAGCTTCTCTGAGCCATTTCTCCATTTTCTTCTTTTTGGCCGTAAGAGTTTCAACGATTCTATTGAAGAAACACTCTGGTTGGTCCTGCCTGGAAAATTCTAGTTCCAGACCCCTTGCAACAGCTTCCTAAATGATTGACAAAACGAAGAACAATTTGATGTATGATTACATTTCTACTGACAATACTTACAGCAGTTAATATCTTTGGGTTTACATGCCTGAAATAATATAATACATGGTATTTTTAGGGAGGCATTGGCCTGAAAATTTTACATCAAATGCATTTTGGTTTTTTACATGCTTCTTTATGTTTTTAGTCATAATAATTGTTACTGTTTCCCAAAATTTTAACAGAAACCATGGAAACAGACCAACTTGATGCCTAAAATTTTGCGCCCATTGCATAAACTCTTGATCAGTGGTCAATTTAATCTCAGTCACTGTACACATACTCTTTAAGTTTAGAAAAATCAAAAGACCAAAACAAAAAAAAAAAGGAAATGTAACCCCCCCCCAAATGTGATAAAGTCCACTAAACCGCAAAGTGACGAATAGACCATAGGTGTGAACATCAATTAAAATCTTGCCCAGCCAGACATCTGAGTTTTAGACTGTTAAGTGGGTATGGGATTTGAGTAGTTACTCTATTGCAGCCTCTAAGATAATACTACATATTGTGAAAAATTTCCGTTCACAGCCATGTAAGTACTATTACATAAAATTGCTACATAGTTTTCAACCTCTTGGCTGAAAAGGGTGCTGTTACAGTAATGGACACTGGCTTTTAAAGGGATGAAGGGCTATTTCACATGATGGTAAAAGGTCATCACAACAACTTTATAGGGCAATCTTTACAATAAGCCAGTTCAGAGTTACCGCTATTCTAAAGGTCAAAGGTTATAAAGGTATGCGCTCTTCTGATCAGTCGCTGTTGCCATAGCAATACATATCACACAGAACACAAACCTATGCATAGCATGTGACTAGTCTCCTGAGGTCATAGGCTTAAAACTCCATTAATCAAAGCATGTGCCCAGTATCAACTCTTAACAGGCCTATTATGCCAATGTGTAAAAGCTTCACCATGCAAAGACCTATATACCAAATACCAAAGTCAAACTTGAAAACTTAAAAGAGTACTTACTTGCAAAGGAGTGGCACAGGTAAAACAACAGTTCTGATGAATAGTTCGCAAATTATTGATCAAATGTGCAGGTCCAACTGCCCAACCCAGCTAAAACAGAAATGACAGTAATGATTCCATCAATTGTCAAAATTGTAAAAATTTGTAGTGATTTTTATCAGTTAAAGGGCAAGATTAGTCATCCCACCTTACAGTAGTGTAGTTGACTGGCCTGTTTCATGACTGGTTCTTGAGAGTCATGTGACATCATTTTTTTCTCGTCAAATAAGAAATTATCTAGAAGTATAACTGCATGGTTTACCTTGAGCATGCAATACTGAAGTCATAAAATATTGTGAACGATACTCTGAAGAGAAATAAAAGAAAATTGTGAGATTTAACTGTCGCTTCAAAATAAGTTTTGGGGGACTTCTCATGACCTTCAAAATTTTGGTAAAAACGTCAACAAAAATGTTAGAAAAACGTTAATGGAAAAAAGCTGTTCCAAGTTGTTTACAAAAGAGTGTATATTTCCATATACAAACTGGAGCCATGCAAACCATCAATGAGAATGCAACCAAAAATTATATTCTCCCAAAAGTAGTTGAAGTGATGCACCAAATTAATTGGGTTATGTATGGGACTACAGCTATATGGAAGTTATATTAAAGGCAATCCTCTGGGCCAAAAAAGGTTGAATACATCCCACGCACCAAATATGAGATTAGTCACACTTACCCTTCTTGAGATATTGTGTTTGCTAGCAAAAGCATTACCTTACACACACACAGTTCAACACAAACAAACACACACACACCCACACACTTGACATCAATATCCCATAGATTCCATCTGCTAACAAAAGAACCAAAAATTTATTGTGAGCACTAGGAGAGATGAGGAGGTATGTAGTCCCAGAATTTCCCAATGCAAAAAGTCTTAGCACTGATGGAAAACAGAGAATAACCAGAATGCAAAAATGCATCAGGGTTTCAATGATACATAAATGTTCTATTTCAAATAATGCCATCATGTACCATGTGTCACTCAAATATTATACTAGCATGTTCAAAAGTAATTTTGTTATTCCAGATGGTCTATGACCTCTGCCAAGAAAATAGGAACCATCTTCTCACTATAATGTGTATCCACATACAGTAGCACAGGTGAAGTCTATTTTAGTTTTCCACCTTGAGATGTATTAACAAGTTTCCACATTTTGACCTCCAGTGACCCCAGGTGACCTCTGACCTCCACAAAAAGCAAAAGATAGACAAACACACGGACTCACTGACCAACCAACAGACACATAGACTGTGTGACAGTGGCAGGTCACAATAGCTCAGGCAGCTCTTTGAGCTAACAATAGGGACAACCTTCTGACCATAGCACACTGGTATACCAAGTATGAAAACTATTCATTTTTCCTACCTTGAGATATTGTGCTAACAAAGTTTTCCGACTTGGAATCCTGGAAACCCCAGATGGCCTTTGACCTCCACCAAAAACAATATGGACCATCATAAACCATAATGCATTCACATACCTAAATATGAAATCTAATAATGTTACCTACCTTGAGTTAGTTAGTTAGATGGAGTTTAACGGCCCAGTTTTACCTACCCTGAGATATTGATATAAAGTTTTCCGACTTTGATTCCTGTCTACCTATTCAAGTCTCCTATCTCAAGATCTGGTATTGAGAAGATTTTCAGCGAGTTTGACCCCCAAATGATCTTTGACCTCCACCAAAAATAATGGTTGTTTCTGTAAATATGGCGCATCTATGTACCAAGTTTGAAAACTTTCAGCCATTCCTATACTGAGATGTTATGTTAAGGAGCAAAGAGTCACAAACCACGGGACTTCCTAGATACATGGTCAGAGAATGTAACATGTATGTCCTCTCCGTAGATTGTCGCCACAGACTTGGATAAAAAAAGGCATACCAAGATGGCTGCTGTCAAGCTATTATAAAATTTGTGTGATTTGATGACAACTCTGTATGTAATATTTTAAACAAAAACTTCATTTGGATGAGAAACGATATCATACTCCTGCAATACATTGTAGTGAGTCTGACCTTACCTTGTATTATTTCGAAAATATTACTTCAACTTCCTTGCAAAATCTGTTGATTTGAAATACTTGAGCAAGTCCAAAGTTTCACACACAAAACCATAGGAGACAGCCATCTTGCTACCCCTTTACATGTAGTGTGGCGACAATATAACATGGAGTATGCTCCGTTCATATACAGAAAGTCTGTGTCACAAACATACACACATAAACACGCACATACGCAATCATGATTGCGTTGGTTTCTCTTAATATTGAAACAAAAAATATAACCCCCATAAATCACCATGACTGGCAAGACTCTTTCTATCAAAGTGAAAAATTTTGCCACAAGGCAACTAGAAGGGGCAAAAATTTATGAAAGGGAAGGGAGTGCCTCTCCCCAAGGGACCAAAGCTTTTTCATTAATTTTTACTCCCTCCCCCACCAAAATACGTTCTCTGGCTACAATTACACATGAGATGGTTGCGGGGATGGCACTTGTTATTTTCTTATTCAACATAGTGGCACTCCAATAAATATAGCTGAAAGCCAGCTCTGCACCTATAACATCCACTTCTGTTTAATTATAGAATTGTTATTTACTTGGAGGTCCCTTTCCCTCCTGTGTACTTCACCCTGCTCAGTCTAGTTGCTTAGTCTCATGGGTCATCTCCCATTGGGTTGTGTCACCTACCCTTGTAAATTAACACCAACAAACACTGGCATATGCAGGGGGAAATGGGCCATGGTCCCTTCCCCCTCATGGATGCCATTATATTTTTTCTATGGTCCTAAAAGTACACAAAATTTTACTTCAAAAGGAAGCATATGTGGCACAAGATTGCAAGAAACAAAATCCAATTTCTCAAAGATATTCAAAGAATGGGAAGGGATTGCCTCCCCCCTCACTGAACTCTCACTGATGCCAATGTTTTTTTAGTTCCTAAAAATATGCAAATTTTGTGACACTCCAAATTTTATTTCAAAAGGTAGTATATGAAGCAACACATTGCATGTTCAATTTTTCAAATGGAAGGGGGGTTTTTCAAATGTAAGGGGGTTTTTCAAATGGAAGGGGGAAACCCTCCCCTTAGACCCCTTCCCCAGGCTGACAAACACTGATACTCTTTCAATTGAGTTCATAAAAATACAGAAATTTTGTTATAAACGTTAAGGTAGCACATATAGCACCACCTTGCATGTGAGGTTATCCCCAATTTTACAAAAATTTTCAGATCCTCCTCAGCTAACTATCACTCAGCATACTGTATGACCCCACTTCAGAGAAATCCTGCAGACATAACTGCCAACAAATCATTATATCTATTATGCATGGGAAATGGAAAGTTAAACCAAACATATGTATGAAGGAAAAACTATAAAAGACATACAAGTCTATATCCAATTTTCGAAAAAGTTTCAAGTGAAAACTAGGAATAGAAGATATGTTAGTGTTAAGTGATAAAGCGAAAATCAAAGATATGATAACATTATATGGGGGATTAACAAACAGTATGATGATACTCTGCATTGCTATGAAATATTTTTTTTCAGAATTGCATTTAAAGGTGTGCAGGCATTAGTGTCAAGCTTACCAATTTTCCTACTGACTGGCATACAACCAAGGATGTAAAAGGTTGCATTATGATTTTTGGAAAAAAAAATGGTTGTTTTAATTTCATTGGGTAAAAAAGATTTTTCTTGGACAAAAACAGGAAAGCACTGCCCACCTACACCACCCCCACCCAAAAAAAAAAAACAAAAAACAAAAAAAAACCACATGCTTAATTTCCTTTCCAGAGAAGAGAGAGTATTTCAAAGCTTCATTTATGGAAGAAGGAAGTAAAGTTGATGTCTGGATGCCAAGCATATTACTGTGAATTGGGCAATGACAATACAAATTCAAGAACAACAAACGTACAAGAGATGATCTTCTTCCTTTTTCTAAAATCAGTCATAACTACTAGCAGCTGCAGGTTTTAGGGATAAATTGTGGTTGGGAATCTGAGCAGCTAGTGAAGGCAGCCATTAGCGGAGTTCCTTTAGCTTTTGAAAAATTAAACCTGAAGGACCCAGTTACACCTGACTAAATCATTCACTGGACTATTCAGATTCATCTATAATAGTACAAGATTAGTAAAGAAAAACCTGTTGAGAAACCCTGGTGGATCTAGGTAGGAGAGCAACAGATGCAAGCCTCACCTCTCTCCCTTTCGATGTCATGTGTTATAATATACTTTTAAAATGTCAAATACAGCAATTTGCATCTCAGCCCTCTTTCAAAAGCAAAAATTAGACACCATCTTCAGGGCTGTTATTAATCAAACCTTGCTCTTCCCCTGTTGAAACTTCATTTTATACCCCTCATAAAAGTTATCTTTGTCAAAAAAAAAAGGCTTTAAAATTACTATTGATCAATATCTGAGGTAGGATCCACAGATTCTTGATATATCTATGACTAATTGCCATAGAATACCAAGTCTAGATCAACCTTAGGGTGCTAAAACGCATGTATGAATGACCCCACAACTGAAAGTGATAACAACTATTGATCCTTTCCAACCCTGGAAATTCTGTCCACTGAAAAGGATGACATTTTAAGACTACCACTCTCTTCACAGCAACAAACTTGTTAGGTAGCTAGTTAGATGAGGTTTTACAGCTCAGCTTCTAACCAACTGGTTTAAACCAGGCTGGCCACATTTTTTTCCAGTTATGGATCATTGGTGTGTTTTCCCTACTTCATTGCTTATGCTGAACAACAAGCACAATGGCAGTAGGTTCCATTGTTGAAGTCTTTGGTATGACCCAGCCAACTCTAGATCTCTGGGTTTCACAGCTTTGAAACAAGGGATTTTCAGTGTACCAGGTGTGTGGCAGTCTGGTCGTTTGTCCAACCAGGGAGCTCCCACTAGAGTGACAGCTCCCCCCTGGTCCAGTCATATTTGTCAGTGTCTTGGAGTCACTTTTCCTCCTTCTTGTTTACTTTATTTGTTTTAAGTGTATGTCAAGGATCACTTTCCTCAAAATGTACCTCAAGTCAAAATATTTTGCAAATTTATTTTCATCAGCATGAAAAATGATTCTTACAGCCCAACTCCCATCTTCATAGGACATTCTTCAGCCTCGGTATAAAATATTGAAGTTTATTCATTCAAAGTAAAATGATACATGGTGCAATAATTTGTGATGTCATTGTTGTACTACTCAAATTACAATTTTTGTTTGTATTTCTTTGTTTTTCTAAAAGTTACTGCACCTTGTACCAAGGTGTGATAGCAGTCTTACTCTTATGTAAATAGTTAAGCCCTCTCTGTGCAAAATGTTATGAAAGCTAACAGGAAGTGCTCAAGGTCATAAAAACATTTTGACTTTAAAAAGAAACAAAGCAGGAAATGTGAGTTGTACAACAAGAAAGTCACAAATTACTGCACAATGGACTAATTTGTTTTAAGTGAATAAATTTTAACATTTTATATCTTGCCTCAAGAATGTCCAATGAAGATGGGAATTGGACTGTTAGAATTCATCTTTCATACTGTTTTATAAACTGACTATTTTTGACTTGAGGTCAGAATAAAGCACAGTCACCACATCCACTAGGGTTTTGTATATTGGCTAACTTCCTTTTCTTAAACATACCTGTTTTTGTTACTCTAAAATTGTTTCCCTTCCTTAATATCTTTGGTATTTTTATTTGCATTTTACTATTTTTCAGTGGTTCTTCTGCCTTTGATATAATGCCCATTAGTTACAGCCCCATGTCCCAACCACTCCATGTTCTGGCATCCTTATGTTCCGATACCCATCTATTACCACAACCCTATATTTCAACAAATCCAATATGCTCCAACACCTGTTTCTTCCCGTATGGATACATTTTGACACCCACATGTTCCAATGCTCCTATGTCACAGTCATTAGGCATAAGGTTGCCTCTATACAATTTATACCTGACACCCCACTTTTTGTTCAAAAAGTGATGTCACAGCAAGGTCAACCCGACTTCCTGTTATCAGCTTTCTGTCAATAGTAGTTGCCATGTCCAGCACTATGTAAACAAAGAGTCCCATTGAAAACCTCATTCATAAAGGCAGAGACTGTTTATTCAGTGCAAGCCAAGTTTGCAAACCAGAGCTGCATTAACAGACCAGGACAATAGGCTTATCTTTTGGACACATGTAAGCTGGTTGTGCAGCCACTGAAGCATGATGAATAGTGTAAACAAACATTGCCCTGACTGCAAAGAGGTAGCTTATGCCTAATGTAACTTCTTAGATGAATAAATGTGTGAAAGAGCTAAGGGGTGTCAGAACATACAGTAGGGCTGTCAGAATACAGTGCAGTTACCAGGTCCACTAGGGTTTTGTTGTATATATAGTTCACTCCCTTCCTCTACTTAAAGGTATCTTTTTTTGTTTATAGGATGAAATTGTTGCATTCACATTATGTTGTACATTGTAGTAGCAGAGGAACAAGTAAATGAAATAAAAGTAGCTATTGTAATACCTTTTACTTGCCTTACTGACAAATATATTATCATCTTTTATATCCAATGTGGTAAAAGAGAAACTTAAAGTTAAAAGTTACTCGGATGAGATTTAATGACACACCAACAGGAATGTGTTATTCAGTGTTGCCTACATAAAGATGTAAGGGCTTAATACATTTTTGAAAAAAGCAGGTTGCAAGTTCATGTTCGGTTTCCAGTTTGAAAGTAACCATTATTTTGATCTTTACTAGATGGGTGAACATATTTTGATAAATTTTGTAATTGTTGATGAATAGATACTAGCCTGCATTAAGATTCTCATTGTCTTCTGCTACTTGGGATGACTGCTTCAATAATCCTCCCAGTTAGAGTTGAAGACTCCTTTAACAAGACCCCAAAGAAATATTGAATGATGTTTGGCCTTACCCATTGGTCAAGTTGGACGAAACAGTGACAAATTAAATGTGGACAAAAACATGGTTGTGCTGGTTTTAGTGTGGTGTAGCAGGGAGATGTGGAGTTGCATTTGCTACCCTGGATGTGTCTTGTGTTTTCCAACCAGAATGCAAAAATGCATTGAGGTTTCGATGATACATAAATGTTCCGTTTCAAAGAGTACCATCATGCACTATTATCTTCTCATTCAAATGTGATACTAGCATGTTCAAAAAATAATTTTGTCATTCCAGATGACCTTTTGACCTCAATAAAAGCCATACATAGCCAGACAGGCAAACAACTGACAGACAGAGAGACAAACAACTGTCTTGAAAGATCGTACTTAAAAATGTTCCTAGACTTTCATCCCTGTAGACCCCACATGACCTTTCCTTTCTGCCAAAAACAATGGGGCTTAATCGAAGGTGGAAAACCGTAATTATTCCGCCTAAATTGGGATACTTGGCATCTCTGCCTTTGACCTCCACCAAAAACAACATAGACCATTTCCTGACCATAACCCATCCACATACCAAATATGAATTCTATTTAAGTTTCCTACCTTGAGATATCGCATAAAAAAATGTCAAACTTTGACCCCCGGTGACCCCAGATGATTTTTGACCTCTGCCACAAATAACAGGAGCATCTCCTGACCATAATGCATCTGCATATTAAATATAAAATCTATCCAAGCTTCTCATCTTGAGATTTCATGATAACGAGATTTTCAGACTCTGGACCCTGGTGTCCCTAGATGACCTAGATGAAACAATAAGTACCATTTCCTGACCATAACACATCCACATACCAAATACAAAATCTATGTAAGTTCCCTACCTTGAAAAATTGCATTAACAAAATTTAAAGACTTTGACCCCTAATGACCCCACTTGACCTTTGACCTCTGCCACAAACAAAAGGAACCACTTCCCGCCCATAACACATCCACATACCACATATGAAATTTATCCAAGTTTCCTACCTTGAGATATCGCATTAACAAATTTTCAGACTTTGACCCCTGGTGACCCAAGATGACCTTTGACCTCTGCCACAAACAAAAGGAACCACTTCCTGACCATAACACATCCACATACCAAACAATGAAATTTATCCAAGCTTCCTATCTTGAGATATCATGTTAACAAGATTTTCAGACTTTGACCCCTGGTGACCCCAGGAGACTTTGACCTCTGCCAAAAACAAATAGGGAACTCACTGACTAAAATGCACCCACATACCAAATATGAAATCTATCCAAGTTTCCTACTTTGAGATATCGCGTTAACAAGGTTTTAAGACTTTGACCCCTGGTGAGCCCAGATGACCTTTGACCTTCACCAAAAACCATAGGGACCATCTTCTGACCATAATGTATCGACATATCAAATATGAAATCTATCCAAGCTTCCTAACTTGAGATATCATGTTAACGAGATTTTCAGACTTTGACCCCTGTTGACCCCATATGACCTTTGACCTCTGCCACAAACAAAAGGAATCACTTCCTGACCATAACACATCCACATACCAAATATGAAATTTATCCAAGGTTCCTATCTTGAGATATCATGTTAACGAGATTTTCAGACTTTGACCCCTGGTGACCGCAGATGACCTTTGACCTCCACCAAAAACAATAGGAGCCATCTCCTGACCATAAAGCATCCACAGACCCAAATATGAAATCTATCCAAGTTTCCTACCTTGAGATATTGCATTAGCAAGGTTTTTAGACTTTGACCCCTGGTGACCCCAGATGACCTTTGACCTCTGCCACAAACAAAAGGAATCACTTCCTGACCATAACACATCCACATAACAAATATGAAGTTTATCCAAGCTTCCTATCTTGAGATATCATGTTAACAAGATTTTCAGACTTTGACCCCTGGTGACCCCAGGAGACCTTCAACCTCCGCCAAAAACATTACAGATCATCTCCTGACCCATACGCATCTACATACCCAATATGAAATCTATCCAAGCTTCCTATCTAGAGATATCATGTTAACAAGATTTTCAGACTTTGACCCCTGGTGACCCCTGATGACCTTTGACCTCCACCAAAAACAATAGGAACCATCTACTGACTAAAATGCACCCACATACCAAATATGAAATCTATTAAAGTTTCCTACCTTGAGATATCGCGTTAACAAGGTTGTCAGACTTTGACCCCTGGTGATTCCAGATGACCTTTGACCTCCACCAAAAACCATAGGAACCATCTTCTGACCATAATGCATCGACATATCAAATATGAAATCTATCCAAGCTTCATAACTTGAGATATCGTGTTTACGAGATTTTCAGACTTTGACCCCTGGTGACCCCAGGAGACCTTTGACCTCTGCCACAGACAAAAGGAATCACTTCCTGACCATAACACATCCACATAACAAATATGAAGTTTATCCAAGCTTCCTATCTTGAGATATCATGTTAACGAGATTTTCAGACTTTGACCCCCGGTGACCGCAGATGACCTTTGACCTCCATCAAAAACAATAGGAGCCATCTCCTGACCATAAAGCATCCACAGACCCAAATATGAAATCTATCCAAGTTTCCTACCTTGAGATATTGCATTAGCAAGATTTTTAGACTTTGACCCCTGGTGACCCCAGATGACCTTTGACCTCCGCCTAAAACAATAGGAACCATCTCCTGACCATAACACATCCACATACACAAATATGAAATCTATCTAAGCTTCCTAACTTGAGATATCGTGTTAACAAGATTTTCAGATTTTGACCCCTGGTGACCCCAGATGACCTTTGACCTCCGCCTAAAACAATAGGAACCATCTCCTGACCATAACGCATCCACATACACAAATATGAAATCTATCTAAGCTTCCTAACTTGAGATATCGTGTTAACAAGATTTTCAGACTTTGACCACTGGTGACCCCAGATGACCTTTGACCTCCACCAAAAACAATAGGGACCATCTACTGACTATAACGCATCCACACACCAAATATGAAATCTATCCAAGTTTCCTACCTTGAGATATCGCATTAACAAGGTTTTTAGACTTTGACCCTTGGTGACCCCAGATGACCTTTGACCTCAACCCAAAACAATAGGGTTCTTCCTCTCAATATGGCGCATCTATGTACCAAGTTTGAAAACTGAAAACTGTCAGACATTCCTTTCTTGAGATATCGTGTTAACAAGCAAAGTGTCACAAACACTCACACATACACA
Source organism: Holothuria scabra (assembly GCA_037179385.1). Taxonomy (NCBI): domain Eukaryota; kingdom Metazoa; phylum Echinodermata; class Holothuroidea; order Aspidochirotida; family Holothuriidae; genus Holothuria; species Holothuria scabra. The sequence goes on along the minus strand of CM074185.1, from coordinate 32,983,106 downwards.
CGCACACACACACACATACATACACACATACATACGTACACATGCACGCCATCATGAATGCATTGGTTTCTCTTATCATCGAAACCAATAATACAGACCTGTAGCCAGACAAGGTTCTACTAGAGGTGGGAGATGGGAGACAAAGTTTTAAGTGTGTAAAATATTTTTAGGGGCAAAGGACCTGAAATTTATGAAGGCAACAGTAACATTTGATCTTCTAGATGACCAAAAAAATTTTCCCAGAAGGACACTTCCCCAATGACCCACTACACCTGTTACAATGACAGTATGATCATTTTCCTTTTCAACACTTCATTGCCACAATCAGCCAATTGGCCTTCTCCTATTTAATGAAGTGATTGCCAGTTCTTCAGGCAAAATGGCCTGCCCTTGGGTTCCACAGCTCAGAATAGTGAGTAGTTTCAAAATTCCACCTGATATTTGGGCTAGGAGGATACCAGTGAAGTATCTTTCACTTATGAAGCTCTAGAAATGTTAAGGAGGTGACCAGAGACCCTTTTCTAAATAACCGTTGCAAAATGTTAGTTTTAATGTATCACTTTCCTCCACTGCAAAATGCTATGGACATGAACAATGTGTACCAAATATTAATCCCAAAATCCTTTGGGGTTGCTATTTTGAAAAGAGTATATGGGCAGTTGATGGTTAAGAGTGACTTGAAATGCAATGTCCGCTCTACACAGCTAATAATAATGACGGCGTTTGGGACTATATCAGTTGTGAAAGGATGAATGCACCCACCCGCCATCCCGTAGCACAGAATATCTTGCCAGCACTGTATGTTGTGACAGTCCTCTCCCACATGCCAGGGAAACTGTTAGCTGTTGAGAGAGATCAATGCCAATTATAGTTTATAATATTAAGTCTTCTTACAAAGCCTGACCCCAGTCCCATCGTGGGGGATGGGTGGGGTGGGGGGTGGGTTAAGTACAATTTCATTACAGTACAATAATCAAAAGACAACAAGTGATTTAAAGTACTTAGGCCCCAAAACTTCCCTGTGACTGAAATCAGCCGTAAACTAAGGGTTTCCAGCTGACTGTTGTAAAATACAATAAGTCAGGCCTAGTCTTAATCATTACATCAAAATAAACACATTCGAAATAATTTTTTTTTGAAGTTTAATCCAATACTTGTTGAAGGACAAGACTTGAACAAATTCCTCCTTTGCGACATGTAACAACTTAACGTAAAAATATTACAGAACTCTAGGTGACTTAAAACCTCGAAAGAGCTTTGAATCGATTCTTCTTCAACAGACAGACATTAAATGATATGAATAAATGTCCCAATACCCTCTGATGGGAGAGGGAGGGTTAACTATGCATCAATCATTAAAATGGCATTTCCAATGTTCTTGATATCCTTTGGGTGAGGTAGAGCACATCCTTGGGTCAAAGTTGGAATGAAACTAGTTGTGTGGTTTTCGATTATACAGCAAAGAGTAAAGGTTTAGGATATACATGAGATTAAAACCTTCAATCCTACCAAATGATGCTGATTTGCAGAATAAAAATTTTAAGTTGAGAAAGATTAACAAAAGGATGAAGCCACCATGCATGTAAAACTACTCTACATAGAAGACGGATGGCAAAGAATCTTGAAGAAAAAGGATGGCAGATTTTTAAAATAAAAAGTAAAAATATAAATGAAAAAAGCTTGGTTAATGAGAAAAAGAGTCCATGCTAGATTGTGAGTCAAATTTTGCATGCAACAAACCATTGACAAAAGAAACACAGTCTGTGAAAGAAGCTATTAGTAAAAAGTTCAGAACAAACTGAAACAAAAAATTGGTCGAATACCTTCCATCCTGTTGCACTGAATAATTTTCCGGCACTATATATGGATATAGTTCTTTCCAACATATCTGGTAAGTTTGCTAAAATACAGAAACAGTGCGGGATAAAAGGATAGTATATTTCTAAATAAATTTTACAAAGGATTGTGGGGTAGACGTTTGGATGGGTCATATTTTGTCACAGTGAAATGTCACAAGTCAAAATGGAGCATTCCAAAACCCTAGCACACAATCCATTGTAATAGCAATTTTTGAAAAGAGACAGCAATTGCATATTATTTCTAATAATTAGGATTTTTGGTGATACACAAGAATTTGAAAACATTTCACAAACTTCAGTAATGATCATTATATTGGCATTTGATGAAAACCAAGGACAAATTGTAATCAGCTTAGAACTCTTGAGTATTGAACTCAAATTATATTCAATCATGGTAGGATATGATTATGGTCATGAATTGACAAAAAGCAAACCTGCTCCTCCGCAAGGAGTAAAATTTGAACTTAACACAAAATTCAAATGCCCTCAGACTTCACTACAACTTTAAATAAATATTTGAGTGAAATTTTAGTGATATCAAATGTTTATTAGCTGTGATGTTCTGAGGTCTTAGAAATAAATTGAAGGAATAGCATAATTCACTTGAAATAAAGCACACCATGCTCATAAAAGGAAACACTTAATGACCGAAGGAAGGAATTAAAGGCAGCATATATATGATTTGAGCTTCAAAATGTATAAAGCTAAAACAAAAAGAGGCATAAAACACTATAACAGCATGCTTCTTGTGGAAGTGACACTTGTAACTAGCCACACTGTAGAGACAGATGGATAAAGCAAGTGCTGATAAGAAGTTAAGCAGTGACTAAGAATGATCCCTTCAAAGCAAGATCATACAGGCAACCCAACATCAATGTAAATTTGCTTCGAACAAATGAATGACCAGTGTATGCTGCACATTGAATAGGGTGCAGTGAAATGTTGAGGGGCCTGGATCTTTAAAAGGGTTAGTTAATGAGTTTGTTGGATGGGATTCTACAGTTCAGTTTCTAGCCAACTGGTTTAAATAGGACCCGCCACAGCCTAGTTCCTGGTTGTGACTCAATGGGTTTTTTTTCCCTACTCCATTGCTTTTGCTGAGCACCAAGCATGATGGCAGTAGGTTCCATTTTAAAGTCTTCGGTGTGGCCTGGCCAGGAGTGAAACTCCTGACATCCCAGCTGCAAGTCAGATGGTCTAACCACTTTACCATGCAGTTGGGCAATGGTGAAGGGATAAAAGGAGGTACTTCTTCAAAATTGGTGCTATCTATAAGAGCTTTCAGTTTTTACACTTTCTTACAGAGGAGGGGGGGAGGAGGGGAAAGTGGGCAGAGCTAATCATATAACTATGTTACTAGTAGGTATGGAGAGTGCTCCTTTCTCTCCACACAGGGAATTTTAGATGTCCATGGAAAAGTTTACATTAAATGATTCCTACATTACATCTTGAAGGAAAAAAATTGTTAATCAGGCCAGGACAACCAATTATCAACAAATATTTTCTGTACTATTGTCCTCATGTTATGAAGTTAGATTGGAAGAAGAAAAAATTCTGCATTAACAATACACTAACATGGAATTCAAAGAAAGCGAACATAATCATTATCACATGATTCAGTCTGTTCAGTAAATAAGCTATGGATGTTTTTTTTTTTTGCAGGAAGAACTTTATTCATCCTGAGCATATAAATACAAACAGAGGTAGATATTTAGATGGGGTTTAATGACACATCAACACCAACGTGTTATACTAACTGAGGTAGATCGTTTTTTAGATGGGGTTTAACGACATATCAACTCCAATGTGTTATACAGACAGAGGTGGATCGTTAGTTAGATGGGGTTTAACGACACATCAACACCAATGTGTTATACAAACAGAGGTAGAAGAATAAAGCTACGGATGTTTTACAATGTTTTAATTTGGGCAGATGGATTTTCTTCAGCAACAAAAACTGAATTAATATATGAGGTTAGGTTAGATGGAGTTTTACAGCCCAGTTTCCAATGAATTGGTTTAAGCTGAACCTTTTTTACAGTTGTGGCTCCCTACCTTGTTTTGCCTGCTCCTTTGCTTATGCTGAGCACCAAGTACAATGGCAGTAGGTTCTCTTTTTAAAGTCTTCAGTAAGACACAGCCAGGAGTAGAACTCACAACCTCCTGACTGTAAGTCTGATGCTCAACAACTGGACCATGAAGTCAGTCTAGGAGAGAAACTTATTTCTTGATAATATTTCTGCACTATAAATAGCGTATTTCCCATTAAACGTTTTGCCTTTTGTTTTTTCCACTCTAATCGGTAGGACCATCATTCTATGGTGACCAACTGCAGAACCTGGCATAAGCCAGCAAAAAATTCCCTTTGAGACCCTGTGTCCAAATTCCATTAACCGAAGGGTTTCGATGGGTTCCAAATGGTTCTAAAGGGTTTGGTTTATGCAAAGGGTAATTTCATAATAGCCTTTGAGATTTGTCTAATTTCCATCAACAACCAAAGGGAGTTAACCCCTTGAATGCAAAGGGTTTTCCAACGGGTACCATTTGATACCCTTTGGGTTCAGAGGGTAATAAAACACCAAAGGGTTCCAAAGGGAATTTTCAACTGGGCAGCCTGGGGGAAGGGATCTAAGAAGAAGAGGGTGTTCCACCTACTCTTTGAAAAATTTTTGAATAATTACGTAAGTTACTATTTGGTGCAATGTGTAGTATCATTTGAAGTCAATTTTGTTTTTTCTTCCACTCCCTTTTTTTCTTCTTCAGAATTTGATTACAGGATAGTATGGTCCCCTGCCCCCCCCCCTCTGACTACAGCACTGCAGAAACTGGTTTCAACTTACCCATTCTGTAGTGTTTGTTGCCTTCATATATCATATGTTCATAGACCTCGTCACTTATGCAAAGAATATCATACTTTTTACAAAGATTAGCAATCATCTCCAACTCACTGTAAGAAAACACCTAAAATGAAAGGGAAAGGTGAGTAATCAATTTGGTTATAGACCTTGTGCATATGATGTCACAGAGCAGAAAGTCAGCCCTCCTTTGGGGGGCAAAACAATCGGACACAGACAAATGCAAACAGCTGATTTGTCAACCAGTTGAAAGCAGGTAGGGATGCACCGGAACCATAATTTTGGATCCGGCCGGAACCAGATTTTGCCGGAACCAACTTGAAATCCGGCCGGATTTTTTCCGGCCGGAACCGGATTTTTGCAATGCAGATGAATAATGTGAAATTCAGAAAAGCAGAGAAACCCTGGGATAGGAGTTTACTGCTTTGTAACATAATGTTTGTGAAGGACTAATGGGAAATGTCTATAAATTTGTCTTCAAGTGCAATAAACTAATCTTTTAACCAAAAATTCCAATATAATAGAAAAAAGGCATGAAAAACGGTTCCTGCAGAAGTACAGCAAAACCGTTGCAAGTAAGAGCTCTTTGTATTTTCCCTCCTTTAGTGAGTACTTGTAGAGAAAACTCCTGAGGGAATCTTGAAAGTTGTTTTGCATATCAGTTTGTTCTTCTTGAACTAGAGTACATCACCACTTGTTCAAAAAAATTGTACAAATTATGTAGACCAGTAATACTTGGCAAAGAGAGTCCTTGGATAGTAATTACTGAATGGACTGCTCATATGTACTGTAAAAAGACTCTAGGGTTAAGGTTTTTAACTATGCACAGCACCATTGTTTTATACACCATTTCTAGTATTTAAACATGCCATGATATCAAAAAACTGAAGCACATTTATCATTAATAATTTTTTGGCAGAGATACTGTATATCACACATTCTGACATTACGTATTATATGTTTGATAACATATTAAGTGGTCGACCGATTATGCTATAATGGGTAATACCCAATTACCGATTAATTAATTAAACAATCTGCCCGATGCCGATTACAGATTATTAGAAAGAGGGAAATCACATGTTTGTCTCTATAGTACGCACCCCTTGCTTCGGGCACATTGTGTATACCATAACCAGTTTAGGATAGAAAATATTGGGAATAGTTCCGTTCGTTTCACTAATGGGATATCATTTTTGTAGGGGTAATATTTTCAATTCAAAAGTGAAGATAAAAATCAACTGTTAATGCAATAGAATCGTTTGCAGTCGATGTCATACAGTATGCCCTTTGATAATTTAGTTCTAAGGCCAACATCATGCTCTGTCTAGTTTTCATCCCCCAATCATGTCGGGACATTTCCATTCTTTTACTGTCCTGGATTGTACTCTCAAGCTCCCGTCTTAACCGACCCCATGTAGAGCAATCATAATAACCTTAGCAGTTCTGGGCATCAAAACAATTGCACCCGATTAATGTATCTTGTGGTTCCTTTCAGATATAAATATCCCTGTATATTTTTAGCAGTTCTCTTCCAAAACTTATGTCTTGTCTAAAAAGAATCTGCAACTGAAATGCAAGAAAGTCAGATCCCCACATAATCCACATAGGCAGATATTTGCGGTGCCGTTTCCATGTGAATTTAGCATGGGACTCGCCGGGCTTCTCTAGCTGGCTATATAAGCCAGTCTGTTCTATGCGTATTGCGCAGAACAGTTTGTACAGCAACTAACACGGCGCTTTCTGAGAGACAGCAAGGAATACACCTTGAATGCAAATCTAAATTTAATTTCAGGTAAAACAAACGGGTTATAGCGGAAAATATCAAACAATCATTCCCATGGCAGGGGTTTAATTTATACGTTTGTGATTATCAATGCATCTAGTTTGGGAAGAAGTTAATGGATTGAGTATTTACAGGGATTTTAACGAAACTTAGAGCCCTTTTTCAAGTTATATTTAGCCCGTTTTTTCCAGTTTGCAAATAATCGGTGGCAATGATCGGTTAAATGGGAGAATTTTACCAATGCCGATTATTTACCAATGACGGAATAATCGGCTAGATGTCGATTACTTAACAGATGGTCGGTCGATCACTAATCATATTGTGTATACTTAAGTGTGTGTGATGAATTATTAGGGACAGAAAACATTAATATTGACCCCATAGGCAACTTTAATTTGTAATGAGTAATGTCTTCTGAAATTCAAGATGAAACACATTTCCTGCTTCTACTACACCACTTTAATGGGCAAGTAAGTGTTAAAAAGTAAAGAAAAGTAAAGTGAAGTGTTCAAGTGTGTATTTTATAGACAACCCAATGCAATTAACCTGATACACTGCCTTGAATGATGTGACTAAGGTACAACTGTAATATGGATTATTCATTTTGTACAGTACTACTGTGCACTGCAGGAGACTTATTTAAATTGCATGAAAGGTCTTTTCATCCATTCAGTTTATTTCACACAGCTGGAAGAATTTGAAGCCATATTTGTTACATGTACATGTAAATCAGTTACTTTTATAACTACATGTTAATCAGTTACTAAAAAACATTGCTGCCTGTTTGATTCAGTCATTTTTAAGGGCTAAATAAAGGTGTTCAAATGTTATATACTGTAACATGCACTGATAAGCTAAAATTTTTGAACTTTAAACTAATTATGAGACAGTTAGTGCAGTTTTCATGTTTGTTTTAACTCATGTACATAATGCTACCCAAGTTTACAGAAAAATCCGGTTCCGGCCGGATTTAAAAAAAATCCGGCCGGAACCGGACATCCGGTGCATCCCTAAATGCAGGCACAGTCTACTACATGTGCAGGACGAATTCTAATGCGTGTGGCGACGTGTTCTATAGTTCTGCCCAAAGGATGACGTCAGTGTCTCATCAGTGCACAAATTCTATACAGTATTAAACAAGGTCTAAACAGTTAGTTCAATGAGGTTTTACTGCTACATTTCTAATCAACTGGCTCAAGTCAAGCTGACAGTGGTTTTTTTTCCAGTTGAGGGTCGCTGGCTTGTTTTCTATACTCCATTGCTTATTCTGAGCACAAAGCACAATGGCACTAGGTTCCATATTTTAAGTCTTTGATGTGACTTGGACAGGAGTCAAACTCCCAGCTGTAAGTTGAATGCTCTAAACAATTGACTATGCAATCCATTGTCCAACGGTTACTCATACAACAGATGAAAATGAGATTTCTGTAGGACAGGTCAGCAAACACAAAATTTAATTCTCAAAGATTTTTACAATGACAAGATGGAGTAAAAAATGTTCTCCTTATTTGGAACTATGTTCCAAATTCTCGAGTACTGTGTACAAAGAATGGGATTTCCCCCCCTACTGTTTGAATTTGGAAAAAAATTTTAAATTTTTGAGAAATTTTTGCATATCTTAGTATTTGTGAACATTTAAGTAGCCTAAAGTACGCCTCTCAATTTATTTTCTAATATTTTGGGAACAACTAATAATTACAAAGACCTTGGAGTACTTAGTGCGGCTCCTAATCTATTAATCAATGAAGTCAATTTTTCAATGATTGAACTCAATTTCTTCAAACAGCTTAAAGGAATACACTGATTGCCATAGTCCATTTTTCCTACAGGGAAAGTAAAATTTTAACTTGATGGCTGCTTTTTGATTGACATTAAATTTTAAAGGTGCAGAGAAGCAGGCAAATACAGCATGCACAGAGGATATTCTGAATGCATATTTGGTCTTTGTGTTCTTACCACGGTATGTTCTTAAGTGACATACTTATTGATTTTGCAACTTGACTCCACTGGGAGAATTCTAGAGTTTTGGACAAGAAAATTTCCTCTTCAATTAAATGATTTAAATTTTTATAAAGCATTTCTAAACAATGATAAATCATACCTTTCCTAGAGGGTTATTTGGAGTGTTTACAACGATTGCTTTGGTTTTATCTGAAAAAGCTGCCTCTAACTCCTTCTCGTCAATTGTCCAGTCTGCAGTTGACTCCACGTCATCACTTTTCTGCAAGAAATATCATCATATTGTAAGAATTTGATCACATTATGGTATGAATATCTGACCTTAAGTCCTCATTGACTCTCAATAGACTGTTGGATTAATTAGTTAGAGTTTTACAGCCCAGTTTCCAACCTATTGGTTCAAGCTGAGCCAGCCACGGCCTTTTCTCCAGTTGTGGCTCACTGGCTTGTTTTCCCCACTCCAGTGCTTATGTGGAGCATCACACACAAGGGCAGTAGGTTCCATTTTTAGAGTCTTTGGTATAACTTGACCTGGCAATCGAACCCAGGCCTTCCGCGTGAGAGGTAGATGCTCTTGCCATTGGACATAGACTGTTGGGCACTGATATCAAACTATGTTCTTTGGAGGCAAAACGATGAAAGCTCATTGCACACACTGTAGATTCTTCAAATGATGGAAATCGCCCTCATAAAGATCACCTTAATAAATTATTAGGTGGAACTTTCGCAATTTATTTCAAGAAATATTAACCCATGAAGCCTATTTTTTTATCAAGATTAGTATCACTGTCAAAACATTATCAAACTGTTTCATGTGTCAGTTTGCGCTGCCTACCAGCAGGGATGTAGCTACAGTGGGTGCTGCTGGGTAGTGACACCCAGAACCCCATATTCCCACCCGGCACTCCAGGCAAATACACCTCTCCCCTCCCACCACAAATTTGCCTAATTTGACCTACCACCAAAACAGCCCCAAATTCTCTCCCTAAAGTAACATGAGAAAAAAAATGGAAAATTAATGGCTAAAAAATCGGGTAGATGCCATGGGGTGGGGTGAAGTGCTTTTCCCAGATTAGACAATTACCAGGCACTCAAATTTGGCTAGCTGCATCCCTGTCTACCAGTAAGCTAGCGTGGAAGAGGCAAATATTGTAGCCAGCACTGAAGTACTGCTTGCATATGATGATCTAATCATCCCACCAGTAATGCTGAAGTACCTTTGTACAGTAGATGCTGTATTTGTAAACTGTACTGCTGTTGTGCTACACTGCGTGCACATATCACTGCTTGGAGCATTGATTGTGATTTTGTTCAGAGGAAAATGTGTGCCTTTTAGTGATCAATTTTAAACTGTAAAAAAATCTGAACAACAGAGCCTAAGATATTTCTCCAGCACATTTGCAACAGGGAGTTAATCATTCAATACATTTCTTGGAGCGAAAATTGTTCTACGATTCCTAAAAACTAACTAGTCAATTTTCCACATAGCAATTGCAATGAATTGTGGGATAGGGTTTTGGTAAATGTCATTTTTGTCAATGGCATTTTACTGCAGCAGAAAAGACACACCCTAGCATTCTGTTCTGGAATTCTTTGTTAAGTCACATTAATGTTATTTGCAATGAGTGTCTTAATCAAACTTACCCTTAGTCATTTTCAAGTTCCAGTGTTTAGTGATAAGTTATTAAAAGAAATGAGACTTTATGGTTCAGTTTCGAAACAACTGGTTCAGTTGGGCTGGCCACAGTCGTCTTTCCAGTTGTGGCACACTGGCTGGTTTTCCCTACTCCATTGCTTATGATGGGAACTAAGCACAATGATAGCAGGTTCCATTTTTAAAGTCTTTGATATGAACAAGTCTGGTGTCAAACTCAAGACCTCCCAGCGGCAACATGTTGGTTCTTCCCGACTGAAGTCAGCGCGACTTAAAACTGGTCATGCAACTGCCAATCGTCGTCATAAACTCACGCATATTACACAACTGTTGGAGATCTGATGATCGAGTTGAGTTGCAGTGTGCAAAGTTGTGTAACGGCTTGTGCGGCTTGCTAAAGGCTTCAAGTTCCATGCATTATCATAAAGACATTAATATGGATTCTGTACTAAGGGGTCTTGAATCTTCATAATTAACGAGTCAGAAATTTGTAAAAAGTAGAAGTTGCAATAAGATTGGCCTTGGGAATCACATGTGTGAATAGTAATTACGAGAGGGGAAAATAGATTATTGTATTATATACACGTGTAAATGTTGGGGCTTATATATCACAGCTTAGTTAGGTAGTCCAGGACATACTGGAACAGATTTGAACTTAACTTGGCATAACCTATCCATATTGTAAGTGCAATGGAGGCTGGGAAGGGCATAAAGGAAGGGAGGAGAGCAAGTGAGGGAGGAAGCCAGAGAAGTGACGAAGAGAGGAAGGAGAGAGTTCACAATGTTAAGAAAAGTTTTGAAGTATGAAGAAAGTAGAAGACTTGTGCCCCATCCACAGTATGTGATGCAACTTATTGCAACAAAACTACCTTGTTGTGGTGAGCAATGAGCGACTGATGACTAACTAGTTTTAAGAGCATAATGTCCACATTATGCAACAAGTCACAGGTCCGTGAAGCGATTCACACAAATTCTAACGTTTAACATATACTCTTTACTTGTTATGTTAAGGTAACAGGAATGTGTTCTGTCCATTTTAATAAACTGATCTTCACAGGCTTCATTCCAGAAGTCCATCATTGTTGTCCGTGACACGTTTCAGTTTCACGCAACCGAATGTATCTGGTCGCTTGAAACTGGGTTGCCCATCTGTTTGCCACTAGTTGCAAAAGCATTCCACACTTGGCAAAGCGCCTGAACAATGTATTGTGTTGCATCGAGTTTCATGGTGTGGACGGGGCTTTAAGACTGAAATGAAGCAAGATGCTACTCACAGGTCTTAGAGGTACATGTTTTGGAGTCCCTCCAGCCATCAGGACAACAGGTTCATAGCAATCAAAGGAAGGTTCAATAATGATGACCTGAATGAATGCAAAGAGTATGAAAGGGAAAGAAAATTGATATTAGGGCATTAAGTAGTGCTCTCTGGTTCTATGGGATCCTTGTAGATCCATTCACTAATATTAATGACCATTGTGACCGTGAAGAGCAGACACTTTTCTATCATATTGAAACATTGAAACACTTTTACAAGGTCTAATACTCTCACCCCAAACTACATTTTTCGCAGTAGTCCACAGAAATTCTGAACTGGCACAAATCTTTCTTTCACAGTTAGTTCCAAAAATGCAGAGTAGTGAAAGTCATATTACACATCATGTAGTGTACTGAGAGTGTTTTGATTACACCAGAGTTGCAGCTTCAAGGGTGGGCAATGGAGGTTAACAACCCATGCTGATGTTTTTCCCAACCCATACTTAAAATGAAGCCCTAACTTTAGACCCTCGCAAATTCCTAATATTACCATAAATGAGCTACAAATTTACCGTCACAGGTCAGAACTACAGTAATTCTCCGCTCGTTCAAGCTAAAATTTGTCTAACATTCCACATCAACATTGATGCAATTTGCACCCCACATTCAGATTCCCCATGTGGACTGGGGGGTTGTAGAATATGTCCATGGAACTTCCTGCTTGTCATAAGCAGCAACCAACTATGGGAAGGACTTACCCAAATTTGAACTGTGTTTGAGACCGTACTGGACTTGATTGGCATTTGAAACTGCATTTGGGACTGACTTTTCATCTGGTTGATGCATTTATTCCTGTTGGTGTGTCATTAAATCTCACCTAACTTACCAACTACTCCTCGCTCAGATCTTTTTTAGCTACAATCCTCATGGGGACATCAGTCTTTTCATCCTTTTCATGAGATTTAACTACTTTTGTTTGTTTGTTTGTTTGTTTTTCTTTTTTGGTAGATCCTCCTTCAGAGGACAATTTTTAATAATTGTAGAAGCAGATGATGTTTGGTGAAAAATTGATTGAACCTTGGAAAACATTTTTTAAACTTTGGGAGAATGTTTGTAGGTTACACATGATTGAACCTTGGGACACATTTTTTAAACTTTGGGAGAATGTTTGTAGGTTACACATGGCAAATATTAAGTGCTTGCAAAAATGTTGAAAGAAATAAATGGTCCCTGGAGACTTTTTCTTCATTAAAGAATTCACACGGAATTTGGTCAAAACGTCCTGTAGGGACTGTGTCAAGCGTTCATTTGCCATTTTTGAAAACCTGCATGTATGAAAAACATGAAATGTCTAGCTAGATATGTTTGTCAGGGCAACATAAACACTTTACATAATCCTAGAAACAAAACAAAATAATTGCATACCTCATCTCCTGGGTTCACATGGCTCATCAAGGCATAGTAGAGGGCACCATATGCTCCCACTGAAACCAACACTTCACTCATAGGATCAATTGTACGATTGAAATATGTCCCATACATTTTAGCGATTATGTTTACTAGCCTCGGATGACCCTGCCAATAAGAAAAATAAAACAGGCATTCAGATTGTGGATACAACTACATGTGACACAAAGTCACAGTGCTGATTTATCGTTCAAACCGGGGTTTATGCTAAGTTGCTACGATGCCATTTTGTGACTCATCAATTTTACGCACTGATATTTGTGGGAAAACATACAAAGAGGGTTTAACTTTTAACTTTTTCCACATTTGATGTGTGTACAGTTCCACAAAACTGCAATTTCTAAAGAGTCAAATTTTCTAATACTGATTGTATTGACCTAAAGTATAATTTTCTAGAGGAAACCACAGTCCAAACACTTCTAATAAGGGGGTAATGATGACATACAGTATGGCATGTTGTACTACATACACACAGTTTCCCCAGGCTGTCATAGTGACTAAGGAGGAGGACTGGTACCATCAGCTTGAAAGATGGTTAACTTAACTTCTACCTACCTAGCAGACACTATATAACCAATGTGATAGTGTGTCATTAAACCTGCATGTAACTTACTACCTGAATGCCTCCCTCCCATTCGTTAATCCCAGTCACTAACAAATTTGTTTGTTCCTTTCAAAAAGACACACCTCTGTATACTAACATCACTTTATTCTCATATCTCTATATATTTGACTAGTCTTCTTTGAAGTCACTGGTATGATAAAGGTGAGGTTCTAACCTAACTCTTATCCTAACACTGCCATCATATAGTCTTGTTAAAATATAAAGACATCAGAACAAAGAGACCTTGGAACAGAGTAGTCAGGGGAAAAAACTAACAATTTGGGAAGCCCCTGGTTGGAAAATTTCTGTATTTGGACTAAAATTTGACTTATTTTGCATGCATCAATCTGTGGGAAATTTAATAATTTGCTTGCTAGTGAGTGGGGAAGGGGGCATGTAGGACTCACAACCAGGTTCCCCTGCCCTCTCCTTCAACAACACCACTGCTAGCAGAATCTGTTGTATGTATCAAAAGACCTCTTCATGATAGTCTCATTCAAATGGCCTATCATAGTTATGGTCTCAGGGGTAATATAAAACCTTTATTCCAATACGCTACTGCATATTCATCTAAGCAGCATGAGCTAACCCTTTACCGTTGTGCTCCAATTGGGGCATATTTGCGCCCCTCAGGAGTGGGCCGAAAAGCAGACGTAGCACGCCCCACATCAGCCTCCGTAGGCTATTGACCCTGTGACCTTAAACTATTGTCTCTCTCTCTAGTTGTTGTGGTCGAATTTTCGGGTAGCTACTCGCAGTTTCGAGCTCTGTGTGAAACAGTAAAGATGGGTGACAGCCGCGCTCTCCGTCTGGGTCCAAAAGGACCCAAACAACGGTAAAGGGTTAACATATACTGATCTTTGATAAAAATGCTGTATGTGAGGTATTAATGTCACTTAATTCACCAAATTTCACAAACAGACTTAACGGTATATTGATAAATAAATACTACGATAAATCAATACTCGTTGCCGCCTATCCTTACCCATGCACGCGTGTACTGGTTCATGAGGGGACCACTCTTTGTAGCTGCTTCAACTAAGTCTTGTACAATGTTCTCAGGGGGAGAAAAATTTGGAAAACCCTGAAGGAAGAAAATAAGAGATTGCATGTGAATCAACTTCAGTGTGCAGAAGCAAATGAAGGACAAATATTTATTACACTGTATGACATTTTTAGGTCTACTTTATAGACGAATCTGATTAGCTCTTGTTTTTAGTGACTGTGAGCAGCCATTAGTGGGGTCCATCAACCTTTAATCGTCTTCATTTATTGTCTATTTGAATTTCAAATCTTCATATTCAGTGAAGTTGAGAAAATCAAGATACACTTCAGTGACCAACCATCCATGGAACAAGTAAGGAAGGAAATTTAAAGATTTAAGGTGATGGACCCCTGTAATGGCCGACTAAAATCAGACCATCACAATCTGTCCGGATTTGTCTTTACAGCCTATTTGGCACACAGAGGGGGAAATCATCACTAATTGTTATCTACCAGCTACATCAACTTCCATGGCAATGTTGACAATAGGTCTAAGAATTTGGGAACTGTGGTATCTTTAGGGAGTAGACAGGTGGTGGAAAGTTAAAAATGATGGATACCTCCATCAACTGAATCACAAAAATACCTGCACAATCTCTCTTGGCACATTTCCCCAACAGGTAAGAAAAATTCTAGACATTATTATAGTGGGAAAAAGGGCAGAAACCATGAGAACCTGTTGGTAGTGAGAACACTGTCCTACAGTATGCTTTCATAAAATGCACAGCCATGTGCTATAGCCAAGGGGAGTGGGGGTTGTACCCCACAAACAACCCCATGACTGAAATTTGAAAAATGGCAACAAAAAAAAAAGCAATACAGAGGTTACTGTACCCTCTTACTATAAATATGAGGCAAAAATACTTAAACATTTTGCATCTGGAAGACCTAGAAATATTTTTTTTCTTCAAAGGGGAGAGGACACCCAAACTGTCCTCAGCCTCAAAGCCCATATCACACTCCAAAAACCCCTCCCACGACAAAATCTTGGCTGACTGGTTGTGCACAGCTGGTACCAATGGATGGATACAAAGGCCTCCCTGATCACCAAAATCACAAACTAATCAGATTGACATGTCTGAACTAGACTACAGGGCACCTCCAGCATAACAGCTCCACCGCCACAGTGTGTTCCTAATATGGCTGGGGAACTTCACTGAGTTTTTTTTTACATATTTCTAAAACAAAAGTGATTGAATTATCTGTCAGATAATCCACTTGATCATGAGCAAGGACTGAAGCAAGTTTTGTTTAGCCATTGTAAGGCACAGAAAAGACATGATGGTCGGAATTGTAAACATGGTGTATAAAAGTGCAAGTTCAAGGGTCTTTATCAACTCTTACAGAAAATAAACCGTCCAAAGTCTGTCTGTTGGAAAATACTTCAGTGGACTCTAGTACTGGGAAAACACAGCATAGAGTCTGGGAGAAATATCATGGAAGCACAATATAAACTATGTGTATCAGATTGCAGGCACCAGAACCTGTACACATGTTTGCTTAAATAGTAAATGGAGTGAGTCTGAAGTTTACACAATCAGTAGTGTTCACCTTTTAATATCGTTCAACATACTGTGCATCCTAAATGTGCAACTATTAAAGTTAACCAATGAATCTCTCTATTTATGGCAAATTTAACTGTTTGATCCAAAGACAATATCAACAACCATGGTAAATTTTATGCCACATATTGATTTACTGAAAATAAAAATATATTAACTATATACAGCTGCCAGGTAATAGACAATGAAGTTCAAGATCCTGCACACTGTAAAGGTTTCTAATATATACAAGCATTAAAATTTCAATCTAAAATAGTATTCTGCCTGCAATCTGAGTACCTGCAATTTTTTTGTTTATTTTCGCTTTGTGGAGTTGCATATTTTATCTCACTGATACGATATAGACACATGCTATGAAGTCCAGAGTTTGCATTGCTTGATTGCTCAGCAAAGTGCAACTAACCATAGTATTCTACAAGATACGTAGATTCTACTGAATACTCTACTTTCCCTATGGGCCTAGGGTTGTAGGGTGTGCAGGGAATACTTTAGCATTCAAATTTTGCGTAGCAGTTTTGAAGATTTTTGAGATCTTTCACACATTGTTTGTGAAAATGCAAGGGTTATGCACACAAAAAATTGCTACACAAATTTTCATTTGAGTAGCAACTTGGCCTGTTTGTGTAGCAAATTGCGATGCAATACTGGATAAATTATTCCCTGGTATGCCCTTGGTATTCTACATTATTTCTCTTTCCCTGTAAGAGGCAACATAAGGGAATGACTTGAACCATATTTGAACAGTATTTGAAAACCAATTTGAACATGAATCATAGAGTATATGTGTAATTGTATTTGAACATTTATTTTTTTGTATCAAACTGACCATATGTAACACACTGCTGTTGGTCTGTTTAATCCCATCTGACTTAATATCTATTGCACAAATTTGTTCTGAATTTCTTGGCTACATGGGTTCACTGGAAACCATAACAAATCATTGCCATACTGTATAGCCCACATATGGTTTCCCTGCGAAACCAACGCACTGCTGTGCCCTGGAATAGAATACCTTATTTACTCTATTTAACGCCCCCTCTCTAATAAACGCCCCCCAACTTTTTCGTCACATTGCATAAAGTGAAATTGTTAATTCCAAAGACAATATGGTAAAAGGAAAATGAAATAGTCCAAGTTGAAGCCACGAAATCTCCTAAAGCCCCATATCCTGAAGTTGAAGGCATGTTTCTGCAACTTATTTCTGTTGATATCCATCAAGCTATCACATACCCCGAACCTGTGCTGCTTCGTTTGCAGTTCGAAAGTGGTACTGTACATACCATAGGTATAAAAATATTTGCCAGCCTATCCGAACAGCCTAACATGAAAATCCAACTTCACCACAGGAAAACTGTTTAACAGTGAAATGCTGTGAACGCGTATGTACTGCTAATACATACGTGCATGGTGCTACAGGTACTCACGGTAACTATTATGCAATTACCGTATGTACGTGCGTATAGCCAGCTGGTCAGTATAGTAACGTGATGCCTGGCTGTATACTGTGCACAGCATGCATGCATGCATGCCGCCGGCTCGTGAAAATGTCACTTCTGTGTGTAACGTTACATATCAAGATGTCGGCGAAAGTTGATCACACTTGCAAAGTTCACAGTGTTGTTCGTGGCTACCATATTTGTAGGAAAGTTTGGTTACTGATTATTGGGGAGGAGCTCACAGCTGATTGTGAAGCTGACAACCAAATGGGCAAATACGCCATAGCAGTTTATCAGAAGGGCTCAGATAAGAAACAAGTTGTGGGGCACTTGCCTAGAGAAAAGTCACGTAAATTTGACTCTAATAAACGCCCCCTTTAAAGAAAATTTCACGCCCGGGGTGTTTAATAGAGTAAATACGGTATTCACGAATCTGATTAGCGCTTGTTTTTAGTGACTGTAGGCCGCCATTAGTGGGGTCCATCCGCCTAAAATCTTCTTTGTTTATTGTTTACATAAATTTCAAACCCTCATATTTGGTGAAATTGGAGAATTTAAGATAAAAATCCATGAACAAACATTCATGACAGAAGTAAAAAAGGAAATTGAAAGATTTAAAGGTGACGGACCCCAGTTATGGCCAACTGAAATCAGACCATCACTTGCTGTCTGGATTCGTGTATACCCACGGCATGAAAACATGTTGTGGATATGGATTACTTCAAGAGGAGATACTTTTACCTATGTGCACCCTCTCTGCCCATGGCAGACACAAATATGAGGGCCTTTATACAAGAAATTAGTATCTGTGGAACCCATACATATGTATCTTGTATACATTCTATAATTCACAACTCAGTATGGTGGAAGAAACCCTCTTTTGTAGCAACAGGGTTAAATAATTGCAAATTATGTTCCAAGAGTAAATACAAAGTAATGAAGCATAATGGCCTTTAAATTCTAATAGCAGCTAATACAGCAGGTCTGTATCAGAGCAGATGTATCTGGAATTACATGGTGATTCGGTCCCTTTAAGAGAAATATTGCCTTTAAAAATGCAGGAAAGTGGTACACAATGAAAATAGATCCAGTCCTTATCAAAGCATTCAGCCTTGACAATAAAGTACAGCCATAGTTTTGGCTCCTTAAGTCATCACACATTAAAAGAATTATAGAAGTTGCATCATTTACTTTTTTTGAAGTTTGGGTGAAGAAATTATGTTTGAACAACGTAATAACTGAATTCATATCTGTAAGAAACTTACTTCTTGAAAAGATGGCTTCTAAAGTTGAAACTATCTTATTTTACAGCATTGAATCCTAACTGACAGGATATGATAGAGTAGGGGGTGGGCCACGGCTAGAATTACGGTTACTTAGAAAACTCCTTCCAGGATAATTCCCACCAAAATAATTCAGAGCATACACAATCCCAAATTGCTATGACTCCTGAGGGGGTGTAGAGGATGTACTTGTCCAGGTGGGACTGTACAGAGAGAGCAAAATTGTCCAACCATGGAGACATTTAAATTGTATTCTTCATGCCATTGTACTCACCATCTGATGGATATCTGATTGAGTTAGATATCTGGGTAATATATCATCTGTACATAACACATCTCAAAAATTCCTTTTGTAGCTTTGGCTATAACATCATCTGTACATAACACATCTCAAAAATTCCTTTTTATCCCCTTCAAATTTTCTTTCATGATATTTCAGTACCTATTAGGGTTTCACGGTACCACTGATAATTGGTACCGTCGGTACCGCCACAAATGGTACCGGTATTACATTAGTACCGGTACCAGAAGAGTAAAAAAGTAGGATTTTTATCACATGCAAAATATCCGTAAAAATACCATGCATTGACATAAGTGAAGTCTTCTGATAATCCCTGCCTCCCGTTTTTTTTTTATAACATTTAGTCACCCCACACTAAACAAATCGGTAAACAAAAACAGAAATAACCTCTCTGCAAATTTAGCGTCCGATAATTTCGGGACACACAATAAATCAGCGCCGCACGTCCGCACCGGAGCTAACCCCACAAGATGACAAGAGCACTCAGGATTGCAATGAAGATTGCAAAAATAATTTCTGCAAATAATAACAACCTCCCTCCTAAAGTATAACCAAAAGTTATTAAGTAGAACTTTACAAAAATATTTCCATAAAAGACTGATTCATCAAGCTTTCTTCCCGCCGAGTTATCGCTATCAAAACTAAATCAAAGTGCTTCAAGATTGAATTTACGAATGCATCGCGCAGCAATCCGTTGTACAATAACACTATACTGTTCTTCAGTACGTAGAGCTTTACAACAAAGCGAGTTGATCAGTTGAACTGAACACGCGGGCCAATGATTTAAGCGGGATTTACTGTGTGTTCCGTCCCATTGCTTCACCGTGTTACAGTAATTTCTGAAAGAACGTTCGTTGCGTTCGTACGAAAGTTTTTCTCCCACAGACATAGACAGTGGACGTTATGGAACGGTCCCACTGAATCACTGTGTTAAAATCAAAAATCGTCGATGCAACGTCGTTCATGTCAGAGCTTGCAATGCTATGATTCTTTGTCTGCTTACAACGAATTTCGCACTCGTATAATGTTGTGTGCTATCGTAATCAAAGTGAATTTTATCAATCAACGCATGGTATCTATTCGCAATACACCATGTGAAAGCATTTGCTGATGAGCAGCGATTGTTCGGGGGTTGCGCAGAATGTCAAAAGAAAGCAAGGGCCCTGTTAGTGTGGAAGGTACTAGTTCTGCGAAAGTAACGTTAAACAGCACTTTCCGAAATTCGTAGGGGGATTTGTGACTGAAATAGCGCAAAACGATTATCAAGTGAATGTTCCCTGTTTGTATTGCAATCCTTAGAGACACGGCACATTTATCAAATGGGTTTTTGTTTCATTCAAGTATCATTCAAATTCAATGCTTTATTTTTGAGAAAAGATTTTCACCGCAAAGTTGACTAATCGTGTCCGTCTAAATACACAATGTGAAGGCGCGGGCGAAGCTAGCGCTGGCAGGGATCGTTCTGAGATTGCGCAGAATGTCGATAGAAAGCAAGTTCCTTTTTAGTGTGGATGGTGCTAGTTCTGGGAAAGTAACGTTAAACGGCAATTTCCGAAATTCTTAGGGGGGATTTGTGACTGAAATGGTGCGAAATGATTATCAAGTGACTATCCCCTGTTTATATTATAATGTTTAGAGACACAGGGCATTTATCAAATGGACGTTTGTTACATTTTAGTATCATTCTAATTTAAATGCTATAATTTTGAGAAAAGATTTTCACCTTACAGTTGAGTACCGAGTCTCCACGATACTTCGGTACCTTTAGGTTGGTGGTACCGTACCGTACCGGTACCGGTACGTACCGGTACTTACGGAAATACCGGTATACCGTGAAACCTTAGTACCTATATATTACATATTCCAAGTTAAACCAAGGAGTTACTCTAAATATTGTCACAAGATTTTCATCAGCCAGTCATACAACAAGCCTGAGGTAGATAACTACTCTAATAGAAAAAGAGCAGGTACGGTATCAACTTTCCTTTAAAGTGTACCTGAAGTCAAAAAGTTCAAAAATAAAAATTAAAGAGGTTGAAAAATGAATTCCAACAGTCCAACCCCTATCTTTAAATGGACATTCCTCAGCTGAGACATAAAATGTTGACAATTATTCACCTAAAACAAATTGGTCCATTGCGCAATAATTTGTAACTTTCTTGTTGTAGAACTCACATAACCTGCTTTGTTTCCCTTTAAAATTAAAAATGTTTTCATGACCTTGAACACTTCCTGTTAGCTTGCATAGCATGTTGCACAGGGAGGGCATAATTAATTACATCACGCACCATTAGAGTAAGAGTGCTATAACAGCTTGGTACATGGCGGAGTAACTTTCAGAAAAACAAAGAAATACAAAGATTGTAAATTGAGTAGTACAACAATGACATCACAATTTATTGTGCAATACACCATATAAAGTTGAGTGAATTAACTTCAACATTTTATATTTCAGCTCAGGAATGTCCTATGAAGACGGTAGTTGGACTGGTAGAATTCACTTTTCATGCTCCTCAATATATATATTTTTTAATGTTTTGACTTGACGTACACTTTAAGAATGTATCTCACAAAATTTAACCTAACCTAACCTTTAAAAATGCATCCAAAATATCTTGCCTGACCCAAGCTACAGTAAGCTTCAAGAATTTATCTCACATACCTAACCTAAACACATACAAACAGTAACATATATAACCTAACCTTCAAGACTGGACTAAACCTACCTGGCCCAAGTTGATGGATTTGGTTTCCACAGCAAGAGCGATAAATTCTATCCTGTTTGGAGAAAGATGAAAAGTACATCTTTAACTAGGTTGTGCAAAAACTTCAGTGTTTTCCATATATATTTTTAACATACCAGACACCTGGTTTTACCTGGATAATCCTCCTTTAAAACTTTTCAAATTGCTGAGACTGTCTGGATTTCATGCATTTCTCCGATGATTTGACAGGTTGTTCCTCTTTTTGCTCTAAATATTGCACCATTTTGCATCTACACAACACTGAAAACCAAAAACCTTCCCAAAATTTCCAAAAGGGGGGGGGGGAGGATACCCCTCTCCTTAGGCCCCTCTCCAGGTCAGCCATCCCTCTCCTCCCTTTCAGATAATAAATATGGTTCACCTTTTTAAATATGACCCTTTTGGGAAAGAAGACTAAAAGAGTGTCAATAATTGCTAAGTACTATGCACATCAGTTCATAAACACAGTTGACTTCATCTCAGAATGAAATTCCACTTGAATCCCACCAGTAATTTCTATGGTACCACAGGGAATATATGGGTCTCTTTCGGAACCTGTTAATGATATGGAACATCATGCATGAAATGGTCACATTTAGCTTTCCTGTTAAAATGCTCAGGTTCTATGCTGATTCACACTGAAATAAATGGGACCTGTTAGGCCCCTGACAGCAATGGGGCTAAATGGGAATTTTCTCATGCAGCTGCAGGATACTTGGTCAGGACATTTCAAGGTAAACAGTGGATCTACTGCAGTCACAAGCCCCGCCTCTTTTGACAAGCAAAACTAGTGTAGTTCGTATTTTGTGTAGTTAGCTGACAAGCAACTGACGACCAACATGTGAATATTGCACTAAAACAATGTTGATTCTTGCCTGGCAGTGAGGCATAGCAGGCTTGGGGCAATCATAATCGATTGCAATTGATTACACATTTTGAAGTAGTTGTAATCGCAATCGATTACTTTTGTGAAAATCGCATGGTAATTGCAATCGTAATCATTTACAATGGCAAAGTAATAGCAATCATTGTTTCATTTCTGATTACACTGAAGTTGAATTGAACAAAGAAGTAAAGTTACTAAACAATTTTTTCAGTGCTTGGTTCTTCCGTTGGAATGACAAAAATTGCAACAGAAAATGTTAGAAACAAAATGTAGTTAATTAGATAGGTTTTTATGCCTCAACCTGTATACTTCCAGGCTTATCTAGAGCAATGTCCATGGCCTTTTTTCCAGTTGTGGGCACTGGATTGTTTTGTCGACTACATTGCTTATGTGGAAACAAAATGTTATCACCATTGCTTTCAGAGGTGGCATCAAAATTGGTAAGCTATGCCTCAGGCTTGGGGCGATTACATTGCAATGTAATCGCAATCATAATCAATTACTTTCAATTTTAGCTGTAATCGTAATCATAAAATATGAAGTAATCACAATCGTAATCCATTACATTGAGATGTAATCGCCCCAAGCCTGAGGCCTAGCTTGCCAATTATGATGTCACCTCTGAAAGCACTCTACTGAGGGAACAGTGCATTTAAAACCAAACTTAATCCAATTCACCTGATATCAAATGTAGTGTAGCCAATTAAAGGATTCTAAATAACCAGTCAATAGAGCAGGTAGAATTCATAATAGGGAATGTAGCTTATTAATGAAAACAATTACTTTAATATGTCTGGTTACAAAGTGAGTGTTTCTTCCTCAAAACAATTCCTTTTTTCTATCTGAAACATTTCATAAAATTTTACAGACTTTGGAAGGGTCTCAACTGGTCAAAAAAAAAAGATCACCCCCACCCAGCAGACTATAGTTTGAGTGCAACTGTCATGACAGACCAGCTGTGCAAATGCCCAAAGCCCACTTTCAAAAAAAAAAGGGGCACCATGTTACTGCTGATGTTGACAAAAAGGTTGGATCCACCTGAAGGGGGAGTTCTGGGTGGTTTTACCTCAAAAAGGCTTACCTAAATTGTCTGATTTTCCTTAATTATCTGCCAAAGATATTAAGACAACAGTTTTTCTAACTGCCAATTGGTTTAACCCCTCCCTTCCCTGGTCCACTGGTCCCCCCCCCCTCAAACATCTATGTTAATGAATACCTGGTCTCATAAGAAACTCTCTCAGTAGATGCAGTCTATATACTACAGCACTTTTTTTTTTTTTTAAAGTAGACTTTTTAATTAAAAGGTTACTCAAATCTATTCTTATCAGCTAATTTGAGTACTGTCTCACCTGTATCTGCTTAATCAAAATGCAGGTATGTTCAGCTCTGTGACATTCTTCACAAAAAATTTTCATTCTGTCTTGGCATATAAATTAATCACTGTACGCATTGATATCTTTTTAATCATTTCTGATACAAAATATTGCCAAGGGGTCGTAGCAAACTTCTCAATTAGTCCTGCCTTTTGACATCAAAATAAAATCAAAGAATAGCTCAAGAGTACACAGCATGCACAGAGAGTGTTCTGAACACACAGTACAAGGTCCTCAAACACTATCTTATGCTATGTGAATGGTAGAACTTACTCCATACATACCTGCAAGCTGTGTGAATGCATCTTTTGCAGTAATCATAAAGATAAGAAACTACTTTGCATGTTTTACAATCAGGGAAATGACAATTTGAAGAGGAATGGTAGGACTTACTCTATACATACCCGCAAGCTGCATGAATGCATCTTTTGCAGTAATCATAAAGATAAGAAACTACTTTGCATGTTTTACGATCAGGGAAATGACAATTTGAAGAGGAATGATCAATACTGTTCAAGGGTTAACATTATATTGCCTTGAAAGATTATAGAGATAATGTGCTCCTTCATACCCAATAAACTAGGATTATATCTGCATATGGGTCGGTATTTTTTTCAGGGAGACACTTGAATCAGTTGGGAGAACTGGAGCTGTCTGGACCAGCTGCCAAAGTGGTGAGGTTTCCCCTTCCCTTTGAAAAATCTAAGGAAGTTCCCCTCCCCTTTCAAACAAGTTGGAAGTTATAAAAAAAATGAAGAACTATCACTCAATTCTACAGAAACCTAAAAATATTATTCAGATTGGACAAGAAATTTGTGTGACAGTGATGCTAAAATTGATGGTGAGTACCCAGCTGAGATTTTGGGAGCTGGGGAGCACTGCCCAGCCCCACCCAGTGTCATGACAACCCTATCTTAAGTAAGAAGACTTTTCAAATACATATTTTGTAGATCCTGAAAGTTATAATGAATATGCTTACCATACATTGCCTGGCTGTCTAGCCAGTCTATCTGCTGGTTTTATTGATGCCATTCTAATCTGCAAATAAAAAAGTTAAGTGGTTATGTGGATATTCTGCATAAAGGCAAATTTTTAGAACAATACAGAATCTATTTCCTATCATTGATAATGATGACTCAACCACATTTAACATTTTTATCGTAAAATTTTCCAAACCCTACAAGGTTTGTAATATGCATCTATCATGAATGCTTCTTAGAGTAAGAGTAGCTGCATAAACATAGTGCTGTGGGATTCTGAAATCCGTTCTTGTATTGTACCTTATCTAGATGACAAATTGAAACCACAACATAATAAAAACATGAAGTCATGGAGATATAAGTTCAAATCTAGTATCTAATGTAACACCATCTTACATCCAGCCCACCATCCATCAGCCAAAATTTTACCAAGGGGCTGGGGAAAATCCCATTTGCCTTGGACCCCTCCCCAGGATAGCAATTAGCAATCCGTGATGATTTCATCAACCCACCAAAAGAGGAAATCTTAGTCATGCCCTTAACAGTACAGTACTGTACCTCACAAAACACAATGGTCCCCAAGACAACTTTTTGCCCATCTGTCATATGATACAGTCTTAACTTTCAGATTATGGTTCTGACAGCTACCTCCCTATTTTAGTTGTCCATAAAGAAACCTGGTTGTCCAAAACATTCTTTACAAGTTTTGCCAAGTACAGTATCTAGTGTGCTGTTACGTAGTTGGAATTCAACAGTGTGTAATGATTGTGATCATATATTATTTGTCTTGTACAATAAAAACATGCAATGTTTGAGCTAGACAAAACACATAATGGATACTGGGAGTCTGAATTAGGCAATGACAGGTTAAAGAATTAATTGCAAAGCAGTCTATAGTCTTGAATGAGATAAAAAAACTAGCTGCTTTATAATTCTTAAAGAAATTGCTTGCCCCTCAACCAACTTTTTACCTTTGAGTGTCCATACAGATTTTTTTTTGTTCAGGACCACGGGACAACTACATAGCACAGTATGAAGACAAGCTCAGTGATATATAAAATACATACATTGTCATTATAATTATGTAAGTCATAAGTTAAGCAAATTCCTCTTTATGGCTGCAAGAGGGAAAAAAACACACACAAAAAAACAAGTACACAGAATTAATAAACCATGGCCACGCTTAATGTCATTTACCTGATTATTGAAAGATGAGGGTCTAAGCTGTGGAAGGCTAGTCAGGTTTGAACCAAGTACTTGACAACTGGGCAACGAACGACGACACAAAAATCTTGTTGTTACAAAAGTAAAGGCTTGCATATCCAGATGCACTGGGACTAAGAAAGCTTTAGAAAGAAGAGGGTATATTGAGTCAATTTATATGGATAACTTATTTATAATTATCATTTTTCATTAACCATTAGTAATTTTCCCCACTCATTGAAAATCATTCAAGACTGGTCTCGAATGCAATTTGAAACCAGTTTCAAATAGTTTTCAGCCAATCAGAATGCAGTAAATTAATACAAGTATTTAGGAATGAAGAATATATCACTGGACAGTTTTATTACACCTTTCACTTCATGGTTTCATAACGCTTGTATAAATGCTTATTATACATTCGGCATAAACGCTGGTGGCAGCAACCAGGACATGGCATGGGGCCATAGAATGTTTTCAGTGTGACATCATACTCCTAATACAGTGAGCCACGCACACAGCACGCACACAGCTAGGCAAGGAATAAAGTCTTTGCATCAATAGTCAGCTGCTTGTCAGCTTGCTGGGTGTGCTACTCAAGGAATTCCTAGGTTTCTATGTAGGAAGTCTGTGGTACTTCCCTACAGGCAGAAATCCCGGAGGATCCCCCACCTTTTGACAGGAGGGGGGAATGGCTTACACAATCAACCCCCCAGAATTTCAAAGGAGTGATGATAAAAATTATATACTACTTGTCATTATTTTTTGTAATGATTTAACATTAATTCCATAAAAGTGAGTTCTCTTGGTCTTCCAAAATAAACATTCCTGAATGCGAAATCTACAAAATCTTCTCTCCAGCTCTCACTGAAATATTAGCTATATACGAGAGCATCTATTAAATATACACACATTGATAGGCAAGGTTCCATCAGAGGGGGGAAAGGGGGGATTTGTCCCCCCCTTTTCATTTCGATAAAAATTAGAAAATTGTCAATATCTTGGTTTCTTACTTAAAAAGACCACACTTTTGCAGCAATGTTTGAAGTTACACAAATAAATGGCATTTAAAACCTTCAAATTGCACCTTACAGGGACCTTGAAGCAAGCTTTTGTCCCCCTGAACCCACTCATAACTTTAGCCTAGGACAGTATCAATTTGGACTTGGGGTTTAGCAGTAATAAATGCCCCCCTTTTTTGTGTTACTGGTGGAATCCCTGATAAGGGCATCCCAGTGAACCCAAGCTACTAGGCCTACTATGCTAAGAAACAATGAACAGCCATACAATATGAGCAGGGAGTTAGTTGGTTGCCACAGAGTCATTAGGCTTTTAACTTTCCCAACACTCCAAAAACCCTGATATTTGAAGTAGAGTGGAGTAGACTGTCCTGTTTCATGATTGGCTCTTGAGAGTTAAGTGTCAAGTCAAGTGTCAAGTCTTTTCCCCAAAAATGTGCAATTAATGAGGAGTAACCTAAAATGTGATGAAAGATACTTTGAAGAGAAATAGGAAGACTGTGATATTTAGCTGTTGCTTCAAAATAAGTTCAGGGGACTGCTCTTGACCTTTAAGGTGCAGGATTAATACATGTCGGCTTAGCTGACAAGTGCATTGGGTCACATGACTTCTGTTACTTACAGCTAGATATGAAGATATAAAAAATTTCTCAGTGTCACTTTTATATCACCACGGAGGTATTACAAAGGTAATGTTTTATTTCATTTGAACATTGAGATGTAACATATTAAAACTTCCAAGGATTTTGCAAAGTAAAAAGATGAAGAACATGACCTTGATTGTCTTACTGCAGGTACCACTTTAATGGCAAGTTCTTATCTTAGATTGGATAGCTGACAGATTCCAACATCTATTAGAATGGAAAAATTATTCTTCCAAAGCACTGTGTAGCCCCTGTCATTGTGAATTACCCAGAGGCATTGACTATCCTGAACACTGGGACCCAAATTTTTTCAAGGGTGTCATACAACTAATTTTGTCTGAAAATGTATTTTAAACCCTTAACAGGTGTATCAGGCACAATGAAATACGGCTGGGCGGTACTGCAAAGCACACAGAACTGGTATTATGGACAGTGCCCGTGGTGTTCAACTCACGTAGGTAAGTTGGGCGGGAAGGAGCCTAAATAGCGCACGGCCATGGACCCTGTAATTCTGTACATTAACACAACTAGGTGTATGATTACATTTATCGCTGTGCAGATCTTTTGCCTTGACTTTATTTACCACAACTCTTTACAGGGATACAGGCACATTCCACATCTTAACTTTTAAAGTGAACAAAATGTATCCAGTCCTGCAGGTTTTTTTTTTTTCTTGCAGGAAGCAAATCTCTTTCAAAGTTCCCTTGAAGGTTCCTTGCAAGGTCCATTTCATCATCTTCAATTTCAGGGGCATCCATTTCTACTCGGATTGTTTCCATTAATTTTAACACAACCTTCACCTAAAGTTTAACTTTTGAAAAAGTATAACTAGCTAGAAGGTGTCTATTCCTGCCCAGAACACATTCATGAGTTGACTTTTACAGTACCTACAGCATTCAATACATTGTCACAATTCTGGGAAAAACTACGGGTCTTACACAAAACATTCATGTACAATGAAACGTGTTGCTATATCATGTACTGTGCAGTGTTAATTGTGCATGGTTTTTAGGCATTCATACTTTGGTCTACTACCGAAAGGAATGTCACTACCATGAACATTTCGTTGTACATAGGAAAGAGTCAGTGTGGGTATTTACGTACAAAGAGCAACTCCCTGCAAAGACTACTGTACCTTGTTACAGTGAACAGTCAACACACATGTTCATGTGAACAATTGACTGTACAGCGCAGCAGAACTGCGAAGCTTCCCAACATTGAAAAGTTGCTTTGGAAGTTGTGACTTATGTATGATCTTGAAAATGGGAACCTATACTTATGATTTTATGGGGCATAAAGAGTCACAGGGAAATTTTATATAGAACTACAGGAGAAACTACAGTACCAAACCATAGTACCAAAATAGTACCAATATGGGTTGTTTGTTTTCCCCTGGGATAAAGAATTTGTGGTCTGTGACCTGTCCGTGCTCTGTTGAACAGTGCATACTATATATAATATTGTGTAATGTGTAGGTTGACATACAGTGATATTACGGAAGAAAGAGGCGATATTAATTTCATTCAGTTTCGACCTGAGTATTGATGTTTGTGTAAAATGTTTAATCAGCACACATCCCACCCCAGTTATTTTTGTTGGGAATTAAAATGAGTACCAGAAATATTTTTGAGTACCAGTAATTTTTTCAAGAACCAATATTAGTAACACACCAAATATCTTCCGTATTTTAACTACACATGCCACCAGTACCAAGAAACCGAAGAGTGACTTTAGAGATAAAGAGTCACTTAAGGGCAGATCTCATTAAACTAACTGGCAGTTATTGTAAAGTCAATGATGTCTTCCCTGTTCCCAACTGCACATACTGGCCAGTTAGATAAATGACCCTCCCCTAAACCCTACGTTCTCATCCATTAGTTATGTCCATCAATGCACTAAGTGTTGAATTGTAACTTGCTATAAATGAATAGCAACATACTGTAACCATAGTCCTGGGAATGAATTATTCCCTCATTTACATTTCTATTGGGTGACATTCAACCTCCATTGTCAGGATACTGTATATATTTTAATTTTAGGCAGTCAGTTATACATGTCCACTGGTAGGCCTTGGAATGTGTCTTTGAAAGTCCAGGAGCATGAAATATCTGAAAATGGCAATTCTCAGCATGCAGTATTAAAGGACCAATCCTCTCACCCCAAACTACAATTCTTGTAGGGTTTACTGAAATTCTCAATTGGCTCAGCTCTTTGATTGACAGTTTATTCAAACAATGCAGAGTACCTTGAAGCTTATATTACACAACATGAACTGTACTAGGAGTGTTTTGATTATACACATTGAGCTTTTTTATACTCACCCTAAAGCAATAAACTGGGATTGTGTCTAGATGAGGATGAATTTCATACAATTGTGGGAGAGGCTTTAGGTAAGAAGGTAAGGAGAATTCGTATTGATTTGGGTGAGAGAACTGGGCCTTTAAGGCTCTAGAAGTGTCATTTCCATGCAGCAATCTAGATGCATTTTTATAAAAAAAAAAATTTAAAATACTCCTGTACAAAACCAATGGTAGCTCTCTGCATCAGTTCTCTCCCAGTCAATCCCATTCTTGAAAGAAAGACCCAGTCTTGGTGTTAATTTACCACACAACCAAGCTTATTTCCCAATGATAAGCTTTTTTTACCCTACAAGCTCAAGGTAAGAAACGCTTCAATTCTTTTAAGAGTCTGGAAATGCCATTTCTGGTTGTCTGGGGTCATGATTTTTTTCAAAAGTTTTTGTATGCTCTGTGCTAACCCATAGTGACCCTCCCTTCAAATAGTCTTCTGGACAACTACCAAGTGCTTTTCATACCCCTCCCCCCCCCAAATGTTTCTTTCACAATGCCTCTGCATGCAACTACAGTACTACTCACCTTCAAGTTGGCTGCATCAAAGACCTACTGGCATGTACAAAACTTGGGAAAATTGAAATGTGCCATGTTTTCTAATAGCACCCCTGGGCCCCTACTGGGGCATTGCCCCTGGACCCCACCAGTGGCCCCTGAAATGGGCCCCTGGACCCCACACCTTTAGAAGGTGCACACTGTCTCATCCCCCAAGTTCCAAATCTCTTTCCCTAATTGCACATTTTGCCAAGGGGTGGCATGGGGCTAGTGATATAGATGAAAAGAAACACTCTATAGACCAGAGATGGTGAAGTTGAGAGTACACTACTAAAACTAGCTTACAAAAATTTAAACTAATGTGTTGATACTGTAAATAATGTTTACATACTGAAGCCTCCTACAAAAACACTTCACAAAAAAAATGACCTGCAAATCCACTTATGCCTAGGCTTATGTAATTTATGACCCCAAAGGGATTTTTCAAAAATTTTCCAAGAGTCCATACACTAGCATCTTATTTTAAGAATGACACAACATGTACAACTTGGTACATTATTTAGGGCCATGGATTTTTTTAAAAATATTGTACTGAAGTCCATTGATTGCCTATACTGTAGCTTTCAGGATATATTTGAAAGTGGAGTCAAAGTCGCAGTGGCAGCATGCCCAGCTGTCAAGATATTTCAAAATGGAGTCGGAGTCAAGTAAATTTGGCTTGCACCCTCTAATTTACTTTGAAGTACAGTGGTCCTTGAACAGGACTCTACAGTATGCTAAATTCACTTTGTTTCACTTGGCTCTAGAGTCCTCGGCCACAGCTATTGCATGAGAGATCCTGATGTTATGGCTGTGTACATAGTGCTTATTTCCACTTTTTGAGTTTTCCTGGAACAAATTTCAGAATTTCCTTATATTTTGTCCCATTTTCATGTCAACAGATTTGAAAATAATTTTCCACATTGTTGATATGATGAATTCCTCCAATTGTACACATTTTTTCTCCAAAGTCCAAAAACTTAAACAAAATAAGACATTTTAAATCACTTTTGCATTGCTACTCTGCATGTGATTTTTTACACTCACACAGTACTCTGTCATGTGACTGCTTCAGCAAGCCGATGCAGGCAGATTGTGTGCTTCAGTCTTGTAATTGACGTAGCGCTACTGACAGTTTCAAACTTGTTCAAATTTGCACCATCTTGCTTGCCTCCATTTGAAATAAAAGACCGGTCAAGAAAGTTGAATGTTAACTTATGACAAAGATCATTCATGGCAAGGATGGTAAATATAGGTGCATCTTTGCGACTGTGATTAGTTGAGGAGTTTCGTGCTGTGCTCATCACTAACACCGTCATGCTTTCATGTGCAAGGACATGTATGGAGCAGGTCCTACCATTAAGCGTAGTACATGGTCCTGTCCAAGGACTGACTTGCTTGAACAAACTTGATTCTGACTCCACTGTTGGGTTGATCGGTGATCACTTCACAGCACCCTGTTGGATGACCCAATTCTAAACGTTCGCAAATCATCTGTCAGCTATTTTACATTGAAAACAATGCCTACAGTGGGTTTGAATACAAAAACGGTTTGTTGTACACAGTCACGGTGTCGTAAATATGTGCTCTTCTGTGTAGCAATAGTCCACCAATAGATTAAGACACTAGCCCACATGCCAATCTTCTGGATAGAAATGCACAGTACTGACTACACATCTCACATATATGAATGTAGTTACAACTGTTTCCACAAAAACCAGCAATTGCGTACTTCATTTACCAGAAATACAGCTACATTTGTCAATCACGATCATGGCAGCCAGTTCATGGCAGGTTCAACAGCTGAGCGACAACTAAGGTTCCTGGCTTTGCCTGGAACCAAAAAGGAGGCTTAGTGAACTAAGTAAATCATTCATAAATATTCACACAAATACACATCACTGTTTTGCATTGCAAAATAACACAATTCAGAAATGATCACTGCGACTACCACTGTGCCTCCACTCAAAAGTTGAGGCTCGGTGAACGTAGTAAATTCTTCACAAATATTCAAACAAATAATTTTAGTTCATAGTAAATTCTTCAAAAATTGTACACACAATCGTACTGGGAAAGAAGACATGTTACTGTAGGTTGTTCTCAAAATAGCATTCAATTGTCTAAAATGACATTCACCCCCTCTTTTTTCAAAAGCTGTTTCTTGTAGTGTTCGACCGATCATCTGTTAAGTAATCAGCATCAGGCCGATTATTCCGTTATCGGTAAATAATCGACATCGGTAAAATTCTGCCATTCAACCGATCACAACCACCGATTATTTGCAAACTGGAAAAAGGGGCTTAATATACTTGAAACTTGCTCTTAATTTCGGTAAAACTCCTGTAAATACTCAATCCTTTAACTTCCCGCCAAAACGGGTTGCACTGATAATCACAAACGTATAAATTTTACCCCAGCCATGGGAATGATCGTTTGATGTTTTCCGCTATAACCCGGTAGTATTACTTGGAATTCGATTTAGAAGTGCATTCAAGGTGTATTTCTTGCTGTCTTGCAGAAAGCGCCGCGTAAGTTGCTGTACAAACTGTTCTGCACAAAACACATAGTACAGACTATCCAGCTGCAGTGTTTCACCGTTTTTTCAAATCCCCCAAGCTTTGCATACATATCTGTGCACGTTTTGTACACTTAACACCTAGAATCTTGTTAAGTTCGGTGGTTATTACCTTGCATAAATTAAGCCATTCCCAGCATTCCTTCCATAATGTTATTTACAGTAGGATTTAAACAATGTTGTCATACGACGTCATTACAAACGAAAAGAGTACGTAATGCACGTGGTCTCTTGCAGCAAACTTCTTGGCCCACGCATGCACAAGACTGACGTGCTTGTCCGTTTTCACCGCCAAACAAGGCATAATATTTTGCTCGGTTGCATCATATGCAAAAAAACCATTGCAAAATTTAAACTGGCCCCTGCTTCGTGATTGGTTCATTTGCTAGATTCTAAGCAGCCAATCACAACTGGCGCCTTCGCCTATGTGATTTAGTGTGTGAAAATACTCTGTCTCGAGACAAATTTTCCCGCTGAGTTTGTGTTACGACGATCGCGCTTGTAATGCCGGCTAGCGAAGCCGGGCGAGCCCCGTGCTAAATTCACCTAGAAGCGGCATCGCAAATCTCTGCGTACATGGATTTTTCGGGGATCGGACTTACGTGCATTTCAGTTGCAGATTCTTTTTAAACAAGACGGACGTTTTGGACGAGGACTGCTAAAAATGTACCGGGAAATTTATATCCAAAGGAGCCATAAGATACATTATACGGGTGCCCAGAACTGCTCAGATTATCATGATTGGGTTCGTTAAAGCGGGAGAGTAGCTACAGTACATTAACGCAACTATAACCAAGTACAGTAAAAGAATGCAGTGTTCCGACATGATTGGGGGATGAAAACTAGACAGAGCATGATGTTGGCCTTAGAACTAAATTATCAAAGGGCATGTAACATCGACTGCAAACAATTGTACAGTACTAAGGGTTGATTTGTATCTCCACTTTTGAAGTGAAAATATTTCACCTACAAAAATGATATCCCGTTCGTGAAGCAAACCGAACTATTCCCAATATATTCCATCCTGAACTGGTTATGGTAATACAATATGCACGAAGCAAGGGGCACGTAATAAAGTGACAAACATGTGACTTCCCTCTTTCTACTGTAATAATCGGTGATCGGTAATCGGCATCGGGCCGATAGTTAAATAATCGGTAATCGGGTATTACCGATTATAGCACAATCGGTCGAACACTTGTTTCTTGCGTTAGGTGCAAGGTTACCGGTCATTTCCCCCCCCCCTTTGCCAGTTCGCCCTCAACCAGTTTACCAAAGTCGTTTCGCCCCCTTGCCAGTTCCACCCATAGTGGAAGTCGTTTTGCCCCCAACGAGGAGGTCTTTTGCCCCCAAATAGTTCAAATAAATATAACACAAAATATGATGGGCGAACTTTTACACAAAGCACATGAACGATGAAATAACGATAACGCACTGTATAGAAAGCGTACATCACTCTCTCTAGGCCTACTATCAACTCAAATAGGACTCAGCAATTGCGCACGAGCGTACGGTAACATTATGGCCGGTTAGTAAAAATGAACAACTTGTTTCACCTTTAAAAATGAACTCAGTCTAATCATGAAGGAGAATTAAATAAGAAACTTCACTTCATCATCATTATCATCATCATGATCAAGACAGACGTTGTTGGCCAACGGCCATTTCGCTTCACTAGATAATCCAATTTGCTAAATCTCAGCTTTATAACTTCATGTACATCGTTTTTTTCTAAAACATTCCCTTGTTGGAAGGGGACCTGCTTCAGAAAGGTTAGGGTAATAGGGGGAGAACTGGTAGGTCTTAGGGGCGAACTGGCAGGACTTAGGGGGTGAACTGGTTTATGCTTGGGGCAAACTGGTTTGGGGCTAACTGGCAAGGTGGCGAAACTACCGGCTACCCTGGTGGGGTACTCTATACTTAACTCCTGATTTACACAGAATGACCTAGGCCTAACCTGTAACTGTTGGCTAGCTGTCAACTTTACTGTCCTCATTGCCATGGCAAGATGATTGATTCTCTCATAAACCATTAGGCCTAGGGGTAGAGGCACCAGTATTCAACCCCCCTCCAGTATTCAACCCCCTAAGATATAATTCTTCTTTTTTCAGTGAACTAAGGTTCCATCCAACATAAAAATTATACCAAAGGTGAAAACAACTTCTCTGCTTAATTGCCATCCACTTCTTTGAAACTGATTTGCAGTTAAATATCTTTTGGAGATATTTGTATGCAAGAATTTGGGGAATTTTTTTGAAAATAGCTATTCTTAAAAGGTCATGTAAGGCAAGATGGTTAAAATCAAAGGAATGTAATTTCCTGTCATCCATTTAAAAAGAGACTGGTTTAAGAAATAATGAAATGTCATGGCTAATATTTCATCATTGTAGCAATTAATAAACAAATTTTAGGACCATAGTGAAATTACTGAAAATTTGGAGGGATTTTTTTAAAGGGTTGAATACTGGTGCCGCAATCTTTATCTGCTACCCAGTATTCAACCCCCCGGTATATTTATGGAACCAAAGATGTTGTGAATGAAATCCAGTAGGATTTTCGGGTCATTCCTCAAAGAAGTCCACTAATGTTTAGTTATTTAGCATAGTTCTGTAAAAATATTCTGGGTCTTTTAGAAAATATTGTAGAATCAATAATTTTGCACTGAAATGTGTGTTATTTGCCCCTACTGACCTAATAAAAGCAAACGGACATAGCAGCAAGGTGGAATT
The DNA here is from genome assembly GCA_037179385.1 of Holothuria scabra. Lineage (NCBI taxonomy): Eukaryota > Metazoa > Echinodermata > Holothuroidea > Aspidochirotida > Holothuriidae > Holothuria > Holothuria scabra. Next base: position 32,947,007 of record CM074185.1, on the reverse strand, counting down.
TCCCTCTAAATTGCATCAAAAAGTTGTTCAAGAATCAAATACTGAACAAAAGTAATGAAGGCAATTTATATTTCCATCCTGTTAACATTTTATCTATATTGTACTTTATGGAATAATTTTTTTGGGTATAATGATCGGGGGTTGAATACTGAACCCCTAGATTGAATACTAGTGACAGGGGGTTGAATACTAGGTAGGCAAATCCCAACTTTTATGGTGAGCTATTTCTGAAAGGAAAGACTAAATCCAATATTTTTTTATGGTTACATGTTAGCCATCATAACATCTTACAAAAACATTTTGAGCCATATGATTCCACTTTACCTGGGAGGAAAAATTTCAAGAAATTCCTTAAAGGGTTGAATACTGGTTCCTCTACACCTACCTAGGCTAGTGTCTGAACACTTGACCTCATCTAGGCTAGGCCTAAGGCCTACATTGTAAGCTAAATTTTTGAGAATAAAACAATGTAATGAATGACAAATGCCTAAATTTGCCCATGCCCAACGTTACGTACGTTCCTTCAGGCTCAAGAGATTTGCAGCTAGGGCCTAACGTAGTACCGTTAGCCTATTTCATTTGTTGTAGCTCGCCTACGGTATGCCTAGGCCTACACGTAGCTAACGTTAGGTCTACCGAATGAAAGTTCAGGCACACTCACCCCCTTCAGAAATTTAGAAATTAAAGCCAACAACGTCAGGCTACGCCGTAATTCTACGTAAACTTCGGCTCAATTCAAGATGTCATATGTTCAGATAATGCCGGTACAGGCTAGCCTAGTAGTATGCCTATTTTTATTCAGTTGGTCATGGCCTAAGTTACCGGACAGTTCTTGGACTAACGTTAGTTACTGGACACTTTGTGGTAGCGTCTTACTCTTGGTACTATAAGGCTAGTCTTATAATCTTACGGAGTCTTACCTGCCTGCCCAGTGCTGAAGCTAGGTTAGAATGTGAGCCTCAGACAGAGTTGACAACTTTCACCATTGACTGATTGGTATCGAGCCAAGAAAATGTGTACGTAGATCATGCCTGCGTAACTTACCATTGTAGACGTTCGTCTCATTGCAATTCTACAGGCTTTAATTAGCTAGCTAAACCTCAGGTCCGTTTCTCTCCACAAACACAATTACTATTTCCCATTGGTTATTACCGGACACACCTCCTTGGTTTGCGCGAAGGAGTCTAATCAGGCCGAGGTCCTCAGCAAATTTAGAGTTCACATCTGAAGGAAGTGTCTTATCTGTATCTCGTTGTATTATTCAACCATTACCATTACCAGAAGTCTACCATACTCCTTTCAAAGTTGGACTAACATTATGGGGACAACAGCCCCCCAGAGAAAAATGAGGGGGCGCAAGCATGCTTCTGCCCCTCCATTTCCCGGGTCAACCCCAGTTTTTTCATACATCCAGATTTCAAAATAAGCAAAATTTCTGGCGCGCTTCGCAAAATATAAAATCCATTAGGTCTCGCTCATAAATCAGTTTAGTAAACTCTTCCCAGCTCTGGAAATGACAAAATCGAATATTTACCATATGTGACACCACATCATCAAGAGACACCGATAGCTATATACTTTTGTAAACTGTCTTTCATGGAACTCCAATTTTTTTTTTTTCAATGAAAGCTCTGATTTATAAGTTTGGGAAACTTTTGAAATGTCATCGGAGAGTGTCAGTTCGTAGGCCTTAGATAACATGAAAAGGTGACTTTCCTTTTTGGAGAATTATAAAACTGATAAATTTTCTTCAAGTCAGGTCTGCCTCATGACTGGCTCACTAAAGCCAAGGGGAGATGGAGGTCTCTAGCAGGCAGAGTAAGGCTACCCTCAGTGGCTGCACTACAGGAGGTCTTTCCTTTTCCCAAGGAGCATCAAACCTAATGCCCTCCTTACACTTTCATGCTCATAGACAGGTCTTTAAATAGGTTAGTTGTTACCCTCCAGGAAGTCAGACTGGACCTCATGGCCTTGACAATTGCCAAACTCCTACAACTGTTCTAGCAGCCTAGTTCAAGGCATTACAACTCAAATAGCTACACAACCATCCAAGCAAACAAGGACTACTGTAAACACACCTTTTTTCCTTGCACTACCAGAAATTGACGTCTTTGTCACCAAGTTTATTTCTGACCTTTGTCCAGGATATCAAGTTCTCTGCCTTGAGGTTCCTCAGACAGGAGGATTAACTCTTCTCAAGAGCACCAGTCCCACGAGTGTTCGACTCCACCTGAAATATTGCACAGTATAATTGATCCAGATCCAGGGTGCATGAGATAGGGGGTATTTTCCCCTTGGCCTTAGATTTTCCCTTGTTCTACCCCCAAGTCAACTCAGTTAGGGGTCAGGATCAACCCCAAAAATAGATCACATACCCTGCTGTGACTCAGTTTTTCTCCCAGAGATATTCTAAAACCTCAGAGCTTCCTTGGGTATAGAGATCAGAAATTTGGCAGCCAAAACATTCTTCATAAACTTAAAGGCCCAGTTCTCTCACCCTAAACAGTACCAATTCTCCTAACCTTCTTAGTGAAGCCCCCCTTCCACACTTGTCTGAAATTCATCCTCATCCAGACACAATCTCTGTTTATTGCTTCAGGGTGAGTATAGAAAACTCAATTTATAAAATCAAAACACTCTCAGTACCATTCATGCTGTGTAATATAAGCTTTGGCACTCTGCATTGTTTGAATTAGCTGTCAATCAAAGAGCTGAGCCAATTGAGAATTTTGGTACCCAGGTACCAAAATTGTAGTTTGGGGTGAGAGGTTTGGCCCTTTAAAGAAATCACAGAAATCACTTTGTGACAATTATCTTTTATATCTTCTGCTTTATGCATATCAGCACTGTGGAGAGGGGCACATGTACTGAAGCCGAGTTTTACTGGGAGGGGGTGGCAGTTGCCTTCAATAAATTTTCTCAAAATAATTTTGATTGACCACAAGTATTTATCCTACCATTCAGATCCATTCCAATTCTGCATCAGAACACTAAAACACAACAGCAATTTTTCATATGCATTTTATTTTACTCATTAAACAAAATATAGCTTTCAGCAGAACAGAATTCCTATTAATAATAAATAATACAATTCTTATATATTTACCGCCCAAATCTATGCTTTATACTCCCTTGTTCATTTTCTCCTTCAACTCTTAATATTTCAACCATCGACAAACTGTATAAACAAAGTCAGTCTCTTCATCTATGAAGAGAAAAGCTCCACTGATACCCAATGCTAATATGGAACATTTCAGGCTAGGAATTACGAGACACCACTGGTGACTGTCCACAACAGGGTCACAGCCAAAGGAGGGGTGGGGAGAGGGTTTTTTTGAAACCCCCATGAATCAAGATTGAAACACAAAATAATAGGCAAAATGGCAAAAGAGTAGTAACTTGTAATCTATATTATGTTCTAGGTATAAATACTCCACTATTCTGCATTTGAAGACCTAAAGACCAATTTTTGGCACTTCCTTACCCCTATCACACTTGAAACAACCCTGGCTTAATGCTGCCATCTACACATTCACACATTTAATCCAATGTCAAAGTAGATGTGTATTACAATGTCCAAGGACAAATGTATGACTTTGATGACATCCTTTTTTTTTACTTTGGATGACAAACTGACAAGGAGAAAGCTATCAGAAAGCTTTCCCACTTTACCCATACTATATTTTTCAACACATATGGTTGAAGTTCCAACTTCTCACTTCATGCTTTTCACACATATGTTCCAAGCACTTACAAACTGTGTCATAAAAACTGGTCCACAGAAACTGACAAATCTTAGCATTAACTTTATTGTCCAATCCTTGAGAAATCATCCAAAGTTGGGCATTCAATTGCCAGTTTCAAAAAAAAATCATCAATTAACTGACCTCATTTTTAGTTTTGTTTTACCTATTTCTTCATACATCATTTGTTTGGTTCCTTCTTTTGAGTAAAACTTTAAAACAATCTATATAGCCAAATTAAAACTTTCCCTGCCAGGCAAAACTATCAATGCAAACTTAATATAAACTGAACAGTTTAATTTGCCTGTCTGGAAATCATGAAAGCAGGCTTTCACAGTTTGTGTATATTGGCATTCTAAAAATATTGTGAAACCTTCATTAAATCCAACCTGGCTTACTATATCAGGAAACCATGATACCTGCTTCTACAGTTTGTGAAACAAATATTGGCATTCTAAAAATATCGTGAAACCTTCATTTCATCCAATAAGGCTTATTATATCAGGCAAAATTTTCAATCTCAAATATAACCATGATAGGAAAAAAACTGCTGCTTGGCAAAAACCTCTCTAGAGTGGTGTTGCCAGATGGGACACCATTAAAGGCCTAATCCTCTCACCACAAACCATTCTAATCCTCCTAACCCAGCTTATTTTAACCCTTTACCGTTGTTCCGATCCTTTTGGACCCAGATGGAGAGCACGGCTATAACCCATCTTTACTGTTCCACGCGGAGCCTGAAACTGCGAGTAGCTACCCGAAAATTCGGCCACAACAACAAGAGAGACAATAGTTTAAGGTCACAGGGTCAGTAGCCTACCGAGGCTAATGCGGGGCGAACTCCTGAGGCGCGCAAATATGCCCCAATTGAAGCACAACTGTAAAGCGTTAATCTAAAGTATTTGCACCACAGGGCCGTGCACACAGGCAGAGACGGCGGCATCAGATTTGCTGTAAACACACTCCACAGGCTTTTTTTAACCCTTTACCATTGTTTGGGTCTTTTTGGACCCAGACAGAGAGCGCTGCTGTCACCCATCTTTAATCCATGCAGAGCTCGAAAGTAGGAGGAGCTACCCGAAAATTTGGCCACAACAACGAGAGAGACAATAGTTTAAGGTCACAGGGTCAATAGCCTACGGAAGTTGATGCGGGGCATGCTACATTCACTTTTCCCCCCACTCCCGACGCGCGCAAATATGGACCGATTGGAGCACAACTGTAAAGGGTTAAACCACTCCCACAACTGTCTAAACTTCATCAGCATTAGACACAACCTTGGTTTATTGCTTCATGGTGAGTATATGAGACCTTTGCCATTTTTTGTCAATCAAAGAGCTGAGTCAATTGAGAATGTCTGTGGACTACTACAAAAATTGTAGTTTGGGGTGACAAGATAAGCCCTTTACTAGAGCAAATCTGAATCTTTAAGTAAAAAATCCTGACATGTAAGCTTTACATATTTGAAAGGTCAAACTAAATGGTTTTGAAGACATTGTCCACAAGAAAAATTCATTCACTTTCAAAATATGAAGAAAGATTTTCTCTTTTAGAATGTGAAAAATGTATCTCAGTAGCATAGAGTGTTATGAAGGTACTAATTTTTGTAATAATGAACCACATGAAGATTTATGGATAATAAACCATAAATTTATATGGCATGAATCTCACCCACCACTGGTTTTACCTACTTGCTTACAACTTGTTGAAAGCAAATATCAAGGGGTATACCTCCCACTAACTTTTCCTCAACAAGGCCAAGTTGTTCTTTGATCTGATGTTTCAAAAAAAAAGTACTTAGTTCTCTTTGTCTATATGTACCCTTATAGAATTGTGTATCAAAGCATGGGGTGATGGTGGAGGTGTAAATAAAACCCATTGGGTAACATTGGAACTGTAAACAAACAATGGGGTAAACAAAATGAATGCAAGAAAACACAGGAAAATTGAACTTTAGTTTGTGACACAAGGGAAGATGCATTACATGGATAGCGACTGAGTAAATTCTAAATAAACAGTAAATTGCACAAACTTTATGAAGAAAGGTTGAGCAGGGGGGAATCTAAGGGTATTGGCAATTTTACCACTAATATTAACTGAACATTGTATAAAATTTATATGAGAATGGGAGGGGGGGACTAGTAGACCTGCTTGGCTGAATTAGTTCTCACTAGCATCAATTTAAGAAAGACTGTGGAAAGCAAGAGACTAAAGTATTCCCCTGTAAAAAAAAACATTCTTGGAATGAGCAAGATTTAACTTTTAACTCTTACTCTAAAATATCACTATAAAACCATTGTCATTAAAGACTCATGAAAAAATAACCAACAAAGCTAGCAGGAATGTTTTACCTTTCAACTGGCAACAAAATCCTCCAGGATGTGATGTCATAATTGTGACCAACCGACATGATGACTGTCACAGATGATTAGCAGAGGAAGCCTTCACAGTACACCAAAGCCAAGATACAAAGATAATACAAGAATTTGACTGTTATATACCAAGATGTGCAAGTCAGGAGCTGACAAAATTTTATAGCTGTCCATAGCATCGCCCATTTCCATGTTTGGTTGTCCCAAAGATTTGTAAGAAAAATTTTTTCCATGCGCTGGGTGGCATTACTTTTTTCCTATGAGAGTTGCTTTTCCATCTGACTCCAAACCTGAACCTTCTGGTTTTCCTTAACTTTGCTTGTCATGAGCAGCAAATTTGGGTTCCCTCATACAACTGGCTGACTAGCAAAATTAAGTCCTTATGGGACATACAGTGACATTGGTGAAGGTTTTCTATACAACAGCATACTGCTGTGGCCACAACTTTTGACCATATTGAGTGCCAAAATTCATATCCTTCCATTTATATTTCACCAGAATATGCCAAAACTGTGGTATCCTTCACAGGGCCAAACTTATCAAGAACTGGCTAAGAAGATGTGCCCAACAACTCATTTACAGATTGTAAGAATGCTTTCTCAAATAGTATTAGCCATACTGATTTTCATATTTTCCAAAGACAAACAACAAAATTGCTATGAGAGTCCTAAATCTATGTCTGAAGTTAGTTAGATGACTGAGGTTTTATGGTTTGGTTTCTAACCATTTGGTTTGGCCATAACCTTTTTCCAGTTGTGGCACACTGACCTGTTTTCCCTACTACAATGCTTATGCCCTGCACCGAGCAAAATGGTATGACCAGGCCAGGAGCCAAACTCTAGACTGGTAGCTGAAAATCAGATGCTCTAACCACTTGGCCATACAGTCAGTCTATGTTTGAAGTACGGCGAAAGGCAACAAAATCAACCAATCACAATGTGTATACTGGTCACCGAAAATGTTGTGGTGGACCACTATAATTGCATGGTCCTCCCCATTTATCATGTTCATCCCTCCATGAATGGCATTATGGCACATTGCTCTTGCATATTTCTAAAGTGTGTGCAAAGATTGGCGTCAACTTTGGGCAAGAGCTCTTCACATTCAGGGAATACTAAAAACCAAACATGCTATGCAAGTTTGACTTGGGTAACTTTTGTGTGTAAGCTCTTCTTTTTCATAAATTTGGCATCTGGATATGGAAATATTAAAGCAGTTTTTTTTTTTTTTTTGATCCATTCAGAGTTTATAAAACAATACTAAAGGCCCCCTCATACATCGATCATAGAACCTGTACAACATTTACATGGCAAGAAGTCTCTGTCGAGGATTGTACCCCTGTCAATATTATTTGATCCTCCCATCTGTTGTAGGAGCTGAATTATCTGATGGGCAGTATGCTCCCTTTCTGGAATGTGTTCTGAAGGCACTTGGATGCTATTTGCAGTGCGGTATTGGTCTGACATCGTATTCCCATCACTATCTTCCCCTTCACTGTCTGAAGAAGATGAGGGCCAGTCTTCACCGATATCTGAAGAGTAAAATAAATGAGGACATATGATCTATAAGGACACAAATCACAGGATCTTGGAGTGTGTAAAATGTGTGTGTCAATAACAGCTTGAAGCTTCTGGGGAAGGGAAGACATTTGGAGCCCCTTTGGCTTTTGGCCTACCCAGTGCAGCTTTATGATGTCAGCAGACTGACCAACCACCATCAGCTGCATCAAATTTCATTGAGAGACCGGTACACCTGTCAGCTTGCTCTCCCCAGAAGCATTCTAGCTCTTGTGTGATCAACATCAACTTTTAGTACTACTAGCAAACCCCAACAGGTAGATGCTGAAGTAAGCTACCGGCTTTGCTGAAACCAGCTACCTTTGTGGAAATTTTGCTGAGCCAACTACACCTATTTCTACTAGAAGTCTACAAGTTGAAATCTGAAGCTACTTCAAAAACTACTGGTGTCCCTTTCAAAGCATGTAAAAAGAACCCTATTCGTTCTACCAATACCAACAGTCTTGTGAATCCTGCAGCAGCTGGCAGCTCAACATTACTACTTTACTACGACTGCAGTGTTGAGTGGAGCAATAGTACTGCTTCCTATCAGTATAGGTTTGTTGGGGATGAGTTTGGTACAGAAGGTTCTGCTGTGATTCCATATTGTTTAGGCCGCATTAAGCAACACAACTTTTAGTTCTCGTTTTCCAATGTCTCCATAACCTAGCACCTGATTATCTGTCGAATTTAATTCAGCGGCGCAAATGCCATTATTCTACACGTTCCTCTACTAGTGGCTGTCTACTTCATGTGTCCTTCACGAAAGCTTCAACTTTTGTGACAGATCTTTCAGTGTCGCCAGTCCAAAATTATGGAAAAGCCTCCTGGAGAATGTGAGGGACTGTTCATCTATCTTCCCTTTCAAATCTAAACTTAAAACGCATCTGTTTACTAGAACTTTCAATTAACTGAACTTTCTTTTGTTAGTTTGTGATTTTGATTTACTTGTGTTTGTTCTGGTTGTGAAGCACCAGTGAATGCTTTATTGAGTAGTACTGAGCACTCTATTATATGCAATTAACTTAACTTAAACACAGAACGGAACCAGAGGTGACACTACCCTAACTTTTACCATCGTCTCTCACTCACTAAAGAGCCATCAGCAGAGAACTCAAATATGTACAGAAACAGAGTGGGGGAATTCCCTGTTGATCAGTAGTTTCCTTGCAGGTCTTGTGAATTGAATGCAAGAATTGTGCAATGGCACCCTAACCTATAGAATAAATGCCCCAAAGTAATTTTTACCTTCATGACTACCATTCTCTGAATGGTTATGCCGATTAATGTGATCTTGGTTCTGAACTTCAAAGGCCTCTGGGTGTAGGGAAGGTGGAAACATAGGGGAACCATGACTGAACTGGTACGGATGAAGCTCTTTCTTTTCCTGCAGAAGCTGCATCACAAGATTCTGTAGCTGATTTAATTTATCCTGCATGCTCTCCTTTTCTCTTGCAAGCATTGTTACAAAGCGTTCCCTCTCTTCTTGTCTCCTCTTTAAGAGGTCCCTCTGGTTGTGGTAAAGGGTGATGTATTCTCCTAGACAGTAAAAGATAACAACATCAGTTCATACTGCCACACTTGATATTTACATTTATTAACAACTGAGCAGCTTAAGGAGACCTATTAAATATTATGTTGAGGCAAAAAACCAGGAATGATAAGAATATTGATCACACTTTGAGTGGCCTGTATTTTGTCAAATCTAATTTTCTAGTCTACAGTTACTTGAATTCTTCGGGCCGTATGGTTTCCCCCAATCAATCAATCAATCAATCAAATTTTGAAATTTAAGTTATTACATCATTTTGATTCTAACACTTTGCAGCATGTATGAAGCTTCATATGCACTTTTGATGAGTCTTTTGTCCAATTATTTTACAATTTTTTCTATACCTCTGAATCATATTTAACAGATATTCAAATTACAAATTAAATCATGAATTTGGGCAAGGGTTCTGGCTACTATCTGTCCATCAGGTCAGAGAGTAATAAAAAAAAAAATTACAACTTCCTTTGTAATGGTAGACACTCTTTGAACTATTTTCTGTATCTTGTTCAAAAGGTCTCTGGTATTCTGACATACTTTAATGAAGACAGTCTTGTTTTTCTATTGAAACGTCTGAATGTGAAGGTGTTAGTCACATGTTGCATTGTTCATGTATTTGTTTCAAATGAACTGCTGACCAAACAAAACTGACTTAATATTGAACATCAATATAGCCAGACCATCCCATGGTTTAAGTGATGAAAGACCTCACAGCATGCACCAACCACATAATTGCAATCTATAGAATCTATTTTAATTTTCCACCTGCAATTAGCTAGGTAGATGAGATTTTACAGCAGTTTCTAACCAACTGGTTCAAGTTGGGCCAGCAGCAGCATTTTTTCTACTTGTGGTTCACTGTCTTGTTTTCCCTACTCCATTGCTTACAATGCTGAGCACCAAGCACAATGGCAGTAGGTTCCATTTCTTAAGTATTTGGTACAACCCAGCTAGGAGGCCACCTGCAAAATATCAGTCTTTGTAGTGTTTACAATCAGAGAACACTACACCAATATCATTTCTTTTTCCCCTACAAATTAGATTTTAGCTGCCAATTCCGATTGAGATTCTCATTTTCATTAAACATCACTGAGGGACCGCTGTCTCTACACACCTATCGTCTCTGTTTCGCCTGTTAACTGTAAGTTAACATGTTCCAGTTCTTGACACCTCTCAATAAGATCCACCTTCTCTCTCATAACTTGTGTAAACCTTGCTTGTAACTTCTCCATCGCTAGCTGAAGAGTCTCAAATGCTTCTTGGGTAACTGATTTCTCCTCCATTGGGTCACCATCTGAAATAAAAAAAAATCAGTTTGTCATTTTTATGTGAAACCTTCATTTCTCATACACCAAACAGGGAAAACTTGCCACTCAGGTGAGCAAATGACTTTCCTGGAGATCTTTAGAAGAGCAAAATTCAGGGTGTGCATATACCAAGGAGAGAAAATTATTATCCCTGGAGAGCATCAAGCAGCTCTTTCCATTTTTCTATGAACGAAGTTCTGATAATAAATACGTACACCGATTTTCTGTGACATAATTCCTACAAAAGCTTGGTAAATCCTGACATACTACCAATCAAAGTAGACTTTAGTTCAAGAAAGACCACACCATTTTATTGTAATCACTGGGACAGCGAGTCAGTTAATAGGTTTTTATGGGGTACAGTATTAAAGAGATGTCATACTATATCGTCCCATTGATTCATCTAACTGATTCTGCAGCATTCTTCTCTGTGCCTCTTCTTCAATGAAAGATGTTCTTAAATGGTCTCTTTCTTCTTCCAGCTGTCTTAGTGCGGCAGATAATTCAGCAACCTAGAACAAGGAACAAAAAGCATTTTTGTGTTAATGTAAGCAACACTCACACCCAGGATTGAAAACAGCTATTTAAGGTGATTTTTGAAAATCCCTTTTTCCAAGGTTGGGTCATGAGACGGAGGTTTCCTCAGTGGTCCCCTCCCCTTAAGAGAGTACAAATGAACCCTGTGATACAAACAGTTGTGCTTGATGCTATGCATAGCAAAACCCTAGTGAAGCAATCCAGTGCCAAATAACGACTGTTAAATAAGATCCTGGAAGCTGCTAGATTACACTAGAAGGTGCAAGCTGAGGTGTAAGTAAAACACCAACTTACTAAAACTTGAAGACACTTCTTAGCAACATCAGTAACAAAATAATAAGACAACGGGAACTCACAATGTCTCGAGAGGACTCTTCTCCTGTTTCATTTAATGATGGCCCCTCTTCTCTTCCATCCTCTAACTTTGCAAGATGACTCTTAAGGAGGTGATTTTCTTCAGACAAGGCTCGTAAATTTTCCTGAGAAAGTAACATTCACATGAAAAAATGGAAATGTAAAAATTGCCCTAAATTATTGAAATTGACAAAAAGACATCAGGTACAACAAATTTTGCATCCTGTCATAAATCCCCACTTTGACATTTATTTTGATCTTTCAAACCAATTGGAAGAAATGGTTTTATCAGTAATCTGACTTAAGGTTGCTTTTCCAAAACCCTTGTTTCCAAATTTCTTCTCGAAAATTTGATATTTCTATGATATTGAACACATGAAGCAGCACACATGAAATATTTTATACATTTTAGAATCAACTACACATTTTTAATGTAATTGCAGATGACCTTCACCAGTGCAAAAAATGAATCTGATTAAAAGGAAACATTCACAAAACTATAAAGAGAAGTGTCCCTAGTTATTATCTTGAGATAAAATGTTCACAAACTTAAGGCTAAATGACACACATACTAACAGATACCTTTATGAATACAAGGTTCAAAGACATTCAAAACAGCAACATTCTATGACTTTTCATGACTATCAAGGACTTTGATTGACTTTGCCGAAAACTTTAAAAACCGTCTCATCCCATCTTTCTGTCTGTTTTTTATAAAATAATATTTCTGAACATTGAGAAAATCAGAACATCAAGTCCACTTCTTACAATTCCCTGACTTTTCCAGGACCTTTTCCAAAATTGCTCATTTTCCCTGTCTTCTGGGCCTGGAAATTCAAAATTCAGTTTTCCCTGATTTTTCAGGACCTGTAAAAATCCTGGAGTATGTAGGTTTCTCTTACAATTACAACCACTCAATATGAGGGCCTACCTGAGCTTCTCCTAACTCTTTCTCTAGAGATTCAACGAGAGGTTGTTTAGCAGCATAATGATGAGCCCTGTCAGACATTTGAGCATGTTGTAATAATTCTTTCTTAGTCTCCTGCAACTGACTCTCCAGCTGTGCCACAGCCTCACTTGTACTCTCCAGCTGGAATAAATAATGAGAAAATGTTCCCTTTTGAACCAAAAGATATGGGTTTGTGTATTTAAGTGTTGTTACAATTGTTGCTCTGGAAACGAACTCACAAACCTATCTACAAAACTTCTTGGTTGGTTTTCACAAAGGCGAAAGTCCTCAAACATTATGCATAACTATATGCAAGGTCAAATTTTCTGTAGAGCAAAATAAGCCTATCAGGACATCCAAGGGCACACTCTACTAGGTGAGCTGTGTGCCATCTTGGTCTGAGCATGCAACCATTGCAAAACTGTGCACATTATTTTCATACAGTTTGAATGGCCTGACAATGTGTTGCAACCACTCATCTCCAAGGTTCATTGGACCATGGGCCTTTCTTGCAGTTAGGAAGCATGCCTTTACTAACTGCATACGTTACGCAAATGTTCGTGAACCACACCACTCAAGCTACCCCAGTCTCCAAATAGTATAGTTTCCATTAGTTCGATGGCACTACCATAGGACAGGTAAAATTCTGTATGAAGGGTCTTAAAGCTGGCAACATTGGCTAGAATTAGACAAGGATTTAGCTTCTTAGCTTGTGTCTGTGACTGTGTTAACATGTAATAGTAAATAAAACCCTGGTCAGATTTGTACAAAATTGCCAATTTCTCAGAACGCAGTCCAAGGTCCAGCATTTTCAACATGTTTTACATGTACGTATTAACATCATTTCTCTCCTATTGCCCAGATTTCCCCCAAATAATAAACTTTCCTTACAAGGAGCTTCCAAACCTCCTTTTCCATCCATGTCCAGCATTGTGACTGTTAGTTCCTGGGAAATCCTTCCCCCAAAAAGACAAGGTCGCCAAAGTCAAATCTCCTCACCCCTAACAGTTCCAATTCTCTCAACCTATTACTTAAGCTACAGCCTACCTGAAATTTCTCTTTGTGCAGAAACAATTCTCTTTTGTTGCCTAAGGGCATATAATGCTAAATACACATTATCCTCCTGTGTAATGGAAACACTCTGTGCATGGTAAGTCTCTTTTGAATGAGATGGCAATCAACAAGTAGGAAGAATTGTGAATTTTTAACTCCCCTTACAAAAATAAAGTTTGGGTTGATAAGTACTCATCGTTAACCACTTTGAGTGACCCACATTGATCATAACATTTCACTCCTTGGGGTGCCACCTGTTGCTTCCTTATACATGGCCAAGAAGTTAGAGCTTTTGACTTGCAGCCAGGAGGTCTGGAGTTCAATTCCTAGCCAGGTCATAGCAATGACTTAAAAAGGAACCTGTCACAGCACTTGGTGTTCTGCATATGCAATAGAGTAGGGAAAACAAATTAGTGAGCCACAATAAGGGAAAAACACCATGTCCGACCAGACTTAAACCACATGGTCAGAAACTAGGCCATAAAACCTCTTCTCATTAACTCACCTGTTGTTTCCCTTGTTCCAGATCCTGAATTCTCTCCTCCAGCTGTTGCTTCAGTTCATCTGTCCGATGTTGTTCTGACTGCAGTGTTGTCGTCAAATTCATGTTGTCCTCACTCTGGGTAAACAAAATTAACAACCATTCACTACATATTGCAGACCAATTCAGCATCGCCACTCTTAGCAATGTTTGGCCTCCTTTGGCTTTCTTAAACAATCCTCCTGCCCATTTCTGTATCATTTAGTCAATGTTTAAAAACCAGCATAGCTGTCTTTAACCTTTGGGACAACTTTATATTACAACTGTCCACATTATATTGGTTAAATTCTTTCACTCTCTTAACTCTGGTTTAAACTCTTTTATGCTGTTTGAAGAGTTAGATTTGGTGAATACAATACTTTAAAGGTATCTTATATCTTTTGGGCACAAGTTTTTGTACTCCCACTGATATAGATAACTGTGATCCAACATAAAGAATTAGAATTTTTTTAAGTCCTCACTTACTTTTGAGTAGGTTCATTTGCAGTGCAGTTTAATGCAAAATTGTTCTCTAGTTTTATATTTATTTTGCAATTCTTGTTTAACTTCTTGGTTCCAAGTGACCTCTCTGTTTCAAGCAAGGATTTTGGTGGTCCCTGTCTGTTTCTTCAAAGTTGTTGGATTTTTACTTATTTTCTTGAGAATTTTTTTTTTGCATGGAACATAAAACCAAAACCTTGATACTACCTTCTACACAGATTTGGCAGCTTCACATACAACATATCACATTTCTATACAGTACATTCATACAAGCACATGAAAATCTCTAAGCTGTGTATGAATTAACGACTTTCAATTTCCCATCCATTAACATAAATGAGTGTTGTAGTGACAGTTGACAGCACTGGGTACTAGGGCTGTCAATTTACGATTAGTGAACTAAACGTTTAATCCCATCTTTTTGCGATTTCTCGACGATTAATCGCATTTGCGTTTGCATAACCAACCCGTGTAGTAACGTGTAGATATCGGTAATAGACCTGCACTGTACATATATGTGTGTGTATCCGTAGTATAGTAATTCGCAATCGCTCGCCAATACTGAGTTAGCGTTAATACAACGCACAGGTCCCCCTTTATCTTTAGTAACAAAACATTTCATGCGAAGCAATTTTTTAGAGAATTGCTTCCATTGGTGGTTGATATAGATCGTTACTCCACACACCAGTAGCTAGATGAAGTTTCAGTATTTCAAAGCAACGATCGTTCACAAAGTATAGGCTAGGCCACAATACAGTTTCCACGGCGAAAGTAGCCGACGAGCCCCCTATGCAGACAGCTGCAGGACCGACTACGATATATTTAATTTTGACACTTGCCCAATCTACCCATTTGTTTCATTTCTAATTCCCCCCCCCAAAAAAAAAATAGTGTGGCTTGAAGCCACGACAAAAACTAGGCCTAGAGCCTAGCCACCTAAGTTTACAGTACAAAATGTAACGTTAGAGCTAACAATAATAGGTTACGATTAAATCTAGACATTGTAGTTTTCACCAGTCATTTTATGTTTTAAGTTACTGCCTGTACTGTGTAAATAGCCATACATACGTACGTTCGCAGCACATAAACAAGACCCGCTAGCTGCTAGCTACATGCACAGTGTAATATATATACATGCCTTCAGCTGGCTGATCGGCTCGCTCGGCGTGTATTGTTAAAAGTGGGGAATCCCCAAACTTTTAAAGAAGCCGCTTCATTCATAAACGCAAGCAGCCAATAAGCGAGTATGATTCTTTGTAACAGAAGTTCGTTCGATGTACAGCACGAAGCAGCGGTGTAAAAACGATTTTCAGTGGACTGCTACCGTGTGCAACTGCTGATATGTACGCTCTTGGTCTTGATAAACAGCGATCGAAATTTTTTTGAAACTTTTTCCAGTTTAACACTCCTACATGATACAAGGACAGGAATAACATGGTTAGAAAGCTGAACTTGTAGTTTTTTTAAATTTGTTGATTTCAAGTTGAAATTTCGGGAGACGTACGCCAGTAGCGAATTGACAAGTGGCTGTTGAAATTGAACTATTACGGGGAAGTGCACAATGGCGCACAGGGTACTTAAAAGACACTGTGGTGTATGCATACGTTTAGTGCTTTCAAATTTCATTGTAACTTATGTTCATTACAAATGTATTGGTGGTGTTGAAGTAAAGCCTGTCACAACAGGTTCCGTGTTTGGGGTGCACGGATTAAACATCCCCCATGACACCGCACACAATCACATGTAAACTAGCGGGGGTTGGGTGGATAACAGGTGCATGTCAAAGCTCTGCGCAATTTTTGAGCTTGTTGTTCATACTTCAGACATCGTATGCTTTGTCAAGGCAGCTAAACTTGCGAAGAAGGAGGATACATTGTTTACTTAACGCAAGTCAGAGTCCCCGGGGCATGAGATGCGATTAATCGCATGTAACATTTTACTAAACGATTACTTGGCTGGCGATTAATCGGCGATTAATCGCTAATCACTGACAGCCGTACTGGGTACTGACATCCAGGAATGTTCTTTAGCAGCAAGGGCTAGAGGTAATTAAGGAGGATACTGCCCAGGAGGGCTAACTGCTTATCAAATACCTTCAGATAGCGTCTCAGAGGCCTCTTGAGTAGCTCTGAATAGTGTCGGTAAGGTTTGATTTTCATTCTGTACGCGACGCTTATCGTTGTGTGAACTGCTGTTACCATGCCTAGTAAGAGCCTTTGCTCCGCTACTACCGTACGTAATAAGTTTGTTGCAAATGACACACCTCGCTTGTCCTGCCACGTTCAATTTGCGTATGTAGTCTGACAGAAAATATCCCTCGTCGTCCTTTTCTTCTAACCACTGCCATTTAAATTTGTTCTTCACCCCTTTATCGATGTCTTTGACATCTGCATTTCTTTCGACTTCCATCCTAGCCTAGCCTAGCCTACACAAATTGCTGTTAAATATCTTAAGACGTCCGTTGCAAATAAATCTGGAATGTTTGTTTCCGCGAAGAAGCAGCCTAGTACTTATAGCAGCATGGCCTGGCCTTCATGCATTCACTTAATATGATATGACCGCAAGTACGTACGTAACTTTAGGCCTAACGTTTAACGTTAGGCTTGTGATTCATCAATGTTGCGCTATGCCCTTTTTATCGGAACATATAAGTCATCGTAGAATGTAACGTTACCATAATAGATGACAATATCAAGTACTTACGTGCACTGCAACATGCGCATGTGCAAAAATCCCGAAGTCAAGTAGGTCCATGAATGAAAGAAATGATTTGCAGTTTGCATAGGCTTCCTGCTACGGCTAGGCTAGCTAGCTTAGTACAGCACTAGTACTAATGACATGCCGCGTCACATTGAGCTCGAAGGTGAAGTGCATTTAGCGCGACTTTTCTTTGATGTAAAACACATAAGCAGTCGAAAGTTTTCAACTATCAGTGCTGCATCAGTATTGCAGACAAAAAATTGCGGCGAGTGCATTCGCGAGTGTGATGGAACGCGGAGATAGAACCGCAATGTTATTATCCCCCCTCCAAAAATCATCAACTGCGGTACAGTACGCCGTGTCTGATATAGCGAGCATAGCGATAGTGCTAGCACAGCCAACGCACTGGCTTCGTACGATATTACAGTAAATACGTTATGGCCTGCATGCATGGGTTTATCTCCGGTGTGCGAGCATACAATACCTAAAATTGTCGCATTACAGACTCGCTCTGAGGCGAGGGCCGTATGGGTGCATTACTCCTCGTTTTCAATACCGAAAAGCCATGGTTTGAGCGACGCTTATAAAATACAGGCTCTGGATATCGCGTTAAAAACATTAATTTCCAAATGGAAGTAAGAATACTTTTTTCTCGGCCGCAAAACAGTTTGGGCTAGATCAGTTGCAAGAATTTTTTGGGAACATTTTTTTTCCAGCCGCCGAGTTGCAATCTGTTGCCGGAACATTTTTTTGGAAAAACGAAAATGCCGGAAATCCGGCAATTGCCGGAAGTCTTACATCCCTGTACTTCAACAAAAGGCATGTTGCAACTCCACTTGCCATGACTTTAAATCTTAGTTCTGTGCTACTGCTCTGCGAATTGTAACCTTATCATTCTGAATACTCTCCAACAGACTCATTCACACTTCCATCACTGGTTGGCATAGAACATGAGCAGGAACATTTCTGTGCGCATTCGGTTTTGCGCATACAGTGATCTCTCAATTGCACCCAGAATGTAGACAAATTAGAAACAGCACTTCATTGTGACGAAGTGTTCGCATACCTCATCAACTCTGTTGCCAAACAGCCGTAACATCATTTGTTTGTAAACATGAATGAGTCTACACTGCCTTTCTATCTGTTGAATCCTCATTAAATATGCTCTAGGTAAAACCAAATGACCAGTGCCCTCTAAATCCAAACTTCAACCACTAAAACAAAATGGTTCTCCTCTTGACAATATTATCTGGAACATACCATTTTAACAAATTTATCTTGTAACTCTTCTAGCTGTGACTTTAAATCCTTGTTCTGTGCTACAGCTCTGCTAATTGTGGCCTTATCATTCTGAATACTCTCCAATAATGCCTTTCTATCTGTGGCATCTTCTTTAAATCTTGATACGATGCTCTCTAATTCCTCAACCTTCATCTCCTTCTCCTGGTAAAGCTTACTCAATTGATTGTTATCATTCACCTGCAAAAATACAAAAAAAAAAGAAGAAAAAGTTTTGATGCAAATATGGTACACATGTATTATTTATTTAAAGCAGTTCAATTAATGTAATGAGTTGGCTCATGAAATTCAACAAATTTTTCTAAACCTTTTCAAGTTTTCTCCACATGCCAATGACAAATGGTCAAACTTAGACAATTCCAACATCCTACATACAAATAATTGCTTTATGAGTGGGAACCTAATGACAGTTCAATTCGGTTTCCAAACATTCACAACCAGACACTTTTTCAAGTTATGGGCAAAACTGTTGCAAGTCAGAACACAACAAAATTAAAAATTTTAACTTTTTCCGTAACTACTGGATATGAAACTTGACTCATTGTGCTAACTATAAGCAATGTCATGTGGTAGTGACCCTTTTACACTCTCATTACGTTATCGATATCAACTCAATGAGCCTCTTTAAACAAACCCACATTTCATCTTTAATAGTGTCTAAGCATGCAGTGATACACTTAAGTAGAGAAAGTACTGTTGGTATTGTGACACAGACATATAAACTTTTACACTATATTTGCAGTTTGGATTATCAGTGTTTTCTAAAATTCTGAAGCCACAAAAATGCAAAAAGTTAAGCATTAACATAGCTACAGGTCTGGTGCCAATTAAACCACACATAAAATTCTGTCACAAACTATTCTTGTTCAGGAAATACAGTCTTTTATGGCACTCCCAGGAAATAAGAGTGTAGGCAAAAAAGGAGGAACCAATGCAGACCTCCTTTCCCCCATTCCAAGCTATTTAAAATATCCCTCAATTCTCCAACACATACAAGTTATCCATCAACCTAGAATATCCTCAATTTCAAGCTGGCCATTGTAGACTTCAAGCTGCTTTATTGTAAAGCACAGGTCACACTACAGCGATTCAGGATCACACTGCAGTCTCATTCTTTTCAGTTCAAGTTATAAACTCTGTTAGAAAGAGACACAAAATTTGCCAACCTGTGTAAATATATGATTCGTACCAAACAAATGTTAACTAAACCTTTCATGACATCACATCGACAGACAGCTTTTATCAGATTTCACCTGTCAGATAAAAGCTATCTTTCAATGAGACATCACAAAATAATCAGTACAAATTTGATTTTCATTGTCCTATAATAAAAATCATACATTTACACAGGTGGGCAAATTTTGGGTTCTTTTCATCCAGAAATGCAGAAGATTTTAACAAAAGCTCACAAAAATCAGATCGTAATCCAATCTGAAATAGTTGGGAGTGTTACCTGCTCTTCAGAGTTACTTCAACACTTACTATTTCATCTTTCACTCCCCCTCTTACCTGCTCTAAATATTGCTGATGTAAGTTAGCCCTCTCTTCCTCTGCTTTCTGTAACTGTTCTTGCAAACTCTTTAATGTTTCTTCATCTGGTGCATTAGCATTTATTTCCTCTCCAGCTAAAACAAACAAACAAACAAAAAAACAAACAAACAAACAATAGATATACTGTTGCCTAGCAATTTTTGAAAAGCAAATCGATGAAGGGAATTGAAACATGTATTACATTCTAACAGTGCCTATTATCTGAACAGACCTGTTCTGGTTAGGCAGTTAGAAAGTCTTTTATGCCTTGACTCATTGCCTTCTGTTCTAATATAGCAGCGCACACAGCCTTTTCTTCCAGCTGTGGGGAAACGGAATCTTTTCCCGAGTACATTGCCTATGTAAAGCATCCTGAACAATGGCAGACCTGTACTGACATTTCCCACACAAGCTGCCAAGTAGCCTAGGTACTCAAAAAGAATGAAAACATCTGCCATATGGTCCAATTCTCTTACAATCCTGATCACATACAGGGAAGCTTGTCTAGTTAGAGTAAAGAGAGATGGGGGTAGAAGGAGCGGAACTTCATTCCCTAAAATTCAGTGGCACCAAGCCATAATAGTCATATGACCCCCACCCATCATCCTCCCTCTCCCTTTACCTCCCTCTCCCTTTACCCCCTTCCCCCTCCCTTAATTCTGCTTCACAGGAATACACACATTAAGCACACCATGTCATGTATAAAATTTTACAACCCTATGAACTACTATTCCATATGATGCCTTCTGTAAGATTAAACTGATCAAAACACATAGACAATGAAATCTGCTCTGAGGGTAAAAACAAAAGCCATGTCTTCCTTGCAAATCCCAGTCGTAAAATTTCTCCATAAACCAATATTCATGAACTGCAATATTTTTAACATAACTTAAAATCCCAACTTCTACCTGCTGGCAAGTATATTAATATGAGTGTACCCTCTTCCATATAGTAATCACACTTGTATGGACAACTTTGCAAAGTCAATGTTTAAGAATACAGACACACTTCTTTCCAGATGTGTGCCACAATAGGATAGACTAACACTGTTACATGAAACCAGAGTTGAAGGAACTGTGAACAGTAATAAACAGGTATGCCCACCATTGACTATTTCTTCCCAGCATTTACACTTTATAAAAGCCCTATCACCTACACTATGTTAGATTAGATGTAGTTTTAATCCCAAGTTTTGAACCAATTGGGTTTAAGTTGGGCCAGTCTCAGCCATTTTTCCAGTTGTGGCTCACTGGCTTGTTTTGCCTACTCTACTGCTTATGCTGAGAACCAAGCATAAAGTCAGTAGGTACCATTTTAAATGTCTTCGGTATGACCAAGTCAGGAGCCCTGTCACCTAAAACAAACTTGTGAAGAATTCCAGCTCTGAGGGAAGATTCCAACTAATTTTGAAGGGACTTGAAAGTAAAAACTATGGTGTGACATGTTCTCACACAGTACACCAATTTCTGGCCAGGAAATTTTAAGTTGAAGCATTCCCTTGGAGATGCTAATTTAATAAGATCTATACAGTCTGTTGGTAGCCAGGTCCTAAAATTAGTTTTGCCAATTTTGTTTCTTTGACTTAATGCCTCAACTACTTCTGCAGAGGTTTACAAGCAAAGTGAAGAATCATGACAAACAAGGTGGATCTGATGGGACTTTTTTACACTAATCTTGAGGCTCCAACAACCTATTTGTACAGTTGTGGGTCCCTGCATTGTTTCACCTACTCCATTTCTTGTGAGAATGATCATGCACAATGACAGTGGGTTCCATTTTTTAAGTACTTAGGGTAGCAAAGAGGGTACTTTCAGAGCACAAATGTCAAATTTTTAGTGTTTTACCAGAAAGCATACGTTTCTGTTGAATCTACCTGTTTAGTAAAACAATTTATTGTTTTATTATTCAAGAGTTCCCATACAAATTAAAACACCTGGGTAATGCCTTACCCTGTTGGTGAATAAATTTACCCTTGATGCCAGAAGACACTTACCTTTTGCATTCTGTAAAGCTTCTAGTTGGGCAGTAAATTCTTTCTCATGTGTTAATATTTCATTTTTCTCTGATAACAAATTATTAATCTGTGGATCAAATTTTATGAGAAATAAAAAATCTTTGTTACCAAAAGTTACAATTTTAGGGTGTTTTTCTAAGTACAAGATAATTAGTAAGTACTATCTCAAAAAAGAATGACACTGATTTTTAGTAAATGTTGTTTTTAACCCTTTGGGCCAAAAAGGTCAACCCATCTGCACAGAAAATGTCCAATGACCTAAAAGGTAAGATTTTCAAGCTGAAAATCATGTCACTATTTTAACGTGACTTTACGTCATCACGTGATCCTAATTCCAACAATTGCAGGCCTCGAGTTATTTATTATCCAGATGTACCACAAATCACTCTTCAGGAAATTATGGAGTGTGGTTGGCGAACTTTTATATTTAAGCTCCTACTTTTACCTAGGTGTGCAAAAAATTCATAATCCTCACACTGATCTGAGGTGAGGATAGTGTATGATGATTGCCTCAAAATTCAAGACCTGAACAATGTGATCCCATACTGCAAAAAGACATTTTCAGGATGTTTTTAAATTGCATTCAAAATTTTTTTTAAAGGAAATGACCCAATGATAGGCTGCAGAAGAAAATTCTACTGTGGTGTTTGATAATGAGTTTCTTTATTTCATTCAAAAGTTAAAGACAAAATACACAAAGTGTCTATGTTTGTATTAATTAAGCTCCTTTGTGACTTTCCCAATATTAAATCAACTTATTAGCAAAACACTCAAGATGAACAGCATCCCCTCCCCCCCCCAAAAAAAAGAATGAAACCCCTACAATAACCTGAAACCTTGGTTTGGTTTTGTGAACCTGCTAGTTCTATTTACCTCACCTATAACTACTATTGGATAGTCCAATCTTCTGCAGAAAGATCACTGGCTGTGTAAATCAAGTTGGTGGCACCCTAAGCAACCTCCTATAGCAAGCTATTCTATATTGCTCCATGGACAACACCAACAGCCCCCCCCCCCAAAAAAAAAAAAAAACCAGAAAACTCTTAAATTTATATGACTTTTGCAAATATGCCTAATTCATTTTCTAGCTTGAATTTTAATAACTTAAATGCTATATTACAGCCTTTTGCAGTAAAACTACAGATGATGCTATCCTTTTATAATTATCTAATAAAAATAAAATCTTTGAAACTTTTCTCACTTGGTCTGTGAGTTGCTGGCAGTGGTTCTGTAGTTGAGAAATGTTAGCCTGGTATTGCTGTGTTAAATATCCCCTCTCATCTGTTAACTGCTGTACTGCTTGTGCATACTGAAAAATGAAGAACATGGTGGCATGGTTACATGTAATTAGTTAGATGGAGTTTTACGACCCTTTCTCCAGTTGTTGCTCACTGGCTTGTTCTTCCTACTCCATTGCTTACGCTGAGCACCAAGCACAATGGAAGTAGGTTACATGTAAATACAAAATCGACTAACAACAGCTGTATTCTCCTGCACACTTTCTAGGGAATCTTTCTAGGGACCAAATTAAGTATTTTTATGACCTTCCTCTTCACATTAAACATAAAATTTGAGATGCAGACAATAAATTTGATACTTCAACAGAACACAGTTTGATATCACAAGTGAGGAAGGAACAACATCCATGTTGTAAAAATTTTCCATGATTTTCTGTGACTTCAAACAATTTCCAAGAATTTCAACACTTTTCCAGGCCTTAAAATAACTTTTCAAATTTTCACAGAACCACAGTTTGTAAAACTGCAGGCACGATGTGTAATCCAGCTTTGCTAACAATATCATAGGAACCATAAAACATTTAATACAAAAGGTACATCCTAGGTTGCCAAAACAAAGTATGCAGAAGTATGGGTATTTTAAGACCAATAATGTCATATAAATGAAGCTCTGAGATACATTCTGAAAATGATACCAGCTGTCTCCTATGACAGTATGTCACACAGCTTCTACTTACACCATAAATAATATCTCCATTCAATTATTCCATGACATATTGTTTTTACCCTTATCCCAAAAGGGGTCCCTTTCCAAACCCTGGACACTTTTTTATCAATGAACCTAACCTCTGGTTTGTGAATGTATGAGCCCTACTTGCCTCTTTCAGTGCTGCTTTGAAGCAGTCCAATCTGTCTCAAAATATCATGGTAGTGCTAAGGTGCTAAGGCTGCTAAATGGCAGTGCTAAGGATCACAATATGGTTGCAGCTCTTTATCTTACAACAAATATCCCACAAGTGAGCCTTGCTTTGTTCAAACAAAACACTCATTAAACTCTATACCTCTTGCAAACAAAACACTACTGTATAAATCAAAACATGCATAGCAACGGTCCACCAGAAGGAGAGATACCACGCCCAATTATTTTATAAGGTCCAGGGTTCTGTTGTCTTCAGAGAGAAACCATGATGCACATTTGAATATCAATGTGAGCACCCTTTCAGCACCCTCCAAGTCCCTATTTTATACACTGGATGACAGGCAAGATTCTTGCAAGGTAACATACCATTAAAAAACCCTCACATTTTGATTTGTGAGGTGTCGCGTTCATGTCTTGAAACATATATATCATTTCTGGCAACAAGTCTTGAGGTTAGGTGAGGTGAACGACATGAGTATAGTTAGGTTAGGAGTTGGAACATCTCAAAAGTTATTATTTCACATGTTATACTATGAGCATTGGGTGTCATGCACATTAAAGGAATTTTCGCAGTGAATAGCCAAAAAATGTGAAACCCATACCGTCTAAAGACTGTGACCTGAAAAATGTCACACATACCTTGACAAATAGTTTTGTGATAACATTCATAGCTGAACTCACCTGCGTTAGCTTGTTCTCTACTTCAACCTTCTCCTCCTGCAATCTCTGCAGGGCGCCCTCAGTGTCTTGACCACTTTGTGCGGCGAGCTGTTGTACTCTCAGATCGGACATGTTTAATCTCTCTTCTAATTCTTTTAAATTTAACACAAGTTGTCTATTTTCAGATATCTATGGAAAAACATAAGGAAGTCTCCGTACTCTTCTTTTTGAAACAATAAATGTTGTGTTTTAGATAAGTACCTCACAAAAGGTTGGATTAACACTGGTAAAAAGTGAGATACAATAACCACACAGTTGCTTTTTTTTCAATCACAGCCAATCTGCAGTGTTCTCATCTTAACAAAACAACGTTTTCATGCTTGATTCAGATTTAAAGGCTTGTAAAGCCCAAACCTACATTTGCATCATTGTCACTGTCACCTACCATCACTCCATCTGCATCTCCCTCTTCCAAATCACTTCCTCTCACAACATTAACAAAATAATTTACAGCAAATACAGAATCTAGCTCTAACAGGGAAATATAGCATTTGATTGACAAACAATTTTAACATTACTAAGTCCAATATTTCTGGACATAGCCTGTATAATAATTCAAAAGTAAGTCATTTTGGTTGCTTTCTTTTCAAGAAATATGGTTCTCATGAAGAGAAAGTTGGTCATTTGTTACTCAAAAATAATTTTTTTACCCAAATTTTCAAATGTAACTCTAACAATGTATAATATTTTGTTTGAGAAGTTCAGTTGTTGCTGGGAATTATTAATAAGACTGAATGGTGTAAAAATGATTAAAGTCATTTTTTTTCTTTCTTTTGTGGCCATGTTGGCACATTTTTAAATGCAATATTTCCCATGTATCACTGCCTGTGCAGAAAAAAAACAAATGCTAACACTAAAGTCCAAAACTGATATTCCAGCTTCTAAATTACTTTTTCATTAAGTGATGGTTTTTTCTCAAAATTTTTTTATATTTTGTGCAGTTAGCTAGTTAGTTTGATGAGATTTAATGACACACCAACAAGAATGCATTACATAGTGTCAGTCAACTCGATAAAAAGTTCAGTTTAAATTCACTTTCAATTCAAGCACGGTTCCAAGTTCAAATTTGGTTTCCCTTTAGTCGCCTCTTACGACAGGTGGGAAATACAGTGGACATATTCTACAACCCCCAGCTCACAGGGGGGTACATTTTATGCAAAAAAACTCTTCAGTGCCTTTTTCATGTGCAATATTTGTGCTCTTAAACACAAAAGATATCTGAGAGAAAAGAGCTTTAAGGGAAAATGCAGTCATTCCAATTTGAATTTGTGTAGTAGACTACCAAATAACCCTACTTTAGGAATGACTCTTGGGAAAGATGTAAAAATATTTTCCCTCCTCAACTGAAAATTTTACTGTGTCTAACTCCTTGGTTTACCCAGAATATGTGATATTTAGTTCTAAATATCATGAAAAATAATTCAAAAGAGAAATATGACAATCGTGAAGACTTTTGAGCAATTGCTGCAAAATAAGCTTGGGGAGACTGTTTTTGCCTTTAAAAAGTGTCAATCAAAGGTTGACACAACTAGTAATTCTCTTGATGCTATGGCATCTGTAAAGAAAACTTACTTTTGTTGTTAACTGGCTTTTGAGTTCTGAATTTTGTTGATTTATTTCTTCTCTGGATTTTCTGAAAATGTACAAAATTGTGCAAACATATCAAACTTACATCAAATTCAAAAGATGTAGAAAGTCTTTTCAACCAACCTTCCAGGAGGAAGTTTATACTCAATAAAAGTAAAAAATTCAAATACAAAATCGAAGTTGCTTGGCAATGGTTTTCAAAACCCAAACTGCAGAAACCTGACTTCAATATAAAATGTGAGGGTGGAAATATATATCCAAACATGTCTCTGCTGTAATACTTTTGGTTCAGTTATTTAGTTAGTTAGTTAGTAAGATGGAGTTTTAC
The DNA here is from genome assembly GCA_037179385.1 of Holothuria scabra. Lineage (NCBI taxonomy): Eukaryota > Metazoa > Echinodermata > Holothuroidea > Aspidochirotida > Holothuriidae > Holothuria > Holothuria scabra. The sequence goes on along the minus strand of CM074185.1, from coordinate 32,920,231 downwards.
GGCCCAGTTTCCAATTTATTGGTTAAAGTCGAGCCGGCCACGGCCTTTTTTCCAGTTGTGGCTCACTGGCTTGTTTTCCCTACACCATTGCTTATGCAGAGCATCATGCACAATGGCAGTAGTTCCATTTTTACAGTCTTTGGTATGACTGGACCTGGGAATCGAACCCGGGCCTTCCGCATGAGAGGCAGATGCTCTTACTGTTAGACCAAACACACAGTCTCTTTTTGGTTCACACAGTATCTTTTTGGTTCAGACTGGAGATTAGAGAATCCAACAGTGCTTTCTTATGCTGTAAACATAAAATAGTATGGTTCAGGTTTTTTTTTCCCTCAGAAAAAATGATTTACCTTTTTTTTTATTTATGGCATTCTATTAGATTATAAATTGAATGGATGTACAACCAACATTGAGGAGAGAGCAAAACTTATGTATAGTCAGTACTTTTATTTTTGGCAAAGGTCTGTTATATAAACACACAACAATAGCTGGTGATATGCCTGTTGAGAGCACACTTCAATCAGTGCGTGAGTAATTTACCAATTATTAACAACCACCTATATACTTAAAAGATAACGGGATTTGCTAAATGACTTTCCAAAACAGGCAGGCAGAAGATTAGTTGACTATACTTGACATATTATAAGCAGATGTAGGTTGGGAAATAAAGTGAGGAAAATAATCATGGTTATTCTATTTTTTTAAAGATGATTTGTGGTTAAATTACTGTGATGGAAAATCACCAACACTGACAAACCCTAGAGAAATATTCTGGTCCAGGTCTGTTGACCCATCAGCTAAGACAACCAACCATAGATAGCAAGTTGACACAGGTAATTAGTTCCCTTGGTTGTACACAAGTGAGCTATATGGCTGTTTCTTTTACAATGTACCCCAGAGCAATATTAGGGCAAGATAATGTCCAGCTGTGATCTAAAATCACAAATTAACTAATGAGAATTTCTTAAAAAGTACATCATATTTGTGCATCACATAATTGTGTTGAGCATAACAGAAAGGCAGCAGAGGCTCCCACAATGCAATGCATTTTTAATTTCCACTGATTTTGTTTATAGCATTAAAGCCTTGATATAATTAAATGAAGACATACCTCAATTTAGCAACTTCATTTTCTAAGGAATCTTTTACTTTATTTACATCTTCTTGTGTCTGTAAGAGATTAAAAACACATCAAACATCACAATCATCACATCGTATTTCACTATAATTGTTATGCAGATAACACGCAATGGGTATAATGACATGCATTACGTGGTTCTCACACCAACATAAGCAAAATTCAGATAATGAATTCAAAGATGTTTTCAAGGCCTTAGGTTCATTTTCAGCACACAAAGGATAAAGAATTATGTTTGGATTATATCAATTAACTCTTGCTTGGAGCATTCTGTCTCAGAATTGTCGGTCAAAATCATTCTTTAGTATCCCTAAGAAGAAGATTTCAATTGTTCTAAGTTCTTATTAAAGTGGCATAGATGGGTGGGTTGGGGGTTTGGTCTCCAGTGGGTTGGTTCAGGGAGTGTTTTTTTTACTTTCTCTGATATTTGTATCTGTTTTTGTTTCCTTCCTGAAGAGTGTTCTTGTCTTTAAGCCCATACAGGGTTTTTGTGAATATTTCCTTCCACAGCAATCTTTCACAAAAGTTCCATACTTTCATTCAAGTTCTTAGATTTTCCCTACTGTGCCAAAAACTTCAAGAGCTTTCTAACCAATTTCACAAAATCTCATAATTTTTTTCAAGCCTTTTCCATATTCCTTATGTACAGGAATGCTGATTAGCCCTGAATGTGATTAGCTTATAGAATTATATGTCCTTCTCATATAGGAATCAAACTTCCAAATCCTCCACAAACATTTAAGAATCACAAATGAAACCATGCTGTTTGTCACTTGGAATTGACAGCTTTTAACTTAAGAGCAAACTTTGTGCATACTTAATAGCAATGAAAGACACTTTTCTGAGACTTATGTTAACAAAAGTTCTACATTTTCCCCAACATGTCAAACATAAGTTATATTAGATCAGCATTTTATGCTTCAAGTTATAACCTTGTGGTTCAATCTAACAGCACCCACAGCCTTTGTTTTTTTTTTTTCAGTTGCTGAGCACTGGATTGTTTTCCCTACTCCATTGCTTATGAGGAGCACCAAGCACAATGGCAGTAAGTGTCATCTCAAAGTCAAGGATGATAGGGAAAATTGATCATGATGTTCCCGAACATGCACCACACCTGAAAATTTTGAAGATTTAATACAACAAAGATATGCATACACACTCCAGAAAAATTTTGAAGTCATTACAAAACAATTCACATTCTTCAAATTTGAACAATGCAATTTTGACATTCTACCTTCGTGACCTTATATAGTTTTAACTCAGTAAACCTTTTTTATCAACTGCCTCATTCCAAATACTTTCTATCCAGGATTTTAGTACAACCCTGTGAGATAGACTGCATCAATTAAAAGGTAGTCTTCAAGTGGACTAGTCATACATTTATTTTCTCTAAGGAAGTGCCAGGATGGTGCTGCCAATTAACAAATTTGAATGAGAAATTAGAGTTTACCAACTCCAGGAGCCCGGATTACTGTTTCCCTCTGGTATATGAGATAATCAACATAAATATTTTTTTTTTTTTAACTTGGTTCAACCCCAAAATAAAAATAAACTCTGTTACTAGCAATGTCAATATTAATTTCACCTTCTGCAGTTTGTTTGTGGAAGAATTAACAGTGAGAAGATTCCTTTCTAATTCGGCTACTCTCTGTCTGGAAGCTTTCAGTCTGCTGGAGAGATCTGCTGCTTCCTCTGAAAAAAAAAATACAAACAAGAAAAGAAAACAAAAATTTTGAGAGTAAACATTACTATGGGAGAATAAAACAATGATAAAACAAAACTGAGACTGTGTCCTAGATGCTCTATATGCACTAGATGCACTAGATACAAATTTGGAGCCAGTTACAGCACACCCTTTTTGCTACCAAACTAAATCAATAGAGAACTGAAACATTAGGTACTTTCCCTAGGGTCACAAGGTCAAATGGTAACCACCTCGCTGATATGCCCATGCATGTACTAACACTAAACCACTTGGCAAGCATGTATTATTGCTGCATCTACATAGGCTGCATTGGCAGCATTTGTGGCAGCGTTTAAGTTAGAAATGGTAAGACCTACAAAAGCCATCAAGTTCCACCGAGTTAGACGTTTACTTCACCATTGACCCAAGTCCCATGATGAATCACACATCTCAACTATTTTAAAGTTTAAAGGAGATACATTTCGTAATCAAAATTCCTTCCTCATCTTCAATCATTCCAACAAAGTAATGTCTGACTAAACCACAATTTTATCATGTATTTTTAACTGGCATTGTTTATTAGCATTTTGTGGCCTTTAATACTAGCAATGGAATCAAAATCTGAATTCAGTGACACCTGAAACACATGAACAGCTTACATGATCACAGAGACAAAGACTTAACAATGATCAAGTCTAATGAATACAGCAAATAAAAATATACTGCCACACACATGTATTTCCTTTTCTCATTAGAATTGACAAATTTCATAGTTTTGCAGCTTACAGTTTTGTGTATGTGTCATTTTACACTGTTACATAAATTGTGGACTAAATATTAAGAGCTCTGTTGCAATTATCAATGTTGCATAAAGTATTATGACAGTCACAATATACATACCAGATTTTTGTTTTAATTGACTCCTAGCCTGTGAAGCTAGACCCTGAAGTTCCGACTTCTCTGAGACAAGTATTCCAATGGTCTGTATATGAACCTGAAGCTGTTCCTTCAAAGCGCTCTGCTCTTTGAAAGTTCTCTGCTCAAATTCCTTTCTCTCCTGTCGAAGAGAAACAAAGGATGTTGTACACCTTTACTGACATGATTGTGCAACAAAACTTAGACATAATGGACTTATTAATTGTAAAACACATCTCTGATCCCAGGACTGGTGGGTTAATGTTGGTTAAAAGCCTCAAAAATTTGTGTTTATTGACACACCCCTCCATAACAAAACAGACCCAACATTTCAAACACTTTGGCGAAAAATACAAGAGAACCATGTTGTGACTATGTGGTTGCTTTGATGCAACATTTAAAGGACTTTAACATGCATCACTGCATCAAAAATTGGACAAACATAATGCACATTTGACTTGTCACTACCAAGGGTCAAAGGGCAATTCTTACAATTGAACTACAACTGCAGGATAGGAGATGAAAAGATAGCTTCCTGTCATATTATGGGGGAGCAAATCACACATGTCCCCCTCGTACCACAAATATGAATATTTGTGATAAAACTACCCCAGCAACTGAACATAGCTTCTGAGATTCCCTCCCCTTCTAACTACAGTGGAAAATTACAGTTCCTTTGCCTTTGTTTGTTGCTTGAGATGAACAAAGGAATGCTGTTATTTCTTAACAACCAAATAAAAGTCTTCAATGGAGATGATACCTGTTCAAGCTGCTCTTGAAGTCTCCTACATTGATTTTTCTATGGAGAAAACAAAAATGGCTTCACTTTAAAAAAAAAAAAACGATAAGAAAAAATTAAGAGAACAACTAAACTTACTACATGTATAATCGTTTACAGTTATGCACAATTGCAAGTTGTTCTTACTGAAGAGAATAACTTTTGAGTAGGGTTTATACTTCAACTTAATAGATCTGGTGACTAAACATGGATACTCATAAAACATGTTGATCACAAACTTTCAATGGATTTGCCTTTATCCTCACAAGTAGGGGCTGTATAATATGCATGGGTACCCATTACTGAAGAATTCATCCACCAAAAAAGGGAAAAAAAAGATACTCATTGTGAGGCCTTTAATGGAACCAACTGTGCTACCATTGTGCTCTGTGCTCAGCATAAGCTAGGGACTAGGAAAAAAGCCAGTGGGCTGAAACTGGAAACCAGAATGCAAAAATGCATTGAGGTTTCGATGATACATACATGCTCTTTTCAATAAAATGCTACATTTCTTGTAACAACTGATGACCCAAAGTGACCTTTGACTCCACCTGTAAGTAACTGGTTTTCCTTTTAACCAAAACATTTCTAAATTCAAAAAGCCAAATTTCATACTGTGCCTTAAGATATTCTGCAAACAAGGTTTTCAGAATTTGATTGCAGGTGATACCAGACGACCATTGACCTCCACCAAAAACAACAGGTACAGTACTTTCAACTCAACAGTACTGTGGATGTGTTATGACCATAACGCATCCACATATAGCTCTGAAAATCCATCCCAGTTTCCTACCTTGAGATATCCCATTTTGACAAGTTTTTCAAAGTTTCACGATCATGACCCCGGATATCATTTCACCTCCACAAAAAAAACCTTATACAGACCATCTTCTCACCATAATTCATCCACATACTAATTATGAAAGCCATCCATGTTTTGTACCTTGAGCTATCCTTAACAGGTTTTTCTGAGTTTGACCTCCTATTACCCCAAATGACCTTTACCAAAATCAATAGGGTTCTTCCTTACATCATAACGCATCAAAATATCAACTTTGAAATCAATCCAAGCTTCCTACCTTGGGATATTGTGTTACAAAGGTTTTCAGGATTTGTCCCCTTCGGACCCCAAATGACCTTTGGCCTCCAAGTTTCATACCATGATGTATCAGTAAACAAGGATATGGGGGTTTGACCTCGCGTGACCCCAGACGACCCTTGACTTCCACCAAAATATATAGGATTCTTCTTTACATTATAACCCATCAAAATATCAAGTTTGAAATGAATCCAAGTTTCCTACCTTGAAATATAGTTTGAACAAGGATTTCAGGGTTTGACCCCATGTGACCCCAAAGGACCTTTGACCTCAAAAATATATCGGGTTCTTATTTACGTTATAATGCATCAACATATCAAGTTTGAAATGAATCCAAGTTTCCTAACTTGAAATGTAGTGAAAACAAGGTTTCAGGGTTTGACCCCATGTGACCCCAAATGACCTTTGACCTCCACCAAAATTTATTGGGTTGTTCCTCATATCATAATGCATCAACATATCAAGTTTGAAATGAATCCAAGTTCCCTACCTTTAAATATAGTGAAAATAAGGATTTCAGGGATTGACCACATGTGACCCCAAATGACCTTTGACCTCCACGAAAATGAATCGGGTTGTTCCTCACATCATAACGCATCAACACATCAAGTTTGAAATGAGTCCAAGTTTCCTACCTTGAAATGTAGTGAAAACAAGGATTTCAGGGTTTGACCCCATGTGACCCCAAATGACCTTTGACCTCCACGAAAATGAATCTGGTTGTTCCTCACATCATAACGCATCAACATATCAAGTTTGAAATTAATCCAAGTTTCCTACCATGAGATATCGTGTAAACAAGGATTTCAGGGTTTGACCCCATGTGACCCCAAATGACCTTCGACTTCCACCAAAATCAATAGGGTTCTTCCTTACATCATAACGCATCAAAATATCAAGTTTGAAATTAATCTAAGTTTTCTACCATGAGATATCGTGTAAACAAGGATTTCGGGGTTTGACCCCACGTGACCCCAAATGACCTTTGACCTCCACCAAAATCAATAGCGTTCTTTCTTACATCATAACACATCTACACATCAAGTTTGAAATTAATCCAAGTTTCCTATCTTGAGATATTGTGTAAACAAGGATTTTGGTTTTGGACCCCCTGTGACCCCAGATGACCTTTGACCTCACCCAAAATAAATAGGGTTCTTCCTCTCAGTATGGGGTATCTGTGTACCAAGTTTGAGAACTGTCGGATCTTCCCTTCTCAAGATATCGTGTAAACAAGCAAAGTGTCACAAACACACACACACACACACATACACACATACACACACACACACGCACATACATACACACACACGCCATCATGAATGCATAGGTTTCTCTTTTCATCGAAACCAAAAAAGCTGTGGACTGCCTGATTTTAGCCAATTGGTTAGAAACTGAGATGTAAAACTCCATCTAACTAACTATTTAGGCTTAATTCATGCTACAAGATGAAGTGACTGAGGATTATATCAGGAAGGTTTTGATTCCTAAACTACAGCCCTTAGACAAGTAAACATAAATGCGAACTAGATCAAGTCCCACCTATAAGAGGTCACACCCAGGTGTCTCTCTGTGGTGCTTGTAAAGCTTGTAAGGAACTTACTGCAAGTCGTAGACAATACATATGTAAACAGGGAGTGATGAGATGCAAAGTAGATTATAACATTACATCAACATATGCATGAAGAGTATCTGTAATAATTGTTGACTTACTAATTGATCAATTTGTATCAGAAGTTTTTGGTTTGTCTGAGTCTGTTGGTCCACTTCAGCAGCTAACTCTTGGTTCCTCACCTGCAGATTAAAGCATACAAATCTAAAAAGTGAAACATTGTAAATCCAAATTGGACCATACATTATGTAAAACATCAAAGCTCAATATTTAATTAAATACACAGGCAATTAAGAAGTTTGGAACCCCTTCACATCTCTACTTATAAGAAATTAGGAGTTTGTTCTGAAGACTCGGGGTATGGGTATTAAAAGAAGTTTTTTTTCATTAAAACATACCCCTAAATAAATTGCACTCAACTATCTCCTTTAATAGCACAAATGACCACTGCACAGCTGTTTTGCCTTTCAAAAAATTTTAAGACATTTACTGGGGAGGTACAGGAGGGGGGGAGGGGGCATTTTCAAGAGAATTTACAGCATTTAAGGCAAGGACAGCAGTAGATGGCAGGGTGACATTGAACCAGTTGTTTTGGTATTAAGTCAGTGGGTGACATTTGTATTACAGTTATCCCCTCAATCCCCTTTTAACTCTCTGATGAAAAGTTGGGGGGGGGGGGGGGGATTATTTCTCAAATAGGTTCTTCTTCCCAAAGAAGTTACCTTTATTTTAAAGGTTAACAAACTCTACTGACCAACCTCTTGACCTTAGACAGCTAAATCACAGGTCTACCATGTGTGGGTCTTAATTTAAATTGGCCCTACAGTGTGCAGGGGGGAGGGGGGTTGTAGAATTTGCCCATGGCATTGAACACTTGTACTGTAAGAGGGCGGCTTAAGGGAAGGACTTGCACCATATTTGCACTGAATTTGAAACCAAACTTGATTCATACTTGAAACTGTATTTAAAGTTAACCTTTTTATATAGTTGATGCTATATAGTATATTTGTGTTGGTGTGTCTTTAAATATTGAACTGGCTAAAAAAGAAGAGGTATCATGGATATCTGTATGATACTATAACAATAACAGAAAAAACATCACAAATATCAAAAACCAGAAAGCCAAAAGGCTTAGTGATTCCTTGCCATCAAATACCTTACCTTCTTTCAAACTGACTTTGTTTGATAGATTTTTCTTAACATTTTAGGCACAGAATTTTCACAATTTTTACCGCTGGTGACCTCAAATGACCTTTGACCTCTGCCAAAAACGATAGGCTTCTTTCTCTCAATATGACAAACCTATATGACAAACCTCAATATGACAAACCTCTGAAGATATTGTGTTTACAAGCCCAGGGATGTAAGTGGCAACAGAAAAAAAATCCTACAACTATGCGTCGGCCCACACACATGCACGCGCGAAGCCCGGCACCATTCCGGCCGGGGGTCCAGGGCCCCGCTTAAGGGCCCCTGGGGGGGTCCAGGGGGCAAAGCCCCTGGAAGCTCCAGCAATTTAGGAGTTTTAGCACCCATTTACTCAAGTTTTAGACAACATATTACTGTAAAAGATGAAACAAAGTCAAGCACAGTACATACATTCAAAAGTACAAAATGAGTGCTTTCCACCCTACATGGGGTATCAGCGAGAGAAAAGTGAGTAAAGTGACCTTCTCGTTAAAGTACATACTGAACTTGTTACAGTAGGAGGTCCAAATAAAGTTTTGAAAAAACACACCTACCTTACATATTTTTAAAATTGGAACATGCTGTGTTGTGTCTACAATTTTTGTTGATGCTTCTTTTTCTACAATCCAGTAAACATAAAACTTGACCACATTAGAATAGGCCTAGGCTACGCCACAGTAAACACACAGCCTAACAACGTAGGGCTGTATGTGTATAGCCTAGCCTAAGCCTAATGTTAATGAATAACCCGACGTCTAATGGAGATAAAACTTTAGCCTACCTATTTACTTCAGTTTTCACTAAAATCCCACAGATAAGGTTATGTCCAAAGTAAGTTAGTTTCGGTGATAGTAGCAATAAAAAGGTGAAATCCTACTTGAATTCACAAAATTAACAGGATATTTTTCAATACAGCAGCCCACCTGTAAGTTGTTGTAAACGTGTTCTATCGCGTGGAGTGCTAGCGAAGTACTATAGCGCGGCGATCGATGATGTACGTGTGTGTAGGACTTGGCTGGCCACTCGGTTCACGTATCGTATCGATCGTTGCGTACAGCGTGGGCCATGTGCATGGACCTAGTTAGAAGTTAGCAGATAGCCTAGATGCAAAATCCAACGGGGGAAAGAACCACTGAGTTTTAACAAGAAGAGTGCGCTGTGTAGCATGTTGCGACCAACCCACATAGGCAATTTATCTACAAGATAAATTACTAATAAACAATGCAGTATGCTGCATTTGGTGCGAAATCCCGGACTTCTACTTGCTTTTATTTCTACGGTGTGCTCCGCTCTCCAGCGGTAAACATAAATCAGGGCTTCGGCTTTGATACTATAAGTTCTCAACATGAAAACTGACACTCTGCTTACAGTGTGGCATCATACGTAAAATCCCAGGGAGAGATGTTGCCAAATATTAAAAAATCCAGATTTCCGGATTTATCCGGAAGTCTTACATCCCTGCAAGCCATTTTCTGTGTTTTCGCATTTTTACTGCTGGTGAACTCAAATGATCTTTGACCTCTACCAAAAACAAAAGGCTTTTCCCTCTCAACATGTCAAATCTATATACCTAACATGAAGAGTAGCGGTCACTCCTATCTGAAGATATCGTGTTTACAAGCCATTTTCTGCGTTTTTTGCAATTTTACCACTGGTGACCTCAAATGACCTTTGACTTCTACCAAAAACAATAGGTTCTTCCTCTCAACCTGACAAACCTATATACCAAGTATGAAAAGTGTCGGTCACTCCTGTCTAAAGATATCGTGTTTACAAGTCATTTTCTGCATTTTTGCAATTTTACCGCTGGTGACCTCAAATGACACTTGACCTCTACCAAAAACAATAGGGTTTTTCCTCTCAACATGACAAAATCTATGTACCAAATACTAAAAGTGTCAGACATTCCTACCTTAAGATACTGTGTTTGCAAGCAAGTGTCACAAACACACACACACACACGACATCACCATCGCACAGATTCCTTGCCTGCCTATGGCAAGGAATCAACATTATGTCTTGAGCTTACCTCAAGTTCTTTAACACTGGAATTTGTGTAGTCACTGACATCTGTTCCATTTACAAGGGGTCCCTAAAAGAAGAATGCACAAAGTCATAACTCTCTTTGAAATTATTTAATGAAACATAGTTCTAACAATGCAGTTAAGTTCTTTGTTCTATCAAAAGTTTATTAAAATAGAAATCTTTGTCCCACTTGTGTTTGTATTAAACAAAAGGTTAAGGTCTCTTTAGGGGCACCCATAAACACTGCAAAGGATCAAAATCCCAACTGAAGGAGAAAAGAGTCAAAACCATCAACAAGGTCATTAATGTTAAGTTTTATATCCAAGAGCAAGACGTGCTACAACCTACGTGTTTGACTTTGATGTCCATGTCTATGTGGGCAGAGAAACTAATTTTTAATGCAATTGAAACAAACACACTTAGATTTCAGAAGGCAGAGGTTTTTGGAATGTCATGTGAGGATAGCTTGCAAGATAAAATACAATTATCCCACTGAAAGCATGCCTCCCACTGATACTGTGAGATTGTAGAAAAAGTTTTAGTGAATCACCTTGACTATTGTTTTGGACATGAATGCGACTGAAAATTGCGATTGTACCCTACAAATTCAAACACAAATTTAATTCCTTAGCCTAATCTCAATCTGATATTGAACCATATTTAAGAGGGAACAATGTATGTTTTTCATTCCAGCAACCTCGAAGATGAAAAACAAAAAACATCTATAAACAGTAATCAACCAGTTAAGGTTTGGATCCACATTCCCCGAGTTAGGTTGATTGGGTTTTGCTACCACAGTAATGATATTTCACATACCAATTACTGTACAATATAAGAGAGTGAGGTCATCAGCACTGTAAAACACCTATTACCCTGATTGATAACCACAAACACAGCATTTGAAACCACAATTAACCCTGGGATCTGAGGTGTATCTAAATTTAAACACTGACCCTGACAAAGTTAGTTAGATAGAGTTATACAGCCCAGTTTCCAACCTACTGGTTCAAGTTGAGCCGACCACGGCCATTTTTCCAGTCGTGGCTCACTGACTTGTTTTCCCTACTCCATTGCTCATGCAGAGCATAACCCACAACAGCAGTAGGTTCCATGTTTAAGTCTTAGGTATGACTAGACCTGGGAATAGAATTGGCCTTGATAAAACCTGTGTTCTGACATTACTAGACCTCAAGGTAACACAATGTTACCTCAAGCACAGGATATGTGAGACCACAGTATAGGCTTGGTCTCACGTACCCCACGACACTCGGTGTTACCTTATGTTTTCAATAAGGCAAAACCACACGTTAGCCTGATGTTTTCCAATCTGTGTTTTTACGTTCCCCATGCTTCGTTGATTATGTAGTGCCACCATAGTAACGAGGTTAAATATTTCACATAACAATTACTGTAAAATGTAAGAAAATACCTGTCATTAGCATTATAAACACCTGTGGTCTTGCTTGATTAAAACAAACACAGTATTTAAAACTGCATTACCCTGCGATTTGAAGTGGATCAAAATCCCCAAAATATTACTAGCAAAAAACACACGAGGTACATCGTTCCGCTGACGATAAAGCAAGGAGGGGTCAAGTATTAACTAGCGCACGCCCTCTGTGGGACTTATTGTGTCAGTACATCTTCCGCGATAGTTGGAGCTGTTCATATGTGTAAGAGATGAGGTAAGTAGGAGTAAAATAGATTTAAAACACTGGCCCCCATGTTAACTGGCATTCACACATTACTTGAGCAGGAGGTAACACAATGTTACCTCAAGCACAGAGTATGTGAGACCACAGTCTATAAGTCTCATCTTCACAATTGGTCATTTGCTTACCAACGTTTTATGTCGCAAGATTATTAGTAGTCTGTCATCTAACATTGGACAGTCTGGGTGAACAAATTTAGAATGATCTACATAGGTATGAAAATTATTGGCACCAAAATGCATTAATTCCCATCAAGTATGTACAATTTAAAGTAGAGAGGCTCAGATAACCACCATCTCTGGAGGGGGGGGGGGGAGGGGGGGCTGGGGATGTATAATATGTCCACAGCATTTCCCATCTTTTGTAAGAGGCAGCTAAAGGTAAAGACTTGCACCATTTTTAAAATGTAATTGAGCTTTACCTTTTAAACTAGTTGACACCATACAACACACCATGAATTTTGAGGCATGAAGGTCTACTCACACACCACAGCTCTCCTCAAATCACTGTGAGGAGTGTGATTTTAATTCCTGTAATTATTTATTAAGATATATCTAGTAATTGCTGGAATATAAAAAGATGTATTTTTTATTAGTAAAGATGTAGGTGTACCTAGTAACATCTGGATTATATTTGAGAGATGTAATAAACAGAAATGGTTAAAAAATAAACAGGAATAATCTGCATCACATGGTTATGAATACATACATCAAATAATTCCAGGAAGAAAAGAGGAAGATTCTAAAACCTACCTCATTCATTAAGCCATTTAGTTGTCTTGAAAGTTGCCTCAAGCTTTCAGCAGATGATAATGGTCTAAGTTTAACGAAATGAATAAAAGGTGCTGTAAAGTATAACATTCTTTGTGTCTGCAGGTGATGGAGGACTTCATCACAACAAAATAAAAATGCAAACTTTGTAAGTTTTGTTCATGATAATTGATAAATGACATCTAAATGAGAATGTTGTTCATTGCAATGGTGTACTTTTCACCACAAATCTTTGGCAATTCCTTAAGACAGTAAAATTTCATCATCTGAAGCTATAGAGGTTCATACATGGGTGGAAAAGTTGGGAAGCTGGGAGGTTCTTTCCTGGAAAATTTGGCCATGGGAAAAGAAATTTTGAAAATTTGAAGAAAACTTCCTTTTTTTACACAAAAATATGAAGAAATTTATTGGAAATTTACCCCCTTCCTGAAAAATGATCTTACTCCCTTCATGGTAAATTGAACATCCCTGGGTTCTTTTCTGCTGCCAGCCCAGTTTATGTCCTTTCTTCTCTTTACTACTGCAATGAGATGTGACACCCAGCATGGGAGACTGAAAACAATCCTAATGACATCACATATACCTTTTTCCAAAGAGGATGGTGGGATAGAGTTTGAGATTGTATCATAGTTTGCCACAGTAAAATACCATTGACAAAATTGAAGAATACCAAAACTTTATCCCACAATCCCATGTAATTGGGTAATATCAAGAGTCTCAAAGGCAGTCTTATCCTGCTACGACACTTTCTCATGTTTTCTGTTTAAGGAATAACATCCTTGTCTACAGAATATTGATAGAACAATGAACTGTCACAAATCATAGCTGAAACTAATGTTGTGAAGCACACTTGCCTCTGGTATGATCTCAAATACAGTGAGATGTCCAATAAGCTTCACAAAAACTGGTGATATGGGTGTTCTCAATACTGTAACGAAGGTCAATGGACTTTTAAAAGAGACTCCCCATCCACATCTTTTTCCTAACACTTTCTACCCAACCCTTTTTTTTATCAAGGTGGAGACTTATTTATTTAAAGGCCTAATCCTATCATCCCCAAACAGTTCAATTTCTCCTAACCTACTTACTAAACCCCCTCCCACAACTGTATAAAACTCATCCTCATCCAGAAACAATCTCAGTTTACTGCTTTGGGACAAATATATACAAGACCCCAATCAGTAATCAAAACACTTTCCATACAGTAGATGCTGCATAATGTGAGATACACCAGTAATATCACTCTGCAATTTTTGAACTTGCTGTCAACCAAAGAGCTGTGTCAACTGAAAATTTCTGTGGAAAAAGCTGTAGTTTGGGGTGAGAGTTAACTATAATTTAACATATGATCGAATAGAAATAAGTTAACCTCCTCACCTTTGTAAAACCTCAGTCTTAAATCAGAACAATACTTTTATATGAAAACAAAAAACTCTAAAAAACATTTTCTCATACAAAGACTTTTATAAACCTCTAACTCTTATGCAGATTGTTGGAGTTACACTTACTTTGAAGATGAACCTTGGGAATTTGTTCCTGAAGGGGTGTCGTGTATATCCTGCAACGATTACATCAACATCAAAGCATGAATTATGTACTCTGGCACATCAACAGGAAAAATATTATCAAAAGAAAACCACCACAGCGTCCAAGTTGTTTAACTTATAATATAAAATTTGTACTGCTAAGGGTAGCCTTTTGAATCACTGTAAACTTGATCTTTTCTGATTGGTCTTAGTATTGAAATACATCTCTAGCACCTCTACTGACAGGTTATTCAGAATCCTTCATTCTGATGGGTTAAACATTGACAGGTTATTCTCAAACACACCCGTCGTTAAAATGATTTGCAGAAGCCACTAAGAAGTGAATCCCCCGAAAAAGGACATTATTTTTGGGTGTTAGAAGAGGAATAAACCACATTTGTTGGATTATTGTTGGTGAATAACCCATCTCAACTCCAAATTAAAAAGAAATAGCGGACTTGGCAAAGCCGAGTCCACTGTTAACAAAGTCCTTTATTTCGTTCAAATTTGGAATCGAAGACAGATTATTCGCCCACAATAATCCGACATATGTGGTATATTCCTTAAATAATCAGCTTTTGTTGCTGCCATTTAAATTTTTATAAATATTTCCGTTCAGTTCCTTAAGATATACAGTATAGCACCACTTGACTTTTTGTCTACTTTGTTTTGCTTCATTATTGCTCTTCTTCTGAACTATATACATACAACTACAGTACAAAATGATACATAAATCATGACCATGACATATAAAACTTTGTATCATATTCAGAGATGCTGCCTAAAACAACAATATTGCCATTGGTAGGCCTGTAGTAACAATGTATAACTAACGCAGCTATGGTTGTGATGCTTTAAAGTGGTTCATTGAAGTGGTTCATGAAATTCAACAAATTTTTCCCAAACCTGTTAAGTTTTTTCACAAACCAATGTCAAATGGTCAAACTTAGACAATCCCCATATCCTAAATACAAATAATTTTCCTATGGGTGAATACTTTATGGTACCATTCCGTCATATTTTCAAAAAAAACCTGTGACCAGGCACTTTTTCAAAATAGGCACAAAACTTCTACAAGGCAGGATACCACAAAATACAAAATTTTAACTTCCCATCGCTATTGGATATGAAACTTGACTTATTATGCTAATCTTAAGCATTGTCATAGACCTTATGCCAATTAAATAGAGGGCGCTTCAAAACTGCAACATGGGAAGGATTATTCCATGTATGGTACCACTTAAGTGAATCGTCACCATGGAGAAGGCCAATGGTCACAATGCTAATGGGGAACTGTGTTGGAATAATCCTTCCCAGAGTGCAATATAACAGCTAACTGGCATAAGGTCTATGTCGTGGTGACCCGTTAACACTCTCATTAAGTTATCGATATCAACTCAATGAGAACCTTTAAAGGAAAACTAGGGAAGAACTTCCCCACTAGATTCAAATCATTCATTCATAGTCCAAAAGTACTCACAGAATGACTGTTTACGATGGCAGTACTGTGATCTCCATTTTCTGAAGCACTTTTGTTTGCTTTATTCCCCTTCGAACGTTTACCCCCTTTAGAGTCTGGTGGTGCACTGGATGGAGTTTTCTTCTGTTGAAATTTTTGCAGCTGTGAAGAAATACAGGTAGAACAAGTTGATGTAAATGAAATTTTGAGAGAGACTCGCGTCCTCTTTTGCATAAAATGGCTGTCTCCTAAGTAGCAGAAGTGGTTTTTCAACTGCCAGTTTCAAGGTCAACATGTCAAAGTCATATGATCAACAGACATTCCATTTTAACAGTAATATGGCTTAAATGCCAATGGCCAAAATAAGTATTCCTTTTTCCAATTTACTAATAAGCTTTCCTGGGATCCAAAAACACACAACCCCAAACAGGGTTCAAAGATGGGTTACAATGATCAAAAAGGAAACAGAACTGCAAAATGGGTTACCATGACATTCTGAAATCTATGATGGATTTGTATGCTTACACGCATGTATAGGTATGTTACTTGACTGTAGGTATATGTACATGTATATAGGTATGTGTATATACATCTATAAAGGCTTTATGTGGCGGTAGATAGTAATTATTTGAAATCACTCGACTGGCAATGGCCCATGTAGCTTAGGGCTTTGCTCTTGATACTACCTGCTTGAGTCTAGACTTTAAACCAAGGTCTTAACACTGCTTTCCTTTATTCCACATCACTAACATCCATTTCTTCCATAGCATTTGCACGTACCACTCTTTCCAAGTGAAAAAAAACAAAGCCTTTACCTGAAAAAGGTTACAAGTTGTAAACTCTATTTTTCTCTGAAACTGAATTGTTTCAGTGCCTTCTTGTCAGTCGAGGGTGGTTGACGATGATGTAACTTGCGAGCACTGATTCTAAGTTAACACTGTACCAAATCTCAGAATGATAAGATTTCAAGAGTCTCCTAATAGGTGCATATTTGATGGTATGCTGGGTATGCTATAGACTGCACTACAGTATAGTAACATGAACCACACATATTTCTGTAACATTGCCTTGCAAAATTTTCAAATCCTAAGATGCATGGATGAAATGGATTTAGTTTTGCCTAATGTATGCATAATATAATTACTTACAGGCATACGCTAGTCTGGTTAAACAACAGAGGGGACAAATCCCCCTTCGGTCCCCATCACCAAAACCCTGCTTCATGGTAGGATCAGATATTTCATATACAGTCCTTGACCATACCACTTAAAATTAGGGCTGCGATGGTTAATCGGTTAACCGGTTAACCGACCGACCCATCGGTTACTCGTCCGTCATTCCTCGGCATAGATTAACCGCTTTTGTATTGCCAATTACTCAGTCGCCGCGGAATGGCTTTGTTAGTTAATTGTTACACAAACATCGCGCAACAAACAGTGTCAGTTTCTCACAAATTATCGCCTGAACAATAACTGTAAAAAGAGTTTTAAAATCGGCCGTTCGATTGAACAGATTAATTCCGCGGCAGCTCCCTGAATTAAGTACATAATGATGAGTGACAAGTGGCGCACCCATTGTTACTTTCGTTGGCAGAACTTCGTGTGCTCGTCTCCTAATCCCTTCAATAGCTACACCCAAGCACAACTTTAGAAATAAGCGGCATGTTTGAGAGATTACCATAAAACATGAAAGGCTGTAAAATGGATAAAAACAGTTTGGATTTTGTCGAGTTTTCTTTCACTGCAGAGGCTATTCTTATGGCCTTGACGGTGACAAAACATCACAACCCACCGAGTTTTCATTGCTAGTCAGAAAATTGATTAGGGCACAAGTATATTTAAATAAATCTCCCCACTTGGAGCTAATCGAAATATTTTATCATGCTGCACCTCCGTAAATTTTATTATTTTTCATTGTTAGTAGCAGTATTTGGAAAAAATTTAACCAGTAAAATACGATCGTAAGCGCCAGCTAATCCCCGCCATTTTGTTGTCTGCCAAATATCATATAAAATGGAACATTCCATGTTGATATTTATGAATAAGCATACGCAGTTCGTTGAACCGCCTGGGTTGTATAGTTGCGATAATTAACTGTACTGTAAAAGTCCACCCTACGATGCACGTAAAAATACGCAACTATCTAATTTTTAGTGGTTCTGGACAGCAAAAAAAATGGACTCGATTAACGTATCTTATGGTTCCTTTCTGATATAAATATCCCCGTATTTTTGGCACTTCTTGTCCAAACCTTACGTCTTGTTTATAAAAATCAGCAACTGAAATGCACTTTAGTCGGATCCCCGAAAAATCCACGCACGCAGAGATTTGTGATGCCGTTTCTCCGCGAATTTAGCACGGGGCTTGGCTGGCTACACAGCCCAGCTATGTAAGCCTCCGAAGTGCTATCTTCATAATGCAAACTCAATGGGGAAATACGTTCGGAGGTCTGGTATTTTCACACACTAAATCCCATAGGCGATGGCACGAGTTGTGATAGGCTAGCTCAGAATCAAGGAATTTGATCCAATCACGATGCAGAGGCAATTCAAATTTTGCAATAGATCGTATGCATATGATGTCACCGAGCAAAACATGGTCCCTTGTTTAGTGGTAAAAACAGATACGCACGCAAGTTTACTGCATGCATGGGACCACGTGCATCATTGTTTTTGTTCGTAATGACGTCATATGATAACATTCCATAAGTCCTACTGTAAACAACTTTACGGTAGGAATGCTGGGAATTCCTTAATTTAGGCAGGATAATAGGACTTGGTTGTGATGTTTGCGGCTGGTGGGCCGTTTACAGTGCAATTGTACAGATCGCTACTACGACAAACACGTGAGCGCTGTACATGTATTGAACACTGCATCGCAAGCAAGCTGCATCAAAGCAGCGGTGTCGGAGTGTTTCATGAAGTAACTGGCGATATTACATAGGACTAGGCGGAAAAATACAACAGTTGGTGTAATGTTTAAAAGTGCACATGGTCTGAAGAAAGCTTCAGTAAATGCGGGATGGGCTTTTACTGTGAAAAGATGATATTAACTCAGCGCAAAATACCAATATTTTTGCTACATGCTTACATCGGCGAACATGACTGACAACGCCATTTTTAGACTTGTACTTTCCTGTACAAATGGCGCTCTTTGGAAATGTTGACATTTTGTTGTTGTGGTGAACATTACGTCATTTTCGGTTAAACGGTTAACCGCCGGTTACTAAAATCGGTTAAACGGATAGTGAATTAACCGGAAATGCACAGCCCTACTTAAAATATGCCACCACTCCTGAAAACTACCAGAGGATTCCACACAGATTCAAAAATTCACCTGATACTACCATGCTCAGACCTGCCAAGGGTGACAAGCAAGTTTGCTTGCGCTTGATACAATTTTGCTTGAGAGTTGTCCTCTCTCGCTTGAGATTTGGAAATTTGTTCTGATCATGATGCCATAGAAACACAGAAGTAAAACCACAGGGTTGGCAGAAACACACCCAAAATATTTTTTCTGTAGGACTCAAGTGTATCGAATCTGTGTTACCGTTCTTTCAAGCTGATCAGCCAAATAGAGGTACTCTAACCAATTGCAATAACTCCAACCACTAGAGAGTAACCCAAATTCGCCACTGTTTCGTGTTAGCTGTAATAATTTGCACAAAGTACCAAAAAAGATAACCGGGCACGGATGGGCCTTTGGTGTGTGTTTACAATGGCTATGCACAGGAAAAGTTAAATATTTCAAAGTCTATTTCCTGACCTCACCAGGAATATTCAACGGGAAAATAACATGCATACGCTCAGTGGAGTAGTGTGAACACCATTTCTATGTGGATGTAATTTGCAGAGCGCACCCAAAATTTTGTCCTTTTTAAATAAATATTTGAAAACTTAGCTTGCATTGGAGAAAATTTTTAATAACGCGTTTTAAAAATGTAAAAGTTCAAGAATTACGGTGCTGAAGAATCTGCATTTGTTATCTAAGGCCTACAAATTGAGACTCTCCCATGAGTTGATATCTTAAAAGTCAAGAGCTTCTATTGGAGAAAATGTGGAATTTTAAGCAAAGAAATTCATGAAAATAGCACTGTAGTTGCTGATGTCACTTGATGATTTGGTGTAGGGAATGGAGTAGGGAAAACAAGCCAGTGAGCCACAACTGGAAAAAAGACTGGCCAGCTCGACTTGAACCAATAGGTTGGAAACTGGGTATAAAACTCCATCTAAAACAGTCTTGATGATCTGGTGATTTTGTCATTTCCTGAGTTCCAAAAAGTTTACTAAACCAACTTTATATTGCATTAGGAACTGCAAATTGCAGTACCCAAAGCAAGCAAAAATTTTGAAATTTTGAAAAAATAATTACAACAAGAGGGCAATCCACGGAGTTGCATATCTCATCGCTAACATGTGCGCAAGTTGGGTACAGAACCTGAACTATTTATATGCTAGAAGTTTTATCTGTGCTGTTTTTATGCTACAGTAGAATGTCATTAACAAAAATTACCATGCTAAAACTCCATGCCACAATCCTTTGAAATTCCTATTTGAAGTCAAAGGGAAGCGATTTATTTTCGTTTCAAGGGATAAAAGTTTTTTTTTTCCTAAGATAGCGAGGGAAAAAATATGGCCCAGACCAATCAAGTTCTTGGAACTATAGGCGAACCCCTTATTCCAAAAAACATCATTTGGATATTTAAATTCTGACACCAGATTATAAAAGAACTGGAGAAATAGGCTACCCAATCTTTTTAACCCTTGCCCTTTTAATCCAGTAGGCTTATCTAAGATTTTGGACCAAATTTATTTGTTAAGATGCTATTATCCCCTTGCAACACTATGAAAAAACAACAAGCTTGGCTGTTACACTAAACTGATACGGATATGGAAGCAACGATTATAAAAGTAAGACGCTTTTGAGAGCTTTAGACAAGTGCGTAATTGTTATTATTCAGGTGCTAGCTGGGCGTATTCTCCACTTTGACGTGACGGCAAACTTCATGTGTGTCGAGCTGATATGCACATCAAGTGCATCTCAATTAAAAAACGGCGTGTGCGCCATGTTGAACGCGTGGCATTAGAAGATTTCCCGCCGAAGCACAAACCTTTTCTGCGTACTGGCCTGTGGCGAACCCTAGCCCGTGGCAAGGAAATTGTCACATTCGTATTTTTGGCGATGCTTCAGAACCACCAAGTTTTAAGGGCACTAATATGTAAGATAGGTAGGCCCTATGCCTAACCTAATGTAAGTCACCCACATTTTAATATCTTGGGTTAAAACTCAAGATTATGAAAGTCTAGCACTAGGTTAGACTTTAACTTTCATACATACTACTAGGCCTAACAGTTACAGCAACTTTGGATTGAAAACAGGTGCCTCCATAGACCTTATGAGAACACTGTAGATATAAGGGCTATCAAAGTGAAGTCCAAGCAGGAACTTAAAAATCTCACTGCAGCATACAAGTTAGTGAAAAAAGAATTTGAGCTGTGAAGACAAGACTACTACTACAAAGTACTAACCTAGGCCTGAGGCTCAGTCTAGCTTATCTAGGCCTATATTAATTGATGAAAAATAGGCTAGTTACAAAACATTAAAGTGGTAATGACACGGCCAAAGTAAGTTTCTTGGTAAGTTTGGGTACACCTTGACATGAAGTGAAAGATTTCCCTACTAAATTATGTCCATAAATACCGAAATACGACGTTTTGAATTCCCAATTACAGGCTGCAGGCTCAGCCCATTTGAAATACATATGTGAATGCGTCTCAAAAATGGTGACCTCATTGGAGGCACGGTTAGCAACACTGTACCAGAGAGCTCACAATTATCTAATCATGTGCATGGTAACGTGTTAGCGCATACATAATTGCAAACACCGGTGCTAGGATAGCAGTGAGCGTGGCCGACTACATTGTGAATTGTGCATTGCACGGTTACTGCTTAGTATTCTCAATAGCACCTGCACCAAACAGCTCATACAGTAAAGACGTGCTCGTAGTGGGGACGCGCTGGTTGTGGTCTGTCCATACATGTTCCTAGATGTTACCCGCGAGCACATGCACGCGAACATATTGGCCAATGATTTGCTCTGAATCCCCACCATGGCCCACACCTTCTGCTCTTTATGTGTATTGTGATGCAATCATTTTCATGAGGTTGCTAAGATAAGGTAACTTTACCGAGCATTACATTAGTTCCACATCTAGATGCGCGCCATAGGGCGGGGTTTGTGCCGCCAATTGCGTCATAAAAGTCAGGTGAGCTGTTGCGGCATTTTGCGAAAGTGAATTTCGAATGCAGTTTTCCTTCAAATATCGTTTATGCCGAATTGTACGGGATTTTAATGGGGTGTGAGATAATATTTGTAAAATTCTGTATCTGATCTTGTAATACACAAAAGTTTTTGTGGTAGGCCTAGTGCTTATTCAATGGTGGACGAGTTGTCTTAGTGGCAGAGTTGTCCAGGGGTCGAGATGACTGGGCCGAGTTGTCCCAGGGGCAGAGTTGACTGTAAACCCCTGACCCTATCCATGAAACTAAACCTGGTCTAGGCCTAGGCCTAGGTCTATTGGCATTTGTAAACATCCATGTATGACTTCAATTAGCCTAGGCCTAGTAACTTGCCACTTGACCATTACGGTATACTCAGTAACTTGTCACTTGACCATATTACGGTATGCGAAGTAGGCTAACTTACATAGCCCTAACGTTACATAGGCCTAGGGCTAACATTAAGCGACGTAGGCTAGCCTTACTGCTCTTTTACTGCAGTGTGCTAACGTTAGGCGTTCGTAACAGTTAACACCTTACGCTTGATTACAAAATCTTCCAACAAAACCACTTCTCTAAGCGGAATTTTGAAAAAAAAATAATTCAATTCCAATGTCTACATTCACCAGTCCTCTCGTTTAGAGAATCAAATTAAATATACACCGCACAACTACCTTTTTCCTTGCAGCAGCGAGCTTCTCCTGTCTATTAACATCAGCCATGTTGTTCACACATAAGTTAGAGCTGACAGGATTTTTCTGATTACGACTCCCTAGCTATAAAATAATTTGCACATGATACTAGCTATAAAATAATTTGCACATGATCCCTGCTTTCTGCTGTCGTCGAAATCGTAAGTGCACATTTTGTTTTGCAAGCTCGAAGTTTTGATTGTGTAAATCACATCATTCATAGAAGGAGATTTTCTCGGTTTTTTTTTTAATTAGGTATTCCCGTAATTTAGTTTGTTCTACTGGTAAAGGTTTTCGGAGCCGATGGGGCTGCTATGGGAACGGCACTATGCCCGGCATATCACATCCCACCTAAAATAAGAATACCTCAGTTTGACGATTTGTTTGCTAGACGTCAGTCCAGAAGTAACCATTTGAAGTGAAAGGAATATGTTAATATCAGTCTCATAAACATCAGAACTGAATAAGCAGGCGTGATATTCCGTATTATTCCCAGGCCATAAAATTAAATAATTTTCCATGCACTTACCAGTTACCATCAGTGAATTCAACGCAACAAATTACACGAAGATGACTATTACAGGCACCCGTAGTGCTGTATTCACTTGCGAATGTATCAATATATTTACTTGGCTAGGTGTTCAAAGACACGTAAACATTGTGAATGTGGAACTGTCGTTTCGTGAAAAGAAACAGCTGATTCGTACGCTGAACCTGGGATAAACCTGAAGATGCCGTTGAACAAGGTGAGGGGTGGCCACAAGCATGTGACTTTAGGCAACTTCCTGTGTACACTCCTTCCAATGGTTGGGGAAGGGGGAGAGCCAGTTTCGATGCTTGAATAGGTGCATGGCAAGGCACATGTCATGAAAGTTTTTGCACCACACGAGAACCGCGCAGCATGAGTTAAGTTGTGTAGCAGACCATGCACTGTACTTGAAGCTGGAGTTTGGTGGAATGCCCCTACACTACGCACTACATAATAGTGTTCGCCAGTAAAAATAAACTTGGAAAAAAAAAACTTGAGCTATCTATAGGGACGTTTTTATTGCTGCAGTTAGGCTCACGCCATGAAAAGTTCGCACAAAATAGGTACATTGGGTGTACTCACCAAATACGTACGATCACAGCACGTCCTTCATTCTAAGTTCTGCCCCGATAGGAAATCATGCAAGACACTGAAAAGTCAGTTCAAGTACTACGTAAATATGCCGCATTATTAGGGAATGCAGTGCAGTTATATTATACACAGTCTAGTAGTGGCCTCGGAGAACTGTTTTGTTCAGACATGACGAACTTGTTGCCCGACTGCCAGTTGGGGTCGTATAGGCCATATTCTACAGAATTGTGGGAGAATTACTTCTCCGACCTAAGGAGCAATCATCCATCAAAAAGTCACATTCTTACAGTTAATTTATTCATGGAAAAACAATTTCCACTCAGTCTCGGCACGTCATTGTCTTGTGGCAACACTTTTCACGGAAAGGTAAAATATCTCGTCGAAAAATGCAGAAAGGATAGTTTATCTGGGGATTTTTTTTTATCCGATTTGCGATTTGTTTTCCTTTTCAGTTCGGCTTAGTTCAGTGTTAGTTTATTTCAGTCTCATATCAAATAACATAATGGGACCTAAAGGGCAAGCTCGAGCAGTCCCCCAAAATGAAGTAGTGTAGTAGACCGTACTGTTTCATGATTGGCTCTTGAGAGTCATGTGACAATATTTTTCCTCTTCAAGTGTGAAATTTACCAGGAGTTACAGCTTGCTTTACCTATGCAATATTAAAGTCCTAAATTATTATAACGGATACTTTGAAGAGGAATACGATTAAAATTGTGAAATTTAGTTGCTGTTTCAAATAAAAAAGGTTTGGGCGACTGCCGTTGCCCTTTAAATACAGTCTGTAACATAGAGATTTGTAAATTTTGTGAAAAAGGGGAAATACTAGATGAGATGGTGATATGAGATTGCGGAGTTAACTGCAGCTCTTAAGAGCTTGTGGAGGTTGGTACCCCTTTACAACAACAACAACAACAAAGAAGAACAAAATAAGCCTAACTAGAAGGGAAAGAAACAAACACGGAGAATAACAGCCACTACAAAAAATACTCAGAAAAAAAGGAAAAACAAAAGTAGTTTGCAGTCACGGTGAAAATAAATAGCCTAAATCACCGTAAGTTAATGGGGTTTTTTATGAAGCAAATTAAAAAAAAACGTCCCCACATGATACCGATTTAAGTCATAGATATTAAGAAGTTTAGGCTAGCGAAAAGGCCGGGTCACGGTAAGATGTAGATAGTCAACCTTCAACTTACTATTTAACGTTTATGAGGGCCAGGAAGACATTTGGCCCATCGAGGACCATATGCCAGGGTGAGTATTGTTTATGAATCTAACGGCCCTCTTCAAGTCTGCAGTATGAATAGCGGTTTAATGGAAATGAACATTTTTTCGAACGAAAATTCATAAAGTAAAGGTTTGAGATTCGACCAACAGGCCCTGGAAATGCAATTTCCGACTGTCTCAGAGAACGAGATATTTCTGACGCTCCGGGCCAAATGATGACGGTGGCGCAATCCGCTTAAATAGCCGACTGGTTTGTTCCAAATCATGTATGTCCGGTCCATGGGGACAAGACTCGGACCACACGTTTGACTCCAAATATAAATGTATTTTATCGTGCGACATTTAGTTGTTGGGGTGGTGTGAGGAGTAAATGAACAGAAAATTCAATTTCTTCCCTAAGTTATAAATTGACCCCAAATAAAAATTAACTTCAACGTATTTTAGTGACATTTACTTGTCAGGGTGGTATCAGATGTACGGTACATGACAGATATAATTCAATAAAAAAAAAACAGATATGCATCCAACGGAGGAGGGGAGCAGGGGACATCAGTGGCGTAGCTACGGGGGGGGGGGCTGGGGCTGGAGCCCCCAATAAATCGCCCAGCCCCCAGCAGCAGCCCCCCCCCCCCCACTGGTGACCTGGGCAAAAAATTACATTCATGCTGGCCGATGATAATATTTAATCCGGGCTACCCGGCTACCATGACATAGATACACTTGTGATAGATCCACGCAGTTGCAGGGTATTCTGCAGTTGTGCCGCACTCTGAATAATTTCAGAATAAATTCAGGTAGACTGTAACAAACTTCATATCTTCGGAATCTCTTAATTTTTGTACTCGTCGGGTTTCTGGATCGATAATTTTCTAGCAGACTTAGAGTGGCTGATTTTTTTTTCAGTTCCTGGGGATGCACAAATTCGTTCCAAATCATACTTGGTATCGTGGGTAGAACATTTGTGTCAAATATGGTTGGAAGGAATTTGCACTTTGCACGGCCATTGCTGCCAGTCACTGGCTAGTGCAACAACCAAACCCATGTTGGGTCAATGCAGTCTCAAGGGTCGCAACCTTACCACTATTACCTCACGGGACCTCACTTAGCTCTTGGGTGGAGTGGACGTTCTCAGTGGCGTACGAGACGGGGCAGGGAAGATTGGCCCGGATTCCCGCAAGATCTAAATTCGGGCAGGAATTTGGGAAAAATTCGGGCAGGATTTTGGAAAAAAAGTCGGACAGCCCTTAAATTTTGAAAAAAATGGGGTGGTTTTTCAAAAAATTTGTATATCGAATATACAAATTCTCGCAAGCATTTGCCCGAAAATGGAAAAGTATCATAGTAAGGGTAAAATAGTTACTAAAAATCAAACAGATTAAAAAATGGCGACACATTTGGGAAGCTCGTGGCTTAAAAGAAACAATCATTCTTGAGCCTGTTTTAAAATCTTGTGTAACACAATACCCGAAATGGCCGATTATTTTAATAGCTTCAAATCTTTGCCGAAAACAGAATGTGAAAAAGCAAAGGTTTTCATCATCCCCACAGTCTTACTGTAGTCTTGCAAAAATTGCCCGAAATGGTCAAATATTCGGGCAAAGATTTAAAAAGTGCTTGGACGTTTTCAATTGCCAAATTAATTCCACGGACAGACAGGAGGGAGGTCAGGTACCCAAAAGTTTGTCGTCTATCCTGCTCTAGAGCCAAATACGGACAATGGTTATGAAAATCGATCAATTTGTTTTTCGATACTTAAATGATGCAGTGTGAAAATGTCTTCCCATAAGCCTGCTGGAAAATTCATTTGAACACACCTTGAGTAGCAATAGAATAAAATTCAACAGCATGTTTTCAATTCCGTTTTATGGTCCCCCCCCCCAAAAAAAAAGTATGAGGGACCGTTTCATCGATTGGTAGTCATACATTTTACCTCGTAATTTTCTGATCAAATAGCGACTGCTTAGACCCCCCTATAAGCTTGGTAAATGTCAGTTTCGACTGTCTCAGGGGTCCGACTTTTCGAAATTTTCTGCTCGCTCCGCGCCAACCAGTGGTGATGCTCCGTGTGGAAAGTGTTCCCAGTAGAATTTAAGTTTCAAGTGAACAGTTTTTAAAAAACGGAACCTCGAAATAGCGACTGCTTAGACCCTCTATAAGCATAGGAAATGAAATTTTTGACTCTCTGAAGGGTCAGTTTTTTCAAAATTTCCTGTACGTTTCTCCCCAACTTATGGTCGTTCACCACTTAGACCGCTTCATAGCAGAATTTAAGTTTTAAGTGAACATTTTTGGCAAAAGGAAACTGAAAATAGCGACTGCTTAGATCCCCCTATAATCCCGGGAAATGCCATTTTCAACTGTCTGAGGGGTCGGGTACTTCAAAATTTTCTTTACGCTCCGCGCTAACTAGTGGTGGCGCACCGCTTTGACTGTCTTACGGGCAGAATTACATTTTTCGTGCAAAAATCTTCTGCACCTAAAGTAAAATTCTCCCCTACGTCTATGGAAATACCTTGCTCAGGCGTGCACTGGAACAGCTGCTTGCAACATACATCAGAATTCCGGATTTGCAATCGGATACACAGTCCAGTGGAGTAATGAGCTGAGCTAATCAGTTTCTCGAAGGTGTGCTTGAATCATAGAAAAATCACAAATTCTTCTCACCAGAATCAAGGACAATTAAACCTGGCAAATGCAATTTCCAGCCATCTGGGAGGTGTTAAAATCCAAAATTTTCTTTCAACTGATGGTGGCGCTACACTTATATAGTAAACTCCAGCCCCCCCCCTCTGCAAAAGTGTCCAGGTCCCCCCCATAGCCCCCACGAAAAAAATCCTAGCTACGCTAATGGGGGCATGCCCCTTTCGGGGAAGTCTTGTTCTTCTCTCACTCAGGGCCTTGATCCGCACGAAAGAAACATAACCCGGATTAGCTTCTTCCCCACTCCGGTGATTTTCTTAATGTTACAATTAATACAAGTTTCTTTAACGAAAATCCAGCTATTCGTGACTTTCCTTAAAAAATTTTAAAGTTTCCAAGGTGTCTTCAACATTACAACATTAAAGTACGACTTTCGAATTTTGAAAAATGAAATTCAAAACTTTGTCCAATTTCATTGTACAGACCCTTGCGTGGCTACGGCCACCTCACTGATGCCAGTGTTTTTTATAGTTCCTAAAGATACGGCTATTTATAATTCCTAATTCCACAAATTCTCCAGCACCAGTTTTCCTTTAAAAGGTTTCATATATGGGACCAGATCGCACGTAAGGGCGTCTGACTTTTCAAAATTTTTCAAAGGGGCAGGGGTCACCATTCCCCCCTTAGAACCTGCCACCATTCCGACTAAAACACAAAAAACTGCATGATCAGGGCTCACCTGAGAGAAATCCTGCCAGTGTGATAAAATACGTGCCACTTCAAAAAGGTTTCGAAGGTTCTGACGATCTCTTTGATTTGCTGATAGTAGGAAGTCCATTTTATACGCCCATTAAATACCCAATTTCATGAAAAAGGAAAGAAAAATTAGTTCGGTCGGACGCAATTCGGCGCCTATAAAACGGAAATTGTTGGCTTTTCTTACAAATATTTAACATTATGGAGCTTATATTGAAGAAATTTTTGGATTATTCTGAGAAGATTTAGTGGCTTTTATCTTCGTAGCTAGAAATAAAAAATGTGACTTTCTGCTACCGAAAGGACAAGTTCCTCTAATAAAGGATTCTAAATTCTATCAGTTTTTTTTATTTTCAAAGAGTTGTTTACACCAGGCATTAACTTTTCAGAAAATGCTCAACTTCCAAATGATAGAGAATCGATCAGTCAGCCTAAGTTTTGGGTGCATGGACCAGTGGCTTTAGCCCCTCCCCCCCCCCCCCCAGATTTTTGCGTCCTGATAAAGTAATTGAAAAAAATAAAATGTTTGAACGGAAATGAACTTTGAATTATTTCCTTTAAAACAGTAAATAAATAAAATGTGTAAAAATTGAAAAAAAAAATGGATGAATGTGTGTAAAACACATTTTGTGCGCACGTATGAAATCAAGTAATAACTTCAAAATGCCTACTTTCACTAAATCAGATACCGTTTGTGATCTGCACTGTATTAATGCATTTCACTTCGAAGATGAAACGAAAGTCTCGACGACAAACTTTAATGTGACTTTGTTAGGTTAAGACCCTTTCTGCCTTTCGGATGGCTGATTGATTTACTGAAAATAAGGCAATCGTACACTGGAGACCACTCTTACACGACCATTCCTATACTTTATTATACACAAAATATGCCGTAAGCAGGTAACGGTAAGGTACTGCCTTGGGATAATTCTTCCCTTTCACGCGTCCTTAACAAGTAGGCTTATGTTTTGCCTCACTCCTGCCCATGACAAGTGCCACTGTAGGACGATTTTTTTCGACAAGTCCTCTTTTCAGTAGTTGGCACTGGGGTCCAGGGGATTTGTAAAATGTCTACAAGGACTTCTGCTTTGCGGTTCATTTATTTTGAGACATTTATTCGTAGTATTTTAATTTTGACTACGTAATGTACCGATGAACAAATACTGCACCATTTTGCACATTGTTTCTTTGTAGTATGTATGTCTCTTGTAAAATCTCTACAAAAACTAAAAATATTTTGATGTTTTTCATGCTCCCCAAAAAGGGAAAATATTAAAACTTAGGCCTATAAGCAGTTCAAAGTTTTGCCAAACATAGCACCATTTTGCATCTAGGGGGACACAAGTACTTTTGGTTTTCCTGTTAAAGGGTAAGGTACTGCCTTAGGTTAGCTGAAATCCATTCAAATATTGCCGCATTTGCGGCTGGGTACATCCAGTTTAAAACACGTGGGAAGTGTCGTTTCCGGTCATCTGGAGGGGTTTTAAAGCCCAAAATTTTCTTGTACGCTCCGCGCCAACTGATGGTGGCGCTCCGCTTAGATTCAAATATTGCCGCATTTGCGATCTACGTCCTTCTGAAGTTTACAATTTTTCCCAAGGGAAAGGGAGTCCCTTTAGTCTCATCCCCTAGGCCACGGATCAGAGGTGCCCAGTTTTGGGGTCCCTAAAAAGTGTATGTATTACCATTTTTCATAGACTGATTTTTTATTCTCATTATTTGAGAAGTCGCAGGCATGAGATTCGTATTTCAAGACTGGGTACATCCAGCTTAAAACACATGGGAAGTGCCGTTTCCGGCCATCTGAAGGGGTTTTAAAGCCCAAAATTTTCTTGTACGTTCCGCGCCAACCGATGGTGGCGCTCCGCTTAGATAGTCTTGCCGTGCCTGACCCTCGGAGGTACCAGGCCCCCCACTTGTTACCTAGCCCCCCTCCCCCCAAAAAAATCCCATCCTGGCTACGCCACTGGCATGGACCGGGCGGGATGAGGGATGAAGCAAGCGCCCATTCGATTCTTTTGTGGGGTAGCGATAATTTTTTTGGGTCAGGGCAAAAAGCTTTATTAACTTCGAAAATTCAAAAACTCAAAATAACGGCTTCTTGTATTCTATTTACGAGCCTGGGTTAGTTACTTAGATAGATAGAGTTTTACGGCCCAGTTTCCAACCTATTGGTTCAAGTCGAGTCGGTCACGGCTTTTTTTCCAGTTGTGGCTCACTGGCTTGTTTTCCCTACTCCATTGCTTATGCGGAGCATCACGCACAACGGCAGTAGGCTCCATTTTTAGAGTCTTTGGTATGACTCGACCTGGGAATAGATCCCGGGCCTTTCGCGTGAGAGGCGGATGCTCTTACCGAGCCTGGCGAATGTCATTTTCGGCTATCTGAGGAAGTCGCGATTTTCGAACCATTCTAGTCCATTCAGTGCCAACCAATTTTTGGCCACCACCTCAAAAATGTCTTTCGGACAGGATAACATTTCTAGCAAAGAATCTTCTGCCCTGAGTTGACAATGAAGTTCTTCCAGGCCTAGTATCAGTAGCGAAGCTAAACATTTTCCGGAGGAGGGGGGCAAGCATCCAAATTTTCCGATTTTTTAAGGTGTGAACACTGAACATCATTTCTCTGGGGACGTAATTTGCAAAGCGCGCCGAAATTTTTGCCTTTTTAAGCAAATTTTTGAAAATGTGGAGCTTGCATTGGAGAAAAGTTTGGATTCTGGGTTTCTTTTATAAGGAATTGTGAAAAGTTCGGGAATTACTGAAGAATCTGTATTTCTTATTGGCAAGTCTGAGATTACACGGCAACCAAAGATCGTTGTTGCTACACAATGTTATGACAAAGGGCTGCAAATTGAGGTTGTCTGACGACATTTTACTATAGTCTAAAGCTGACTTTGGAGAAATTTTAGCTTTAAATGATAGAACATGCATGAAAATAGCGCTGTAATTGCCGATATCACTTGATTATGTGGTGATTTTGTCATTTGTAGAGTTCGGAAAAGTTTACCAAACTGATTGGTTCACGAGGAAACACGACTGTATTAGCAAATTGCTGCGCGAAGCGCGCGGAAAATTCTGCCTGTTTGTAACAAAGAATACAAAAATTGGAGCTTTGTTTGGAGAGAATTTGGAATTTTATGAAAGAAGAGTTGGTAAAACCACAATTTTGTTGATTGGTGTCAAAAATATCAAACTGCCGAATTTGTCACTTTTCAGAAACGGTCAGAACCGGGGGGGGGGGCAATCACCCCCCTGTAGTTACACCCCTGTTCAGTATATTGTTGAATTAGATCCATAGGCAGATGCGACCTTGCTCCCCAAGGAAAGGGAAGCCCATGCGCCTATGGCCCTAAGATTATATGTGTTATCACTATCGACTTTTAATCTCAGCTTCGCTAAAGGGAATTCTTTAACAGTTCTGAGTTTTTAAATTTCCCTTCGAAAGAACTCAACTTAAATTTCTCGGAAGATTTCAAATTTTTTTCAATATAAGCTCCATATTTTCACATATTTTTTTAAACGTGCAAGGCAAAAATTTCGGCGGGCTTCGCGCCCTTCATCCTTTGAGAAACTCGTTTTTTTTTTGTTGAATTAGCGTTTTCTGCCGAGGGCACGTGGACAAGTTCAATCGGCAGGTTTGAAAAGGGAAAAAATTAACGAATGAAGAAAGGGAGAAACAGAGAGGGAAAAGAAGAAGAGTTAAAGGGAAGTTATTATTTAGCATTAGACAGGCTTTCGTAAATTCTTTTGCCGTTACTTGTCCATTGTGCTAGCTGTTCTTAAAACGAATAGTCCAGAGCCAAATTTATTTTTGTATGTTAAAGAGGGACATATATTAAACATTTTGGTAGAATCTGTATTCATTTCTCGTGTTGGGGTCTTGGGATACTAGCAATATAATTGAACTGTCGAATGTGGCAATTTCTATAGGTGGAATGAACTTGAAGCAAGCAGGCGTGATGTCATGGATTTTTATTGTTGGCTAATGTTTTGTTTTTATAATTTACCGCCAATTTTACGCAACTAAACTTTGATAAATTGACACCACCAGTGCATATGGCCCAATGGAATTTCAAATACTTTACATATTAGGAGCTAAATAGCATCCCAAATTAATTTAAGTTCAAACTAATAGGATGATAAAAAAGGAAAACAAACTGGCCAACAATGTGAATCTATTCAGGTAGTTGAAACAGATCACAACCTGCTTGCTCTAAGTTTACTTTTTACAGAAAATGTATCATCTTCAATTGCTACTATCTCGAAAACCAAATACGACAAATGAACGAAACTTTGAATGCTAAGAATATGTTCCTCTTTACCATATCTAAAATAAATTTGACTTTGGGCTATTCTTTAAACAGCTTAAGACTCCTTGTCCGCATACACATCGTTTGTCCACTTTTAATATGCCTTTTTCTTAAGTCCTCCCGACCCTCTGGCAAAGGGCCGTTCGGCGAAACCAAACTATTATCTTCTTCCCGAAGGAGTCAAGTGAAGGACAACACTTGACCAACCTCAGGGCCCTCAGACCATTTACATCATTGGACTGTTTTGTATGGCCATGGCTCCATTCTAGACTGGATAAAAAGAACAGATACTACCCTGGGCGTCGATTGGGGGGGGGGGGTTGACAGGGGACATGCTTCCCTCCCACTTTTTGAGTGGAGGGGACACTAACGTAAAAGTCACCCTCCCACTTTTTGTGACCTGAAACTTGAAAGTTAGGTTCTACCAAAACGACTATACAGTATGTTTTGAAAAGTGTCTACCAATTAGGATCGATTTTCTGTATCAATAACTCCACATGTTTACTCTGCAAATCCCCAAATTTTTCGAGCGTTTCGCGCGCTTGCAGTCTCGTTGATGTTCTGTCTTCACTTGCATATCAAACATACTCCCATTAATTATTTATCGGTCTTATGATTATGACGATTGTTCGTGTGCATAGGGCAGCAGGTGTGGTTATGGATGAGCACAAAATTTAGGAAAATGAAATATGTAATCTTTAGTGAATGACCAGCCTGGCAAGCTGAAATTGGCAAACGCGTTTTAAGGAAACTGAAAATGTCTCGGTGCATAGTCTGCATGCAACTTTTTCAGAAAAATACATGACTTCTATTGCAAAATTTCGATACGCGCACATCAAACATTCGTATAACGATTGGAGCATTTCGTATTTAGACCATTATCAGGGAACTAAAATCACACTGACTTTGCTAGATAAGAGACATCAATCTAGAATAAGAGGTACCGGTGCACCTTCATCTTCTCTCTGCAGATAGTGTATGATGAGGTGCCATTCGAAAAGACATATTTTAATGTTTTTGTACACCGTTAGGCCTATGAAACGTTGTCTCAGTAGCACCAGTGGGTACCACTCCTGCCCCCCCCCCCCCGATCTGGTATTTAAGTGTGCTTTTGGTCAATTCATGGATCTATTTTACCTTCTTTTCATTAGAACTCTTGCATAAATCCTTCGCAAGCTATCACAATTTTCGTTGAGATTCTAATTACTTATAGAGGACACCCTGTAATTAAATTCACATTGACTGTAATCCGTTGGAGTAATTACCCACACTTTCAAGACCATGTTTTGGAAACTTTGGGGGTTTCCTAGTAACTCAAAATATTGAAACGTTTAGCAACAAGTTGCATCGGGGCCCCCTTCTCTTAGACGCCCAGTGGCGTAGCTACTTTTACAGGGGCAGGCGGCTCTCAGAAAAAAAGGAATTCGGATCTTTGCCATTTGTTGTGAAACCAGTCTACTGTGTGGTTTACAACACATAAATTCCGAATTCTCTCCAATAAAAGCTCCATATTTGTCATTATCTGTGTCAAGAGAGCAAAATATCCGCGAGCTTAACGCGCTGCAAATTCTTCCTCGAGCTGTGGAAGTGACAAAATCGGAAATTTGCTATAGATGACATAGATCAAGTGACACCGGTAACTACAAGGCTATTTTCATAAAATTTTCTTTCATGAAGTTCCAATTTTTTTCAAATATAAACTCTTGACTCAAACATTTCGTAGGAGATCCTCGTTAAGTACGCGTTGTAGAACATTATATAGTAACAGCGATCTTTGGTAGCCGTTCAATCTCAGATTTGCCAATAGGAAATCGAATTTTTCTCAGTAACCCCTCAACTTTTCAAATGTCTTTACAGGAAACCCAAAATCCAAACTTTTCTGCTATTAAAGCTCCATATTTCCAAATATTTGAAAAGGGCAAATAATTCAGCGCGCTTGGCGAGCCGCAAATTACGTCCCTAGTACAGTGATGTTCACTCTTGAAAGAAATCGTTAAATCTGGATGCTTGCTCCTTCCCCTTCCCGCAAAAATGTCTAGCTACGCCGCTGTGGACACTTTACCAGAAAAGGAAAAAAATTAGGTCAAATGTCCCCAACCCACTTTGAAAACCAAATCGACGCCCCTGGATACTACACACTTTTAATATGCCTTTGGGAAGACTTTCCTAGGAGACTTGCCCGGCGGATTATACGACATTGAGCAGTGTACTTGCCCGAGTAACTTCTTACTTGTCCCAGAATGTGGGGCGTGGGATTTGTCGAAGTCTGCTCCAGATAAGACAAAACTGAGAAGTTCTGAGCCTTTTCTTAAAACTTGTGAAAGTTTCAGGTGAAATTCCGCATGAGGTCCGTCAGATTAAAGCACAGAAAAGTTCCAAACTTGTTTTTTGCAATTCCCATCGTTTTTATTAGTAACATAACACACCCATAATACCGTATGCATAGCATTGATATCGTAATCCAGAGAATCAGTAGTCAGGTAGTTATAGTCGCCCACTTTTCAAAACGAAAGGTAAGCTAATTTTCGCAGGACATGATGCATTTCGGACAAGGGCCTGGAAAAAAGTGGGGCAGCCATTTTTTTTTTGTCTTAAAAAATCGAGCATGTTACTGGAAAGTCCCACAAGTGCCCCAATCCTTCCAAAAATTGTCTGAACAAAACAACGCATTATAGTCACAATAAAAGCAGCATGAAAAATCGAAACGATTACAAAAATCGCGACTCATTCGGGAAGCTTATAGAACAGTTATTTCTCAGCATCACTCCATAGTCTTGGTCAACACTTTGCCAAAAATTGTACAAGATTCGGGCGGAACTTACAAAAATGTTCTGAGGGGATTTTAATTGCCACATTTTAAGGGAAGACGGGATTGTGACAGGTCGATATACATGTGCTAAAAATGTTGCCCCAAAAAATGGAAGTGGTACATTTTATGCGATGATTTTTTGATAATTTTGAAGGCTAATTTCCTCATTTTTATTAAAAGGGCACATTATTGCAACGAAAACTCAAATTAACGACTGCTTAGAATCTATTCAGAATCCTGGAAATGCCATTTCCGGCCGTCTGAGGGGTCGCAATATTTCAAAATTTTCTTCACCTTTAGACCAACTAACGGTGACGCTCCGCTTCCTTCGGACAGAGTTCGGAGAGCCTCAATCCGAGTGCCTTACAACAATTACACTCGGTTGTTGTGCAAACTCAGAGTTAGTGTTAAGGAGTTCACATTTTTCAATAATCAAAAATTAATATTTCCTGAAAACTCGAGAGGAAACCAAGAATCCCCAAATACCCAGAAAATACAGTAAGCCAGGCTATATTTCCAAATATTTGTTTTAAAAGGGCAAAATTTTCTGCGCAAATTAGGTCAGTGAGAAAATGGCGTTCACAATTAAAGAAAATGGAAAATTTGGGTTCCTGCCCCTGGAAAAAAATCTGGCTCCTCCACTGACTGCCATGCAAAAATTTACCTTGTTATCATTATTTCTCATTTATTTGAAAGTCAACCGTAATTTAGTTCTTTTTGTTGTCACCTAATAGGTACTTAGCGCCACCAATTTACAATGACTCTGCAGGTCAAGCGTAAACTGAAAAAAAAATCAAACTGTGTGACCAAGTTGTAGCATCTTAATGTTAGACTAGCATATTCTTTCCCATTTTGACAACTAGAAGATGTAAAATATTGAATCTTTAGTAACATCCACACATTTCTTCATAGAGTGGACAATTTTTATGACTTGATTGCAAGATTGTGGCATAGAATAAGGTTAGGAGACAAGGTTTCCTGGCTCAGTTTCTGACCAATCGGTACGAATCTTCTTCTTCTTCTTCTTCAAAACGGTGAGACATCCAAAAGGACAATTTTACAACGCGTACGTGCCGTGTGATCAGTCAGGCCCTTAAAGAGTTCATAATGAAATCCACCGGCTCTGGGTGACTTATGGCCCCCGCAATAAGACTCTCTGGGAGGTTATTCCAATCACGAGTAGTATTAGGGACAAAACTGTACTTAAAACAATTAGTCCTAGCGGTGGGGGAGGGGGCGAAAGTGCAAAGCATGCATGTTACGAGAACCACGAGTAGGTTTACACAGATTAGACAGGGGGATGTTAGCTTGGCCATAAATACCTTTGGCAAAAATTATGAGTCTGCACCGTCTGCGGCGGTCAGACAACGTATGTAGACCTAGATCTTTGAGGAGTGTGGTCATAGAGCCAACTTCACGGGAGTACTCGCCGGATATAAACCTAGCAGATCTTTTTTGTACTCCCTCCAATCTATCTTGGAGTGAAATCTGATGTGGATCCCAGACGGAACAAGCATACTCCAACAAGGGCCTTAATAAACCTTTATAGGCCGCCAATTTAACATCTTTGGAACAAAATGAGAGGTTCCTGCGTAATAGGCCTAAGATCTTATTTCCCTTATTACAAACAAGTTGGATATGTTTGCCCCAGCTGAGATTCTTAGTGATAGTCACCCCCAGATACTTAATTGAATCAACCCTTGTCAGATTGGCCCCATTAAGAGTATAATTATAGGTTATTGGGTTACGCTTCCTAGTAACAGACATAACATTACACTTAGCCGGGTGGAATCTCATACCCCAAGTTTTGGCCCAGTGGCCCAAGTTTATAATGTCCTTCTGTAACTCCCTGCAGTCACTGGGATTATTGATGACCCTATAGCAAACACAGTCATCAGCAAACAACCTAACTTCAGAAGAAGCAGCACTAACAATATCATTAATATAAGACAAGAAAAGTACTGGTCCTAGGACAGACCCTTGAGGAACACCAGAAAGGACTGGAGCAGAAGCAGAACTAGTACCATTAACAACAACTGATTGTGAACGGTCATTAAGAAAGTTATCAATCCAATTTATGACTTGCCTAGACACCCCCAAGGAGAATAACTTCGTCTTAAGTAGTTCATGAGGAACTGTATCAAAAGCCTTCTCAAAGTCCAGGATGAAGACATCAACTTGTTTATTTTTATCTAAGGCGGAGGTCCAATCGTCCACAACAGACAGTAACTGTGTATCACAACTATGATTTTTTCTAAACGCATGCTGTTTAGAGGAAAGGCTGTTATTCGCTTGATAGTGATCCATCATATTTGAGCTGATAATATGCTCAAGTAGCTTACAACATATACAAGTAAGAGAGACAGGGCGGTAGTTGGATGGGAGAGAGCTATCGTTCTTCTTAAAAATAGGACAGATATTTGCCTTTTTCCAGTCCTTGGGGACTTGACCACTGTTGATTGATTGCTGGAAAAGATGACTGATCATTGGAGCAAGGTCAGTAGCAAGCTCTCTAAGAACCCATGGGTGTATGTTGTCAGGACCCATGGCTTTACTAATCTTAAGGTTTTGCAACAACTTTTCAACCCCAAATGTAGAGATGGAAATA
This sequence comes from Holothuria scabra, assembly GCA_037179385.1. Taxonomy (NCBI): domain Eukaryota; kingdom Metazoa; phylum Echinodermata; class Holothuroidea; order Aspidochirotida; family Holothuriidae; genus Holothuria; species Holothuria scabra. The sequence continues at coordinate 32,881,886 of CM074185.1, read as the reverse complement.
TCGGCCATTCTACTACAGATAGGTCTTCTCTGTAGCGGAACAGAGTCGAGGGAGTCTCTGGTAAAAACACTACTGAACTGGCTATTCAAGGCTTCAGCCTTATCCTTATCACTATTAGCTATTTTACCACAGACCTGTAAGGGGGGGGGGGGATACTATGATTATCTTTCCTCTGACCATTAATATACCTCCAAAAGGGTTTGGAGTCATGAGTAATATCATCTATCATGCCGTTAATGTATTTCCTATGAGAATTGAATACCTCCTTCTTAATACTAGAGCGAAGGTCAACCCACTTATTGTAAAAAAATAATTTGTTAGTCTTCTTGTACAAAGCATGAAGTCTGTTCCTTCTCTTTATCATCCTACAGATATAATCAGTGACCCAGGGGAGAGATTTCCTAGTTCTAGAAAGTTTAGACGGGATGTTTTTTTTCACAGTTCTCTCGAGAAAAGACTTAATGAGGGACCAGTTTTCTTCAATAGTACGACTATCTTGTGTGCCATTTAGATAACCAGTGGCGAAATTTCTGGTTTCATACCTCATAGTGTCATAATCCCCTTTGGAATACTGTCGGATAAGTCTACGTGGTTGCTTAGGCCTAGGGGAAAAGCACCTCAATTTACAAAGGATAATGTCATGATCACTAAGCGGGTCAAAACTGCTGACTTCAGAGTACAGGTTGGGAGTATTAGAAATGACTAAATCAAGAGTATTGTTACCTCTAGTGGCAAATTTAACAAGTTGATCAGCGGCAAAATCATCAACAATGTCAACAAGGAGTTGACCATTACTGCTGGTGAGACAGGTCTCATTTTCCTTATTCAATCTAGTCTCCCAGTCGATAAGCCTAAAATTAAAGTCACCTAGTATATGGAATGAGGGATTTCTATTTCTATGATTGATCATAATGTTATGCAGTTGGTCACGAAGAAGAGAGATGTGATCAACATGGGCGTCAGGATCCCTATACCAGGAAGCAACATAATGCTGACTCCCATTTATAGAAAAAGCAGCCCAAACTGACTCAGACCCATTGGAAAGAAAATTTGCACCAGTGGGGGCTAGGTAATTTTTAATAAGCAGCATAGTACCACCTCCTCCAAGGGTGCGGTCATTTCTAAAAACAGTATAATTCAGGCAGTCTGGAAAAAGCTCCCTATCAGTAACTGAATTGTCAATTTTAGTCTCCTGCAATGCAACGATATCAGGTTCAGCAGAGTTAAGGAGGGACTGGAGATCAAGTTTTTTCCCTCTCAGACCATTTATATTAATAGACATAAGGCTTATCTCCTTTCTACAATGTACTGAAGTTGGTTTATTTAACTTCTGTTGTGAAACATTAACTTGAGAAATAACGGGGTCAAGAGCATCAAAGCTATTGCTTAGTTCAAGATCACTACCAGCCTGAGATAAAAAAAAGAGTTTGTTCTACGTGTAAAATTCCCGTTATCACACTTTGGACAAATCCATACACAATTGGATACGAATCCGGCCAGCCACAGCATTTTTGGTGGTTGTGACTTACGGTTTGCTTTTCCCTTCTCCATTGATTATGCCGAGTTGCAAGCAAAGGAAGTAGGTTCCAGTTTTACAGTCTTCAGGCCAGGGATCGAACTCCACACCTTCGAGCTGCAAGTCGGATGCTCTCTTGCTGAACTTGGCCAGGTATATTCAATTGACATGGAATTATGAGAGTTCTGTTATCCAATCCAAAGGCAACATTCAGCACCACTCCATGACAATCGGACAGGGTAAAAGGCTCCCTCGAGATTCCTGTTCAGATACCTAAAGTCTTTACTATTGGTATTAGCAGTATTTCCGGCATAGGAAGGGTGGGGGGAGGGGGGTGGAGAGGAGATTTTTCCCCCTTCCAAAAGTTTTGTCCCCCTTCCAAAAGTTTTGTCCCCCTTCCAAAAGTTTCCTAAGGAAGGTTGGTAAAATCCCATCTTTTCATTAATATAATTATTACAATGTCGATATCTTGGTTTCTGTTTTTTAAAAAGAGGACACTTTTGGCTTTTAAAACCCTTCAAATTGAGCCTTACAGGCCTTGGAGCAAGCTTTTGTCCCACTGAACCCACTGGTAACTTTAGCCTAGGACATCATCAATTTAGGCTTGGGGTTTAGGGGTAATTAATCCCTCCCTCCTTTTTGTACGTGTTTCTGGCGGAATCCCTCATTAGGGTAATTATGAGCAGAACATGCGTCATAGAGCAACATTTTGGGATATTTTGGGGCATTTCTGGTGAGAGGAGGGGGTGGGGGTAAAATAGGAAAGCTATTGGTAAGTTTAAACTGCCATTCAACAGGTAGAAAATTTTTCAAGAATGTGTCAACCCTTTTCATTTTATTAATTAAAATAGACAGGGATTACATTTCTTACAGCATTACAGGCTGCATTAATTTTATTTTGCAAGTTAAACATATTCATTGTGAAATTTAGATAGTGAACTAAATATCAGATGATCATGAAGAATTTGGAAAAATAGCCATTTGTACATTTCATGTGGTTTTTTTGCACATTGTATGAGAAGGTACACGGTGACAACCCTTGAATGAGTTAGTTAGTTAGCTAGTTACTTATTTAGATGGAGTTCTGGTACAGTTTCCAACCAATTGATTCAAGTTGAGCCGGCCATGGCCTTTTTCACGATCTCCACAATGGTAGAGAGCAGAGCAGCCCGTAGGTCATGTATACTGGGATAACAATGCACTTGAGAACTGCATTACTCACTCCACTTAGCCTTAGTTTGTCATTCATGGTTAATTATTTTGCATATAGCATCCCTGTATTGTCTTTCAGCGGACGTAATAGCTTCTTCAGGAAGCAGTTTAAAGGTAAGGGGCAGTCCCCAAAACTTAGTTTGAAGAAAAAGCTAGATAACACAATTTTCGTCTTATTTCTCTTCAAAGTATCTTTCGTTACATTTTATGACTTTACTATTGCATATTCAAGGTAAATCAAGGAGTTATTTCAAGTAAATTTCACATTTGAAGAGGAAAAACACTGTCACATGACTCCTAACAGCCAGTCATGAAACTGAAACTACACTACTACACTATTTCAATTTTTTAGTTTTGTCGAAGGGTCCTTTGCCAGAAGGTCAGAAAGACTTTAGAAAAAGCATCCCTGTAGCAACACAAATCATGGTATTAGCTCCATGATTAAACCTGCCACTTTTTCCGCTGCGATCCTCAGTTCTCGCATTTCAGCCTTTAAGATCATGCATTTTTCTTTTCAGCCAGTCTAGAACAGAGCCATACATGACAGACCAATGATGTTAATGGTCTGAGGTTGGTCAGTCAAGTGTTGTCCTTTAGTGGACATAGTTTTCCTCAAGGAGGTTCTACAAGGACTTCCTTGGTTTCCTTGGGAAGCAGTTTTGTAGTTTGGTTTAACCAAATGGCTCCTTGCCAGAAAGTCAGGAGGACTTTAAAAAGCATCCCTTTAAATTGATGCACACTTCAGTCACTTTTGAAGCCGACTCTCATGTAAAATGCCCCACTCCTCAGTCACAAAACTGACACAGGACATGTAAAGTCATTACATGTGTGTCATTCAAGTATATAGAGCATAAGATGTATAGGAGGCAATGAGGGGCTACGTAGATAAAGATTAATCAATTGATTTGGTCACCTGCATTGTTCTCTGACTAAAGTGTCTCTGTTTGCAAGAAACACATAGTGGTTTCCTAAAGGCAGATTAATATTAAGTTCTTCTCAAATCTTTGTAGTATCAAGTAATTTCTTCAAAACGAGATCTGTCACTTAATTCAAGGAGAATACATGGCCAACTTCCATCTCCTAGAAATGCTATTTCCAGACAATTTTCAGTGGCTTTTCCACCCTTATCATGTTAAAAAGGGTCCCCTCAGTCTCACTGGTTGAAGGTATCTATAAGTCTCCATATTACCTTATGAGTCCTCTGATCCGCTGATGCCCTTTCACATCTTAAAAGCTATCTATCTTCTTCACAACTTTGAATATTCATACATACATATATACATCTATATAATGGCAGTGACTGCACGGTCAGACGATGATTTTCCTGCATTTCCTCTAATGTAGTTTATTCTTTAGCTTGTGGGAGTTGTAACTCGTTGTAGGTGGGAGAGACCAAGTGCCGCCTGGCAGACCAAGTCACTGAGTGCCTTAGTTCCATCAAACAGAATCTCCAAGGATATCCGGTGGCTGCACATTACAACCCCCCTTCACATTGCTCAATACAGCACTTAACCCTTACGGCAGCCGTAATGTGCCGCGGCTCTGACTGTGACCACCTGAGTGCTAAAAACCGACTTATCACAAGGCTTGGTACTTTCGCTCCACACAGCCTTAATGTAAGAACTGACCTTTTGTAATGCCTACCCTCATTTGTCCCAGTTTTAACTCTTTTTACGCCTATCCGTTTGCGTTTGTTCTTTAGTGTGTGCCTTGTTGCCGGTCCCGGCTTTCCTTTTTCACTTTTCTGACCGGGTTCCGTTTTAGTGTGTCCTTTTCATCCAGGACCCTTTTTTTTTTTTTAATTTGTTTTGTGTTTCACCAGTCGCACTCATGTTTTCAAACAAACACTTTGTTTTTGCACTGCCTCTTTCGGATTTGCTGTTTGTCAAGTCCATTTTTACTGTTGGTTGTTCAGTTTGGTTTTCGCCACCTGATGAAGGGTTTATACCCGAAACGAGGAGTTTTCCGCAAACTTTTAAGCACTGTCTACTACCTCTTTTTGACCTACACATTTCCACAATACTGTGCAGCATTTCCACTTTATATATATGATTATAGCAGCAAAAGTTTGTATTAAAAAGGTTCGTTTTCAAGATTTTGATCTACCAGTGGGTAGAGGGAGCCCCCCCTCCCCTCCCAAGAAGCCCATGTTTGAGGCAAGTTTAGAAGCGGAGAGAAAGAAAAAGATAAGCACACATATATTCCTATCTACACCAGATCTGTATTTACAATGTACTTTTGTGAAGCCTTGATAATTAACACACACCCGTATCTACATATAATTTAAATATATCATTTTTATCATTACTTCTCTCGTTACGACCACATACGATGCATTAAATAAAGCAACTAGATAGATTGCTACCGTTAACTCGTAAATGAATAATTTCACAGAATTTCTTAAAATCTAATGTGAACACATACTCAAGGAATGAATGCAGGAATGAATGGCAACTCATTGCAGTGTGCATGAACAAAATCCATCTTGACCAATCATGAAGCATGGAATTTGTCACATGATGGCTACCCATGCAACTGGTTATGAGCTAGGAGAAAGTTTCACACAAGGATTCTACTCTTCACAAGTGAGACACGGTTCACAATAGTCACTGGGGGGGGGGGGGGGACAGTCTACATGGTCATATCAAGATAAGCAACACTCAAGGAGATTTAATATTTCATCTACTTCAAATACAATTCAAAAAAGTGGAAATGACTGCATGAGAGTTACTGCATTTAAAAGTCTTGTGGAGGGTTTTAAACCAAGAAAAAAAAATCCTGATACAGTAGATCCCTCTACTGTAATCAAAACAGAATATTCTCTACAATTATCAATGTTAGGCAAACCTTCCTGCAAGTCCTCAGCACATTTATATGCAGGGTACAGCTAATAGCAAGCCCATGAAAAAGAGAGTGAAAGACTCCTTTAATCTCCATGGGGAGCATGGGGGTGCAAAATGGCATGAACTTGCTCTGGGAAGGTTTGACCCATGAACTTTTGAATATCATGGACATTGTCCACCAGCTTGCCAATACACTGCCAGCAAGATGCTCTTACACCCTGGCCATGCTATTCATATAGAGGTCCAAACAAACTACATATTTCACTAAAATAAATACTTTTAGCAACTTTCAAGTAAAGTAAAATATCCACAGTAAAATTTGGTTACATTTCACATCCCAGACCACATACCAAGCTCATAACATAAAGGGGGAATGAAACAAACTGGAACAATTTCATGTTAAATATTCATGACCTATCTTCTTCACAACATTGAATATTCATATATCTATTATATATATAGCAGTAAAAGATGAGCAGAGCGTATGGGCTATGAATTCCACTGAAAAAAGAAAAATAAAACTACCCTCTTTGTGTTTTCTCACTAACGTACATTAAAGGGTCCCTCATGGTGGGGACTGCATTTCCTATTCATTTCTTACAAGGTGAAATACCTCCAACCACCACCTATTTTTTTTTTGGGGGGTGGCAAACACATGAAGACATGCAAATACTAAAATGGGTAATTCCTAATTGCATCCTTCAAATTTATACAAAGAACTCATTAAGTTTAGCTGTGAAAATGACATCCATTTAAAGAGGCTCTGACATTTGAAACAAATATTGCTTGTCAGCTTAACATGAGATATTTAAAGTCTTTATGACACAATAACCTCCTCATACACCTGTCCCACTTCCTTTGACCTAAACACGAAAAAAATCATGATGGTAGCGCCATCATTATCAAATCACATTGGAAGCTTTTCTTGGACGGAAAAGTCGAGTTCCTAATTTTCTGCTACAATTAGCTCTCTATCAATATCCTCCAAGATAAATATTCAGAAATGTGAATGAATAAAAGGTGCTGGTCAAAAGAAAAATAAATTTACTGGGCCAAAGATGACCACCAGCCAGACAGAGTTCAATTATTTCATTCATTGCAGAAGCCAGTTAAATATCTATAAATTTAAAGCAAAGATATATCCAAATTAAATTTTCATGTGAAAGTGTTCAGGCTTCACCAAATAACACACACACACACTAAACCTCATCATAATTTAATATTAACATCTCAACTAATTACTGTTTTAAGACAACCATCTTTCATTAACTTAAGTACTTGTTTAGTCCTTGGAGTTCAGTGAGATGACCTTTGATAACAATTTTAAGAACTGCTTGTAAATTGAGACAATTACTAGCTACGTTGATGTCAAATTTTTGAAGCTATTGCATCAGAAGTTCATAGATACCAAGAAATTATACCACTTTACACTCCAAATAAGGACTTCAAGATTTTGGTGATAAATACACTCCAATTTTGTAATATATATTTTTTTGAATTTTTTCGTGACAAAATGTCACCTTTACCATTTTGAATGAGCTTTGCATGCAACCAGCAATGTAGGGGTATTACAAATTTGACCACAGTATTGGGGATAACTGCTAACAGTTGGAAAAAAAATATTTTCAGTCCCTAAATACTAGTAAATATTTTAGTTGTTAGATACAGTAAGACAAAAAAATCTATAGGAGACAAAAAAATCTTCCTATAGAAGAACTGCAGGACAGATTCTTCATTAAACTGAAAAATTTAGATAAAAAAGATGCAAGATAACAGGGAAAGAGACATATGGGATAAAGGAAACTATCTGAACCTATAGCAAATATTATAATATGTAATAAATATAGCTACAAGGACTAGAATTGGTTTAAAGAAGACCAAAAGTAAAACTACATCCCTCAAAACAACCACAGTCTCTTTGAAAAGAAGGCTAAAAACCTGGAAAAGCCAAGTGAAAAAGAAAACAAAGACACAAAATTGCACATGTACGTATGAATATTCATAACCCTTGAAATTGAGACTGTCTGCAAGTTTGAATTTGAACTTAAAAAACTTCACATTAATGTCAAATGCACGTAGGAAACTTGAGAAATTTTTCAGTATCTGTTGATCTCATCTAATTAGATATATATAGTGGCCACAATGGTCATGAAAAATAATAGAACATTTGTTTGGACCACTTAGCACAGATTCCAAACTTTCCAGTAATAAATGTTAATACAGCTGCAAACATGCACACCAGAGATCACACTTATGCAGATCGTGACACATCTCGTAATTTCAGCTGATTATTTTTAAAGTGCCATCATGTACCTCCCCAATACTGTATAAGATTATCTTAATAATTTCCAGAGCTTCCCAGCCCTTGGCAGGCATTTGAATACCCCCCCCTCCCCCGGGAAGATTAATTGCTACAAGTATGTTGAAAACTGAAAATTTATTCATTTTGTTCAAATTTTCACAATTTTGTTATTCATATTATTAAGACTGAAATTAGAAGAAAGGAATAAGGAGAATCCGTCACCACAATGAATACATTTCCTGGCATTTGTGATACACAGCTCCAACCAATTCTCACTCCCCACCAAAATGTCCTCCTCTCCCTGCAAAACCTTGGTTAGAGGATCAACTAACCTAGTATAAAATACCTTCCTACTTACATAATCCACCTGTTCGCAGTACTTAAGTCCCTGACAATAGAATAATGGTGGATGGATCCCTCTAGAAAGAGAGCACCCTGCCTAGTCTTGTTATATTTGCAATAGGGAACTTACTGCAGGTAAGAGGGAGGGTTACATTACATAAATAGGAGGTAAGCAAGGGCACTGCAATTCTTTTCATCAATATTAAAATCAATTCATGAATAACCAAACCCTTGACCTTCCTAGATAGGATCTCTGGGCTTCTCTTGCAGCATTCATTTTCATGCCGCCGACTCGGAAAATCATTTGTAGGAATGCTTTGCGAGTATAAAAGATAGTACAAAGACCATCAGTTATCAGTGGTCTCCCCTTTAGAACAAAATGGATTTGTTGAATATAATGCAAATAGTTGGTAATATAAGTACATGGAGCCTTTTGAAATTTTAAAAATTAAATTGTGGCAACAAAGATTCAATGTCAATAATTGAAACAAAGTAATAAATTTTACAATATGATGAACATTAAAAGTTTGCATTTCTGAAACATCTGTCACTACTGACTAACCTCATCACTTCTATAAGAAGGAGTGGAACATTGGCATCTGTTGTGCAGTTAACTTAGTGAATGACGTCTTGACATTTGAGCAAAAAGTACCACTTCATCTCTGAGCCCTAGAATCTGTATTCCTTTGATCCAGAAGATCAGAGATAAAACTGAATGGTAGTATGAAAGTCGCTGTTTGCGAGGTTAAGAAGGTTTTTACCAAGCAATCACAAAAGTGAAGAGAACTTTATGAATCATCTCTACCTAACAAAACACCTTCAATGGAGCTCACATCTCTTGCGAACACTGACGAGAGGCTAAAAATTTACTGTAAGTATGGGAAAGGATTGCACATGGGGAAAAAATGACATAAAACAAAAGTTTGGAACAAAAGTTTTCAAAATTCCTTTAGAAACGACCATAGATGATACAGCTATTTGAAGTAATGTCAGTGATGAAGCCACTTGGAACAAGTCTAAAAAGCATCCTTTCACTCTTGGAAACAGAATGTGTTCCCTTCAATTGACCACTGTGTCCCCAAAGTAAAGAAACTAGCACATACAAATTGTTAAAGAAGCTATTGTGTCTTATAAAAAGTGCAAAGGTTTCTCTCACTCATGAAAGAGAGGATGTCCATAATTTACAAATGTTACGCTAAAGATTTTGTAAACAGTGCATTTGAGAAAGAAGCCAGGCTGTCCATTCCTTCAAACCCTACCTTGACAAAAGAAACTCCCTTATCCTATCCCATCCACCTTGCTACTCCTCCAAGTCTTCCAACAACAATGGAATTTCTCTCTCTCAACTATGCCTTACATCCATATATTAAAATTCTACTCCTCTCACCACGAACAGTTCCAATTCTCCTAACCTACTTACTTAAGCCCCTCTCACAAGTCCTAAATTTCCCTCATCCAGACACAAAACTCAGTTTATTGCTTCAGGGTAAGTATACAAGACCCCAATGTGTACTTGGAACAGCCTCGCTACAAAACATGCTGTGAAATATGATCTGCCTTTTTTTGATTTGCTGTAAATCAAAGAGCTGTGCCAATTGAGAATTTCAGAAGACTACTACCAAAATTGTAGATTGGGGTGAGAGGATCAGGCCTTTAAGTAAAACTGTATCTGATTGCTTGCTATTAATTTATTGTCTTCCATTCATATATTACCCTTGGGTAGTCAAGTGATCCTTACAGATCCGCACTTCATTATTGTTCGGTGACAGAGAAGCAGCGGGGATGGCAATGTACTTGGTCTTCATTTGTTTAAAAAAAAATTGGATAATTTACTATTACTATATTACTGAATGCTTTTTAGACAAATCCCTGAGACAGTGGCTTTCTCTTCTCTTCACTATCTGTCATTTTCTCTGATTGTTTCCTGAAGAATCTTGGTTTGTTCCATCCACCTTCTGTACTTTATGGTTTCTCCTCAGCTGGGGGAGGTGTGGCCTCCTTGTATTGCTCCTCAGAGAACAGAGGGTTTTTCACTTGCATTTCTCCCGTCTGAAAAGAAAAAATGAAAAACATGTCCACATTTAAATAACAGCATTTGACAGGAAAGTTGACTGAGCAAGTGTAAAACATAACTATTAGCATAACTATTAGCCATTTTGTCTACTATTGGGTACTTTCAATGACATCACACAACCCAACCCTACTGTAGGACCCTACCTTGGTGTAGCTAGCTGAAAAACAGCTGATGACCCATGTCTGACTGTTGCACTAAAAGACTGTTGATTTTTTTCCAACAGCGGGAGTGGCTTACCAATTGTGACATCACATGAATTTAGTTAGGTAGATAGAGTTTTATGGTCCAGTTTCCAACCTATTGGTTCAAGTCTGGCTAGCCACGGCCTTTTTTCAGTTGTGGCTCACTGGCTTGTTTTCCCTACTCCACTGCTTATGCGGAGCAACATGCACAACGGCAGTAGGTTCCATTTCTAGAGTCTTTGGTTTGACTCGACCTTGGAATCGAACCCAGGCCTTAAAGGTAAGGAGCAGTCCCCCCAAACTTATATTGAAGAAAAAGCTAAATAACTCAATTTTCATCTTATTCCTCTTTAAAGTATCTTTAATTACATTTTATGACTTTACTATTGCATATTCAAGATAAACCAATTAGTTATTTCTGGTAAATTTCACATTTGAAGAGAAAAAATATTATCACATGACTGCCAACAGCCAATCATGAAACTTGACATTCTACTACACCTCTTCAATTTGGAATGACTGCTCCTGCCCTTTAAGCGGGAGAGGCGGATGCAGACATCATATGAAAGCACTGTACATTAATCTATTAAACTGAACACTTTCCAGTCATTGAGTGGCCTAAATAAATATCCACCACTAACAAAACAGAGTTGGAACCTGCTGTAGTACTTTTTTTCTACTTTGCATGGAACCACCTGAATCATAACATGACATCATGCATGATAAGATATCTCCAGATTTCTACCCCTAACCTTTCCCCTCTTCTCTAGCCCTAACAGGTATGATAGACATTTCTTGAGACAGACATGAAACCATACTGTACAATACAAAACATGACCATTTGAATCGGATGCCTGAAAAAAAAAATAATACCACAGTGTACTACAGTTTTGCAAATGGTTTTATTTGATGTGCAAATTAAAGGGATAAAGGCCCACGTACACTGGACAGATTTCAGGACATGTCTCAAGATGTTGCTGACACGACTAGACACAAATAATTTGCCCCTGTGTACACCACAAACATGTCACAAACACAAGTTGTTACACATGTTGCCATTTGTATCTGCTCTGTACACACTAACAACATTTTCAGGCACAAGGTTTTTTGGCAACATGTTGCGACACATGTGTCTTAAAATGTGTCCAGTGTACACAGGGCTAAATCCTCTTTCCCCAATCAGTTCCAATTTTCCTGCTAAAGCCCTTTTCACAATTGCCTAAAATTCATCCTATCCATAAACAACCTCAGTTTATTGCTTCAGGGTGATTTACAAGACCCTGATTTGTGATCAAAACACATTAAGTACAATACTGTACATACTGTGTAATATGAGCTGTGGTAGTTTACATTTTTTCAGTGAACTTGCTGTCAATCAAAGAGCTGTGCCAATTGAGAATTTATGAGGAGTGCTGCAAAAATTGTAGTTTGAGGTGAAAGGATCCCTTTAACTCAGTAATTTTCGTTCTTTCTTTCATCCTTCCATTGGTATATGTGCCACACTGCAGGTGAACAAACTTTTCTACTGGACTGTCACGACCTACAACCTTCAACCTATGACCTTCCTGTAAGGCTGTAACCATGCACCCAGCACACTCTCTGCGTGACTTCTGTCCGTCTGTCATTGTGACTGAACTAAAAGACTTCATCAAACGGTAGGATTTCAAAAATACAGGGAACCTGTGATTTGAGGGTTCTGCCATTTTGTACCATGGAAACCAATGGAAACCCACCACAGACTTTGTGCATATGATGTCACAGAGCAAAGAGTATGCCCTCCTTTGGGGGCAAAACAAACCAACAACAAAGACACAAAGACTCAAAAGGTTCCTACTGCACTTTAAGTCAAAATGTTGAGTTATATTGCAATTATTTGGGTTGGCCAATTTATGATAAACTGAACAGAGCAGAATGGGAGATATATCCACAGTAGTACCGGAGCCTGCATGCTTCCCCTTCCCTTCACATTAACTGACCACAGCTGATCATAGGGACACCTAAACAAACATACAGTGTAAGTAGATGCTTTGTTCAACCAGCTGTATCATCAAGGACCAGGTTAAACAGCCTGCATCACCATGTGCAAGATAAGAACTGAATACACAACCAAGCACACTGCTATCAGTGCAATAAATAAACAGTTAAATGCTCAGCAGGCACAATGAACTCAGCCCTATAAAAGCAGCTAGAATATAAATATGCAGGTATTAATGCTCTGGTCCCAAGCAATTATGTCCCAAAATATCAGTTCCAAATCTCCCCACATACAGAAAAAGAAAACTTTTGTTGGAAGTTGACATAATCTGCCCTATTTTATACTAACCCCACTCCACATGTGAACTACACTGTATACACATGTGAGCTAAAAAAAATTAAAAACCCTTAATGAAATTAGCCTACCTGGCACCCAAAAAGTTGGTAAATTAATGTTGTTAAAAACCCCCACAGAGTTCTCCTACATGAAATCTAGCATAAAATATAAATTTCTTTAAAATTTCAAGGTCTTCTATTCTGTATAATGTTTTAATGAAACCATGACAACTACAAACTGAATAATGTTAGTTTTAATGACAAAGAAGTGTACTACTTCTCCATAAATTGGCTAATTATGGAAGCCTTTGTTATTATAGTACTAGCTGATATGACTTTTTTGTTTCATACATTATTGTCAAAAGCTATATGACTTCATAGAGATGTTTTATTTATTGCCCGCATAAGCATTGCAAAAAGTCTTGCTAACTTAAGAATGAGCCCAGTCCTTTCCAAAAATGTGTGTTCATTAGTTCCAAATAAACAGGTTTTCACGTGTCTCAGCCACTGGCTTTTGTAGGGGCTTGCATGAAAACGTGAGTCTTCCTGTAAAATTTACATTGGTTTGCCAATTGCGTCACTTTGCTGCAGGTTATCCACAGGTTCGCCACAAGTTTGACTTTCAAAACCTGTGGCAATGAGTTTTGAATCAAAACCTGAGGCTTCAAAAATGAAGTAAAAAAAGGGGGGGGGGGAACCCATGCCAAAGCTGTGTCCAGAGGGTTCCAAAAACACAGCTAGGTTTGTCACCCAGAGACATTTGTGATTTCCTTTGTTTTTAACAGGGTAACTGGCACAGACTGACAAACTCCTTTTTTTTTGAGGAATATTCTGACCATTTTCACATGGTCTAACAATAGTGTCTATTTTTGGGTACATGTATGTCCAGGCAAGAAGTTGTCAGGTCCATGCAAATCTATACTAGTACAAAGGTACAGATACTGTACTCTAGATTAAAGAAAAACTAAAATGGTAAAACCCTATGGTTAAAGCAGCACAATTTTCATAAAATGTAAGGGCCATTATTTTTGTAAGAGTTTATAATACTATAAATCTAAGATACTCAGAAAATACAGTACCTTTGTTTTCCTTGAAAAAAAACTTAATTTGCACTCCATTTTGTTCCATTGGATATATTAGACACGCCAGATTTCAAACGGCTCACAACTTGTCAACAAATTGAGGCTAAGTACTGCTATACTCTAATGGTTACAATGCAACAACCAAAGGGGGCAGTATTTAAAAATATGTTCATCTAAAGCAAATAATGCAATCAATACTGCAATATATCCTTTAAAGGACCAATCCTCTCACCCCAAACTGCAGTTCTTGTAGGGGGGTACCAAAACTCTCAACTGGCTCAGCTCTTTGATTGACAGCTAATTCAAACAATGCAGAATACCAAAGCTTATATTACACCGCATGAACTGTATTGCGAATGTTTTGATTATTCACATTGAGCTTTTCCACACTCACCCTGGAGAAATAAGCTAAGATTGTGTCTAGGTGAGGATGAATTTCAGACTATTGCGGGAGGGACTTCAGTAAGAAGGTTAGAAGAATTTGTTCTGTTTGGGGTTAGAGAATCAGGCCTTTAAATATAATATATATGAAATATGTCAGATATACAGGGTAATATCAGTTCTAAGTAGAAATTAGAGTACAGTGATTACAGTACCACAATCACTTCAAGAAATAAATGGTGTTATGTGGTTCCATATACTTCCACACTAAAACATTCCCAGGAAAATCTTCCCTTGGGTGTTACAGTAATTAGAAATGCCCCCTCCTTCCCTCCCCTTCATTTGAGCAATGTAGGTGTTTTGACAAATTTCTTCAGAAGAGTGCAGAGAAGCTTCCCATCCACTCTACATGGGAAAATGGAAATGGGGGCATAAGCAAATGCCTGCAGTCATGTAAAATATACTTAAAAGATGTAAACAGATTCTCAAAACATCCTGCTTTGAGACAACAAACTGTGGAGCACAATGACAGAGTTTCAAAAGTTAATATACCTGGACCTCATTGAATCATTTCATAGAGTGCTTAGAGATCCTACTCCAAAATGAACCAGATTTTCTCTCCTTTGAATGTCACCCAATACCCATGAAAATGTAATAGAACACTAAAGTAGATTGGAGAGATCTGAAACAGGAGTCAGCTTTCCGATATGCCGCCATTTTTTCTTTATAGCTGTTCAAAACGTAAATATCTTCACGAGGCAATTAACTGCACAGCATCCGGTAAATGCCAGACTGTAAGTGGAGGCAGATTCCTTTAAGACTTTAGCTGTTATTAAGAGTATAGCATTACACTAAAGCACTGTGTTCTCGGTGTTTGGCACTTCAAGGAATTTCCTCTGTAATGTTTATGAGAAACCATCTGGTTGGACGCCTCAACATGGTAGCGCCCTCTAACATATATGATAATATCCGCAAGATTTTTAACTTCTTGAGATCTTAAAAGAGTCAGTTCAAACTGAGACGGACTATATCTTGGATGTAACATGCATATCAGAAAGGAAATGAAATTTAACACCAAAGTAAAATCCAACACCATGTTTTTTATGGGTTCAAGGGCTTTAATGAGAACGTTACAGTATAAAAGAGGCTATACGTTTGACAAGTGAATGTAAAAGAAGAGTTTAATCTAAGTAATGAGGTTTCCTTGCAGTTCTCATGTTTAATTCTTGTAATATCAGCAAATGAGAAGAGGGTGATCAAGTTAGTTAGTTAGATGGAGTTTTACCGCCCAGTTTCCAACCTATTGGTTCAAGCTGAGCCGACCTCAGCCTTTTCTCCAGTTGTGACTGACTGGCTTGTTTTCCCTACTCCATTGCTCATGCAGAGCATCATGCACAACAGCAGTTGGTTCCTTTTTTAGAGGGTGATCAAGGGCGGCCTTGCTCCTCCTTGGGGGAGCAAGGGCATCCTTGTGCAAATTGGTTGTGAAAAATAAAACCAAAATCAAGATCAATGCTGTGTAAGGTTAAAATAACAACATATATTCTTGCTTCATGTTTGCTGGGGAATTCAAAGTGTGACAGCTTAAACTACCAAGATTTGAGGAACTTCAGTACACATCAAATTTTGGGTTCATTGCTAGCAGGCTGTGAGAGACTGCATGAGTCTCATGGAGGGGGGGGGGGGGGGGGGGGGCAAAAGAACCGTCATGCAGGAAACGCTATTCTTCAGTACTGCTTCTAATCTCACATAATCTACTGATATGCTGCTTTTAATATGCCCCAAAGATTTGCTTTAGTCACAGATTTGAATCTTCTAGCTCCCATTCCCCTCTGATCCTCCAAATTTAATTATCCAGTCTGCTTGGAAAACCACAAAGTGTACCCAATGTTCATCTCATGAAGAGAGACTGTATTTATGGACTTGATTTGACGCCTTCCTGTCGAGGAAGCTAGTAGCTACAGTAAGGCAGTTTTTCATTCAAAGACACGCACATTGGGTGCTGTACACGACTTGGGATGGTTTAAATCTCAAAGCAAGCTGAATGGGTGACAAATGTATGTCTTCCATAATGAAGATAGTTTAGGGAGGACAAATATTTGCATGCAGAAAGGAGAAGTGGAATAGGGCTGTAAATTAACTAAAAATTTTAAAACTTTTAAATCATCATAAGTCATAAACTTAAGCCCCCTTCTCTCCACAGGCATTTATCGTACTAGTTACTACTGTTATGAAAACATTTCAAAATGAAAGAAAGAAAACAAAAGAGACTCCTTAACTACACAAACAAGGTAGGAGAAAATAATCATTGGACACAATATTTTATCGGGCTATGACAAAAAACTCTCAACGACTATAAGATTTTCTTCCTTCCTGTCAAACATAATATTGATAAATCTACTGGGGAAATGGATTCTGTAGCAATCACTCAATAATTGGTAATTTCTGAGCTCATTAAAATTATAATTAGTTTGGGAGCTAATTAGCACATAAAATTGATCAAATTTTACCAGAAGATTCAAAAGATTACCAACAACATAACTTAGAATCCAAATATTGGCTGACATGAAACATCAAACGTTAAAACGGAAAGACGCCATGAACACAAATCACATGCAACACTAATGTACCCTACATAGTATGCAATATGTGATCAATTTGACAGGATGTCAGTCTTTCAATAATTACATTTTACAGAGTTTATCCTTTTCCTTCTACAGTGGTGAAATATTTACATTATCCTTTCAAGAGTAGATATTAAATGAAGGGGTTATGTAATGCACCTAATATCAATGATTATTAAAGGCAATTTTCCTTTCATTTGCAGACACTTTTTTTTTTTTAAATGGGGAACACATTGGTTCAATTCTATCATATTGCAGTTTAATAAAAAAGCGATTTGAGGTGTGCAGATGTTACAGTATTTCCATACTGTAGGTCTTTGAAGAAAATTTCCAGTTTCTCACTGGAGGTGAATTTTGATAGATGTGGAAGATCACCCAGCATCCCTTATGCTAATTGCAATGCATCTTATACTGTCCATATACTGGACCCCCAAAATATGTGTCTATAATACCTGTTTCAAGTCAAAGGTGGGTGGATGACCTCAGTTAAGTCTCCCTTTCCTACTGTGTTCAACAGCTCTGTGCATTTCAAAATACACCAATTTATATCCATTTTGTGGGAGCTGTTACTGCAGTCTGCTGATTTCATACTCAGAGTGTGGGGAGGAGGGGGGGGGGGAAGAAGGGGCAAAAGTTATTACAAGTTTCCCAATCATTGATAATTCCAACTGGATACTCATGACATCTAAAAAGAGAAAACAAAGCATCATCTTCCAGTGTTACTTCATGTGTTTGAAGGCATTTCCTGGTGGATTGTCCCTGGGTTAGTTTCATTAGTTTGAGAGAGTTTTACAGCCCAGTTTCCAACCTATTGGTTCAAGTCGAGCAGACCACAGCCTTTTTTCCAGTTGTGGCCCACTGGCTTGTTTTCCCTACTCCACTGCTTGTCCATGGGGTGTTGCAAAAATGACAAAAATATACAAAAACCATGTCATTATCCAAACCCTGTCACAGTGCCATTTTCCTAACTCACAAAATCTTGTCTTAAAGATTGGTTATTTTTTTAAAATGCTTCCACTTGAGAAAAAATTGCTTTTCTTTGAAAATTAATATCTGCCAAAGATTTTATGCTACTGGCATGCAAATATTACTTCCTGTCAGAGAAAATTTTTCAGAAAATTTTTAAGAAGATAGCATGTAGCTAAGTAGATTTGCATCTGGCAATTTCTTTAAATTTCTTTTCTCTAACAGCAATACAGAACTTATTTTCATTGTCACCAACCCCTAAGAATGTCCCTTCCGAGGTTCATGCACTTTTCATTCATACATTAAATAAATCCTGGGTGCACAAATTCAATAATACCCACTCAGGCCTCTTAACGAAAGATTTTGATAATAAAGCCAAACTATGCTACATGCTTGGATGTCCTATACCATTAACAATCGTAATTTAATCAAGATTCGAAAATAATCAAGTGACCCCATCAGATATTTCATAAATTCCCATTTTATTTCCTAAAAATTGATTAAAAATCAACCAAGGTCAAAATCAAAGAGAAGACAATGACAACTCACTTGGGAAATTAAGGGGAGCAACTGATTCAGAAATGGCAAATTTTGTGTGTATGATAAATCGTGTGGATAGGTATGAGATACTGTGCAGCTGTGTGGAAGTGTTCCCAAGAACACAGACCAGGGGATCATCATTGGCAGATTTGCAGTTTCAGTGAATTACTCTTAAGCCATTCTTGAAAGAATAAAGAGTTTTCATGTGACGTCATAATTGGTTAACATTGCCCATCATTGTCAACTGACTTTACGTCGGTCAACATCTATTTCTCACAATGTTTGCGGCTAGCTTAATAAGTACTGTGCCAACCTGCCAGAATGACAAAGAGGAACACCACCCATGTGCATTCTAGGATAAAAGTACAGAGGCTGGGATCCAGGGCCCACCATAGGACCCTTGAGGAGGGGTCCAGGGGGCTAAGCACTGGATTTTGAGTACTCTCAGGTTTGTCTGTAAGACTCTTTGAGTCTTCAAGAGCAGATTGGTTAATTCCACGCCAAATCTACAATGCCTGCATGCAGCCTGTTAGATTTCAAAACCTGCCTTGACATTTAGGAAATCCACTGATTGTACATTTTAATATGCATACCTTCACACAAACATTGTACATGATCATGATTACAGTTTCACTCAAAATTGGAAAATGACATGGAAAAATTGGAACATAGCAAAATTTGGTGAAAAAAGCGGAACTGTTCCTCCTAAATCAGAACAGTTGGCAGCTCTGTTTTTGCCAATCAGTCAAGAAAGGGACAGGGCTTTTGCCAGTGTGTGCAGTGCTTTAATGAAGTCAAAAGCCTCACCCAATCTGAGCTGCAAAAAGCACTAAAGTACACTAGCTTGTGTAGAGAGTTGGGAATCAGCTGATGACCTACGGGTGACTGTTGCACTAAAACACTGTTGAACTGTGACTGGCAGTGTGCCTTGCTTACCAACTGTAGCATGACATGAAAGCACTCCACATAGGGCTGGGGGGGGGGGGTATACCCATACTGATGTGAGTACTTGTACTAGTCGTACAGGATATTTAAAGTACCGAAGCTATTTGGTGTGTTACTAACACTGGTCATCTCCAAAAAATTACTTATACACGAAAAAATAACCCATACTCATTTTAAAACACTATTATTTTAAAGAAAATAACTATGTTAGGATGTGTGGATGAGTAATATATTTTACAAAAACATCAACACCCTGATAGAAACTGGAATGAAACTATCGTACTCAACTCCCAGCTGCATTAATGTTCAAGATTACACAGGTGCCTTGCACAGTTTAGGCTCCTTCCTGCACAACTTTCCTACCCATGAGTTGAGAACTGGTACTGACCACAATACTGGTTCTGTGTGCTCTGTGGTACAGGTACAGCTATTTCATGGTACCGCCCAACCCTTTACTCCACATCTCGAATTTATTTGTTAGTACAGAGTTTCAATTTCAGTAGCTACAGTGCTTTCTTAAAAACTGACCTATGCAATTTTTGCAGCAGTGTTTAAGACAAAAGTAATTTTTGAATTATCAGACATCATGATGGGACTGGGTAAAACAGTGAACTAACCTATATTCTAATATATACCACGTCATCTTAGTACACTTTTTTACCGTTACGCAGAGATGAACAGTTTAAAAAGTTTGAACTGCTCAAATTTCTTATGAAACGCAAACACATTTTAAACTTTTGCAGACAAAAGTACTTAAGGAATGAGACACTTTAAGTGAGGCACTGAAGGGTACAACCCTTTAGCAGTCAACTTTTAATCATGACAAAAAATGACATTATTCTCAGGAGTGCCATTTATACAAAGCTTACCAGACAAGGATAACATAGGGGAATGTGCAGACTGAATGAATTTTGTTTCATAAACTGTTTTAATTCACCCTTTATTCTTTGCAACTAAAGTTCTCTTGCTCTGAATTTCACTAAAAATGGCCAAAAAGGGGACTGAAAAAAATTAAAAAAAAAAAGAAGAAGTACATTGGTGTATGGTAATAAGAAACATTTAAAAGTTCACAGGACTTGTATAAGGGACTTCTTGAGAGAATGATACAGTATTTTGAGAAGCCCACAGCACACTATCTCTGTTCCAATCTTCATAACACTTTAACAGTTTCAGTGGCATAACTCCTTATTAGCCCTTGTCATATTAGCAGTGTGTGGTGCTCCGCATCAGGAATGGAGTAGGGAAAACAAGGCAGTGAGCCACAACTGGAAAAAAAGCCATGGCCGGCTTGACTTGAACCAATTGGTTGAAAACTGGACCGTAAAACTCCATCGAACGAACGAACGAACGAATCCAATCCAATCCAACTAAATCCAACGAATCCAATCCAACGAATCCAATCCAACGAATCCAACGAATCCAACCAATCCAACGAATCCAATCCAATCCAACTAACCAACCAATCCAATCCAACCAATCCAACTAACCAACCAACCAACCAACCAACCAACCAACCAACCAACCAACCAACTAACCAACTAACCAACTAACTAACTAACTAACTAACTAACTAACTAACTAACTAACTAACTAACTAACTAACTAACTAACTAACTAACTAACTAACTAACTAACTAACTAACTAACTAACTAACTAACTAACTAACTAACTAACTAACTAACCTATAGAGGCTTTGCAATTACATCACGGAACCGCCATGCTGGAGGACATTCATGCCAAATACACGTGGCTTTGTCCCGAACGCGCTGCACAGTGTGCACTGTGATATGCACAATGTGTACAATTCAACGAGCAAGTGCGTCCCTTATGGTTTACTACGTAGTTACATGTACTCCAACATGGCCACTGGAGAGTATTACGACGTCATGTGAAAAGCCTCTATTAGTCCTGAGCTTGGGTTTTTCCGCCATATTTGCATGGCATATTGCATGCAATGCAGTCCACATTCCTATAGACTTGTTTGTTTTCTGTCCTTCCTCTACTCATTCTCTGCTACCATTTTCTTGATCTGCTGGCCTCAGAGCCAAACGGAAAAACCTAAGTCATTACCCTGTATATGTACAACTGAATATTCACACATCAGCACCAATAATACTGTACATCCAATCACAATGCACAACAATCTCTCAATGAATGGTACGTTCAAGACAATGTGTGCATATTGAGTGCTTATGAAGTATCTTCATATGATATGGACATATATTCACACTAGCTTGATAGAATATGACGGACTGTATTAAATGAGTGGTAATTGGTCATTTGTCGACTATAAAGCTCTCAATTTGCCTTTTACCTCAAAACAGTATCCCACAACATTCTGTTGATGAAAGCTTCACTTTCATTGGCTCTAATTTCTGCTACTTATTCTGTGCCAGAAAAGCAACGCTGTTTATTGAACAAATGTGAATAAATTACTGATTTTCCTGGGTCTGTGAACCGCAGTGTATACTATTGGTACAACCCCCACTGGAGTACAGTACAAGGAACCACTAAGTATATGCTTGTTTAAGAATGATCTGACCCAACACGGGCCAACAGGGTCCAAACTCCTATGGGCATGGACCATACTATGTGGGGAACCTTCAACCAAAAGATGTCCCCACTAAAAGCTCACGCACAGAAAAAGGGTACCTTTGTTGACAGGATTTGGGACCTCTAGGTCAATCATCATTACCGTACATGTTGCATAGAGTGTCTTGTGCATTATATAAACTTGTGCACTGTTAAAGGGCAAGAACAGTTACCACAAACTTGTTTCGAAGCAACAGCTAAATCTCATAATTTTCCTCTTATATCTCTTCCAAATACCTTTTTATAATATTTTAGAACTCCATGTTCAAGGTAAACCAATTAGTATTGACTCAGGTAAATTTCACATATGATGAGAAAAATATTGTCACATGACTCTCAAGAGCCAATCATGTAACAGGACAGTCTTACTACACTACTTCAAGATGTGGTGACTGCTCTTGCCCTTTAAGTGCAGAGACGGACAAGTGAAAAGGGGGACGATGTTACACTGTAACTGAAACATACCGGTGCAAGTCCAGGGCACTCATAAACTGTGAGGTCACCTTCCTCATTTTCTTCTTCAGAGTCATAGTCTGAGGCATCTTCAGCCGATTCTCCTTTCTCTCGTCTGCAAATCAAAGAAAGAGAATTAAGGCACTAGTGAAGAGATTCTCATAAAAGAAAAACAATGGGTACAACAATCTGTTAAAAGAACACAAAGGCCTGCCATACATAGTTCAAGGTCTTGCTATAATATATACAAATGAAAAATGTAAGAGCACTGCTAACATGAAACAATAGCAACAATTCCTATCAAATATTGACAAATTCTAACCAATTCTGAATAAAACTTTTGTTTTCAATACACTATCATGAATAAAATATTTAGGTGAATGAAAACAGTTAAAATGCTGGACAAATCTGAAGATGTCTCATAATGTAGCCTACATCACTTTTCATTCAAGGACATGTATCTAACTAGCTAACTTTACAAAATAAACTGGACTTCTTTAGTTTTTTAATACTTTTATTTTGAAATAATGGTTCCACCCTCACGGTGTTTGGATTTCTCCTATTTTATGTACAATTTTGTAACATTTGTATTAAAGCACCACACTCAAATAACCTTCATAAAGCCAAAGTACTCCCCCGGGCTGCCCCTACCTGGGCAGGTGTCCCCCTAACCCTACCTGCAACCATATTAACAAGTTTAATAGTCTAATAAGTAGAGCAAGGAAAGCAGAACATACAATAGGACTTCAAAAAAAATAAACAAATAAATAAAAACTTGTAAAAGTAGGCAAAGGTTTACAAAGTACATCTGGGGAAGTACCGTAACATAAGTAGGGATCAGTTGAAAGTCTGATAGAAAGGTAAAGTGCAGTTATTTATTCTTCAACAATTGACTGTTCATGTTTTGTTTCTATTTTCTTGGGGGGGAGGGGGGGAGATATGCTACTTAATCTCTTAGTTACAGTCAGAAGCAAATAACTCAATCCTCACCAATTCTTTTTACAAGGGTATGCCAACTTGCCCTTTTTTGACATGATTGCCATGTTATTTCAAAGTAGTCCAGAAAATTATCATCGAAACCAAAAATTAACTTTTACAAGTTTGCAATGGTAATATTCTTCTAAACCTATTTTCTTTGCAATGAAAACAGGATTAAGAATGAAGGCAATTACAGTCCGTAATGATTTCTAAAATTCAGTACTCACATTTGCAATTATGTATTATATGATTAAACACACAAAGATATAATGGATGACAAGCAACTGTGTTTCCTGTGACAACCCCAAGAGACCAACGCATTTCACAAGCCAAAGCAAAATTAAGTTCTGTGATTGAACAGTAAAAGATTGCTGAATCACTCCTTTGGAAATTTTTTTTCACTCGTTAATGAGGCTACTGTATACCACTTGGACTGTTCAGTATATCTACCCATTGAAAATTAAAGAGGTAATGCTGTCAACCTTATTTAATTCAGTATACTCTGGTATTGTAGTTAATGAATGCAAGCCATAGGATTTCAAAACTCAAGAGAACCCATTTGAGGGTTCCACCAATTTTCAGAATGGTTTTCCTATGGTGAAACTGAGGTTTTGTAAAGAAAAAATAAAAAAAAATCCATGGGTGTTAAGTGATATTGGTGGTAACAAATTTTTGGGTGTTGTGATTTCAAAGCCACTGGACCATGCCTACAATGGGGAACAGTCTGTGAGATTCAATGGCCTGGAATAGCCCTCTTTAACCATGTGACAGTATTATGGCGATGATTTGGCCAATTTATTTAAAATATTAAGGGGGCTCATTGAGTTGATATCAATAACTTAATTAAAGTGTTTAAGAGTGCAACCACATGAAAATGCTTGTAGTTAGCATGATTAGTCAAGTTTCATATCCAACAGTTTCAGAAAATGTTTTAACCCTTTACCGTTGTTGGGTCCTTTTGGACCCAGACAGAGAGCGCGGCTGTCACCCTTCTTTACTGTTTCACACGGAGCTCGAAACTGCGAGTAGCTACCCGAAAAATTCGGCCACAACAAGAAAGAGACAATAGTTTAAGGTCACAGGGTCAATAGCCTACGGAAGCGGATGCGAGGCGTGCTATGTCCGTTTTCCGCCCACTCGTGAGGCGCGCAAATATGCCCCAACTGGAGCACAATGGTAAAGGGTTAAGTTTGAATTTTGTTGTGTCCTGATTTGTAATGGTTTTGTGCATAATTTGAAGAAGTGCCTGGTCATGAATATTTGAAAACTGAATCGGGTCATGTAGTATTCACTAATAAAACAGTTACTTGTGTGTACAGTAGGATATGGGGATTGTCTGAGTTTTACCATTTGTCATTGGTAGATGTAAAGAAAACTTAACAGCTATGGAAAAAGTTTCAAGAACCACCTCAATGAGTCCCTTTAACTCAAGAGTTGACTAGTTACAAGAAATGTGTAATTTCTTTAATTCAGAGCTGACTTATTCCCAGCGACTTTTAATTTCTTTTATTGTTTTCGTGAGATGTAATAAATGATTCTTGTTCAGCAGAGGAAAGAGAAAGAGAAGGAAAAGGAGATGTACAACGAAGCTGATGATTCAAAATTCCATTTAGGTCGACAGCTTTTGTTCCCTTTAAATTTCTCTCAAAGCATGTTCTCATACATCATGTGACTCACTTCTTTTTAGTACCTTCCCTGGATAAACAGTAGGATGTTTGATTTTTATTGGTGTATGACTCAGACAAACCAGACTTTTAGTACACACTTTTTGAGACATTTCTTACTTTTAGTACAAATCAAGTCAAGGAAAAGAAAAAAAAAGAAAAAGAAAAAAAAAACAAAACAGAAAACAATGACATCTAGAAACTCTCCCCCCCCCCTCAAATTACTGTAGGGCTGCTCTTGCCTGCAAATATGCAGAATTGTAGTGCATGTTTGAAAATTTGCAACCCAACTGGCAATGGTAAGTTAGTCTTGCTGGATGTGAATTTATTAGGCCTACATGATAGGCCAAGAGTTGCCTTTGTGGGGAAGGGGGGGGGGCCTTTAGTACCCCCTGTACAATAACTTGATACTACACTTAACACAAGAAGAAAAGGTGTTGGCAGCTGCTCTTTGCACTCTGTTGACTCATGGCTGAGATGTCTTAATAAGACGTCAAGTTGTCTTGACTTGACATATCACTGTTTCCAAGATACCGTACATTTGCCTATAATAAGCCTGAGAGTGTCTCCAGATGGTGATGTCTTTTCCCAGGAGTAACTGTCAATTTCACACAAGTGCTATGGTTTACTTAAACAATTACCCTTTGTAACATATACTGCAACAAACAATTCATTTTTTCCGACCATTTGTGATGCACATGAATGTAAAAATACATCTTTGTACAAGTTCTACCAAACAGTTACTCTACAGAATATACTCCTTGAGATAATAAAACTAAATCACCATAATATGCAAATTTAAGGCATCTCCTCATCTGTAATTTGCATATATCCATTTTTGCCAATGTGTCTTTATATATCAATTTTTGTGTCACTAAATTGCTAAATTATGCACCTTTTACAACTTGTTTACTTTTGATGTACAATAGCATGATCAATGACATCACAGAATATAGTTCTGCAGAAACTTACTAAAATATTCAGACAATAATTTGAGAGTGATATAGCGTGATGAATGTCTGAACGACCTATTTAATGGAAAAATATTATAAACCCTAACAAATAGAGCTCTGCAACTTCTATAATATATTGCCTTTTTTTTAAAGACAATGTTTGGCAACAAAATCAAGAGTTTGCATGAGATACATATGCAAAGATATCCCATAAGATGTGCTCTTTTATTCTTTGTTCCATTCCAATGGTAATGGTAATCAAGGGAGGATTGGGAGGGGGGGGGCAACATTGGAAGGTACACGTTTTGGGACCCTTTGATCAAGCACTGGTGAACAAAAAGGTCTGGTGATTTAGTTTCACCTCATAATAAACAGATTACCTATCAAGGATACAATATGTTTTAATCTACTCTAGAAATTTTTTGTTAATGACTTGAGATGATTTTATGTTGGGTGGTACATCATTGCTATAATTGGTAATTACAGGTTAAACAACGATGTTCCACGCTTTAGCACAGAATAATGCACCGTAGGAGGCTTGATGCAGTTACAGTAGTTAGTTACACAGAGTTTTACTGCCCAGTTTCCAACCTATTGGTTCAAGTCAAGCCGGCCACGGCCTTTTTTCCATTTGTAGCCCACTGGCTTGTTTTTTCTGGGCCATTGCTTATGCGGAGCATCACGCACAACGGCAGTTGGTCCCATTTTTAGTGTCTTTGGTATGACACGACGACCTGGGAGTCTAACCCGGGGCCTTCCATGTGAGAGGTAGATGCAAGCTTTGCACAAGGATGTCCCCCAAGTGCATCTAGTGATAGCATTAAACCCAAGAGTGCATATTATTCTGTTCTACTAGTGAACAGTTCCAGATTTAACTAACCATCTCCATTCATACAAAATAATATTTTGATTTAAATGATGCAAAATGAAATACAATTTCTTTTGTAAACAACCACACTAAAATAGCACAGCCCTAAGTAAAATGAAATAGCCTGTAACAAATTTATGTCAGGATATATGACCATTATAGAAAAATAGGTGTTGTGGATTGTTAACTGGTTTCAATAAGCAATCATTATTCAATCAAGTACACATACAGCAAAACTTCACGATAAGTTTTTCCTTCACTACTTCTAACAAAATCACAGGTCGCTGTCTTAAATTTATTTCATGAGTTAAATTTTGTCAGACTCTAGTCATCCACAAGAAACTCAGCGCCTACCCAGCGACTCAATCTTCATGACCACGTAGAGTCATAGACAATATTGATTTCACTGTAGATATGTTCTCTGTACAATGTCTGCAAATTGACACAACTGCTCTGTATCTTCTCATAGCAGACAAGATCCACAGCAAATTAAACCATGTCAGAACCTTTGTTTGGATTTATTTTCTGGGCCAAACCTACATTTCACTTCACACATGGACTACTTCATTAATCAGAGTACGTATTTCATTCTCAGTAACTGCTGCTCGTCGCAACGACAGCAAACTCTCAGAAACGGAAATGAAATGGGAAGTCCACGTGAAAGGACTCTTTAAACACTACAGTAAGTGTTATGCTTGGGTCTAAAGTATGCCAACAATAATTAAACATGATGGCTCAAACTTAATTCAAAGAGTGGTTGTAAAAATAGTCTGAAAACGAATAAGAAGATGGGTTAGAAAATTCCATTTGGGGAATCTTTAGAAAGATAATCAGGAGGATGCTTCTGACTTGAGACAGGAAATTAAAGAGGATGATATCTGAGATGAGTCCCAAGGCAGGAAGTATCCAAAACACATCTGACATCTATCTCCTTTGTGAAGGCCCCATCTATACTTGTGTATTAGGTCTAAATGGTTCAGATCATTAGTACTAGAATCCCTCAGATTGTATTCCACATCAGGGAAATAAAGTTAAAAATGTGCCTCTTAACTGCAAAACCTTGCCCTGGGAATCACCCAGGTCTGACATGTTTAAGGCCAAGTCCAAAATTACACTTTCAAAAGATGCAGACAATTCAACGCTTGGGTGTTCTTTCCTGTTTAAAAAAATTTTAGTCTTTGTATAAGCCTGTAACAAGAATTCTTACAGTTGCAGTGGCTACGGAAAATGAAATGATTATGAGGAGTTTCACATCAGATTCAGCCCTTACAGTACAAGGACATTCAGCATGCTATGACCACAAATTAAGAAATTTAAGCATGTTCAAAACATTTCAAATTAATCTTGACTTTGCGTGCACTGAGAAATGTGATCTTCCGTACGGCCTTTCATTAGACAATGAAATCACCCCTAAACAGACAAATAATATAGCTGTGCTGTAAAGAATGCTGCACCCATCTTCCTATACTCTCTTTTACTAACACAGAATGTACTATACATGATAATGTATACTGCAGTTTATACAGTAGACAAAGATTTTATTCATGCAGTCACATATATATATATTGCCCCAGAAAATGTCAAGTGAGTCTGATTGCAGGGTTTCCTAAACTCCTTTTCTCATCAACCAAGAATTGCAATTTAGGAAGTATTTGACAAGATTCAGGCCTTACCACTTCAACTCGTTAATCATGATCGCCATGGTACAGTTATTACTCTTACAAACAAACTGAGGGTTTACAAAACAATCTGTCCCCTTTTATCATTCTGTACATCATGTGCACTTCAAATCTGTCTGAGCTGTGAGGTTCGAACTGATGGAAACCACCCGACATTATACCAAAGTCCTTCACCTTATACCTTTCCCTTCCAAGCAGATGCTGTTGTCATCATTAAAATCTTATTTAATAATGCATAAATGTAAGCATCGTTAAAGCAGGCCATAGAGGTAACTATTATGATACAAGCAGATTCAGCAACAGCCAATAGCAGCTCATACTAATATCTTGTAAAAAGCTTAGAAATATGCCATGTGATATGGTACCCTACAGTACATTAGTCCAACCATTGTGCAATGGAGAACTGGGGTAAAATTTGCTTGTCACTGCAAAGAATTTATTCCTTTTGCAGGTAATTCTCTCTGGCTTTAAACTTTTTAAGAGAACTGAATATTAAATATATAAACTGCCTTCAAAGTTACAAAATCACCCGTAACAACCTTGCCATATATTTTAAGAAAGGTTGAAAGCCTGCTTTAATTTCAATATCTGGGGCTAAAACTGAATCACCAGTAAATAGTGTGTACCCTTTTTCTGTCAAATTTTAAAAAAAAGAAAAACTGTTTTTTTAACCATTATTATCTCACAAAATACTTTCTCAACTAAAAATGACAAATGTGCAAACCTTAAGAGGCCCAAAAGTGTGACAAATTCAAATTCTACTACCTTAAACATTCCAATCAGGTAAAAAGAAAAATTAGATTGAGGGCTTGAAGGCACTTAATACAGAGAAATACCATAATTTTAAGATAGAGAGAGTAGTGTTGTTTGTTGATCAGACAGACATAAAGACTGGGGTTGTTTTGTTTTCCCGTCACTTTACGTATTTACCTATGATATACTGTATATGACACATCTCTGGATTGATACAGTACCTTCCAATTAAATCGAAACAAGCAGTCAACTTTTTTTTTATTTTTAAACTTCAACTGATTCTTACACATCTCCTCAAATTTCAATATATATATATAGTAGCATCTTACCATGTTTCCCAAGTTAGGTTCTGCATATTCCAGGCTTTTTCAGGTTTCATTTCCTTGTTCTGATCTGTTTTGCTTATATTCAGTTTACAGTTTTATTTTCTTACTTCTGTTTTTAGGGGATTTATATGGTTCACCTATGGTATTATTTAATATTATATTACTATTACATTATGTTCATAAGATACTATACATAAATTTATTAGTTTTGACTATAATGCCCTCTGTTGGTAGGGGTTACTGCAGTGCTACGGAATGCTTTCAGGTAACGTTACAACTGGTAAGCCACACCAACTGCTGGGCATAAACAGACAGTGTTTAGCCCAACGTTCAAGAGTGGATCACCAGCTACTTCTCAGCTGCTGCACTAGCTAGCTTACTACATTATGTTTTGCCTGTTAAAAAGGACTGGGCTTGTAACATCAGTGAAATTTTGTTGCGAGATGGGTACTGTAGATAAATAAAAGGTAATGATGTTTGTCACATGATTGAAAAGAACCATTCACAAAATTGGATATCTCTGTACACTTCTTCATACCAGGATGACTGCATTTTCCCTTTGAGATTAGTGGCAATTAAAGTTTAGCATTACTTCTTACAACTGTAATACATCATACACTTTCATATGACATACTTAGCATACTGTCCTAACAATTAAAGTCATAACTATGAAGGATTTAATTCACATAAAGATGTTACAGCAGCCTAAAATACAACACCTGCATTAAAAACACTGGTTAGTCTATCCAATAATACAATCACTCTAATTTGTCCACATTTTGCATTAAAACACAAAAGGGAAATATCTCAATGAGATTATATCATCCTAAAGTTTCCAAATTGAGCACATCTAGATGTAATCCAGCCTGCCTCAAAGATCCTGTTAATTAATGATGAAGCTGACGAGTTTAATTTGAAGCTTTCCACATCAACATCAAAACTAATCAGGGTAACACAAAGGCCATCCCCTAAGAGTGCATTTGCCACACGACTTAGGAACCCAAAGTCTCAAAGATGTTCATCTCTGTAGTAATTCATATTTACTAAATTTCTTGGAATACTGCTTGAGTAATCTTCTCGAAGATCTAATTTACAGAGAAGAACAAATCACATCAAACTGTATACAACAACATAATAACACAACACCGAAGAGTTGCATCTTTCACTCTCGTTCACAAATTGCAATTGATTGTAGAATTCTCTCTTTTAAAGCATTCTTCACTCTGCGCAGTCTTCAGAAACAATTTTCTATTATCAGTGGGACTTGTTTATGGTCTCTATGTAGTTAAGTTCATTTGTTTCCTGACTCAAATTTTCAAGTTAATTATGGGTAAACTTTATACAGCTTGATGAAGCAGACTGTGAAATCAAACCTCCTTCCTTTCACCTGTCAAGGGTAATGACACTAATTCCCCAAAACTCTCTGGACCAGGAATCTATGTATGAGCCCCGATACTTACCTCCCATTCATATACAGTATGTGATCCCCACTACTAACCTACAACTAAACTAACCCCTGTAAACCAATAGCACCAAGAGTGACGGTGCCCTTGCTCCCCCAGCGAGGAGCAAGGCTACCCTTGATCGTCCTCTTCCACTAACAACACACTGGTGTTATCGCAAGTTTTGGCCCTATTAAGAATAACATTAAAGAGATACATGCTTTGTCTCAGTTACTTCCTTCCTAATCTACCAAGGGGTAGCCTTCATTTTAAAGTCATTAGTAAGCCCTCTAATGCCAGTATCTATTATTTTGTTCTGTAATTCCCTTTCCCACCCCCACCCCCTGGGGATTTGTAGAATACATGTCCAAGCTATTTATTCTATTTTACACATGAATAATTAAATTTACCAATGTAAGATACTGGTAAAGTTGTCAGAAGAATTTTCCCACCGATTTAAATTTGCAATGAGAATAAAGAACTTTTCTCAACCAAAAATTCTTGAAAGAAAAATGTGGTGTTCTATGTAAAATCAAACAGTGGTGGAAGATGTAAGGTTTATGTTGTTTGTTTGCCAGACATACAAGTTTATGTTGCCAGACACACAAGTTTGTTTATTTCATTTTTCAATTAGACTGATGGACAAGTTGCTTTATGTGTACATTTAACCAGCGCAGGGGTTGTTTAATTAAGATTCTTTACTTATAAGCTGCATTCTGTCAGGCACGTGCTATTTTCATTTCTTTTTGTAATTAAAATCTTACTTTCCTCCTCTGATATAGCAATTTTCCTTTAGCTCCAAAAATCTGTCACATGAATGGCTTGATATGGCTCACTGATTTAATTATGGCCCTGTATTTGATTTATAGCTGTCATCATTGATAAAATGAACTTCATCCCTTCTCCCTCTAACTCAAAGTGCAAGAAGATGTTCACTTGATCCTCCCAAATGTAACCCTTGTGCCCAGTGCTTAAAGAGAAAGAAATTACCTCAATCAATAAATTCCCAGGTAACTGAATCACCATGGCAACAAACCCCCACTAGCCAAATATTTGAACACCAGGTGTTTGAAGAAGGAAACATCCTCCCTTTGTAAACCAGTGCTCAATCTGTCCTCTCCTTTGCTCTAAGGGCAATGATTTAAAGGTGTATGTATAGTTGCTTGAATATGTCATCTGACAAGTACAACCTCCAAGCAGGAAGACAAAATCAAAGACTGCCATTACACAGATTGCCTGGATGTATCCTAACCACCAGAATGCAAAAATACATTGAGGTTTCAATGACATTCTACTCCAAATAATGCAAAGATGTTCAATACCTCTTTAGACAAATTTTATACTAACATTTTCAAAAATAATTTTGTGTTACCCTAAATGATCTTTGACCTCCACCAGTGCACAGTAATGCATCCACACACAGGATAAGGAATCTATCCAAGTTTCATACCTTGAGATATTGTGTGGAAAAGATTTTCCAAATTATCTCCTGGTGACCTCAATGACTTTTGACAACCACCATAAACAATGCAGACCACCTTCTCACTTTAAATATTTACTTAAAAAAATATAAATTTGTCTGAGTTTCACATCTTGCGATATCCTGTTTACAAGGTATTCAGAGTTTGACCCAGTGATCCTAGATGACCTTTGACCTCCCCCCAAAAAACATTAGGATTCTTCTTCTTCATATGGGGCATCTACCTTCTAAGTTTGGTAGGTAGATGAAAACTGTAAGACATTCCTATCTTGAGAAATCATGTTAATATGCGAAGAGTCACAAACGTTTGCACACGCAAGTTGACTTGACACAGATTTCACGATGACTGCATTGGTTTCTCTTATCACTGAAATCAATAACAGCACTATTTACCACCTACTACCACAAAAAAAAATCTTGTTTTGTGACTTATATATTCCTCTTCCCCCCCCCCCCTTTACACTGAAAGACTAACTCTTCATGAGTAACCGAAATCTTTCAGATTCTACACCATAACCTGCTCCACTACTCCACGGCCCTTTAACTCAGGCAAATGCTAAATAAATCACTGCCAGGAACAAAACAGTTTAAAGTGAGCCAAACTGATTAAAAGCTTGCCACTTACAAAACTCCTGCAATACAGCTACGTCTTTAGCGTAATCAAGGAAAATCAAATTTCAATGGGTGGGCGTAAGCGTTTGCTTGGTATATAAGAGGGGGTTTCCTTTGCATCTAAATTGCAAACTAATTTGCAAACCTCGTTTAAAATTCAGGCCCATATCCCTCAGAGACTGACGCGACAAATTAATCTAAAGGTGGTATGCACTGACACTGTTGGTCAGATTGCGGCCAGTACTTCACACCTTTTTTTTATTAACACAATTCCACATTACCTAAGGTAAAAACAGAATAAAATAGGACAGATTATTTATTACAGCTAATCAAAAATTTTTATAGCTGATAACCTGAGAATTCTTGGCAATCCACAAACCATGTTGATAGCAGAAGTGAGCAAAAACATAAAAAAGGCTTTTGCAAGAAGTGATGCGAACCAAAAATTTTAGTCTGTGTATTCCTTTGATGTGAAGAGATACAGTATCTCAAACAGTTCCAAATGAGTTGTAGCGGGGTAGCATATCAGAAAGAAAGCTGTAATTGCTGCAATACAGGGAAGGATTTAACAAGACAGCTGGGTGTTTGTACGGTTGCAGGTAACATTCAAAAAAGAAAGCTGAAGCAGTTTGACTTTTGTAAAGCTGGCCTATTGCGCACACATCCAGATGCATAGAAATCCTGAGACTTGTCTGTCAGCCATTTTAAGGTATGAGATATTGGGGGCACCATACACAAGAAAGTACAACTAGCCTACTACACACTAAATCCATACACATCTTCTCATTTATTTTGTTTACCTGTACAATGCACAGTTGTATCCAATTCAAAGCCTTAACCTGGGAAAGGCTTAATCCTCTCACTCCAAACAGTTCCAATTCTCCTCACCAACTAACTTCAGCCCCTCCTACAACTGTTTTCATATTCATCCTCATCCAGACACAATCTCAGTTTATTGCTTCAGGATGAGTATTCAAGACCCCAATTTGTAATCAAAACACTCTGAGTACAGTACATGCTGTGTAATATGACCTTTGGTACTCCGCAGTTTTTGAACTTGCTGTTAACCAAAGAACTGCGCCAACTGAGAATTTCTGTAGACTGCTACAAAAATTATAATTTTGGATGGAAGAGTGAGGCCTTTAATCTGCTCATTATGGGGTTTTGGAATGTTTGCAGCCACCCATGTCATGGTAACCAAAGTGATTCCCAAAATTAAGGCTGATGGCTCCTGCAATTTTTCAACATCCCTTGGCTTCGTGATTCACTTGTACGCACCACTTCTGTGATAGGATGAAGATCAAATTTATAACAAGAAAAGCTGTAGTGTACTTACTTTTGCATGGCAATCATCTGTTGTTTTTGATGTTGGTAGTGATACATTTGAGCACTTTGGGCCAATTTTCTGTCCCCACTCTGTAAGAGTAAAAAGAATAATGTTTCACAAAAATTTAAAACTTTTCTATTACTACAGAAATGTTAGAAGAGTTATAATCCATAAACCATTGTATGGAACAGCATATCTTTAGGATTCAAAATATTGGAAGGTTGTTGTTTAATATTTCAACGAGTACAACCTTTTAAGTACAGGTAAAGTATAGTAGTTACTACCTGGGACATGTCAAAATACCAAAAACATTATTTCATGAAATATTTCTTTTTGTACTGGTACTGAGGGATCAAGAGTGATCATCAGAAAAACTGTGCAATGCTGTGGCCCCTCAATCTCTTGCAATTCATAAGTAAACTGATCAGAGATCAACTTCAACTAAATGACCCACATATATGTAATAACCTACACAAACACAATCCATTTATTGAAGGAAGTGACCAAAAATTTTACGAACATTCTTCCTCTTTCAGCCCCAAAATGCTATTACAAATCATCCATTGCCTGCAGAATGTAAATGTTAATATATTCACCTGTACTTCTAGGACTTCAATTTATGCTAAACCCAGGAGACTGAGGGTTACCAACAATTCACAATTCCGAGGACAACCTTCCTTGAGTACCTTTTGGTTTCACTCATTTCCGTCTCACCTACCCCAACTCTTTGACACATGCAAATAGAACCTACATTAGTTGTTTTCATCTTAAAAATGCTTGATATGACAAGACCACAAGAAAAGGAGAATCACTAACTCAACCGTAAAAGTCTCAATTCCATCTCTAATAAGAACCAAAGCAGAAAATGGTTTTATAATGCAATGTTTTAATGCAGTATCATGTCAAAAGAGGTTTTCATAGGTCGGCATCATCACATAACTGTAAGCTTTGATAGGTTGGAGCAAAAATGATGGATGTAAAGCTACTTGGTTCAGGCATTATTAGTAAGGACTTATATACTTCATACTGTACGCCAAGTGATAAACTGGGACAAAATGTAAAGGCATCTCCGACAGATTTGATATGATTTGATGTAGTTTTACACCTAAAATTGCAAACCATCTGGTTTAATCTTGTGGTGCTCACAGTATCCCTTTTTACTTGTGGTGTACTGGATTGCTTTCCCTACTCCACACCTTTAAGGTCAAGACCCTTACAAAAAAAGGTGTGTCAACCTTTGTCTGCACCATGTGTGATCACGTGTGGGAAAACAAAGGAAATCACGCGTGTTCTTGGATGCCAAACCTGCGTTTTTGGAACCTTCTTCTTAGAGGTTTGACGCAGGTTTTGCACACCTTTCCTTGCCTTTAATACCAAACCACAGGTTTTTTGGAAGAATTCTTTGTTAACACTAGTTTTTATCACCAAAGGTTTTGCACATAAAACCTGTGTCAAACCCGTGGCAAACCTGTGTCGAACCTGTGGCAATGATCAACCTGCATCAATGTCAAGGGAAATCACAGGTTTTCATGCAAAAACCTGTGATAACCTCTAGAAAAAACCTGTGAAAACCTGCGAAATTGGAGCTAATTACCTCACCTTTTTTTGTAAGGAGAGCAGTGCCCCCAAACTTCTTTTGAAGCATCAGCTAAATATCACAGTTTTCCTCTTATTTCTCTTCCAGTATTTTTAATCATATTTTATAACTTCAATATTGAATATTCGAGGTCAACCAAGCAATTATTTCTAGTAAATTTTACATTTGAAGAGGAAAATTGTTTTCACATGACTACTGACAGCCAATCATGAAACAGGCTGGTCTAATACACTATTTCAAGTAGGGTGACTGTTCTATTGCCCTTTAAATATATTACAATGGTAATAAAGAACTTCAAACTTTAAACGCAAAATACACAGCTGCAGTACACGTTTCATTTTTGAAGTCTTTGATATGACTGTCTGAGAATCGAACCCTGGACCTGCCTGGGGTCAGGGGAATTTGGATGCTCTGAAACAACCCAAACTTTAAAGCAGCAAAGAAGTATTTCACATGGCATTAGATTTCATCTAGCAGCCTATTTCATTGGTCAATGCCATTAAGCATGGTGTCTGCAATGTGTGTGCACCATGTGTGGTGATAAAAAAGCATCATGATACCAAAGATGCAATAACACTTAAAGATGTTACTTCATCTTCAATCTCCAATCGGAAATCAAGGTGGAAAGTGATTTAATGGCACAATGCTTGAACATCATGTCACACCAAATGAGGTCCTAATGGGTTTTATGTTGTAAAAACTGCAGGCTTTGACAGACGAAAGAAGACGCATGAACCATAAATATGTCAAGATGTTTTACCATCTAACTCCTACAAACAATTATAATTTACTTTGTTTTTTATGCCAGAGGATTTAAACAGGCCAGTTTCTACAAGTTACCTCACAGCATCCTGAGAGTTGAGATTGATTGTGTCTCATGAAGAATACTACAAACCCCTGATAGAGTCAATTTTATACAAAATCGCCCAAACAGGGGAAAAGGTCCCTCCAAGGTATGAATTATTTGCTAGCTAGTCCTAACCGCTGGTTGCTTAGGGTTCCTCAGTCAAAGGGTGACCCTGGTAAACTAATAGCACAGTGGAGATGGAGGAGGCCCTCACTCAACGGCTGCATCCTGGTAAACGAATGACAGTGGAGATAATTAAGCCCTCATTCAAAATCTGCATCCTGGTTATAGCACAGGGGATGCCCTCACTCAAAGGCGCATCCTGGTATATAAACTAATAACAGAGGAGATGGAAGACGACCTCACTCAAAGGCACATCCTGGTTAACTAATAGCTCAGTGGAGTTGGCGACTGCCCTCGCCCAGCGGAATGCCTCCAACTCCAAAGTGCCATTAGCTTACCTGGGTCTAGTGGCAAGTAGGTAGGATTATACATGCAAATGAGAAGTAAGGAGAGGAATGATGTAGATGGCACCTACCATTGCAGCTCCTGGACCAGTTACTCCGTAAGCTGGATACTCTGCCTCAGCATCCTTTGTGGCTGTTTGGATTCTGTCAAGATAGAAAAGTAAAACCAAATGATAACCACTGTGAATTATGGGAAAGTAGAAATTGTTAAAGTACACATTCTGAACATTCTGGTAAAATTTGCTCTGAAATCATACACATGGTTCTCAAAATATCAGCAGTGGAATTCACTTCCTGATGCTTTACAGCAAAAACAGTCCATATTCAGTTTTAAGAAGAACTTACAAAATATTTTATCAAAATGTATTAAGTTTTTTTCTCTGTTATTATGTACCTCCTTTATGACTGGGTTGCCAGGGTTTAGATGCATGGTTTTAGGTTTAATGGTAGGGCGGGGTGGCCTGGGTGGGTGTGGGAGTAGCTGGCTTCTACTTTTTGTTTATAGTAATCTTGCATGTAGATTCTCTTTGTGTCCTCTCTGCTGGTATTGTATTCTCTATGTTTAATACCTCTCCTAAATAGCTTTAGTTCTAGCTTTGTTTTGCATGCTTCTTTTGCCCCTTTTTCAAGGGAGTGTTCTGCCTTTCTGTTTAGCCCAATAGGGTTTTGTAGATCACTTCCTTCTGCTACTTTGTCAAGTCCATTTTTTGCTGCCTTAACACTCTTCTATTTTGTAAAATTGTACGATGTTGTGGAGAAACAAAATGAATGAATGAAATGGATTTTGCTCCTTTTCCCTGCTGTTAATTCACTCTTCCATGTTCCTTTCTTAAATGAATCCATTGCAAATGTAATTTCAGACATACTTTACATCTAACCTTCAGAAAAATTTCCAAAAATAAACCATGTTTTTTTTTTAAAATTCTTGTGAATTTAATCTTAAATCCAAGATTGAAGCTTCTGAGAGCTTCCAACAGTCAAGGCTACAATTTATGCAGACCCTTGAGCAGGGCAATGCATTTAAAGAGTTCTAAATCAGTATTAGCATACTGCACCCCCTAGCATTGTTTTTACAGCAGAAACCAATAGATTGAACAACTAGCTCTGAATGTTGGATGCATAGATCTGCAATGACTGAATACAGTACGGAGGATGAGGAGAAAATGTGTGGTAACTACGAGCTTGTGTGAGTTTAACCTATGGCAAAATAAAAGACTCTTCTGTGGAAGAAATGAAAGAACTATATTAGAAACAGAGAAAGTCAGGCCTTGAATTTTTTATTTTCTATGTGTGCTATAAGTTACAGTAGTTAGTTAGATGGAGCTTTATGGTTCAGTTTCTATTAAACCAATTGGTTTAGGTTGAGCCCCCCCCAATGCATTTTTTTCAGTTGTGGATCAAGGTGTACTACAAATTACACTCCTTCAGAAATTTAGGTGTGTGTGCGAGGTGTGCTGTTTAACTACTGTAATCTTTGGAAGATTTACCTTGAGCCCATTCTTCATCTACTATAGGTTTGCAAAAAATTGTTCTCCTCAACGATTTGAGGCTAGGGGTAGTTTCTAATTGCTTATGCACACCTCAAAATTCAAGTCCTGGAGGTTGTACAGTATAGGGATGGGGGACAAAAGGGAAGGGGGGGGGGAGAAGGGTAGCCTGCGGAGCAGACTCTGTATAGCCGAAAGATGGTGCTCTCTCAAAATCAAAATACACCTCTCTAAACAGTAAAATATACAGAGTCTGCAAACCTTCGTCCAGTTTCCATTTACAGGAATCCCGCATTTTGAGGGATGAATTAGTAAACATGAGATGGTCACGTGGTGCACAAAACAAGTATGAATAATGTATTTTGGTACATACAACTGATACAACGAACGGCGAACAACCTAATTAGCTTTTGTAGGTGGAAAATGTGTCCCAGGCCACATTCAATGCATAAATATTACCTATTACACGAGATATAATTTAGTATTTTAATTTTTGTCGTGACATCATATTTGGTGGTTGTAAATGAGATTTGCTAGAAAGTTGGCAGGCTATTGTATACCGTAGTTATGCCATGTAACTTAGTAGTTGGAAACGTCAACTGTTCAACAGTGAAGCCGTTGAAAGACCCATAGCATTGTTAATAGCAGCAAAAGTAAGATTTTTGATATTTGAATGTAGCTGAAACGCAAACACAATAGCCTGGAAGGGCGACTGTGAAGATGATGAGTGGTAATGAGGATTCATCACAGAAGTGGGATTTTGACAGTAAATTTTTGTAGATACTACACAAGTATGTCTGAACCATGAAAACTTCATTTTGTGCATACTAAATAAAAGATAAAAAATTACAAAACAGACTTAAAAGGAAATCTGAAAAACTTTTAAAACCTGTCTAAGATGGAAATTTTTAGGTAAATGAATGTGTGATTGACTACGGTGTCATTGACACCAACCACCTCCACACAATTTCACAAACCACTTCCCACCCGTCTCTTATTTCATGACAGTACCCTTTGATCTTTTCTTCTCTAATTAAAAAGAATCACGAAACTGAGAAACCCAAATTGCATCACAGAAGAGTGTTAAAGAGAGGAAATCAAAGGATGGTGAGAATTTGGGGAAGAGCTCACTGGATCCTACTTTCACTAAACAGAAGGGTCAATTGACTGAAGATTACAACATTTCTTAGTCTCAATTATAACCATTTCCCTACCCCCCCCCCCCCACCCTGCATTACTACGTACAGTAATACTAAAGTTTATTCTATAGTAAATTTTAACAAAATTGTAACCCTTCACCTTAACCAAATTTGATTTTCATCCCAGGAATCATTGGTCTAACTACCATAAATTTAATGACACTTCTGTTCATATATATGCTTTTTCTAAAGTCCTCCTGACTTTCTGGCAAAGAGCTGTTCGGCAAAACCAAGCTATAAATTGCCTCCCAAAGGAGCTATACGTCCACTGAAAGACAACCCTTGACCAATCTCACAGCCCTCAGAACATCATTTGTCTGTCATATATGGCTTCATTCTAGACTGACTAAAAAGAACAGATACTACCCATGATCTTAGCCAAAAGGCCCAGATGGCTCTCCAAATAGGTTACAACTTCAGAAGATGAGAAAGTGCTTGAGGGGGTATTTTTGAATGTTTTACATTTGTGACTACAAATTTCTTAGACATGTGAGAGTAGTTACCTTCTGGAGAATAGATTGATCCTTCCTGTAACTTCTCCCCTAACCCAACTTGTCAGACCCCTTTTTCCCCAAGTGGTTAGAGCATCAGACTTGCAGAGGGGAGGTTGGAAGTCTAGAGTCCTAACAAGGTCATACTGAAGACTTTAAAAACAGATCCTACTGCCAGTGTGCTAGGTGCCCTTACAAAAAAAGGTGTGTCAACCTTTGTCTGCACCATGTGTGATCACGTGTGGGAAAACAAAGGAAATCACGTGTGTTCTTGGATGACAAACCTGAGTTTTTGGAACCTTCTTCTTAGAGGTTTGACGCAGGTTTTGCACACCTTTCCTTGCCTTTAATACCAAACCACTGGCTTTTTGGAAGAATTCTTTGTTAACACTAGTTTTTATCACCAAAGGTTTTGCACATAAAACCTGTGTCAAACCTGTGGCAAACCTGTGTCGAACCTGTGGCAATGATCAACCTGCGTGAATGTCAAGGGAAATCACAAGTTTTCATGCAAAAACCTTTGATAACCTCTAGAAAAAACCTGTGAAAACCTGCGAGATTGGAACCAATTGCCTCACCTTTTTTTGTAAGGGTGAACAGCAAAATCAAGTAGGGAAAACAGCCAGTGAGCCCCAACTGAAAAAAAGACCATGGCTGGCTTGATTTGAACCAATTGGTTGGAAACTGAGCCATAAATCCCCATTTAACTACCTAACCCTTTCCTCCTGGTACAAGTAAGGTAATGTTGGCATTTGTGGTCATTTCTGAATGTTTTACATTTGTGCTTTCAAATTGTGCACACATAGGAAAAGTAATCTACTGGAGAATAAACTACAACTTCCTTAAAATGCTTTGCTCCCCTCCCCCCCCCCTCCCATCACCATCATCTGACTTGCCACACTGTCTCTAGGTACTTAGAATGAGTAAGCATTCCGTTAACTTAAGAATTCATATGTTATGGCAATAACAACCTCCACAACAATATTTAACTTGGGAAAATGAAACAGTTCATTCTCTTTCAGAAATAATGCAAGGTGCTGGTGAAAAATATGTAATTGAAAACAAATTTAATAAAAATATAGAAATTGAAACATTTCCTGGCAGGACCTGAGCAAACAGTTTTGTATAAAACATCTGGGTCTGTACTATAGCGACATAAAGAATGTGAAGAGCAAATGCTCAAATAACAATGTCATTATTAGCGAAACTGTTGTTAAAGGGGTACATTGAGTTGGTTTATGAAATTCACAAAGTTTTGCCAAACATGTAAAGTTTGCTTTACATGCTAATGACAATAGTAAATCTTAGGCAATGGCACATCCTACATACAAATCATTGCTTTATTAGTGAGAAATCAAGGATTCAATCTGGTTTTTTAAAAAAAAAAATTGTGACAAGACACTTTTTAAACTTTACACACACCTAGAGTATTCCATGCCAGGCTACAAAAACATTCAAAATTTTCAAGTATTTTCATTCGTGGTGGATTGTTCCCCCTCTCCCCTCCCCCGGGACATTAAGGAAAATCAGCTAAAAAAAAATGCATGTAATATAATTATAAGATTAAACATGAAACAAGTAAAATTATTCCACAAAATTTTAAAGACACAAAGGTATTATATAAATTTCTATTATTTTACTTTTCTTTTTTCTACTAATTCTTTCAATATTGCTCTTTGCCTTACAATAGGAGCTACTTCAACTCTATAGTACATCTTGTATGTAGTATTTTGCTAATCTCCTCTGCTGTGCCATAACAGCCTTCACTGTAACCTGATATGAATCTACAACTAAGGAAACAAACCATAGACCATTTGGTAAGTACTGCATATCCAATATTAATATGATCGATGCGAATTATTAAAAATATTTAAATAACAAGACAAGTTTTTGATTGATGTGTACACACTTCCCACATTTCAAGACAGAACTCCCGCTGAGAATTTTGCTGGCCTTAAATCAATACAACTAGTGTATTCCATGTGGTGTTATTGATTTTGAAACCATTCAAACTAGAAAGATACCATGGAGATGGTTCTGGGTCTCATAGTTTCAGGCTACTTCAGTGTTATAAAACTTAGGTCTGCCCAATAATTTACGCATATTGCATACAAATTTGATGATCAACTACTGCTTTGGGCATCTTTGAAATTGAATTTGTGAAAAAACGGGAAACTAAAACCGCAATTTATGACCAAGGCTGTACAGTGACATATGAGGTCAATTAGGATACAACCTTCTCATAAAGGTCCATGAAAGTTGCAATATGCAGGAGAAGCGATCTTGAATTTACGGATTGAAAATGGAATGTGAGTTGGTCAGAAAAAAGTACTGCCATGCCATTGTTTTGAGGACTAGCTCCTTACAAGGAAATATTCATTTTTTTATGCAGAACATTCTCAATTTTCTAAAACCAATAGATCAGTACAATCAACTCAACTCCCTTGACTGATGACCGACAGTAGGAGCCTCAACGGGGTGCTTTCATTAAAGTCACAAACTTAGCCCCTTTTGACTTGCAAAGTCTGTACACTAGCTACTGTAGATAGCTGAGATGCACCTGACAACCCACGTGTAACTATTGCAACCAAAAACACTGCTGATTTTTGCTCAGCAGTAGGCCTGGTTTACAATTACGACGTAATGTGGAAGCAATCTTTACCAATCTTCCATTAGCCTTTGTAATAGACCTTGTACATTGACGACATACTGACGTCATCCTTTGAGCAGAACAATGGAACATGTGGACACACACATGTAAGAATTTGCCCTGCACATGTAGCAGTACACTATGTATGTATTCAACTGGTTGACAAATCAGATGTCTGCATTTGTCTATGTGGGTTTTTTTTGC
This sequence comes from Holothuria scabra, assembly GCA_037179385.1. Taxonomy (NCBI): domain Eukaryota; kingdom Metazoa; phylum Echinodermata; class Holothuroidea; order Aspidochirotida; family Holothuriidae; genus Holothuria; species Holothuria scabra. The sequence continues at coordinate 32,838,497 of CM074185.1, read as the reverse complement.
CCCAAAGGAAAACTTTTTGCTTTGTGACATCATATGCACAAGGTTTAAAAACCCCACTTTACCTGCAACAAGCTGGTAAACTAGCTGCAGTGAGTGGAGTGCAACTAGGACACCCTTCCACTTTGTACAGAGGTGCTATAGATCACTATGTTTCTTTTTCCATGGCTAAGTGCAGTTTGTTGGCCCAATCTTTCAAAATTTCAAATTAAGTTATGTCTGTAACACACTTTATTTCATTTTGGGAGATGTTGTTATATTCCTAGAGTTGATTGCTAATTTTACTGAATGGCCAAAAATGATTTTGCACTGGTCAGTTGCAGGATGCAACCCTGTGATCCCCAGACAGTGGCGAGTCAAACGTGCATCAAGTTCCTCCCAGTTGTGGTACAGGGGTGTGTCAAAGTTCTTCAAGTGTTGCACCAAAGCAACGTTATAGGTGTGTCATATTCTATAGGGATTAACCCTCAAAGTCTATGAAATGTCAGGTCAATTGTTGGGTCAATTAACAGAGGGGTGGGTCAATGTACAAAAGTGTTTGATGCTCTTAACAAACATTGACAGACCTTACCCAGGGATCAGAAGAAGCATGTGTCTTGCAATTAAAACGTGGGTTCTGTGCCATGTTGATGCATTTATAATGCAATAAAATTAGATGCAACCTAACAGGTGTATACTGTGCTGCAGGAAATCAGTCTCAAAGTCTATGAAATGTGGGTCAATGTACAAATCTGTTTGATGCTCATAACAAACATTGACTGACCTTGCCAAGGGAATGGAGGGTGCATGTATTTTGCAATTGATATGTGCATTCTGTACCATGCCGGTGAACTTTTACGGCAATAAAATTAGATGTAATGCAAGGAATTTCACTACAGTTTACATTTCAACTCAACAAATTATTTCAGCGGTTTCTAACTGACCATATTTTATTGAAAAAAAAAAAAAAAAACAACCTAAATCTAAAATATTGGCAATAAAAGCTACGTTATAAACCATAACTCTGCTCGATAAACCATTTCATTAAGGTCAAATATATGAAGCACTACAATATGACGGGAGAGGAAATTACACACCACTGCTGGGAAAAATCTGCTCGAAGAGTCGTAAAAGTAATCAATACGAATGAAAAACAACTGGAGGAAAGTTGAAAAATGAAAAAGAGCCTGATGGTGTCCACCAAAAGAGAGGACTTTGCACTTTGCCATCAGCAGGAGACATGTTTGCTTAACAATTTCAATGAGCCAGCTGTAATTATGGAAGTCTATAAACCAGATAAAACGGTGAGATGTGATCTGCTCAGTATAAAGTGTTGCATAAATCAGAAACTGCAACACCATGGAACAATATGAGACTTGTGCAGTGAGGGTATAATGGTGTTGGGTCCATGCAGGCCATGAGTTGGAGATTATCCAGGTATGCTACAAATAATTGCACCTTTCAGGAAATTAAGGAAATTAGTGGCAGATTTGATGTTGTATTAAATTACAATAGATTTATATGAGTGCTCATTTTGATCTAGGTGTGCAAAGATATCACACTCCAAGAGGTGATTTGATAAGTAATGCTACACTTTCAATTGATTAATACTACAATTGTAATAGTAGGTACGTTTATAAGGTTTTGGTGCCCCTGAAGGCCAGGGGTTGTGGAATATGCCCATCGTAGGGTCTATTTCCCTCCTGTCGTAAGAGAGGACTAAAGGGAAACCAAACTTGCACTTGAACCATACTTGAAAATAAATTTTAACTTTGAACTTTTTATCGAGTTGACTGACACTATGTAACACATTTGTGTTAGTATATGCCCCCTTTCTTCCCCCTTGCATAACCAGCTAATGTTCACATCTGCCTCATAGTGATACCAAGAAAACTAAAGCAACTTATGTACAGCGAAGTGAAGAACCAAGCTAAAAGATCCTTCTTGTTAATTTAGTATGCATTAAAAATACAGCTGGTAATGACACAATTAGGTGGAGCCAAAAATACACTTACATGATTTGCTGAGGGCGTGGCACTTTTAAACTGACCTCAAGTATATATATACCCACACAAACTGCCTGCTGTCACACAGGGATTGGTGGCCTTCAATTAGCCTGCATAACTAAAAGAAGAACTGCTCTACATCTTAAGGATGATGACTTTGAAATAACCTTACAGTAGCAATTCTCAAAGTATGACCTCAAGGTCGTAATAATATATATATAATATAGTAATATATATATAGCAATTACAATGTTTGTCATTTTATAAACACTTCATTAAAACAGTGTCCACAAGTTCTACAAAAGTACTGTTTTGAGCTCTTTTTCAAAGAGGTTGAATGGCTATGTAAAGGATGTGTTTGGGCAAATCCAGTCTAACAGTTCCAGTTCTCTCATCCAAGTTATTGCCAGGAATTCCACCAGAAACACAAAAAAGTGGGGGGGGGGGGAGAAGTGGGGAGATTGATTACTGCTAAACTCCAAGACCAAATTGATTCTGTCAATTAGGTTAAAGTTACAAGTGGGTTCAGGGGGACAAAGCTTGCTTCAAGGCCCTTGCAAGGTGAAATTTGAGGGGTTTTAAAGGCCATTTATTTGTGTATGTTCAATCATGGCTGAAAAAAGTGTCCAAGATATTGACACTTTTTATTCATTTTTATGGAAATGAAAAGGGGGACATTTTACCCACCTTCTTTTGGAAACTTTTAGAAAGGGGGGAGGGGGGCAATTCCCCCTTTCACCCTTCTGCTGGAAAAGCTGACTGCTGTAATATCTCCCAAAACTTCTATGAGATCATTTTTGTCATAAGCAAACAGATTAATTATATTCATCATCCTATGGAGTTCCCATCCCCCAATGTACTCACTTTTAACACCTCCCACATAGCCCCTAAACTTATCTGCATCTAGATACAATCCTATAGGTTCTTGCTTCAGGGCATGCAGTCACTCTGGTGAGTCTGGAAGGCCCTAACGTACAATAAGAACACTCCCAGTGTGTGCTGTATGATACTGTATGAGCCTAGCTGGATTATTTTAATTTGACATCAAAATAGCTAGCTAGGTGAGAATTTTGGTAGACTCCAGGTAAAATTGTATTTTGGGATGACAAGTGCCTTTGAGGTAACAACCTGATGAGCTTCATATTACTCCTTCAAATGGGGCATTTTGGGATGGGGGGGAGGGGATATTCCAATGGCTAGAACCTCAGGTAGAGTCTGTGACCGACTTCATTTATGAGCAATCTACCCACAGGAATGTGAACACATGCCTATGCACAAACAAACACATAAACCCCATCAAATTGACACAAACATAGATAGATGGGGCAATGTAAATGCAGCATTTTTGTTTCAAAATAGGAAAAGGTTCAAATCAAGCCATTAAAAAAGCACAACCTTTGACAAAATGAATGTTTACCCATTAATTGCTGTGACTTCGCAGTGTCTCGAACGAACAGTCACCTGACCATATACGAATTGAGATTGAGGACTGTTACTAAGTATGAATGAACTATATGAAACACAAACTGAAAATGGAGTGATTGCACTTTTTCTTTAAAACCAAGTCTACATCCCCCCATCAGAAATATTGCTGTATGCTGCAGTACTTTGTAAAATCCTGGTAAAACAGAAACACAGGAACAGTACACACAACAGAAAAGGAAATAAAATTCAACTTACATTGTATCCGTCTGATAATTTGCATAGAAATATTCTTTGGCATTAAAAATTGCATCTTTTGCTGTCCTTTTGGCATTAGATACGTAATCTTTTGCCTTCTCAAACATGTCACCTATATCATCCATTTTAAAGTTGTGATATTATTGTTGTTCAGTTTTCGGTATAAAATTCACACACATAACAGGCTACCTCACCAGACATAAACACAATGTACATGGATTGGTCATTTTAATTTCTGTCCACTAAAGTCTGACTTTGAAGCTACTGGATCTTGCATCCATCAAACGAGAATGAACATCACCATCAACTGCAAATATGCAACCTGCTCATAACATTGTTCTCCAAGCAGTTTTAACGATATTGTAACTCTAGAACTGCAAAATACGAAGAGTACAGGCACTTACTTCCTCTGTATTAGCTAAAGATGCTGCAGACAACCAAACTTAGCTGAGAAGGTTATTGAACCAGTCAGCCAGCCAGAGTTTGCTCTCGCATTAAAAGCAAAAATAAAACACTATTTTCACAACAAAGAGACTCTCTAATTGGCCAAAGCATTCTCCAACATAACTCTGATATGTATACAAGTGCCAATCCTGGTATTAACTCTGAAAGCAGGATTAGAGATTATGGCCACAGAAATTGAATTGCTGGTGTTTAATTGCACACTGGAGACACAAATTACGTAAAATTGTCGTCCTGCTCTGTTCTTTAAAAACAATATGAGTGGTCCATGTACACTGGGTTAATCTGCCAACCACATTATAGCTCACAGTAAAATTCCTGAAACTTTGAAAGCAAAAAATCCATTCTGCTAAATTTACTTAATTGCTGTGTTGACTTAAACTTAGTCAAATCCTATGAGTTCTAATAATGCATTGCATAAAGCAATTCTTAATTTCCAGCTGTATATGAAATTCCTCCAAAGATTTCAAAATCTCTTTCAAATCTTAAAATTTTAGTCTGCTGTTGATCGCAAGTTTTCCATTCCTTCAAGCAGGAAAATTCAAAATCCAAATGTAAGCAATAACTTTCACTTCTACTGCAGAGCATTTGATATGGTTCACCTTGCAGACTAACCGGCCTCTCTATATTACCAAGGTCACAGAATAGAGTACACAACACTATCCTTGCTATCTACACAAGATTCAGGTAGGACACAAGGAGCATGTATGTACTGTAGATTCCAAAGCAGCATTGAAGACTACCAACAAAATGGCACTTCTTCTAAAACTTATAAATCTGTGGAGATTCAGATTTTTCTAGCTTGCAATCCTGCACAAACATACAGCAAGCCTACAAGATCTCACGAGGTAGGTTTGCAACTGTGCAGCTATCTGTTCAATACTGCACTGCTGCAGAGCAGTTGAGACCAAATCGATTAGCACGCCTTGCTTTAATTGACGAAGGAAGCCAGGGCATGTCGCAGTAACACTACAGTACTGCAGACATATAGCCACATTCACATCTTCAGGAGGTATTGCCAATACACACTCACACACACAAACACATTGCATTCAATGGTGCCGGCTTTAAGGCTTGCCCATTTCAGTAAAAGGGGAAATGTTGCCTCATTCAAAATGACTTAGCACAACAGAAAGAGGTTGCATTGTAAAAAAAGTCATTAAAAACTTTGCAAAAAAAAAAAAAAAAAGCGGTGAGCGCAAAGTTTTTCAATAAAGACTGTTACAGTACATTAAAATTAAACCAACATGATAATATGAAAGATGTAGTAGTTGACTGCATTTAAGAGGAAACACTTAGCAACTGTGCACCACTGTTTTTGCAAATTACAGTTTTCGGGACCTAAAGAGCTTCATTTTACTATTTTAAATTTGAGATGTTACACCTGGAATTTGCACATAAAATTTTGTGGTTATTCTATGATGTTGTTCAAATGCCAAAATCTTGTTCTGCATCAAGCTTTCAGTCATGATTATGTGATCACATGACAGTTTCAATTTACGATACAAATTAATTTTTTTATTGTACAGTTTCTTTGTTAGTTTATACATTTCATTAAAGTACTGTAGATGTTTTACAGAGTATGTTCATTAACTGTACAGATCTGTCGAGACAAGAGTAGAAACTGAGCTGTCAACAATTTGGTTAATATAGGTGTAGGGATAGGAGAATTAGGGGTGGGACTCAGGATGAGATTGATAGAAACATGAAAAATGTTAGGGTTGGGGGCATTCAGGTATTTTCACTATCCCATGCTGGAATTTGCTGGTTAATTGGGGTTTCATGACTCATTTTCTAACCAATTGGTTTAAGTTAGGATGGCCACAGCTTTTTTTCCAGGGTTTATGACTAACTGACAAAGTTTTCTTATCCCACTGCTAATGCTGAGCACCTGGATGGCAGTACTGTAGGTTCCATTATTAGGTGTTTGGTATGACCTGGCCAGGAGTTAAACTCCAGACCATTTGGATGCAAGTTGAATGCTTGAACCACTTGATCATGCAGCCAGCAATGATAGAGATCAAGCTTTACACTAAAGGGTTGAGTTTGAAGCAGTTAGGCTTTCCAACTTCATGAGAGGTCAGTTTTTCAACTTCCAGTTTTTTTCGTTTTTTTTTTTTTTCCATTTGGGAACCAGTAATTTTCTTCTACATAAAGAACAGTATATTTTGCTTTCTGAAATGACCTCTTGACCAACTGAATAAAAATTAAAATACTGAACAAAATGACTTCCAGCCTAAAGTTGTAATTGAACATGCTTTTTAAGGTCACCATTTTTCACATTAGGACGTTTCGAGACTTTTGGAGGGAACGATACAAAAATGGTCTATTTTTTGTGACCACTACAGTACCTTAACCCATAATTTTTCTCTTTTAAATGACATCATTTGCTTCAAAGCTGACAAGTTTTTAGGAAAATTTAGGCCTGAATCTGAAGAAAACTGTTTTACAGTATTTCAATAGAATTCAAAAGTTTTAACTATGCTTTGAGTAAACATGGAATGTTCAGTTCATTCCTTACTTTCTGTGAGATTGGGATCAAGTTATACAGTAATAGGTATAGATGGGTTAATAATTTTTGTCCCAAAATGTGACAAGAATAAGAAAAGCTGTTTTTCTTTGTTTTGAATCCACCTTTTATTATATACAAGTTGGGAAATTCAGCACTTTTCAGCAGGGTCACAATTGGTCATATGTACCATATATGACAGCAGTCTCACCCATGTGTAGTGCATAATTTCACCAGTCTGTTCAGCAAAATGAAATATTCCTGCCTTGGTAGTAACAATGTGCAAATTTGAAATGTCCCATCAGTATAAGACTGCTGCAAAGGTGTAGGAGGTACACCTTCACTTTTGACAAACCTAAAGTATGATGCACTGCCTGTGAACATTTCCAAAATTGCATACTAAAGTATCATCTATGGAAGGCCAAAGATGCAAAAACCCACCCATTCATAACCACTATGCCATACATTCTTACCCAAACATCATGGGTTTTCCACATACTGAAATTTAGAACTTGTTCTGTTGCTAAAGAGTTGGCTAAATGTTGCAGGTGTTAGAGAAGTGACTGTCGGGTGACCTTGACATTAAGCCACTGTACCTTCTTACATTCCTTTCTCCAGTAGTACCACTTGAGTCTTTAAGTATAAGCACATAAAATTCCCAAGGGGAAAACACAGTGCCACTCGCATAAATTCACTTGCACACACACATTCTCCAGTTCTTCAACAGTGTAGTTCTCTAAACATTTATTCTGACAAAAATGCTGGGAAAGTTCAAGTCCAACACATGTTTCATTTGTAGGGTTTTGAATACACTCATTTAAAACTAAACACTAATCCACATTACTGTATTATCACATGTTAAACTTGCAATTTACAGCTTCTCTAGCTCTGCCTAAAGACCACCTCAATTTATTTTACAGGTAAAAACCCAAACAAAACTGTATTTACACTAACACATAATGACAAATACAGATAAACAGCAAATAACTTCAGACAACTAAACAAATGACAAAAAAAAAAGGGAAAAAAGAAAAAAAAATTGTAATATATTTCTCCTTTTTTGTTTATTTTGTTTTTATTTTATTTTTTTGCTTGAACATTGTGAATTAGAAACACATATATTAGTGATATCACATACCTCAACAGTAGCTATTACCATATCTTGGTCCACTGATGATATAGAACTTGACACATATACCATCCTCATTATTTTATACCAATTACGGTTTACAATTTTATCACATCCTTGATCAGATCGAAAAAAATGCAATATAAAAACTGTTTATGAGAAAGTTTTTGTCATGTCCACTTTAAATGGTAAAGTGTTTTATGATTTTAAAAAGCTTAAAAACTTTGACCTTGGCCACTTAATCATGCATGTTTAAAAAATATGAATTATTTCCTTAAGTGTTGGCAAAATATCCTTAAAAGCATTCTACTTACAAGGAGAATCCCTTGATAGCTTCCTGATTATCCATGGCGATAACTTTCTGCAAATTTGGACTGGTGCAACACAAAAGACTCCAAAAAATGGACATTTTGCTCAAATGGGACTGGCACAATTAACTGTATGCTCCAATCAAGAGAAGTATACCAAGCACAGATGTGCAACTTGTGCAGAATACGGTAAGTACTGTAGTTTGTGTGAACTTTCCTGACAAGGACTGCTGCAGTTTTAGATAATCTGAACTCCACAGATGTACTGGGTGAAAGGTCAAATAAGGTCTTCCTCTATCTAATACCCTCACCTCGCTCAAGAGGAAATGAAGCACAGATATGTAGATTGTGCAAAATAGTTGGTACAAACTTTCTTATCAACTTCTGTAGTTTTAGATAATCTGAACACCACAAGTGAAAGGTCAAATAAGGTCTTCCTCTATCTAATACCATCACCTAATTCGTTTACTTTGTTAACTTTCACTTCACAAAACTCAACTGAAAGATAATGCAATCTTCAACAAAGCACATATACAAAGCAAGAAGAGGTTCCCTTCTTGTTGTCCCTTTGTTCTGATATGACTACAAGGATTAAAGTATTTTCACACCAAATACTTTCCTCAAAATTTCTTAGGAGGATTTCTCTGGAAATATTTTGTAACCAGCAACCCCTAAGCACAAAACCCCATAAGCCTGAGCCCTGAGGCTAAGTGACCATTCCTCCTTTAACAATAACTATAGTAAATTCAAAGAAAGGGGGGTAAACCAGTTGAGTAGTTTGGGTGAGACTAATACATGTAATTGTTAGCTTATTGCCTATTTGCTGTAAAGAGCCTGCTAATGCCCTTTCAAATACTCCTGTATTACTGAGAATAAGCATTCACCCATTTTATTGATCTATCTGTATTTGGAAACCAATTAAGACTCCACTTGTTGTGCTAATACTAATCTTCTTAAGTTTTGAATTGATGTTCAAATTTACCTTATTTAAAGTTCGCTTATTAGATGCCACCTGTTACAAGAAATTTACATCATCTCTACAGGATCATGCAGTTGACCACAGCTTTTGGGGAGACCGACCAGAGACCTACCAATGGAGGAGTCAGAGGCAGTTAGGCCAGTACTGAAATACTCTAGGGATTACTACGTGTTTTATGCATACATACATGCACTTAAAAAATATTTATACAGCAATCTCCCCATGAAGGCTCAAAGCACTTTACAAAACAATTCTTAAATTGAAGAGACCTAAATAGGTTAGTTTTTATTCTAGATTTAAAGGACTTATAATAACCGTTGGCAAATCACAGATCTCAAGTGCGAGCTTATTATATGATTTACAGGCAAAGAGAGAAAAACACCAATCAACATAACTTAAGAGAGGTTCCTGGTACTGATAGAAACTATTTGCTAGCTGACCTTAGCCCAAATCTGGTCTGATAAGGATGGACCAGATCTTTGATGTAGGGAGCATTAACATTTAGTGATTTATAATATAACATTATTAGTACTTTAAACTGAATACGAGATTCAACTGGGAGCTAATGTAGAGAATTCAACAAGGTGGTAACATAGGTAAGCTTTGGACATCTGGAAACAACATTCAGAGTATTTATATTAAGAACCCTTTGAATGGGTGACCCCCCCTGTGGGCTGGGGGTTGTAGAATATGCCCACAGTATTTCCTGCCTGTCGTCAGAGGTGACTAAAGGGAAACCAAATTTGAACTTGAACTATACTTGAAAGTTAATTTTAAACTTGAAGGACACTATATAACACATTCGTGTTGGTGTGTAGCCAAATCTGATCTATCTATTAACTAACCTTTGAAAGGGTTTTAAAGTAGACAAAGGAAGGCCAGCCAACAGCAAATTACAATTACAAACCTTAGTGTAACCAAGGCATTGGCGACCAATTTAGCAGCATCATTCCATGAGTACTGGCGAATCTTACCTAAATATCTAAGACATATCATAGGAAATGAGTCAACATTCTTAATATGGGCTCACAGTCGTGTGACTATCAAAAATAGCACAAAGATTACAAAACTGACCCAAAAGAGTGATACAAATTAGGGCTGTGAACATGTAGCGATTAATCGCTAAACGATTGCATGTGGAATAAATGTTTAGTACAAAGCTACAAGCGATAAATCACAAAACCTGTTTCTTGAGAGTTTTTTATCCATTTGTATACTCTGATGATCCCTGGTTTTAGTTAAATGGAACACTCTGGGCATATTTGGACCTTGTAGGCTTCAAAGTTTCAGAATAATTTGATTTTACCATGCAAGATAACAACTATTTATTATTTCTGCATTACATTCAGTATCAGTCACTACATACTGAAAAAATTTTTTTTTGTGATAAGGTAATCGTGATTCATCGCTAAACGATTGCAACTTTGAGGTTAAACGTTTAGTTATTTTGCTAAACCTTCACAGCCCTAACACAAATCACCAACATGAATGTTTTATCTTTTCTTTTAACAAATAAGAGTTATAATTAACTAGATTAAGTTAATTAGATGAAGTTTCATGGCTAAGTTTCTAACCAATTGGTTTAGGTTTGACTGGTCACTGCCTTTTTCCCAGTTATGGCTCACTTGTTTGTTTTCCCTATACTCTCTTGCTTAAAAATTAAAAAGAGCATTCTTTGTCAAAATATTGTTGGTTCTATATCTCAAACAACTTTTTTTTCTGAATTGTCCAAAACTGCAGCTACTTCGAATCAAATTTTTAGAACATTCCATGTTATACGAAACTTAAATCAATGCAACACCCCTACCTGTAGAATGAAAAAGAATAGCCAGCCAGTACTAGTAACTAAGATCCCACCTTTAGTAGAAGGGGGGTTGCTCAAACACAAAAAGATGGCAGTAGCATATTCTATGAAGACTATCCTCACAAGAGCCAATTCTATTAATAAACCAGTTTGTTTAAAAAATCATGCAATGAGGGAAGGATGCCAGACAAATTGTCACATCAATTCACCACTGTTTCTTTTTTAAATTTTTTGTCTACCGTTTAAAGAAATTACTTTACAGGATGGGCTCCCTTAAAAGCCACTCTTTTTACCGAAAACTGATGTCAAAACCTATGATTCTAATGCAAACACATTCCCTGTCAATGGCATAGCAGAGTGTTGCATACAGAAACACAATGGCTCATGGATGTATTCAAACTATGGGAGGAGGTAAGAATGTGGCAGATATGACAAGCCAAATGAACGATAATTTGATAAGTTTGGTTTATCAGTTGGATAAACAAAATTTTCAGGTGATAAACCAAGTTTATTTGTGGAAAACCCAGATCTATCTGTAGATCAAACTTGATAAACTTGGTTTATTGGCAGATAAACTTGGTGTTTTGGTTGATAAAACTAGTTCATTTACCAATAAACCAAGTTTATTGAATTATTAGGCATTTGGCTTGCCATAGGCAGAAGCTATCTTAATGGACCTACATACTCAGGTGTCTACACCGTTAGATCAACTTTATCCAACTGGAGGACCTTGCAGAAAGCAATCAAAACTGCTGTAGATACAGTTGCATATTTTTAGAGATAAATGAAAACATTCACATTTCAATGACAATTAAACTTCATCTATGATAGCATGGAGATTTCTTTTCATAAATTAGAACAATACGTGTCCAATGTAGTATGCAAACTTCCCTGGTGAGGAGGAGCGAAACCAACATACACCCTTAAAAATTTTTCAGGACTTATGACCACTCACTGAGACAAACCTGTTTTATGTTGCTTATATTATCACACGTGGAAGGTGCCAAGAGTACTCTAAATTTTGCCAGAGTCACAAACCCAAACACGTAAGACCACACAGTCAAAAATTTCTGATTTTAATTACCTTTTTGACAAATAAATCCTCAGAGAGTCCAAAGCCATCCTGACATTCCATTTGGCAGACAGAAATCATGTGTACATCCTTTTAATCCACGAGATATTTCAAATATTACCACACATGAAGGCAAACAGAACTTCAGACCAATTTCCCAGGGACAGCTTCTAAAACATTTGCTGGTAGTGTCCATATGGGTTATATTCAAGTCACGCGATCCCAGAAGTAACTATTGATTGGTTTATATCTTAGTATCATTATCATATGCCATTTGATTCCCCAGAAAGTTGAAAAAAAAATTACAACTGATTGATCATTCCTAGAAGCTTTCATTTTAAATCATTTTAAAGTTCCTAGTAATTTAATTAAGTCAGTCTTGAACTGTAGATGAAATGAACTAAAAGTACCAAGAACAATAGATGGTAGGTGAAGCCCTTCTAAAGCATGTAACATGACTCTATTTGAGACTTCATAGATCTAAGAATTTAAACTTCCATTCCTGTTCAACCAACCCTTGATAAATTCGCAAAAAAGGATACCATGACGTAAACAAATAATTTACAACTGCTGGTATACTAAACTAGTACTGCAGAATGCAGAAGAAATGCTGGTTATGCTTCTACTATATTTTGACATCTTACACAATGTAAACAACATAAATCACAAAATAATTGTTAGGTGTCTTTTCTCTGACATACTTCTGGCCAGATTTCTTACCAGGTTAAGTGAAATAATTTTTGAATGTCTTCATTCTCTTAAGAAAATGTTTCTCCTCACAAATGCACAATTCGACATTCAGATTGAAATGAAATTTATAGTAAAAAAATGTAAATGTATATGAGGGGTTGTGTACGGCTGCCACGATATCGCGATATTGTCGATAGTTTTGCCCAGACGATATCGACCAATGTTTTGTCAAGATGTGATATTGCAACAAATCAAATAAATGACTAAACCACTGTGAAATCCCTATTTTTATTTTCCTAAGTCAGTAACCTAAAATGATGATAATTTATGATGTCACAAGAAATGAAATCTGCACTTAACCCAACACAAGAAAACATGATATAAAATCGGAAGCTGTTTCAAAATGCATACAATGAATACTGTAACAGCTCACATACATTCTAGACTTGTGAAGAGTTCTGCACAATCAATATTGCTACATGCACGCATAATCAACCCCCCTCACTTTTGGTATGAAACCAGTGATGGCTGCATGCAATAAACAGCTGTTTTGCTTCCTTGACGCTGATGGAAAATGTTTAGACTAATGGGCGATATCGCGATATCGTCACGGAAATGCTGGCGACATCCATAAATGAAAAATGGTTATCGTGGCAGCCCGAGGGTTGTGTTATTTGTTGTACAAGAGGAAAAAAAAAAAGAAAAAAACAAAAAAAAAAAGAAAAAAACGAGAATATGCAGTTGCCATAATCTAAATTATAGGTCCATACCAAATTAAACAAATCTTCCCATCGTGAAATTTTTAAGATTTGAAAAGAATCTTTCCTTGGACAATAGATTAAGATCAATTTTAGAAAATTTAGGACTTCTTGGTGGAATGTCACTTTTACTTCTATTTATCTCCTTTGATCCACATCAAATCTGTTATTAAAGACCAAGGACAGTTGTGCATCCAAGAAATTTTTTTTTTTTGCTTTTACCTGTAGAACTGAAAGTTGATGTTTTCTAAAGAAAAAAGCAACTCAAAACAAATGTTTTGACTGTTGCAAACTTTGAATGGTGGTAGTACAATTGAAAGATAAATACCCCATACCAAATGAAGAGCTTGTTACTTAGAAGGGATTTAAGACACACCAACACAAACATGCCATATGGTGTCAGGTGATGTTCAAATTGATGGCTTCAATTAACGTTCAGGTTCAAGTTTGATTTCAAATACAGTGCAAATCCTTAGGTTCAAGTCCTCCCCCCCCCACCCTCTAGTCACCTCTAACAACAGGCAGAGAATACCATGGGCACATTCTACAACCCCAGTACCCAGGGGTTGGGGAACTGGATAATGATTGAAGCCAAGTTTCAGTTCAAGTTTATTCTAAATGTCCACATTTACTTGTTTCTAGCACATATATGGCTCAAAGCATCAACATGAACAGCAACTGAGAAGCAGAGAGATATAAACAGGACTGATTAGTGCTTCATAATTCCCAACACCTGTATGTCTAGTAAGTGCAACCTGAATGCCATCACCTGTTTACAGCAGGTACACTATAAACTGTAAATTGTCATTAATCGTTGTATATCAGACACAAACAACACAAAATAAAAAGGCATCAAGGCAATATGTTGTAACATAAGAATATTGAAAGATGATGTTTTAGACATATCACTCATTTAGGGTTTTATAACAGTTTCTTAGAAACAAGCACAAACACCTAACTTTCAAGTACAGTGAACTGTAATGACCATCAAAAGTATGGGCAGCGAGCTGCAACTCCAAGGTGTAGGCAAACAATCACAAATCACTCAGGGAGGGATTCAGCTGTTGCAAACCTTCTAGCTAGACTGAAAGGTTAAAGATAAAATTGAGGGCTCCCTTCAACAATACAGAAAAAGCCTGCTATTTTGAAGCTGAATAGCTTTACTACTGAGGGCACTATTCAAGAACATGTATAGTTGAATGTTTTGCAACTGCTCTCAAAGTAAGCAAGAACCTACAGTAGTGAATCACATCTTCCTCTTGACACTGAAGTTAATTACACTTTAAAAATGATTTGGGATGGAGGAAACATGCCCAAAGTTTCTTAACTTTCTTGGTTTTATTTCATGGGTTTTTTCATTGTCTGAAAACTGCTGTACAATCAACTACTTGCTTACAAGGAGAGGAGGATGAGAAGGAACTAGAAAATGACAAGAAACAATCCACAAAGCCACTGTAACATATTATGTAAATCAGGATCACTAGCATTCATGGCAGGACTGTCTAACAAGTGAGCTTACAGGGCAAGAACAGTCACCCCAACTTGAAGTAGAGGAGTAGACTGGCCTGTTTCTTGATTGGCTTTTGAGAGTCAAGTTTTCTCTTCAAAAGAAATGAAAAAAAAAAGAAAAAAAAGAAAGACATGTAGGAAAAATGCAAATTGATAAATTTTGTGCTTTTGAGGACAATTCTCTGCCTGCTCTATGAACTTATCAATTTTCATTTTTAGGGAATTCTACATTACAGGAAAGTTTACAGGAAAAAACATAGTTGTAATAGGTTGACTTGAACTAAGGATCCTGGTGAAATCTTTCATGCATCCATAATTTATGTGTGAATGCTAAGAGTGCTTATCTCCCATGGTAAATTTTAACCAGACCATAATGTTGTTGTGTTTTTCTTTTTTTTTTCCTTCTTTCTTTTTAGATGCAATATTGTCATTTTGGTTCAGATGGGAATGGTTAGTGTTCCTTTACATGAAATTTAAAAATATCCCACATAATTCCTGCATAAAATTTACATTGTAAAAGTATGTGATTTTGAAGGACAAAGTTGATGACACTCTAAGTGAGGTTATTCAGGGATCAGCCTGACTCTTCTAAAAAAGAAACAGGAAACTGAGACACAGATGCCAGGGCTGCAGGTCCACTTTAAGGGCCTCTAGTGGCATTGATGTCACTATAACACAGGCTTCCGATTGGATAGAACTCCAAGGGCTGTTTGTACAAGTTTAATAGCTAATATTTTAAAAACATTTACGACAGAAACCTTTCCAGTTTGTGGAATGAAAAAAGGGAATGATAAAAATATGAGGACAAATAACATCAAAAAAGAGGAAATCTTCTAAAAAGAGGAAGTATCTCATGCCTAATTATTACATCACTCATAATTGGCTTGATTCATTGTGTAATTTCAAAAGGAGTAACATCAGCCAGAACAGCCCTTGTTGACAATTTTGCAAGTTGTGACTTGAATCATAACTTGATTTTAACTCTAATAACATGCATGCATGCATGCATCCATTCATACCTTAATGGAACTAAGTTTATTTTAATCACATCAAAACCAAAGTTTACCTTTTAGTTAAAAGCTTTTTTAAACATTGACTCACCTGTAACAGCAATAGAATGCAATGGCTACTCCAACCACGGCCAGTAGTATACAACCGCCAACAATAACTGTCAAGAAAGAAAAAATTTCAGGAAGGTTGTTTTAATTTTCAGAAGAAATTTGTTATTTCTCCTTTAATATTAGTGTCTATGGCAACAGAGTTATTTTTACAGAAGTTAGCAATTCATGAGAAAATGTTCCCCTCAATAGAGTGTCTCACCCCTCAAAATATTGTGAAGGGTGATGTATATTACTGGAGCAGGCACAGAAGTTTGAGGGGCATCAGTGCAATCATACAGCACTGCTCACATCAAGTCACTGTGAGATGAGCCATGATTTCAACACCTAGATAATGAATGGGAACTCTGAGAAATATAAAATTATAATCTACATTACAAAATGTTAGCCTTTAAGGAGGTCTGTCATGGCTACCACAGCTTTTAGAGAAAAGCTGTGGTTGCCAATTACAGTGCCCAACCCCTGGTTCATAACTCCCATTAGCTGCTTCAAAGAGCAGTACTTTTGAATACAATTCTGGTACAATAGAAGCCAAACAACTATCGGGTTCAAATAACAACTTAGAACAAATTCTGAAATAAACGATGGCAAAAATTTGTAATGGAGCATTTGAAGGGCTACATCCCCTTTCAGTTTATTCTGAGATAAATGCTATCAAATGTCATCTTTGTGGCTATTTTTAAATGCTAAAATGGGCATATAATTGGAACTGAGCACAGCTCTTGACCTGATTGAGCATGAGGTATTTATTCAAAATGTGAAGTTGAATAAAAAAGTACACCTACCACACTCCCTAAATTTCTCAAGGAGTGCGAATGTGATTCGGAGGGCACCTGGAAAAACTAAAACTCAAGGCCTCTTTCAACTTGATAAACTTCAGTATTAAAAATGATGAAGCTGCAAGCTGAAATGTATAGCACCACTGACAAGAACAATCTGAACAAAGGTAAACATTATTAAGGTTTAGTCAGGTGAAACTTGGCATCACCATTCTACATCAATAGGATACCCTTTGGCACATTTCCATTCAAACTATCCTCTCCTCCTTCAACGTTTTTGAAGAGCTTGAAACTCATTTTCCCAAAATTTTATTTTGTGACAAAGGAAAACAATCATGGTACCTATTTCTGACCAATGAAAAAATTCATCTCTCTCCAAATTCCCCATTTTAGAAATAAAATATGTTATTTTCCATTAACACAAGGCAACAATGCTCCATTTTTTATTACAAAATTGTCCTTTGTCTGAATGTCTGATGAGAGCAAACAAATGTCTACCAGATTTTAGCATTGTCTGCTGCCCTCTGTCCCCTGCACTACCCAGAATTTGAAACTCATCTTCCCCAAATTTTATTTTGTGACAAGGATACACAATCCTCCTAACTATATATTTGACATATCTCCCCAAATTTCCCATTTTAGAAAAAAATTCAAATATTATGTTAATCTCATTTTTCATTACAACAATATAACAATTACGCTACATCTAAAATCATAAAAGTGTGTTCCTTGTCCGATGAGAGTATCCAAAAGCCAAATATGTTATTTACTATCTGCTGCCCTCTGTCACCTGCACTACCCAAAATTTTAGAGAAGAAATGCTGCCCTCTACAGGGACTTCAGTATAGCTGTGAAACAAGTATTTGTCATATCCATTCTACATAAACCACAGATGTAACCATTTTCATTGTGCATCTAAAGCAAACTTGGATAAAGAGGTAAAGTTTAGAACATCACAGCAGCATTGTGTCTAGGAAATACATCAAGGAACAGGAAAGGGAGAGTGTGGCCATGAAACTTGCCACTGCTGGTCAAAACTGGTTTAGAAATTGAACAGCCATGCCAATTGTCAATTATCGTTAATAGAATAGTCCAGAACATTTATGTTTGACAAATTAAAGAGGAACATTTTCTAAGCATCCTGGTTTAATTTTCATCCATTTGCCATGTAAGAATCTCAAGATGTTTACACAGTTTCTAAGAAAAGTGAACTTGAAGCAAGCAGGTATGATTTCATGGATCCACATTGATGGACAACATTTGTTTAATTTTTCTTTATTTTCTGTCCTATTGTTTTGTTCTTGGGTTGATTACAATGTTATCTTGACCCAAAGCCATAAAAAGTCTTCAAAATTTAATTGCTCAGGATGCACTTATATTTTCAACATACCTGAGTTGCAAAAAATTGGTGGTAAATTTTAAAGAAAAACAAAAAAATTGGCCACCAATGTGAATCAATGCCATCACACCCCTACTTGCTGCAACTTAAGGTTCACTCTTTGTAGAACAGGTTTAAATTTCAATTGCTAAATATCTCAAGCTGAGCACGGAAAATGGATGAAAATTTCATCAGAATGTTGGAATATGTTCTTCTTGACCATACCAAACATAAATTTGGTTCTGGACAACTCTTTTGACAGAACAGAAGAGAAAAAGCTAAACGAAAGCTTTGAAATTTTCTTGTGGGGGGGGGGGGGGAGCAGGAAGACTATTATTTTGGGAATGGAAGAATAGGGCCTTCTACAGGAAAAACCCTGGAATGTAGACTTAGATTGGTACATTTTATTTCAAAAATACCACAGCTAAACTTGCACTGAAGCCAAGCTGGCTGATATAAAAGCATGAAGTGGGAGGGAGATAATATACACAGTGCTATTAGCTTTTTGCCAGATGGTATGACTCCATGGTCAAGTGGCTATAGAGTGTCAGACTTGCAGTTGGGAGGTTGGGAGTTCGAGACCTGGTCGGGTCATACTAAAGACTATAAAAACAAAACCCTACTGCCATTGTGCTTGGTGCCCAGCATAAGCAATGGGGTATGGAAAACAAGCCAGTGAGCCACAACTGGAAAAAATGCTTTGGCTAGGTCAACTTGAACCAATTGGCTAGAAACTGGGCGGTAACACTCCACCTAACAGATAGTATATTGCAGCCAATAATGATATACATAGGTAAAAAGGAGGCAGCAAGGAGCAAAATAAACTTGCAACATTTAATTGACCTATCTATGTGAACAAATATGGGGTATTAGTTTGCCAGACAGTAAGTATGGGTATAAATGATATACACAGTGACAGGAGGTAGTTGAGGACATGAAATAGATGATGGGGTGACTGTTTACAACCAAGTCCCAACGTTTACTCTGTACTTCTTTGCCTGCAGTGCTAGCAATATTCACCTGCAGTATTCAAATTTCACCCAAAGCTTCTTCACAGAGCACAGAATGCCTCAATGGCTTTCAAACACCACAATTAAATCCAAAATATGGACTCCCTAGACAAATAACCTCTCATTAATCTATTGCTGTGTTTCAGCAAGGAAGTCAGCAAAACGTGTGAAATATTGCCACATTTCGTCAACGGAGAAATCTCTAAGGTAGTATAACATTTCCCTTTAAATGAACACCAAGTACAATACTAACAAGCTTCTATAGTCACATTATTAAAAGGTGAAAAGATATCAGGATAAATAATTCAGTCGAAGCAGTTGGCCCGTAGACTGCATAACTATAGTCAGTTTGCGATAACAGCTGGTAGGCTTGTCATTGCACAGTTTCAATTAAAGAGGTATTTCATTGTTGGTTACATCATGAAATTGGTGCTAATGTACAAAGCATAAAAGGGAATTTTCAATTGATCTTCACTCTTTTCTGGATAACACTGATTGTGAACAACCAATATTAATAATGCATGAACCACACAGACAGGGGGGGGGGTGTGTGTGGAGCTTTAGCCACCCAATTTTTTTACTTTTGGCATTTTGAGCTGCCTCACATTGCTACTATATTGTTGAACATATTGGGCAGCTTTGATGATTAGCCCCCCCCACTTCAAAATTCGCTCTGCAGTCCCTGCAATGTACCATTATTTCAACTCTTGGTTAAGATCATATCAATAATTGCAAAACAAAAGAGGTTATGGTACAACTGTAGGCTACTGGGCACTACCACTATAAAGGTTTGTGTTTTATTGGGTGAAACATTTGGACTTAATGTCAAAACTACCACAATAATGTTAATTTATTTTTTTACCATGTAAAATATCAGTAAGGAAGCATTAGTATTTTAAGTAAATTTTACTGATACTGCATGAAAATGGTGAACATATCAGCTGATACCAAAAATACCAATACTGGTTCCACACTTGCTACATGAACAGAAAATATAAATTCTTCTCAACATAGAATGAATTATATTTTTAATTTCAATCATTTATGGGGCAACAGTACTATGCATGAGAACTTGCAAGACCAAGAAGGTTCCATAGCTATTCCTTCAAAACCATTAAATTGGGGGATGGACAACCCTTTAAAAGATAAAATACATTTTTGCCAGCTATTGCCAGGGTAAATGGGATAATCCAGTCATGAGACTGGTGAGGTAAGTAGGGGCAAAATAATCCATTAAATCCAGACACAGGTGAACAATCTGCAGGCGCTGATTCAGACATTCCAAAGAGGGGGGGGGGAGCTGACCTTAGAGAAAGCAAAGGTGTGAAGGAATTGCACTGCTAATTTCCTGTGCGTTTTATTGTTGATGAGGCGAAAAATGGAGAGCTGAGGCCGTAAAAGCCCCCCTCCCTTGGATCCACACCTGATCCTTTTCAGATTAATATTGCCAAAAGCAACCCTACAGTATGTTATTTGCAAGATAAAGATAAGCGGCCAAGTTTCTATGACCAACTGGTTTCAGTTGGTTATGTGTTTCTTCCTGCTGAGGCTCACTGGCTTGTTTTCACTAAGTAAAATGGCAGTTCCATTTTTAGACTGAATCTCTGGGGTGACCCAGCCAGGAGTCAAACTCTAGACCTCCCAAATGTAAATCAGATTAATATCTCTAACCACCTGACCATACACTGTTGTTCAAAAGGCAACCATATGATAAGTAGTATAACACAATTACTGAAGACCATATAACTAAGTATTGTGTTTCAATATATTGTTGATGCTCCTTCACTATTTAGAATAAGATGCAATGGAAGAGAGAAATGGATGAGGTTTGGTTAGATGGAATTTTATGACCCAGTTTCCATCCAATTGGTTCATGTCGAGCCAGTCATGGCCTTTTTTCCAGTTGTTGCCCACTGGCTTGTTTTTGCTGCTCCATTGCTTATGCTGAGCACCAAGCACAATGGCAGCAGATACTGATTTTTAAGTCTTTGGTATGACCTCGGCCAGCAAGGACTCTAACTCCTGACCTGCTGACTGCAAGTCTGATGAGAAATGGATGAGAGAAAGGGAGGTGGGACTTCGCATGGTTTTCAAAAACTTTAAATTAAAATGTCTTTAAACTCTGTCTATAACTACGGGCAAGCATTCTGACTTTGACCTTTCCTGAACATTTCAAGAGCTACTTTATTCTCTCCTTCACTGAAATTTACATACATGCACAATATATTTATAATCTCATTTCCCAATAAGCCTCATTCTTTCAAAAGTACGAGCTTCATTCTAAGCCACTAATGCTCAAGGCTATGACAAATGTTGGATCTCACTGCGACATTAAAAGGCGTTAAAATCTGCATTTCAGTGGGAATGAAAATCCTAGTTATTTTTTTGTAGAGGTACAAGGAAATAAAACACACGACTAAACGCGAGTGAGGCAAAATGGAGTATGAAGCCTAGGGTGTTATGTGCCCTCTGCTAGTAGGATATCCATGGTGTCAAAGGTTGCCAGACGGTAAGTATAGGTATAAATGTTAGACATAGGGTGATAGGAGGTAGGTGAGGAGTGAAGTAGACTGAAAGATTTAAATAGTTAACTAGTTTTTTCTTTTTTCTTTTTTTTTCGGTTTCTTTCAAGAGTCAAAAATATGCCTCATGGCATACAATCAATCTTGTTCATTCCAATTGATCCATAGAGGTATCCGAGAGGCAATTTCAGTTGATATGTGTGGATTGAAACTTTTGCATCACAAGCCGCACTCAATTAAGTTTGTACAGTATTAAGGCACAGGAAACAAACTTTTCAGTTTGGATCGGGTTCAGGTTGCTCCACCACTTCCCACAGCACCTCAATAAGCAACTTCTTTGCTTAAAGATTCAGAAACTATTTTTGTAATAGGTAAAACCATTCCAAAAAAGAAGTTTCTGAATGAGCTAAAACAGTGCTGATCTTTCACCTAACCAATTTAACTTGATCTTGAACTTCCTGTCACCACCAAAAAAAAAGATAACAGTGCAATGGTCAAAAATGACTACAGTTCCTCTGTTGCTTAACCAACAGGATAAAAAGAATTCTAATTACAAACGACATCCCTTTTGTGAGATTTGGTCAAAGTGTGCAGACTTTTCAGGCCTCGATTTTCAGAAAAATTTATGGTTGTCCTTTGGGCAACCATTTCTGTATTTTAGTTGTCCACAAGAAAATTTGGTTGTCCGAAACATTTTTCACAAAATTACAAAACAGTAACTGTGTTTTGTATCATTGATCTTAAAGAATAGAAAGATGTAATTTTGAAAAACAAAAACACTTGAAGTCTGACATATTGTATGACTGTATGACTGAAAAAGTATAAAGTTGATAGAGCTGAACAGTCAGCAGTATACCATCTGCAATCAGATAAAAAAAAGCTGCTTTTAATTCATTGTGAAAGAAAAATGGTTGTCCATCGGACAACCGACCTTTAACTTTTGGTCGTCCATGTGAAATTTTAGTTGTCCCGGAGAATCGGACAACCACGAAAATCGAGCCGTTTTTATGGAGGAAAGCTCCCTTATGCAATTGTCAATTTTTTGGTGGTAAAAGGAGTTTTCCTTTTACATTATCAGTTATTCTTCTTGAAATTCATCAATTTCCACAATAACAGCATGCTGAAATTTCATGAACCTGATTACTATTGACTATCTTGCAAAACTTGGAAAGATTGCTTGAGAAACTATTTTAGACATTTTTTTAATAAAAATTTACCCAGTTAACCAATTTACAGTACAGTTTGTCTGCTAGCTTCTTGAAACTTGTCAGCTAGCAAATATTCTGGAACTACAGACAATAGGGCTTACACCTTGGAGAGTTTCTGTAACATCGTTAAAAAGAAGATTTGCTGATCAATAGAAGTGAATCTGATCAGCACTTGTGTTTTATAGTGACTGTAGGCAGCCATTAGTGGGGTACATCAACTGAAATCTTCTTCATTTATGGTCTACATGAATTTTAAATCCTTATATTCAGAGAAATTGAGGGAATCAAGACACAATTCAGTGTACAACCATCCATGTTACAAGTAAGCGAGAAAATTGAAAGAGTAAAGGTCATGGACCCTAGTACGTGTCCGACTAAAATCAGACCACTTGACTGTCACAATTCGTCTAGATACATCTAAGCTCAACATATCAAAGTGACAGAATAAATTAATATCTTGAAGACTTCCTTCTTACAATTTCTGCTCACCCCTTCCTTCCCCATGTTCCAAAACCTCCCTGCCCTCATTCCTTTCTCATCCCCACCTGTTGTGTTCTTTTACACCCAGACTATTTTCCATGAAAGACTATGAGTTAAAAACCTGTACACAGATCACAAGCCTGACTTTCAGCATAAGATTCTGCCTTGTGGCCACTATAATAGATTCAATTATACTGTTATGTTAAGTAACATTCCTTGTAAAGATGATTGCTGATAAAAAAAAAAAAAAAAAAAACACTCAGAAGGGCGGTCTGTGATTGGACGTTTCTAGAACCAACATCAACTACGATGATGGATGAGTTACTGTGTAGCATTCACAGGGAAGTCATTACAGTTCCATTACCTTGTCACTTCTGGTTGGAAAAAGGACTAAAGAAAATTATTCAGAGCAAACATTTTAGACATGAGTCGACTAAGCTGGTTTCAAAAATTAAGCTGACTTTTCACTTTGATAATCTGATTATATCTTCTTCCAAACTTATGAGAGCTGGCGGGCAAGTATATCATCTCCAAGATCAAACTAAAGCAGAAAATAGGATGTAACTGGCTCATGCATGGATCTGTGGGGTTTATTTTACATCATATCTTAAAACTTGAATCTCATCTCTCTCCTAGACAAGCTGTCTGAAAGCTAGGCCATACACTGAATAAGTGGCAGTACTGTAGGCAATTTCTCTGCATAATATGTTCAACAGATCCCACTCTCCAAGCGATAAATATAGAGGACAATGCCTATGGTACTGAATAAAATCTGCAATTCTTTCAAAAAAAAAAATCCTAAGCTTTGCATGACCTCATCCCAGTGCTTTCTAACAGTGATACTGAGTTACATCAGCTATTAGCCTTATACTATTATCGATCCCAATCTGTAAAGAAGTAGACTTCATCCTACTTTTTAATGTAAGACACAGTGGAAAAATTTAAACCTCCCCTGGAATTTCCATGTTAGGATAGCAAGCCTATGTCTCATCTTGTGTAGGTGAAAAAAGGGAGATTGAATAATAGCTGGTGGCTGTTTAAATTGCTTCCAATTTCTGATGCTTCACAACACATCCTATCTGTATGAATATTGCAGGCATGCACCTGTGTATCAGAACAATTAGCCTTAATTAAATAATTGCCCATTTAAATATAACGCATAGTTTCATCTGCAATCAATCAACCTAAACAAGACCCCAGACAAAACTCATTAATCATAGTCCACCCCCCTCCCTTAGTTTAAAAGAAACCACCTCTTTCTCAAACACATCCATCAATTAAAGGTACTCATAAAATTACAGCCTTCTATACTAAATAGAAGACAGATTGCATGAGATTATTTATCTCACACATCATGCAGTATTTGGACACCATTTTAAAGAGGCTACAAATTTGAAGAATAATTTTCCCTTCCCAGCTAACCTTTGCATGAAACTCTACAATGAATCATAAAGTCTTTCCATTAATTTTCGGAGTAAGCATACCATTCTTACTTTGACATTCAACAAAATCTTACGAATTGCTACTTTTATGTTTCTTCAAAGGGAATGATTTGTTTCACTGACAAAAATCATATTCTTTTTTTCAACATTTATGGATACAGAATCACAGATTGTTCAAAATACGGCACTGCAGTCACCCTCTTTTTAAGAGAAAGTTTCTTACAGAGACATATTCAGCTATTTGTATCTCGAGAGCAATTTGTTCAATTGAATTTTTAAAAATTCAAATGATGCAATGCCTGTAACTTATTTAATACACAATGTTTGGAGGAGATGGAGCTATTACTTGTGTTTAATGGAAAAATTGAGTTATTAAATAAAGATTAAAGTTGTTTTCCTTGAACAGTACACAATTTTGTTTTGAATGCAATATTTCCCTTTAAAGGCCCAATTCTCTCACCCCAACCAGTAAAAATTCTCCTAACCTCTTAGCCCCTCTCCCAATCATTTGAAATTCATCCTTATCCAGACATAATCTCAGGTTACTGCTCAAGGGTGAGTATAGAAAAGCTCAATGTATATAATCAAAAGAATCTCAGTACAGTTCATACTGTAAAATACTGTATAGTACTGTATAATAAAAGCTTTGGTACTCTGCAGCAACTTATTTAATACCTTATGTTTTGAGGAGATGGAGCTTTACTTGTGTTTATTGGTGCAACTGAGTGATTAAATGAAGATTACAGTTGTTTTCCTTGAATAGTACGCAACGTTATTATATTTTACATGCCATATTTCCCTTCAAAGGCCCAGTTCTCTCACCCCAACTAGTGCTGATTCTCCTAACCTTCTTTAATACTTAAGCCCCTCCTACAATTGTCTAAATTCATCCTTATCCAGACAGAATCTCAGTTTATTGCTTCAGGGTGATTATAAAAAAGCTCATTGTGTATAATCAAAACACTCGCAGTACAGTTCATACTGTTTCACTGAAGCTTCGGTATACTGCATTGTTAAAATTAGCTGTCAATCACAGAGGTGAGCCAATTGAGAATTTCTATAAACCCCTACAAGAATTGTGGTTTGTGGTAAGAGGACTGGCCCTTTAAATTACCAAACATTAGTGTAATTAACAGATAAATCGGGGCTCCAGTTGTTTTGCATGATTTCAACCAGTGTTTGCACCGGGTAGGAAATTTGTATCCGGGTACCCGAACCGTATTATTACCCATCGGGTACCCAGGTACCCAATCGTAAACTTTGCAATATCTTTCGTCCGCCCCGCGGGCTAGGCTAGGCTAGGCTATGCACAGTATAATACGTAGGCCTATGCTGTTTCGTTAAATGGTATAGGAGCGGATGTTAGCAACACATATCGCGGTAATTGTTTCTGGAAAAGTGAAAGTTAACAAAAGCACGTTACAAAAACAAACAAGTTAAGCAACTTCATTTCAAATAATTGTGAATGAGATGTGGGTTAATACATTTGTTACTTTCAATAACCATGTTATTTTACGAAGATCAAAAAGAAATCATAGGAAAACGCTACCCGTGTAATAATTTTCTACCCGGGTAGCAAGAACATCCGTCGGGTACCAGGTACCCGGTGCAAACACTAATTTAA
The DNA here is from genome assembly GCA_037179385.1 of Holothuria scabra. Lineage (NCBI taxonomy): Eukaryota > Metazoa > Echinodermata > Holothuroidea > Aspidochirotida > Holothuriidae > Holothuria > Holothuria scabra. The sequence goes on along the minus strand of CM074185.1, from coordinate 32,812,054 downwards.
ACACTGACTTTAAAATGAATACAACAGCATCACATGACCCATAAAGAGCCACTTTTGAAATGCAGACAGGTGATATTCTACTTTAGATTTGTGGTACTGCACTTTTTCCTTAAGAAGACTGCCTTATTATCTTGTGTAAGGAAACACATCTATTGATTATTAAGGCACTGAACAACAACAAAACCCCAAAACTATCAGGGCATCTGCATCAAAACACTTAAACAAATTCAATTTTTAAAAATTAAATCCCTTCAATTATTGTTTACATTTTGCCAGTGTAACTTTCCTTTCAAATCTTCTCAAGTGTATAGTCCAGATTATACTTGACAAGTTTACCCTGGCATTCTTTTTGTGAGGCAGCCACCTCACAGATTTTGGATAAAAACTAACACAAAATTACTTTAAAGAGTCTTGTGTTGATATTGAGTTGATATCAATATCTTAAAAAGAGTGTCAAAGGGTCACTACCATATGACAATGCTTATGGTAAGCATAATGGAAGTCAAGTTTTGCATCCAATAGATATGTAAAAAGTTAGAATTTTGAATTTTGTGGTATCCTGACTTGTAACAGTTTTGTGCATAATTTGAAAGTGTCTGGTCACAACTTTTTGAAAACTAAGTTGCACCATTGAGTACTCCCTCTTGAAACAGTGATTTGTATGTACGTTCGATCATTTGTCATTTGTATGTGAAGAAAACTTGTTGGTGTCTCCTTCTTGGTGTCAAATCTGGTATCATCTGATGGACAAGCACCAGTTGTTACCTCTTAAACTGAGGGGGAATCCTACCACAGATGCTAAATTTAAACACTTACGCATAAATTGCCATTCCTCCAGAACAATTTCTCCTGTAAATGGCTTTGGATGGGATTCTTCAGTCTCTACTGCAGCATTGGCCTCTGCCATCTTTTTTTCCATCTGTAATGATTTTGCTGGTGGACTATTGGAGTTGGTACTATCATTCTCTTGGGAAGAGGTATCTGTAGAGGAAAGAAGGATGACATTTGTTATTAGAGCAGTGACCATGCTACAGGGGAGGGAAAGCAAGAGGAGGCATTTCCCCCCCCCCCCAAATTTTGGCCTTGCCCCCCAAACTGGCCCCCCAACTTAGGTCAGTTAAGCGTTAGAGTAACCAAAAGATGAAAAAGTAAATAACAGACCTCTCCAAGACTTAATTTTTTATTCAGAGATATGCTCAAACCTCCAAGCTTCCTGGGAATTTGCCCCCTGGACCCCCACCCCAAGAACGGGAGCTCTGAACTTCGTTTTACACTGTGCCCCAAAAATTTCGCCTCCCTCTCTGACGTTATCCTTTACCTTTAGTTTGCCCCCCTACAGTTTGATATTCTACAGCCACCACTGTATGAGAGGCAAGCAGGAAAGGGTTTTACCAGAGTGCCCTTTATCAGTGGTTGCCCAGGGTATAGTGCTCTTAGAGTTTGCCAGGTACTTACTGTAAATAGAAGGAGTACATACAAATAGGGGGTAATAAGGGGTGAAGTAGATTAATTGACAACAATCCTACATCTATATTGTCAAGGCAGCACTTGTAGGTCAAACCTGGATGGATATTATCAGAACTCAAGGGAGCCTAAAAAAGAAGAAAATTTCCCTAAAGAGAGGCTCCCCCCCCCCAAAAAAAATGTGCTAGTCAAAAATAAGTAGATGATGCAAATCCTGGTGTCTGAATGTAGAAACCAGATACAAATCAGTGTCATCAATTTACCTCATGCAATGACAAAATAAATAGGTGGCATGATAAAAGCGCCGTCTATGTATAGCTAAAACATTGCTGGACGCTGTCAAAAGCTATTTCTGTGGAGGCTGGAGTTGTTAAATTGTTTATGTCATAAGTGAAACTATAAAGTAGAAACATCATAAATTATTTCTTGATCAAATCTACAGGTAACCAAGCAATAAACATTCATCTGTTTTGTACTCCCTTTGGGTGGTTCCACTCTTTTGAGAAAATCCAATAACATTTGCAAAGGTTCGAAAAAGACATCATCCACAAATCACATCTGATTGCCATTTCAAATGAAATTTAGTGAGGTTAAGCAGACTCTTTGGAAGGTGGTACCGTACTTTAACATTTTAAATCCTCCTTCCTTCAACCCCATTTTTACACTCTGTTACTGACAAAATGTTGCCTTTGGCAACTCCATTTTTAAAAAATCTTGCATGAAATGACCTTTTAAAACTGCTTCATCGCAGGGTAATTACATCACCATGTGTGATTTGTTGTAAATCGTTAGCTGGGATTTTCATCAGCAGAGAGAAGGCTACAGCGTCTCCCATTAAACCTGAAAAAGATGAATTGGCTGCACCGTACTGCATGTAAAAACATTGCTCTGTTTCCTAAATGCCACGAGTTCATGACACCCCAACATATTCCCTAGTACATGTAGCTGCATTAATCCTGCTAAAAATATCCCATAGATTCTACTGGTAGGCTTAGGGTATACACAAATATATGTATATATTTACACCCATTGCACAGTGATTTACTGGATGGAATAAGGTTGAATGAGTTCTCAACATTTGACTAACATCAAACATATGCTCTACTTGCTCCCTTAGAACTGTTACAATAGAAGTTTTGGTAGGGTGTGCAGACTCCCCCCAATTAATTATTCCAAAAATTATAATGCAATAACCCAGGTCTAGTGGATGGACTTCAAATGTAACAGAATTCAGTCCTCTAGCCCTAGTGTACAGTTGTTTCAATTTTTAGCAATTTCTCTGACCTTGCACACGCTTCATTAAAAAAGGATGTGTTTTTGCAAAATTGAATTTCAAATCAAATTCTCTAATGACAAAATTTGAAAGGTGTCATTACAGGAATGTGACCCAAAAAAGAGCAAAAATACTGAAAATATCACATTTAAACAGACATTACTCTATTCTTTTACCCTCCATACCAGTCTTAATTTGGTGGTTATTAACAGTCAATATTAGTAACACACTTTCCTAACCCAGATAAAAACTGTGAATATACTCCCCCAAGTATTTTTAATTTTGAACTTGAAAGCTGTGTGAACAATTATATGCCCTCACTTTTAAAAAAATAAAACCCCAAAGAGTTGTTATTCTTTCTGAAGAACAAAACAAGAGGTGATTTTAAAGCTGTTTTTTCTCTTCTAACTTCACTCAAGCAATAATTTGCAATTTAATCCGCACATTAGCAGGAAAATATAGGTCACTTCCTGTTTCATGATGGCATATTAAAGAATTTGAAGAGATATTACTGTACATAATACACAACTGTATTAGAATGCTTATAGCCTTTTCTCCTCAAAGGCTAAAGAGGTTTTATAGAACAAAACTTAAACGGAAAAACTGCCCTTTTTTTATAACAAATTTCATAGTTTTAAAATCAATATCTCTGTACGCAGATGATAGATTTTGAACTAAAGGCATAATGGTACTGTAGCCATTTTCAAGAAATAGGTTTTTCACTGATATAAATGCAGGTATTTGTTTGCTCAAGAACAATTTCTTCACCCAAACTTTCAAAAATTCAAATGATGCCGCTTCTGTAAGTTTTGTACTTCATAATGACTCACAGAAAGAAGCAAATTGCTAATGTTTATTGATGAGACTGAATTGCTAGGCCATGGTACAGCTATTTTTTTTGTATGTCATGTTATAGCATTTTAAATGCAGCAAATAATAAAGTGACAACTAAATAAGTTTGTACTCTTAGGCAATAAACTATTGGCAAATTGCATGTCTCAAGCAACAGACTGATCACCATGTGGTTATTGAACATTAAAGAATTTGAAGGGAAGAGGGGAAAATGACCACTCCCTTATTTCACGACACAAGTGTGAATATAGGTGGGGATCTTGCATTGCTTGTAGAAGGGGAGCAACATGAAGTGCCCCCATGGTATATAATATGAATAGTGTTCAAGCAAGATCCATTCGAATACCACACACTGTACTCTAAAATTATGTCCATTTCTGCTTGCACAGACCAAACGTCTGGTCTTACTTCACCATGGCAACAAGTCAAGACTTCAAGTCAAGACTTACATTAACTGACTCTAAGGCAAACTAATTTTTTTTTTTTTGAAAGGGAAAAGTCTGTGAAATAGGGCTGAAATTTATAAATAATCCAGTTGTCTAAACAGGGAGCTGTCACTGAGAGTAAGCAGCTCTCTGGTTTAAATATAGATAAATCTGATCAGCACTTCTGTTTAGTGACTGTAGGTAGCCACTAGAAGAGTCCACTACCCTTAAATCATCTTTTTTATTTTCTACATGAATTTAAAACCATCATATTCAGTAAAATTTACATAATCAACATACATTATACTGTACAACCGCATCTGTGATACGGGTAAGCAAGGAAATTAAAAGATTAAAGGTGATAGACCCAATTAAGCTATGGCCGACTAAAATCAGACCATCACTTTCACTGTCTGGATTATCTATACTGAGCTACTGGCTGGCTGGCTATACTGAGTGCTTGCAATATTGATGACACATTTATCTCATTGTTTTGGTCTATAAATACACCTATGCTAACAATCTTAAGAGATGGCAAGTGCTGACCAAATATACATTCCTGCTAAAAATTTGTTTGAAGCAAATACAGGGTGCTAAGTAAAACAGGATTCCTTCCGAGCAGCAACTTGGTGCAAAATGTCAATCACACCGACATACCTACAGCATAACTACACAGACTACTACCTACATTTGTAGAGGAGACTGTAATCATTAATTTTCATAAAATTATGCCTTACGAACATAACTATACTGGACTGATGTTTTGACTGATGATGTTTAAGGATACATGATAAAGATAAATGTTTTAGTATGTTTGTAGGTCGCAATTAAGTGTTGGAGTGAGGAGGAACCTGAAGATACTGTACTTAGGGGTGACATGCCTCCCATCTCTTCCTTCCCCCCCCCCCTTCCAATTCCCTGCGAATGGTGCAATGTGCACATTTCGGGAATGAAAAATGTACACTTAAATATTTATACTTTAAATTCCTGGTACCCTTGTGAACCCCCTACCTTGTCCCCCCCCCCTAACATGCATATTTTAATATATTGCTCTCTCCCTGCAGGGTGTGAGCAAAAGTCATCTATTACACAAATAAACCGTGTTTGTGAGTTCCATGGTCAGAATAATAAAACGATTTGAAAGACTGAACAATTTTTTCAATGAGGCAATTGGGTGGTTTAAAAAGAAAAGTCAGCCTTTATTCACATACTATTGCAGGAATGGAAAATATTTGCTTGTTTAACATAAAATCTTACTTTCAAAAATATCTTTGTCAAAATCTAATTGTGCAAACATGTTGAAAATATTAACTTAATAATTTCGGACAACTGCCCTCTTACCCTCCTAACAAATTGCTGACATCCTTGAGGCCTCTGTGACCTTTTTAGAAGCCATTTTTTTTTCACAAACCATTTGATAGGAAACCTTGAAAAAAAAAAGTACTAACATATGGAAGAAATAAATGTATGATGATGTAGCATAAGCATAAGGATCCTTATGATTTGAGGGGCAAGGAGGGGAGGAAAGGTTGTTGATGAGACTTAAGTCTGAATTCCTGCAAAATTGTTAAGGAATTTGAGCAGGATTACTACAAATTTGGCCGAAATTTTCTATAAATGTTGGCTGATTTTGAGATTGTTGATTAGTTTTTTTTATGTCATTGGTAAGGGAAAAGAAAAACTATTGCCCAAGCTTATCTCGTATGCCTATTAATGTCTCAACAAAAAGGATCCTAAGACAAAGCACAGGTAGGTTGATTGTTGCTTTGATCCGATAAATCCCGCAAACCCCGATGTATAGAGGATATGTCTCTGACATACCAGCCAGCTCCAATCTGGCATACTGGATGCCACTGATCATGCACCACAGATTTGTTACTTATATGAGGGCACAAGAGCACCTTAGTCACAAATGTTGTTCAATGGACTCTAGCTAATGGCAAAATCAAAAGACGTGCGACAAAGTGATGTCAGTGCATAACCTAGCTCTTAAGGAGGTAAAAGAGGACTGAAATGACTCCACTGGTTTACAAAAACAATATCTGACAATTCCTGCTTTACAGACAAAGGGACAAACAATTAGTAAATCCAGAGGGCCACAACTATGATTAATTACCTATTATGCAACCAAATCTAAAGAATGGAACAAAATTAATGAAATAAGGACCAGCATGTGTAAACCATAATGCTGTAGGCGACTACGTGATCAGGACAGAACTTCAAAACTGCTATATCTACACCAAAAGAACGCCCTCTATTTCTTTTATATTTTATAAGCTCACATTGAAGATTGTAGTAATGGTGAATCAGACTGGTGGATTATTTTGTTAGGGTTACTGTACCTGGACAAAACTAGTAAATGTGTTTAACACCCTGAAAAAATGTGGAGCCTGGACAAAAATTCAACCACCTCTGGGAGAAGAGTTTTCAATGTGGGACCTTCCAACTGAGCACGTGGTAATAATAGCCGAGAGTGACCATTGAGCAATGATAATCAGAAATATTCACATTCATCAAAGAAAGCTGTCAACACATTCATCATTGGTCTCAGCAAATATTTCCAACAGAGAAATACCCTCTCACTTAAAGACCACTCTTCAAGTCTGCGATTACTATTAACCTTGAACTGTAAAGCACCGGATAAAAATTCTGCCGGTGGAGAACATTGAAATGGTAGTATTTTTTAACTTTTTTTCCTTTTTTAAGAATGGAAAGTTGTCTAAAGGACTACTACTACAGCAAAACTGGAGAGTGCCCTGAACTTAATTCAGCATAATAAGGGTATAATTCAACTAGAATCAAGGAGAAGAGGAGCATAACTCACTGTATCATGTGGCACGCTAACAAAAAGGAAAATATTTTCCGAAGAGAGGTAACCTCACTCTCAAGATCACGCTTGATGACTTTGATTACTATTATCCTTCAAATGTGAAGTACCACCATAAAAATTCAGCCAATGGGGAATACTGGAATGGTAGTTTTGTATTTTCTTGTCTACTTTTGTCTCTCTCTCTGTTTTTATTTTTTTGTTTGTTTGTTTGAGAATGGAAACTGAGTTAATCTACAGAGCTTTAGTAAATCATGATAATTATGGTTAATGTAACTATAGGATTAAGGCAAAGAGGGGCATTATTCACTGAATCATTACTTACAGATACAGTATGCTGACATGCTTACAAAGGCTTGACTTTACCTAACATTAAAAGAATAATTATGTAAAGAGTGTTGCACCACACTGATATTTTTCAACACTGTTACTTTTTTATCTTATAAGAAGGTTTTAAGGCCATATCAAGTTTTGATGTGTTAGAAGGGTACTAATCCTAAGCATGTTGGTGAAATTTCCATTGAAACCTGATGTGTAAAGATATAAACAGGTAAAGTTATCACATTTTCGACAAAAAGTGAACTTGAAGCAAGCACATATGACATAATATCCTCACACTAATGGGCATCCTTTTTGTTTGTCTTGAAATGTAATTGCCAATTCTCTCTTCAACAACCCCATATTATCACAAATTGATTGCGTAAGTGGCATAAAAACTTAACAAGCTTTGCATTCCCCCAGGGGGTCATATTTCTAATAACTTCAAGGTCAAAAAAGCAGTCTAAAGACAAAACAAAAGGAAACAAAATAGGCCTATTCCTTGCCAATGTGAGAGAGTGATATACCTTAATTTTGCCCTCCTCAAGTTCACTGTGGAACACCAATCTAGTGACTTCATTTACTTGCATTTCAAGAAATACAAATGAATTTGACTAGGGGGAAGTTTCACCACACTGAGGAGATTTGGTTCTTTCACATATGAAAGAAAAAATTCTGCTTAAACTTCCACTTTAATAACTCATCAGATTTTTTTTTTTTTTTTTGGTAAGGGACAATTATTGCTTTCATGTACACAGTTTGAACATTCAAAATAAAAACACAGAACATGGTAATATTACCAGTGCAAAAACAAAGGATGATAGAGGGCTTCACATGGTCAGTCCCTCTCTTGAATTCATTAAATCTGCATACTTACATCATGTTTACAGTATTCATGATAAAATGCGAAACAGATATTATCATGTAAAATTATTTATTTTGGTGGATTTCTATGGGAATTTTGATTATTTTCCTGGCTTGTCTCTGTTTGCACATCTTATACACATTGCTATCCTTTTCATGTCACAACGCCTTTAAAAGAACTTTACTGTAATGTATGAATGCAAGCACATTAAAGTGCCAGAAGTAAGAGTTGATTTAATTGAAACAAAGAAAAAGAACTTCCTCATGATTGGTAGAACTAAATGAAAACTGCTACAGCTGTACCTAAGGACAGGTAGGACAGGTGGACAGATGCCGAAGCACAGGAAATGTCCAAAATATAATTACAAAATAATCTATCAAAATTTCCACAACAAAAATCAATCACCCATATGAAAACCTGGACAAGGGAAGTTTAAAATAACAACAAACCAAAAACGATTTTATATCGATGCTAGGCAAAAATTAGGCCAAAGGAACATTTGTGCAATGTCCAAAATCAACAGGTGTGTAACAAGAGACTTTAACATGTGGACAATATGATTCTACTCATCTCTGGAAAGGTGAAGGACAAAGCCCGAGGCCATATACTCTATGATAGAGGGGCTTCTGCAGGGCAATATGGGGGTGTAGAGCTAAAACTTAACTCATCTGCAGCAGGCGGTGTTTAAGTGATACGCAATTTAGATGAAGCAAGAGGTAATTGCAATGTGAACTGATATATTCAGTGTAGGGGTTTTACTACAACAGAACAAAGAAATTTGTTCTACTTCTGCTCTTAACCTGGTGTGAGGAACACTTCCTTTCACGAGCAATATTTGTGAATAAATTCTGTAGAGAATGGCAATTAAGTAGTCTTTAATTTTACGAAATGTGAATGCGATAACAAACCACTACTAGCTTCAAATTACTGTGAGAAGTGCAATTTTTTGCACACCTAGATGAAGAATGGGAACTAAGGTAAGTGTATCAAAGTTTGATCCAACAGCAAACCTATAACACTTCAAAATTTCTTGAGTGTGATTTGTACCTGTAGCACACCTGGAAATCTAAAATTCAAGGCCTTTCTTCAACATATGGCCATGTATGTATTAGCTACCATAGGCAATAGTGTTAAATCAGACTTTTTTAAAATCACTCTTTGGCCAGAGGAAAAGCTATGTTGTCAAACCAAATTATCATTCCACAATAGATGTACTGTCCAATAAAAATTTAATATAGGTCAAGTACGAAGGAGTGTAATACATTTTCCAATCTTTTTTCTGTTTTTTTTTTTGCTTTGAAACCAAACTTTTAAAGCAAAATATACTGCATGAACTCTTGAAGGGAAGCAGCTGGGACCATTTTCCAAAAACCTGAACTTTTAAAACATCAACCATAGTTCTCATGAAAGAATTAAATGTACGTAAAGTCTCCAATTTCAAAAATATATATTATAGAACTAGAGATTGCAAAGTGAATATGATTAATCCAGCTCACGTTCTTACAGCTTGTTCCAGGGTTAAGATAATAAATGTTGAAATAAGTTTGATGGTAAAACAAGGACATCATAAACTATTGAGCAATCTACCATTTGCAATTGAGTAAATAAACCTAAATATTTTATGTCTCAGCTCAGGTATGTCCTGTGACGATGGGAATTAGATTATTTGAATTCATTTTTCATGCTTTGTAATACCTATTTTGAAATTTCAGACTTAACGTAAACTTAAAGCAGAAGATACACACAGTAGCCTACAAATTTGTTGTATTAAGGGAAGTAAAATGACGTCTTTGAATTCTTTAGTGTGTAACTAAACTAAGTACCTGACTTGAATGACTTTCAGAACTCTAGTCTCACAATAAAGCTCAATCTCTGCAAGGTTTTATTAAAATTTCTTTCCCTGAACTCTACATGAACCAGTTTTCAATGTAGTGTTAAGTCTATTAAGCCTTCATTAAGAGGTCTAGCTGTGACAAATCACCACCGCATTATCCTTTCGTGCATGACCTTAAAGCCAAGGATGCACGCAGGAAAACTCAGTTTTATTTTATGTATCCATGGATTAGACTGATGAAGATGAACAATAGAAAATTAAACCATTACATCAAAAAAACTTAACAAAAGTTTGTGAATCTACCTACACTATTCTATTTTTTTTACCTGTTTGACAAATGGCAAGTCCCATGAACCAAGGAATGGACAAAAAAAAAAAATCCACCAAGATGCTGCAAAGATTGCTGAAAGTACTACTGGGAATTATCTTCAGCTATAATAGAGCAAAGGCCTGTCCTGTTTGAACTCAGGCAAGATTGAGATAAGAAGAGGAAACCTTCTAGCCAGAGAGAGAGAGAGAGGGCTAGCTCTACCAAGGTGATATGTGGTCTTCTGCCATATAGACTGAAGACACGATGGGGAATCACCTAAGTACATAGGAGGTGCAGAAGAGTAAGATTGACTACAATTCCCCCCCCCCCGAAACAAGTATGAAGAAGGAAGATGAGAAATCACAACCATATAATTGCAGCCCTAGATATCTTCATTGCTCCCTTGCTTCCCTCCCTCCCTGCTCCATCCTTTCAATGCACCTTGTCGACCTTGTCTGGTTAAGGATCTAGGGTGTATGGTGCCCTCTGACAGTAGGGTTACCACAGCGTTGTTAGTTTGCCAGACGGTAAGCATAGATATAAATGGTATACATAGGGTGACAGGAGGTAAGTGAGGACCAAAAGAGACGCATAATTAATAGGGTGATAGGAGGTAGGTGAGGAAGAAAATAGACTAGTTATTTGACGACAACCACCGAATGATTTACACCCCAATTAGCTACCTTCATTTGAGCTTCAAAGACCAACTCTTCTGAGATCCAAAGAAAAAACAAAGACAACTTGCCACTCATGAGAACCCTGGATAAATGCACCCTAATAAACAGTACAATAATTATTTGGTATGCACATAACACTCAACCAAACTGTGCAAACGTGACACTGTTCCGTAAATTTCACACTCAAGGCACCGATTTCCAGCACGTCTCTTACAATTTGACGCTTTCATGAACTTATAAAAAGGCCTTGCTTGCTATCCAAACTTTTAAAGACCATTTTAATACAATTGTGGAGTACTGCCAACAAAGCCACCCCCTCAAGTCATGATCTACTTATAAACAGTCCCTCACCAGAGGGCAAAGTTCAGACAACTGCTCCAGTCACATTCCAAGCAGTCTTTTGTTGGACACACTGCTCCTCAGGAAAATTAGGCTGTGTGAGCAGTTGATAAGAAGAAACTTACTGCAATGCTGTAATTTTACTGACTTTGAACCATAACTTTCATTATGCTTTCCATTTCTGCTACAAGGAGGAATTTCTGAACTTTCATTATCTGGTTAGCCAAATTCCATTTCACTGAAATACGGTTGACATACCTGCAGCACCAAATTGTACACTCTAGAAGGTTTCCATGGTAACTAAAAGTCATTGATCTCATAAGTTAATTGGGGGACCTTTCAAGTAAGGTTTAGAAAATGCCTACAGAAAGTATTATTCCCTTTAAAAATGCTGGATTGCTTGAGACACCTTTAGCCAAGGAAGCAAAAATTATTTAATCATCTAATGTAGATGTACATTGAAACAGAAAATACCATTCAAAGCATGTTCTAATTGTCATTTGGGTTGGAAACATTTGGCGAAATGCAATGCCTCATGATGCCAAAAACAGTGAAAGAAAATTGGTCCCTGTTGACGGTTACAGGTTGTAGAATATGCCAACGGTATTTCCATCCTGTTGTAAGAGGTGACTAAAGGGAAGGACTTGCGCCGTGTTGGGAGTGAAATTGGAACCAAACTTGTATTTAACTGTATTAAACCTCTACCTTTTTATCGCTATACAAAACATTATTGTTGGTGTGTTGTGGAATATCATCAGACTAACTTTAACTGACTACCTGAAAGAAAATGGAACACAGACAATGTACACAACTTAATTTTTGTTTTCCAGCTTGACTCATTTCCATTTTCTGCAGAATACAGTATCAACCCTTGCCCTTCACCACACAACAATTACAAAAAAAAAAAAAAAAACATGCTTGACAGTGTTTTTTTTTTCTTTCAAAATGTGAAAAGTATAAATGCCCATTTTGAAAAGATTGAAAGCTATAAAAAAAAAAGAAAAAAATGCTATGACTCATGTGCAATATTTCAACTACCCACAGTATGTACATTTATAGTTTTACAGCTGTGGATGTGAAAGAATCATTCAAGAGTAAGACTTGCTGTAGGGCCAACAAGATATGCAGTAGGGTGGAATGTAGGGGGATGGGGGGGGGGGGGGAATAGCCACTTTTGTCAAAAATTTACTGTCTGAAAATTTCAAGTCAATGGGTGTAATTCCAAAATGTAAGGGTGTACCCCCACCCCCACCCAGGTGGGCAACCAAAAAGGTTTGTACAGTCTAAACCATATGTATTTAACAGTTATATAGTCACTAATGCTATACTTACGTAAATAAAGCTGAAAATGCATTTTGATTTCCAATGAACAATGTAACAGCTACCATCACTTGTAAAAGTTAATTACATAACACCCCTGTAAGCATGAGTTAATTTAGTATGAAGCTTGAAAAGCTGTATTTCAATTTTAGATTTATATAAGGTAACAGGGAGTCATTCTCTTACCAACATAACTATAGCCTTGCTCTTTAAATTTATCAGACTTGAAATTTTGTGAGACTTATTCTACTTTGCAGGGCACAAGCAACAAGAATGGAGATTGGTATGTATCTAGCACTACAAGATGAAGAGTGCTCACTGAGTTGAAGGCTATTACATGCGTCACTGGTGTGAAGTAACAAAAGCAATACAACAATGAACCCCAAATTACATCTTTTAAAGTTTAATTGACTATACATGAGATAAACTAACCTTTATCTGTATTTAAACAGTATCCAGTTATCAAACTGAAGCCCTACAACAGTTGAGAGAAACTGGTAATTGTTTTTTTTTTTTTAAAAAGATGCATTTTTGAGTTAAACTCCTTGCAGCACATGCACATAAATGCTATCGGGAAACTTTTGTCTTTCCTACATTGACATACATATCGACTCTAAAGTCTATATTACCATAGACTTCACAAAACTCCTGGTTTGGAAGTCTGTGAGGGACAATACCTACCTCCTATCACTCTTTGTATACCATTTATACCTATACTTACCATCTGGCAAACTAATAACACCGTGGGAACCCTACTAGCAGAGGGCGCCACACACCCTGTAACTTCCTATAACTTCCTTCTGCATTTTGCCCAGCTTTCATTAAGGCGTGGTATACATAGGGTGATAGGAGGTAGGTGAGTGCTGAAATAGACTGAGGAAAACATCCAAGTTGTCCAAGTAAAGAAACATAAGGCACAAATCACACATCAAAACTGTCACTCACAATGAGTACTAGGGTAGACTGCCCTCTATCTAAAGCAGGCCTTGACTGTGTGATCAAGGTTTGCCGGGACATTATCATGAATAGGTGAAGATACAGTATATGTTTTTCTTCCCCTTTAAATATCATTTTATGAAACTTGAACTTTCTTTAAAAGGGCAGAGAAAAGGCATAATGAGGGAAAAAGCTGAAATTTCCTGGCTCATGAAACCTCCAATGCAGTGGAGACTTGCCAGGAAGAGTAATGAGGACGAACTACAAGTCAATTGGGGCGAAGTGGGGGCGCAGTGGTAGAACTTCTCCCAAGTAACACAATTGAGATGTAGCAAAGGGGAAAGTATATGTTAGTGATGTGATTATCTAGTTTATAATCCCAACCATACATTCCTACCAGCTCTTCTAGATGATTAGAATTTAGCAACAACTGGAAGAAGATATAGGGTGTATGGTACGTGCCCTCTACTGGTAACACCCACCAGCCTATGGTTACCACAGTGTTATTAGTTTGCCAGATGGTAACTATAGCTAAATGGTATTTACATAGGGTGATAGGAGGTAGGACGTACTGAGAGTGTTTTACTACATATTAGGGCCCTGTTTGGTATGGCTATATGGAAATACCAAATCTGTCAAACATTAAGTAGGCCTGCTTGATAGTAATTTTAAAATAATTTACATGTACCAAACTTATAGATTAAGATGCTCTCTGTTCCTTGTATCAACAGTCATTATGGGCTTTTTCTGGTTTTACTGTCTTACTTGATGAGAACAGAAAAATTTCTGACAGAAATGACAATTGCTTTAATGGGGCCTACAACATCTCCTGCCAAACTCAAATTCCAAACTTACAGTATGGTATTTTTACTTAATGTGAGTATGTGCCTACAGGTATTGCACAACATGCAGTCCCCATGAAAATAAAACCTCTGAGCTTTATGATGATGAAAACTTTCCTTATTCCAGAAGTATTATTGAATAAGTGAGCAACTTTTATCTCATTTTTGTAAGACTTTGATGGCTATTTTGATATGGTTGGAAAGTATCATGAAGATTTCTTGAAGGTTCAAAGGTGTTGAAGTAAATATGAACTTCACACCTACCTCTTGCCCATGAGCTCTTTAAAAATCAGTTGTATAATTTGCTCTAAAATATTCATAAATATTTATGTATTGGCAAGTATTCGGGAAACAGAAATTCTTCATGCCTGAGGAGGGGATTAGAGGGTTCCAAAAAGATGTGAAAGAAGTTCAGTGCAATATCATCTAAGGAAACTCAGACAGGAAAAAACTGGTTGAACTTGTCCTGTATTTGTTGGTTTCCAATACTGACAACTGCACCTAGCTGAAAAGGTTTCTCTATTACATGTCATCCATTTGTGCAGCTGGAACTATTAAGATGCTATACAGGTATAGATTTTAGACCAATTAACCCAAACAGTCAAGTGATGAACTGATTTAGTAAAGCCATCACAACTGGGGTCATCAGTTTCAATACAGTTTTTCCATCAACCCATATAGTACTTTTAATTCCCCCAATCTATTTACTTCTAGCCCCTCCAAAACACTGACTTTAACGTACCTTTATCAAGAAACCATCATAGTTTATTGCTTCAAGGCATACCCTGGTGATATACAAGGCCCTACTGGGTAATCAAAACCCTTTATGTGCACAATGCGTAATATGGGCTACTCTGCATTTTATGAATATGATGTCGATTAAAGATCTGTGCCAATTCCCCCAAACTCACTGTATTGGGAATCTATGAGCCCCGGTACCTGCCTCCTATTTACCTATGTAATCCCCAATGACCCTCAACTAACCCTGTTAAACTTATAGAACAGCGAAGAGGGCACCCTCGCACCTCCTACTGAGGTGTGTGGGTGCCGACCAAGTTCTCTTCTCACCTTCCACCAGACTGTTCTGACGCAGGTAAGTGGGGATTACATAGGTAAATAGGAAGGAAAGGGGCGATGTAGACTGAAAATATCAGAAGGGTACCCCTAAAATTAACAAAACTCCCTAGTTTGGGAGTCTGTGAGGGACGATACCTACCTCCTATCAGCCTATGTATACCATTTATACCTATACTTACCGTCTGGCAAACTAATAACACCGTGGGAACCCAACCAGGCTGATAGGAGGTAAGTGAGGACCAAAACTGACTTGCAGTTGGGCAGAAGAATGACGTACTGCCTTAAACACTTCACAATTACAGGGTTTCTCCTGGCATTTTTTTTGAGAGGCGGCCACCTCACATATTTTTGCCACCACCTCAGAGAAAATTGCTCTAATTGCCATCTTCACTATACCAGCTATACCAGAAGTCATAGTTCTTCCTCCCTTTTGGTGTCAAAGCCTGGCAAGATTCTATCCCATGGACTGGTACTGTACCACCTCACACCCCCTAAAACCCAGGGGAAACACTGCAATTATTTACTACCCTGTGTCAAGGATGGTTGCACTCTAAAATCCCTCTTTATTCAATGAATACATTAAGGGTTTAGAATTACATGTAGGCAAAAAACTGCAGAAAAATCAAGGCAACTAGACTCCATGATTAACTGACTTCACTAGCTGCATGCTTGGATTTGTGTATAGGAAGTCCACATAATAAACATATCCAGATTTTATATATCAGGTCTCGGAATAAAACCAGTACACAAGTTGCTTCTTTTCATTACTAACCTTCCAAGAATGACAGACCATGACAGACCTTCCTTAGCAACAGCGAAATGTGGGGATATCTACTATCATGATGTAAATACTGATAGTGATAACATAACTATATTCTACAGAGGTATTCTTTTTCCCATGTATTTTGCATGATGTGAATGGGAGATCATACTCATTGCATCATGGGAGTATGAGATTTCTTTCCACAAGATAGCACACAAGATGAATATTATAAATAATGTATGTAAAGCAATACTCTTTACAAAGACTGCAAACTTGTATCGTATAGCCTATATGGCAAAGCTAAGCTTAAATTCTCAACAATTTACGGCAAGTGTTAATGCAAGCTCACTTGGTGTGACATACATTATGCTGGTACATGACGATTCCACAAAATCATTATCACCACATCATTATCACAGGCGCACAGTATCAGCTATAATGCTGGCAGCGGGAAAATAGCACGCAATTGGGATGGCAGTAACCATACAGAAGAAATACAGGATTTCTATACATGTGTTACTATATTAGGATACCATACATCCATCACTGATAGACTCGAATTTCATTGCCAATGATCATTCCCTTACAGATGGGAATGTCCAATATATAGGCTATGTAAGTAGGAGCATAACAGGTTGCAGAAAATAGGGACTCTTCCTTGAATTTTTTCTTTGCCTTTTTCTTTCCTCAATATTATGCTTTGTGTTTAGTTTTGAACAGAAGGAACATGGCAGTAAGTGTACACTAAATGGTATTTCTGACAGAGGGATGAGCTTATCATGACATCATGACATAAAAAGAGGAACTACATGACTTATTTCATTTGACAAAGACAACAATCCCAATATTGGAGCAGACAAAACACGATGCTGTCTTTTCCATCAACATTTTGAAAAAGATTTTCATTCAGGCAGGGTTGTTTGATTTTAAGCACATTGATTGAAATCACAATCAAAACATGACTTTAATTGAAAAAAATCATGATTTAAATAAAACAAATCTGATATAAATCAACTTATTTGATTTAAATCACTCATTTAAATCATGATTTTTTCTAAAACAGTCAAAAAAAAATCAACAACGCCGCATTCAAGACATACTTCCATATTAGTTCACTACTAACCTACTGAATATACATAGGCACTACATTACTACAATACTGAATACTAGCTCATTCTGATGCCAGAGCTGCATAGAAAATTTTTCTTTTGTAACTTAGAGGAAATACCAGAGCAAAATGTTTGTTTGGGATATTGCTTGAAGGATTCACAATGGAGTCATGCGTTCCTTGAAATCCATGCCACAGACTGATATGAAGTGTGAGACAGGTGACGGTTTAAATGGTGGTCCCAGGAACATGGGAAAAAAATATTTATTGTCCTAGGCTATTAAAAAATCACTCGTTAAGGACAATTAAAGAGACAACTGCTACTTTTGAGGTCAGAGAGGTAAGTATTTGTCTGCAAAGTGAATAGCACTGATCACCTAACAAAGAACCACTCCAAAGGTTTCAATAGCAGGGCCACTTCCAACTTCAGTTAACACTTGCACTGGTAAGAATATTCTTTCTTTCAATTCTCAGGATCATGCATGAGATCTGCCATAACTAGCCATGTTTGAGCTTGTGCCTGAGATCTGTGGTACTATGAAATTTGTTCATAAAGGGAAATATGATACGTTTTCCTCACAAAATTGTTGTAAAAAGTTATTGTTGAAATGTACCAACAATCTGAGTTACCTGGTGAGGTAACAATGATCATAGTTTGACTTTAGGCAATACTTAAGCCAAATGGAGCATCTCCCCCCTCTCCCTCCCCCAATACCTGTGAAGTTTCCCTCTGCCACCTTACTCATAGGGCCATTCAAAAGCTATTACAAGTTCTCATTCCACTTGTGCAATCACATTTTAATAATATGGGATTGCTGAGGAGAAAATCAACTTTTAATTTTAAAGAAAAACAAAAGACTGCGCATTAATATGGGAATACATATGATGTCATGTGCTGTCTTAAGTTCACTTTTTGTTTAAAATATGAAAACTTAATGTGCTTATATTTTGTGAACCACACATCAAATTTCATACAAATTTCACCAAAATGCTTAGAATAAGTACAACTCTAACATAAACCAAATCCTGTTGTGACCTTAAGCCTTTCTTCTTTAAACAACTGTCCATGATATGTGAGGCTCAGTATACCAGATACACAGGCTGTGTGGTGCATGGAGAGGTTCATGTGCAGATTGTACAAACACACTTGGAATTTTAGAGAAGACAGTTTTGTGACTTTTCTGGACCCTTTTTTGTAAAAGCTATAGGCCCAAACAAATATCAAGAGACATTTTGCCCCTATTTTAACTCATGTTAAATGCAATATGCCTGCAATATGGTAGGGTTCTACAGCCAGGGCTGAAAAAAATGTTTTTTTTTTTTTTTTTTTTAACTGGGAAGGGAGTAAAATTATTTCCCAGGATGGAAATTTTCCATCTTCCTACAGTTCTCCCTCTTATTTCATGAACAGAAAGGTGAAGTTTCCCCCAATTCCCCAAAATATCCCTCCAAATGCCAAAATTTCCTGGGAAGGAGCCTCCAAGATTTCCAACTTTTTTCATCCATGTCTATAGTACCACAGACCTCAGAAAATGATAATTCATCTTCATTAGACAGCATGAGATTAATTATTATGAACATTTTCCAAACAGCACATGAAAAATTGACTCATGCTGTGACGTTGCTTCTTGAAAAAGCACCATAGACACCTCAGTAGATGAAAGGTGGTGTGGGGTGTAACTGGTATCTGAGTTTCTTATATGTACTGTGCCCTCAAATGATGTATGTTTTCTTTGTGTTCACACTGTGTGAAAGCAATTAATGTATGCTTGAATGGCCTGTTAGCTTACCCCAAATGTTTTGTAACATTTTGTGTATTTTAATATATCTGTTACTGTCAATTAACTTGAATGCATCAGTGTGAAAGCTGACCACATCAAGTGTGCGTATAGTGAGATTCATTTCCTCCCTCAGGCAATAAGAGGTAATCAAGGTAGCAGAGTAGGACCATTTAACAAAATGTTAGAAGGAAAGTTTCATCATGTTGATTGCAAACAATAGTTATATCTCACAACTGAGTTTCATTCAACCTGACTAATACATTCCTGCATCAAGATACATGTTATATCTTACAATTGAGTTTCATTCAATCTGACCAAGACATTCCTGCATCAAGATACATGTTTTATCTTACAATTGGGTTTCATTCAATCTGACCAAGACACTCCTGCATCAAGATACATGTTATATCTTACAACTGAGTTTCATTCAATCTGACCAAGACACTCCTGCATCAAGATACATGTTATATCTTACAATTGAGTTTCATTCAATCTGACCAAGACATTCCTGCATCAAGATACATGTTATATCTTACAATTGAGTTTCATTCAATCTGAGCAAGACATTCCTGCATCAAGATACATGTTATATCTTACAATTGAATTTCATTCAATCTGACCAAGACATTCCTGCATCAAGATACATTTTATATCTTACAAATGAGTTTCATTCAATCTAACCAAGACATTCCTGCATCAAGATACATGTTATATCTTACAACTGAGTTTCATTCAATCTGACCAAGACATTCCTGCATCAAGATACATGTTTTATCTTACAATTGAATTTCATTTAATCTAACCAAGACATTCCTGCATTAAGATACATGTTTTATCTTACAAATGAGTTTCATTCAATCTGACCAAGGCATTCCTGCATCAAGATACATGTTTTATCTTACAATTGAGTTTCATTCAATCTGAGCAAGACATTCCTGTATCAAGATACATTTTATATCTTACAACTGAATTTCATTCAATTTGACCAAGACATTCCTGCATATATCTTACAATTAAGTTTCATTCAATCTGACCAAGGCATTCCTGTATCAAGATACATGTAGCCACACATTTTGATGTACAGTAGTACTAATGATGATCAAGATGAAATACTGAATGACCGTAACAACTGCACTTGGAAGGTAATAATGCTGAAGGCCTAACCACGCTAAAAACACGAACGAGAATCCCGATAGGCTAAAAAAAAATTCAAAGGCACTTTAGAGGCCTAAATAATGAAAATTATACTCATCAACTTCCATAAAGGGGTGAACGAGGCACTTCCAAAGCTTAAATTTGCTAGAATATTTTCAACTTTGTTCACTGAAAAAGGACAATGTAATAAAAATATGTCCCAAATACGGTATAATTTACATCAATGCAGAATGGTGCCATAGTTGGAAAATTACAGTATTTTGTCATATTTCAGGACCTGTAACAGTATATTAACAAACTAGGTGCCACAATCAGTGAAAAGGAGGGGGTTCACTAGTCAAAACCAACAGCACACTTTGAAACATACAATAGAAAAATTACCTATTATAAAATCCTCATTTTTTTAAAGATAAAATCCTGTGATATTGCTGCTCTTAACTTTGAAATAACTATCAGAGCTATTTAAGACTCTTCCAATGGAGCCAACTTTTTGGTGTAAAATGAGTTTCATGCTCAGAGAATTTCTGGGCAATCTCTCTAACAGATCACACTGTAAGTGCACAAAACATGGACAAGCTTGGCCAATCTAGTGTTACTGCTAGATGATGGTTGCCATGGTACCAATGAGATTCATGACTGGCCATCCGTACCCTAACGTCACACACAGCACCAGACAAATTGAAATAACCTTAATGCAGACGGTTAAGAGAGCGACAGCTAATGTTGAATGGCGGCAGATGAATAAAGAGTATAGTGTAGAAGAAGTTAAAAATCCTCCAAATGTCACAGTTAAAAACCTGTTTATCAAAAGTTGAACGAATTTTGTTGCCATCTGGTATATAATTTTCAACCATACATGGGAGTTTCAGGAGCAAGGCTGTTTTCCAGACTATCAATAAAGAGTTACACATCGCATTTTTAACGACTAAAATCGGTTCATGAGCTTCAAATTACATTCAAGTACTTGGCAGCATTTTTACTCGTAAAATCTAACTACTTCATTCTTATAGTGTCATTCTTAAGTGATAAATTCTACTAGTGTTCTTCATGGAACTCGAAAATCCAGTGCAAATGTAGCATAATATGTTAAAAGATGATTTCCTTTGATAAAGTCAAAACTTTCAGAAAAATAAAAACAAATTTCTCCCTGAACTATTACATGTTGTACCTTTCTTTTGTTCTAACAATTAATCTCTCATTTAAATGCATGAAGTCATGTTGTTAAAGAGTTCACCGTAAAGCACTTGAACAAAAAATCTTAAAGAGAAAGACTGTGTTTCAAATGATCAAACATGGCATACAAATTGGCACCAGTTACATCCAAACATTTCAGCCCCCAAAAATGAATGAGGGCAATAGCTTCATCCCTCAAAAACATATGCATTAGAAGGTTTTGGTAGGAAGTTCAGGATGGAGGGGGTCGTCCACTGAGTGAGGGCAGCCTTCACATCTCCACTGTCCTATAGATCTTTACAAGGGTCTAGCTGTGGGTAGGTGGATCTTCACAAGTGTAACAGACGTAAATACCAGGGTTAAGTAGCTTCCCATTTCGTAATTCGTATGGAGACTTTTTTTGCTGGAGCTCATCATGCACAGATTGAGGTGGATCAGCATACCAGAGCTAAGTAAATGCACCAAGCCATACAAGTAATTTCATTTACTGATAAGATCAGATGATCACATCTGGACCTAGTGTAAATGTATCTCTTCTTATCTGGGGTAATAAGCAAATGTTGTATTTGTACTGCAGGTCTCTAAAATGATGTCACCTTGAATATACCTTTAGGGTAAATAGTCTTCCAAATAAACAGTGTAAGGGGGAATTTTTAAGCAAATAAAGCGCAATAACTAAATGTGATATACTTGGCACCAAAAATATCACATTGATTGATTTTTTCTTATCTCCTCAGATGTAGATCTAACTAGTGATGTCACTCTATAGTAATAAATTTCTTACATTTTGATTGTTTTGAAGGCCAATGCATCATGGGAATTTAGTTACTGTGCTCTATGCCAAAAATATGTGGCTTTCAATGATTAATGTTTGAACATTCTTGAATAATGAAGGACCTACAGCCCTTCACAGCCAAGAGGGAAATGGTTAAACTTCCCTCCTGTCAGATATAAGCAAGGCAAAAGATGATGAGAAAGGGCAGAATATTTTGCAACCCAAGTAGATTTTTATATCGATCAAGTGACTACAAGGGTGATTTTGCGAATGATTTGATCAATTGAAGCACAGCATCTTTGCATGCAGGGTTTCCACTTTCAATGAAAGGAGCATAGTGATGTTATTTCCTCGATCCTTCTGAACGGTAAACTTAATTAAATATTTATAGGGAAAAAAAGTTAAGTAAGCATTCATGTGAGCTAATCTGACATATTCTAAAGAGTGGAAGAGATTATTCATTTGGAAAGGTGTTTTTGTTACAACTGCTTACAAGTGAATGCAAGAATACAGCAAAAGACAGCAGTTGAACAATATTCAAATAAAGTCTAGAACAGGGTCAAAAATACCCCTAAGATTGACAAATCAAATTCTTTCAGGAATATGAAAACTCCTGAAGCAACAAGATTCAAATTAAGTCTGAACTCAAAAGCTGTAATCCCTTTGGGGAATACATTGTCAAATTAATGCCAAATCACAATTTTTTCTCTTTTTTTTGTTTGCTTCTTCAATTTGAGAAATAAAATGTAAATTTGAAAAGAAAGGATGGCAGATATGTACAGGGTAGGGCAAATCTTCTGGCTGCTAATTGGGAAAAATAAAGGACCAACACAAACTGACAACTAATGAGACACTATTTATGGAAAACACAAGATATCTGGGAGCTATCAGTGCATCTGCCAAAAGGGCTGATAAGCAAAACAACGACTTGAAGTGGTCAAAACTCCTGCAAGTAATATACCAGACAGAAAACCCTGCCCCATAATTTCTTTCAAAATTACCCTCTTCTAGTTAGTTAGGTAGATGGAGTTTTATGGCCTAGTATCCAGCCAGCTGGTTCAAGTTCAGCCGGCCACAGCCTTTTTTTCCAGTGGTGACACACTGTCTCATTTTCCCCAATCGAGTGCTTAAGCAGCACCAAGCACAACTGCAGTAGATAACATTTTTAACTCTCTTCTGAGGAATATTGGCTTGCAACCAATGAAGGGAAATACTCATTTAGAACCAGTAAAATAAAACCTTCTTTTACAAATGTTTCAGTGTTCTTGAAGGCATTTATTTATCATCGCAGACACTTTAAATTCTGCCAACCTATGGCAGACCCTCCCACAACAGTCTTAAGTTCATCATTACCTAGACGCAATAGGTGTGAGTTTATTGCTTCATGGAACATTAAGCCCTGGTGAGTATACAAGGCCCAAATAAGTAATCAGAACCCTATCAGTATAATATGAGTTACTCTGTAATTTTTGAAATGATGTCAATCAAAGAGCTGTACCAAATTGAGTACCTTGTTATAAAACTGTAGTTTGGGTCAAGAATGACTGTCTTTCAAGCCCATAATAAGAATTGACACCTTAAATAAAGGGAAAATGTGAGGAATGATTTAATCTGCACATGAATGAGAATTTAAATTTACACAATTTAGGGTAACTAGCATTCAAATTGACCAAATACTTCTCAAGATATCAGCAAATGAAGTAACTCAGATCTGTTTTTTAAGTTGAGTTTGAGGGCAGCAGAGTTTAATGCAAAGAAATGCTTTACTTCTGGTATTTTTTAAAGAAAAGCAAAATACTGTCCATTAATAATGTGAGGACATGTCATATGTGCTTGCTTCAAGTTTTGTTGAAAATGTGACTTAACCTGCCCACAAATCAGATTTCAATGAGAATTTCACCAGAAAGCTTAGAATATATACCCTTTTAACCCATAAAACTTGATTTGACCATGGCCCCTTTGTTGAAGCTGTCCATAGGCATCTAAATTAAGTACAGTTATGTACTTCGTGGTGTTGTAAAGTCATGTTGTGTTATAAATGAATCAAAATGGCAAACACTGTTAACTCTCAGCAGTAAACACAAACAATGGCTTCACCTCATCAAAAAAAAAAATAATCACAGAAGAATCACAGAAGTACTGCAGCATCATTAGAATTTTGGACAATTAAATTAACATTCTAGACAGGGATTCCGCCAGACACACAAAAGGGAGGGGGGGGGATTTATTACCACTAAACCCCAGGTCCAAATTGATGCCATGCTAGATTTAAGTTACAAGTAGGTTGAGGGGGGCAAAAGCTGGCTTAAAGGCCCCTGTGTGCAATTTGAAGGATTTAAAAAGCAATTTATTTGTGTACCTGTAAGTTCAAACATTGCTGAAAAAGAGTCCTCTTTTTGGAAAAGAAATCAAGATATTGGCAAGTTTCTAATTTTTGTGGAAATGAATGGGGGGGGAGGGGTTTGTCCACCTTCTTTTGGAAAAAATTTCGGGAAGGGGGAAACCCCTCCCCCCACACCTTTTCCCCCTCTGTCGGAAACACTGCTAGAGCAAGAAATACCTGAAATTAATCATCTGTGAAAACCTTATATCTTGGAACAAGAACTACCAGCATATACTGCCTATACATTAATCTATCAGTCTGTGACATTAGTTTAATAAAATGTGATTTTTTTCCCTGCTGTGCTTGGTGCTCAGCACAAGCAATGGAGTGGGGAAAACAAGCCAGTGAGCCACAACTGGAAAAGAGGCTGTGGCTGGCTCGACTTGAACCAATTGGTTGGAAGCTGGGCTGTGAAACTCCATCCAACCCAACCCTGCAAAACAATCTTAAGCAAGAGCAATATTTCTCTTTAGTTGAATACAATGTTACATCCCTGATTAAACACTGCCACAAAACATACAGGTAAGTCAGCTATTGCACTGCATGCCAGCTGCTCAAATATTTTGATACTATACTTTATTGCAAATGTGCAAATTCATTTTAATCTCTTTAGGCCTTCTCTGCCACCCTCCAGCTGGGAAAAGTGGAAAAATCCACGTGCCTTCCCATGTGACATCTACCATTGTGGTTTATCTAACAGCATTTTTTAGTTGTATCTTCCTTTCATCTTCCTCACAAAGGTACCCTAGAGAATACTCCAAATGAGAGGATGAGCAACTAATTGATTTGTCACAAAAATAAGATCATAACATCTCTAAGGACTTTTCTTCATAGTCAAATAACAATATTTACACTGGTGAACTGAAGAGCCCCCCAAAAATAAGAAAAGAGAATTGAAAGCACATGCCATATGTGTTCTTGCCCATGCTCTATGCCAAGAGAAAAAATAGTCTTAGTGAATTGATTAGCAACAAATTACATTAAAATTCTTCAATGAGTCTTTGGTATAGCAAGTACTGCAACTTTTGCTAATCAAAATAAGAATTGATTAGCAATGGGCAATTCTTGGGTAGCAACAGGGCTGGAAAAAATGTAAATTTCCATGCAAGCAAATCAAATTTCCCAAAGACTTCACATGTTTACATGTACAACAGTAGTCAAATTTCCCTCAAAATACCCAAATTTCCCTGCAATGAGCTTCCTAAATTGCTGGTTTTTTCCAGCCATGGGTAGCAAATTGTTATGCAAACCCAGCTATTTTGTCTCTTGTATGTCAACCAATGCAAACCAGCTTGACATAATCATAAATAAATTTGTAATCTGTACAAGATGGACAAACTAAAGTACAGTAAGGTATTTTTCGTAACATCATGAAGCCTCCTGTTTTTCAGTGATCAGTTTGCTTCCATCATAAAGCATATAGTGAATTAAATTATACTGGGTATGACGTGAAGTTGCAAAATAATCAAAGACTTATTCAAAACAAAAAAATCAGAGGAAGAAGAAACCAAGGATAAAGGTATGTTTAACCAGTCAAGTAGTAAAATGGAAGGGTAGGGAAAGGGCACCCTCAGTAAAGAGCACCCTCTCTTCACTGTGTTACAGTATTACTTTAATCCCAGGGTTAGACTGAAGGTAAGAGGTTATAGACGAATCCGATTAGGGCTTATTTTTGGTGACTGTAGGCTGCCATTAGTGGGGTCCATCAGCCTAAAATTGTCTTTATCGTTTACATGAATTTCAAACCCTCATATTTAGTGACATTGGAGAATTCAACAAACAAATTAGTGTACAACCATCCATGACAGAGGTAAGCAAGGAAATCGAAAGATTTAAAGGTGACAGACCCCAGTTATGGCCGACTGAAATCACACCATCACTTGGTGTCCGGATTCGTGTATACATACAAGGTAAGAGAAAGAGAGGCCATGCAGATTGAAAAACATCACTAAGAAAGTGAGAATGAGGTTGAGTTGCTGGCCAAATCTGCAGACACTGAGATGTGGGTTCAGAGGCATGAAATAACCCAATGTTAAACTTATCAGTTGGAAATATTAAGTTTTTTGGCTTCAATGCCAAATTCAGGTAACAAACAGACTAATGGACATTAATACTGCCCTCTATTTTGCAAGTGACATTACCTTTAATGTCAAAGGTAGAGTCAAATATCGCAAAAGACTGTGAAACCTTTCAGAATGGCAGAACAGATCTAAATGTCACATGACACCTTAGCTTGTTGGCAGAGGTCGGGATATTATCATGAAATGGGTCAAGGTGTGAAAAAAAATGTAATGCAGCATTCAATCAACAGCAGGATTTTACCTTCAGTTTCACCAGCTTTATTTTGAGCTATCTGTTCAGCGAGTAAATCAACGCCTTCTTCTGGTATTTCCCCATTGTCTGATGAGAGAAGGAAAAATGGTCAAATTGATTAACACGTGCCAGAAACATAACAAATTTGAACTTTTTTTTTTTCAAATATTGTGACATTTTTTTTTCCATTACAGTATTTACTGCATTGATTTATCATACATGTGTACAAAATTGTACACACAAAGTCCATCAAAGCATAAAGGTAATCTTAAAAAGTAAGGCTGACAAAGAATAATCTCTCTTGCAACTTGCGTATTTTCAACAGCTATGTTCAAAAAACAATTGCAATCATTGGAAGTCTAATTAACTGAAACATATTTAATCAAACACAATTTTTCCAGGAAATATTGCTACTTCAATGGCAAATTTAGCCACCAACTCTCAAATTACCAAATTCTTTGAGCTGTAATGTTTTCTGTCTCAAAATAATGTTTTCCATCTGGCAAAACTTTACCACAAATTGCTTTAAAAAAATTAAGAAAAAATGTAATGAAATGTTACAGTGTCATCCATTTTTTTGCTACCCTCCTTTAATAACTAGTACAGCACTGCATGAAAAATCTCTCAATTTCTAAGTTTCTACAGTGAGTGATATTCAAAGCTGGTGCCAACTGGCTTTCTAAAAACAACTGTACAACACAACCACTTTTGCCCTGTTTGGTGTTTTTTTTTTTTTGTAGACAACAGACACAAAAAATTACCTTTAGATGAAATATTCCAGCTGACATCTGGTCAATCAAGCATAAAATGTCACATTAACATTTTTAACTTTAAAAGATCAGGACAGAATCAGCTGTGCCATAGCCTTCTGTTTGACAAAGTCTTGGTCTCTCGCTCGCTTACTCTGCCATAAATTGGCTTCCTGATATAGCCACTTCTTTTCACAAGGAGTGACATCAAAACAAGAATTTATTAGGGAAAAGGAGAAGAAAGTGAGATGAAATGCGTGGGATGATTGTCTTCATATACACTTTAAAGGTGCTCTGAAATGCAAACCTCATAGAGGTAATGTCACAAAGTAGGAAGTGCTGAACACTGCAATCTTTGTTTGTACTACATGCTAAGATAAGGGAACAACCTTTATGAAAAGTGCAGTTACATGCACCTTTTGGTGTAAGCCATGTACAATTTGTTTTCATAAGACAACGACAGAGTTCAGTCAAGGAATGGAGGGAATTAGGGGAGATTGGGAAATGCAGCCTCACTTTTACATGGCTGACAAAGTAACCAGAAAAGGGCCCCCCAAAAACCCCAAAAGGAAACATCTTACTTAACAGTCTGGTCAGGTGAACCGTTGAAAACGATCAAGAGATGATGAAAAACTTCCTGCACCCAAAAAAAGTCCAAAGGAAAATCCAAAAAGATGAAAAAACAAGAGAGCTAATTAAACGTGACTTGAGCATTCCGCTGGCAATGAAACAGGGGTGTGTTCAGGGATGGTTCCTATTGGGCTAAAGCGCCACCTACAGAAGACATTGCCAGATAGTATTCCACGGTAAATGGGACAGTCCATTTGTGGAACAGGTGTCGTAAGTAGGAGTGAAGTAGATTGGGAAATGCAGCCTCACTTTTACAAGATGGGGAACACTTTGATATTTGGGAGCAAATTATTAGCCACTAATTTAATTTCAGCAAACATGAAGAAAAACTTTCACATGTCAATCACTGACCCTTACAGAGTTTGACAGAAATTGTGCAGCCCTGCATATAATGCTCATTTTAACCTAGGCCTCTCTCCAATTACTTTTGTTTCCTGCTGACAGTTCTTGTCCCTTCTTATAGCTGATTACCTTTCCCCGGAAAAGTTCCATGTACACAGCAATATTATAAAAAGAAACTTCAATGAGAAATAGGAAGAAAATTGTGAGATTCAGCTCTTCTTGAAAAAAATAAAAAAAGACAATTTTTCTGGAAATTTTGAAGGCAAAGAATTTTATCTGTGGTAAACCCCTTTGAAGTTACTTTTCTTTCAAAAACATGAAAGTTTTTAACAACCACAGCAAATTCATTTTACGCTTTCAACACATCTTTGGGGGGAAGGTTAGG
The DNA here is from genome assembly GCA_037179385.1 of Holothuria scabra. Classification (NCBI taxonomy): domain Eukaryota; kingdom Metazoa; phylum Echinodermata; class Holothuroidea; order Aspidochirotida; family Holothuriidae; genus Holothuria; species Holothuria scabra. The sequence goes on along the minus strand of CM074185.1, from coordinate 32,783,138 downwards.
TTAAGGGGAAAGCTTTTTCTGTGAAATACTTGTCAACAAATCTAGCAGGTTGAAAAAATGTAGGCTGTTATTAATGGCTCCACACTAATATTCCACCCACTGGGAAGTTATTACAAGATATTTTTATTATACTGATTGGGCAATATTGTCATATAATCATAGATTGCTGCTTTCAACTTGTTTCCTTGTTTCCAAATAAGGAAAGGTTTACCATTAAGACAGAGACAAGAACCTCTTTGCAAAAGTACCGAGATGGCATTTTCATGATGGAGCAGAAGATTTCAGATCAGCCCACATTTGCGAAGTCAGATAGGAATTGAATGAGCTTTTACAGATCCGTTTCTAACAATTGCTTCGAGTCTGCACTGCTACAACCACTTTCCCAGTTGTGGCTGACTGTTTTTTTTTCCTTACTCCATTGCTCATCTTGAGAATCAAGCAAAATGGCAGTTGGTTCCACTTTTAATGTCTTCAAAATGACCTGACCAGGAGTCAAAATCCTGACCTTCTGGCTGTAAGTTGGATGATAAAAACTTAAAGATGCAGTCAGTTCCTTTGTTAAAGGTACGGTGACATGAGAACAAAAGGGCCTAATTTTACTTCACAACTAGAGAGTAAAGAATTCCCAATGAAAGAACTACTGGAGTTTTTCAATATCTTTATCCATTCTCTGGACATACAGTTCTCTCCTCAAAGTTTTTTATGTTTACAAAGTGCGACTCATTGTACACACAAAAATAGTAATGTGATCTGCAAGTCAATCAGGTTGAAGTGGGGGCACTGTGCTAGAACTTCTTCGAGTAGTGTATACGTTGCCCGAGTAATAGGCAAAGATGTATAGCAAGGGGTAAGGAGTGGAATTTTCTTCATTTGGCTAGTGAAATTGACTTCTTTCAAAGACACAAATTTTATTATTTACCAAACAAAGTTAAAGCCCCAGGACAAACAGTCCTTGAATTAAAAGTTGCAAAATTCAAATAATGACATCAGCTGCAGTGTAAATAGTAGGTTCCTTTTGTGACATCACAAATTTGCATAACTCAACAAAACTTATTTTGAAGCAACAGCTAAATCTCACAATTTTCTTCTTGTTACACTCTTTAGTGTCTTCATAATATTTTAGAACTTCATTATTGCTTATTCCCAAGGTAAACTTAGTAGGAAGTTCTCCAAGTAATATTACATCTGAGGAGAATAAATATTGTCACATGACTTTCAAGGACCAATCATGATGTACAACACTACTTGAAGTTGGGGTTACTGCATTTTCCAATTAAGCTTATTTTTTCACAATAACAACTGCAAAATGGAAATTATCTAGTTACATGATCACCTTTTGAAGGACGTTGATGGGAATTGTGGCTATTTTGTAAAGTTCTGATGCCTTTTACATCAAGTAAACAACAGCATTATTTACATATTACCAGACCTTTAAAGGCTTTTAAAACACCCCGTAGGGTGGGAGGATGTAATAAATCTATCTCCACACATCCTTTGCATGAGTGGAGGAATATTCTGAAAGCTTTTCATTGACATTTTGAAAAAGTTAACCCTTTCAAAATAAAACAAGCTCAATAAAGTTTACAAATGTCAACCTGATCTTTAACAAGTTTTTATTGAGATTGTTATCAGTAAGCAGAACAAAAATGCAGAAATCCCCCTCCCATCCCCCTACCCCTCAGTCCTCTACTCCAGGGACTGTGGAGACAGGGTCTGCAAGGTATCTCTCCTGCACTTTTTCTTTTGTGGGATTTTGGACTGCCTATAACTGTATTTTTGGCCGCATTCAACTGCATTTATCTTGCTGAATATTTTGGACTGCTGCCATGGTTAGCCCCGCACTTCAAAATTGGCTCCGCAGTCTCGATCTGCACCATACTCCCAGAGCACACCTTGTGACTTGTTACAGAGTCAAAGTGGTTATCTCTTCAGATCTCTTTCAATAACAGTTGAACACAAAGTTTATTGAGAACCATGGAGGAAGTGATAAGATGGAACACTTATTTATAATGCAAAATATATTATCACAAATAGTATACCACCTCCACCATTCTCAGAAAACTAATATTGAGCTGACATGTTTTCAAAAAGGAATCATGCAGATTGCAATAAGTAAGAATTTGAAAATAGCTTGCATGGCAAAAAAATGGATGGCTTACAAAGAGCAAAAGTTGAGGCAACTGCGTGGGAGCACAGAAACTCTGAACACGGGACGGAAAAAAATTAAACATTAACAACCTATGCTTTTTTTTGGACTTAAAGTAAGGACTGGAAAGGGCATGGCTAAACAGATTTTGATCTGCATTCATTTGATAGGGTACCAAGGAGTAGAAAGAGAGAATAGGGGTGCAAAACTGAGATCTACATGACACCATGCTGATGTGCAACAAAATGGCATAAAACGGTTTGCGGGAATTAACTGTGACTAAATAGAGTTTCTATAGAGCATGATGACAGAGAAAAGGGGTACGACTGATAGGTAATGGCCTGTAGTTATTTCAAACTGCATTTGCACAATGCAGGTAACTCAAAGTACATGGCATTCTTTCTGTCAACCACTTCACCCTCCAAAAAACATGCCATTACATCTGTTACAACATTTTGAGGGCAGTTAGTATCAAGCCCTACTTGCAATGAACAGCTTTGAGTCTATGACATAGATCTGCAACCCAAAGGAACCCAAGATGTTGGAAGGGCATGGACTTTGTAGTATGAAGAAAACCACTGAAAATTTAGCCTTTCTGCATAGTAATTACTGTGAGCAATTAAGATGTATGTATTACATCAAATATGTACAGTAGGTAATTTTGAGTACTAAAATTACTGTAGGAGAAATATCTGCAACAAGTAGGCTTCATCAGGTCCTGAAAGGACCTAAATTTGTATCATAATGCTGCTGTGACCATCAAGTCTTGTATAGAGCAAGGGGGGGGGGGAGGGGGGTGGGGATTAAAATGCTTAGCAACCAGGTAACTAGGAAAGTTTTGCTTGATGGACCTGACAGGTTCAGTGACCAATCATGCCATACAATGTTTCGTTTCATCCATATACAATGAAATGGAGGAAAGGGGTGGACCAGGAAATATCGGCACCATTTTTCAAGTTACTGTAGTTATTAAGGACATAATAACACGTTAAAACAAATGTGTCATGTAGTGCCATCTAATGAAAAACAATGCAGAGATGGGTTAAAAATTAACTAAATTTGAAACCATACTCTAACTTAAACGACATTTGAAACTGCATCTCCACAGGAAAGTTTATTGTGAGATGAAGCCACCAAGGCTTATTCTAAATTTATCTTGAGCACCACCATTTGCACTTTCATATTTCTAACAACAAAGTGTTCTCAACTGATTCAATTTTTGATCAAGCCTACTCTTAAAAATAAAGGTTAGTAGTGATCACTGTCTTGGAAAGTGGTCCAAAGAGAAAAGATGTCCCTCTTTGGAAAATATTGCTTTAAATCAATCATGAATGTAATTAAAGCTTTCTTTGCAGACCAGGAACATCTCTGATACTCATTACTCAATGTTAGCACATAATATTATTGCTGTTTGCTATGAGAAAAAGTTTCAGATTGACCAGCTTTTGCCCCAGTGGTTCAACTTTTTGTTCAGGTGGCACATATTTTGTATGGACCAGTGCTAAACCACCTTTGCAAAATTTTGGGCAGCACCCTGACAAACAGCTTATAGAGAACACTGCAACATGGTTCATCTTATCCAGATGTATGCAAAAAAGACACTGTAATCCACTGTACTTTCATTTAAATCCCTGACTTTAAGTCCTTGGTTACTTACAATGTAATGAAAGATTGAAAATGGAAAGGTTTCAGGCTTGGTTAAAAAGAATCTTCATTGAATGACCTTGTAGCGACACCAACTTTAAAGCATTGTGCACACATCAAATGCATTTTCTCTTTAGCTACTTTCTTGTGAATTTTGCAAAAAAAAAAAAAAAAATCTAAGAAAAAGTTTGACAGCTAAAAGTCCAGCTACGTATCAACAAAGTAATTTGAAAACAAACAATACAATATCAAGTCAATTTTTAACCCAATAATAATTGATACCTCTGACTTTTCAGTTGATATGAAAGCAAACAGCTTTAACCACACTTGACAGTCAAATCTCGTGACAGATCTAAAGTACAGGTTCGATTGCAGTTTAGCATCACTAAACCAGAACTCAATTATACTATTGATCAGTGGAGATATATGAGTCAAACATTCTGCGTTGCTTACGATAAGCTTTCAACGGACAGAAGGAGGACAGTTTGGACTCTATAGCCAATCATTGATCTAAATCCATACAGATTAATTCTAAAGAAAGCAACCAACGCATTTAAATTAAGTCCCAAAACAAATAAAGAACATGTAAATTATAAAATCAAAATGGTATTTACAACCCAATTAGAGTTATTTTAATTGTTAGGCCTGTGTTTTGATAGATGTAGTTTATTGAAGTCCTTTACCCTCAACTTCTGATCTTCTTTAATTGGTCATTTGAAGAGTAAGATACTGAATCACCCTCAATCCACCTTGTCACCTCCCCCCCCCCTTCCATGTATCCCTTGAAAACGGATGCAATGTTTCAACACCTTGAAGTTAATGGCTTTATACATCTAGAGTATCCTAAACCAATGCCAAGCATTAGCAAACATCCAAATTGAGTCTACCGTCTTCTTACCTTGTGACTTTCCATTATTTAGGGATAGTTGAGGCTTTTTCAATTATTTGTCCCAAATGTCAGTTTCAACGATAACTAATGAAGAACGAACTTACTGACCCCATTTCCATGGAAGCATTGGCTTTTCCACTTGAAAATGCATCACTTGACAAGAAATGATCCCCAAGGGGAGCTCAAATACTGAATCAATACAACTGCTTTAAAGTAAAGAAGGAGAACTGCGGCTCTGGAGAACAGAATACACAACTGGAGAGCAAATGCAAGCACTTTACAGGAAATGCGAAATAATAGGACCGAATGTCCAAAGAAAATGACCTTAAGAAAGAGAAACCTTTGCTTGAATATGTTAATTTGAAACTTTTTAAAGCAACACAACTTTGTTCTCTTCAAAACTGACTCATGAGAAGGATGCAGTTAACTGAAGTCAAACGTGATTCTGTCAAAACTTTTAATGGCACTAATAAATGAAATACATGTGTGTGAGGATTTCACAACTTAAGCCAATATGCATAGCAAGGGATTTTAAAGAGATGTGACCTTAGGTGTACATTGAATAAAGAGGAGTGCATGACCCTCTCCCCCTAGCAAAAATTTCCTTGAATTATGTGGTCATTCAGGAACATGCACTGAGCATTGAACAAGAATACTTGGGATGCAAAGATGCAGCTTTAAAAATAAAAGGGTTAAAATCAGGCTTCAATTTTCATAAATTTTATGTCCGTCCTTCCGGCAACCATTTCACCTTTTTGGATTGTCCGCAACGAAATTTGGTTGTCCAAAACATTTTCCCATGTACAACCGAGCAGTGAGTGTGTTCATGAATCACTTTCATTCTCATTGTCTCGTGTCGTTCTCAACAGTACACAGCTTGTGCAGATTACTTTTCAATATTTTTCTCAGATCAAAATATACTGTAGACTACTGTAGATGGTCAAATGCTTTAGAGCAGTGGTTCTCAAAGTGGTCCCTACCGCCCCCTGGGGGGCATTGAAAAGTTTCAAGGGGGCGATGAGGAGTTTGCAAGCAATAGGGGAGCATTGGCATTGACTAGGGGGTCCCTGGAGGTTCTCATAAATTCGGGCAGTAAAGGAACCTAGGCGGTTGCAGAGTGGTGGACACAGACTGTCTTCTCTGAAAAGTTTAGCAACTACTGACAAAAATTTACCCAATATAAAACTTATCTGGGTCATTTTAGTGCTGGAAATTGAAAGTCAAAAGCTCAAAGTCAAAGACTTATATAAATATGATGGCATATTGGGTGGGAGGGGATGTTTGATCAGTCATGGATGCCTTATGGGGTGGTATTTTGAAAAAGTTTGAGAACCACTGCTTTAGAGCATCCAACTTGCAACTAAGTCTGGAGTTTGACTCCTAGCTCCTAGCCAGGTCATACTTGACTTAAAAAATGGAACCTACTGCCATTGTACTTTGTGCTCAGCATAAAGCATATGCAATGGAGTAGGGAAAATAAGCCAGTGAGCCACAACTGGAAAAAAGGGCTGCAGCTGCATGGCCCAACATACACCAATTGGTTAGAAACTAAGCCATTAAACCTGAGCTAACTCATGTTAAAATACTGTGCAGTATCTCCTGCATGTTGATGTGATAGTAACAATGCATAAGGAAAAAAAAAAACAATGCATAACTCATAACTCCCTTATTTCACAGTTCTCTATAAACAATAAAAAATTCTACCCTGAAAAGTCAATTTAAACTTCTGTCCTGTTCATACATCTCTATATTATGAAGTAGCCAGCTGGGACAATAATAATGGGAGTCTAGATTCAGTAGATTGCAATTTCCATAAAGGGTGGTTCTAATTTACTGTGGATAAGTATCTCTAGGGGAATTATGAGCATTAATCATTGATTAAATTATACGCAATTGAAGTACCGAGAACATTTTTAAGGGGAAACATTTAACACAAATTTTCCTCTTTTACTATTAATTCTATTCATACGTCCACATTATGCAGTAATACATTGGATAATGCACAACAAACAAAAGGACGTACAGTATGTTTCAAACTTTCTTTTCACGGCGCATCACTTCTTGTACTGAAATGATAACCATTTAATTAATTCTATTAGTAAAATATAATAAACACAAAAGAGTAAGGTAACATTTATTTGTTCTCCCGTCTGCCTACAACTCAACTGTTTCCATCTACGAAAGTGTAATTGTCATTGTCCACTGACCATTGAACTGGTCCTCATGGTCATTCATTGTTAAAAGTAAAGTCAGGGAGACGGTTTACCCTCATAAAATACACATGGGTCTCAAGTGGGACTTAAAATCATGCACTTGGGGTTCATGAATATATACAGCCAGTACAAACCACTATATACATGGCTATACCCAAGGACTCTACCCCTTCTTGACCAATAATTACAGTAATCTGTGCATGTGCTTCATATTGAAACTTTAGAGGTACAAGGTCTTTATACTTATGTGCCCATAATTGTTAAAGAGAATATTTCTGCTGGCAGACTCTAAAGGCATTTTAATGATCTAATTAACAAAAACATAATTAATAAGCTGCATCAGACAAAAGCCACTTGTGTATAGGTACTGGATGCACAACTCCATAAATATCGAAGCATTTCTCAACTGTATGGAGGAATTAGTATGTTAGAGTTCACTCCTCAGGCGCAGATCACACTACAGCGATATCGGATCTGATTACGGTCCGATTTTTGTGAGTTTTAGGTAAAATCTCCTCCATCCATTGTGGAAAAGAATCAAAACTTCGCCATCCTGTGTAAATATATGATTGGTATGAGAGGACCATGAAAGTGAATTGTAAACTGTTCATTTCATGACGTCATGTTGATAAATAGCTTTTATCGGACGACGAGTATCTGATAAAAACTGTCTGCGGATGTGATGTCACCTGTTAAACTAATTTCCTTTTTTTTAGTCCTGTGATACAAGTCCTTTTATTGCACAGGTTGGAAAATATTTGTCTCTTTCTGACAAAAGATGGAGGAGATTTACGTAAAACTCACAAAAATCCGAGCGAAATCCGATCTGATATCCCTGTAGTGTGACCTGCGTTTCAGTCCAAATTCTCCCAACCTACTAACTTGTAGCCTCTCTTTTAACAGTGTTAAACTCATCCTCCTCCAGACACAATATCACATTGCTTCAGGGCACACCCTGGTCAGTCTAGGCAAGATCCTAATGTTATAATCAGAACAGTATCAGTACAAGCTGTGTAATGTGAGCCACATAACTAGGCATGTACATGCACAAATTCCTTAGAAGATATTTTATCACCTTATTTGGCTTTGAAATACAACAAAGGAAGTACATTCTGTAAAAATAACTATTTTGAAGAATAGGAAAAAGTGTCATAATCATGTACAAAGTAAGAAGAACAGGACCTACAAGCAATCACAGAAAATAATATAGAACAGATTCTTTTGCCATTTTTCTTCAAAATGTCAAGTGATGAACTGAGTCCAACAACTGTGAGCTAGCTCATTCCATAACCTAGGACCACAAACAAAACCCAAGGATTTTGCACTTGGTATGACGACCATAAATTAAGTGTCAACCAATGGGACAGAAGGCTTCTGTTTATTAAGAAGGTTCCTCATCATTTCGGCACTATAGAACACCTGTGCAAACAATCTAATATCACATGGACTTTGGTATCAGTATCATTTTGCCTTAAAAATAAACTACTGAGTTGAGGAGAATTTCAGAAAATTCAAGAACCAAATATAAATGTAGTTCATATGAACAAGCAAGCTAGTGGTATTTAGATTAGGGACTTAACAGACAAACAACAATAGGACTGCTTTCAAGGTTTAATTCTCTCATCCCAAACATTTCCAATTCTCTTAACCAACTTACATAAGTCCCTCTCACAACTGTCTAAAATTCATCCTCATCCAGACACAGTTGCAGTTTATTGCTTCAAGGTGAGTACACACAAGACCCCAATGTGTAATCAAAACAATCTCAGTTCAGTACATGCTATGTTGTGTGAGCTACAATGCTCTCCTTTTTTGCTGTCAATCAACAAGCTGTGCCATTTCTGAATTTCTGTGTACTACTATAAAATCCCCACAACTCCCTGGTTTGCAAGTACATGAGGGTCGATACCTACCTTTCATCAACTGATGTACACCATTTATACCCATATTTTTACCACCTTGCAAACTACTGTAAAACACCATGGGGACCCTACCAGCAGAGGGCGTCCTACATCCTATATCTTCCTTCTTCATTTTGCCCAGTCCAAAAAAGAAATTTTAGGGGAGTAAAATTCCGTAATAATCCAAATAATCACCAGACAGCCAAAAACAAGCTTTTAAGGGGGACTCAGCAAACCAAGTCCACTCCATGGGTTACTCAATTTCATGTTGGGGAATATAAGCACATCTTCATCATGAATTAACCCATGTGTCTGGAGTTGGAATAAATCAGTCTGAAAAGCAAGGTGGTTGTGACTTGAAAAGTGTTTGGTGAAAATTCAAAGCTTCTGCATGAATTATTAGCTAAACATCTGATTAGATCAGATGTGTTTCATATACATGTGTGCCCATTCAGCCTTGTAGGTGTCAAATAATGCAGGTAGTCAAGTCCCATTCAATATGCACTTCACAATGGTCCCCTTTGCAGGTTTTAGGCAACATTTCAGAAGCACCAAAGCTGCGTAATTTCCAGTGTGTCTTAATAGAAAAACTCTGGAATCCCATCTCATTCATGTCTCTGTTCATCTCTGGAGTCTTTGCTTAGCAAATCTGATGATTGCTGGGATTTCATAATACAAAGATAGAGAAGGAATTCCCCTCTCTATACCTCAGGGAAACACTACTGAATCAAATTCTTCACTTCTTTCTTTTATCAAGATCTTTCAGTTTGATAAAAATTATGAAGGAAGTCAACTCAACAAAGACTGACCTGCTGGCGCAAGTTCTATAAATGTAATGATTTGAAATTAGAAATCCCCAAAGCTCCCTGGATTGGGAATCTAAGCGACTGGATACTTACCTTTTATTCACCTATGTAATCCCCACTTTAAGTTAGGCATAAATAATAAATCATTTTCAAAGGTCATCTACAAATTTTCAATGTCTGAAGATAACTTGGAATACCAATACAGGCACTTAAATTAGTATGTACTAATTCAAGTATTAATATATATATTCATGGGTGGAAAAAGTTGGACAGCTGGGAGGCCCCTTTTCAGGAAATATGAATATGGGCAAATTACACTGTAAACCAACACAGAACCATTACACATGCATATTTTGTTTTGTTAATTAGTTCCATATGTTTTGTTATGTTCAGGGCTAATCCTTAGATGTACAGAGATAGCAGAGATAGCCTAAAGAATTTCAACTTGCTCCCTCAATTTTGAAAAATATTTCTGTGTAGGTCCTATGGAAAATATAACGTGCCAACATTGACATTCTTCAAGAAAAATAACAGGTGCAACACATTGACAAACAAAATAGAAATGGCTGTTTTCCAGAAAGTTTATTATGTATACTTTGTGACATTTTCTGAGGATAATATGTAGCAATACTTAATAACTATCCCATTGGGGGCACTTTTTGATCAATATTAAGCTTGGGAGACCATAAATTGTAAGTGCATGTCAATGCTACACCCGTTATGGAACTGTGTTTGCCCGTTATAAAAAGTGCTGATAAACTGCAGGAATAAAAAAAAGTTCACCATATACGGTCCTTGCTTCATATACCTAGAGGTTACCATGTCTGTGATAATTGATAATAAACAAGGTAACACCAATTAATGATGTCCTCAGGGTAATTTATAATTGTTTGACATACACATGCATCACATAAATGTATGTCAAATATTTTCAAACGTGCTTCATGAGTGCAAGGTTGATCATATTTTGATGTTACCTTGTTTATTGTCAACCATCATCACATCACAACCTAAGTTATTAGCAAGGTCCATGTATATGGCAAACTTTTTGAGTTTCAGCATTTTTCTTATAACGGGCGAACACAATTTCATAACAGGTGTAACACTGACATACATTTATAATTTACAGTCTCCTGAGCTTCATATTGACCATAAGATGATTCTACCTGGTTTGTTATGAAGTACTGCTGCATACCATCCTAGAAAAATACCAAAAACTATCCACATGATGTACTTTCTGAAAAAAAGCATTTTGTATGTTGTTTGTCAATTATGTTACACCCGTTATTTTTCTTGATGTATGTCACTGTTCCCCTGTTACATTTTCCATAGAACCCCTGCAGATTTTTTTTCAATATTGAGGAAGCAAGCTGAAAATTTTTAGCCTATGTCTGTGCATTTAAAGATAAGCCTTGAACATGAAATTAACATAGAATGGAAATTAACCCTTATGTGATGCTACTTTGTTGGTTTACCGTGTAATTGCCCATATCAGGAGGGGAATTTCCCTGTACTGTGTACATATGAAAATATAGGGAGGACTGAATTTTACTTCCCTCTTGGGAAATACTGTAGCTCTACTCCCTTCCTGTGAAACAAACATTTTCTCCAGCCTTGTACAGTATATAATTATGATGCCATACATTGTAAATGTTATTTTTGTGGGTTTTCCTTGTTATTATTTTAGTTTTTTTTCTTTTTTAAAACTTTTTTATTAAGTTACAAGTTTTAACGTCTTACGTTTTCTGTACTATTTACAACTTACAGCATGGAACTGGGAGTAAAATTATGGTTTTACATATTGGAAAGGAAGGCATGCATGGACCATCATGTTGGGGGCAGTTTAATGAGTAAAGGGGATGTCCCCCACTCCTGATGATTTTTTTTTCTGTTTGATTTTTTTAAGTTTGTTGAGATATTTGTTTCCTTCCAAAACCAGAGGTTTTTCAAACGTAAATGAAGTATACTTTGGTTTTGAAAATCACATCCTATAAATATCCTTCAAATCTCTCATAATAACGAAAATAAAAGAAAAAATAAATTCAAACTTTATTTTCTATTCTGTAAATTGGTTCAAACACCTGTGCGAGCAGTGAAAAGATGGCTAGTGTGGGTAAAATCGGATGTCTCGTGTTAAGTTTCGTGAATTTTACATGAAATGGAATAGGTATAACATATGCTTTATTTATGCAAATTACTTTAACAAAAATAGTACTAATGTATTTTGTTTAAGACAAAAATATCTCAGGAAGTGTTGAGTTTTTCAATTTTAAAAATATAAATTCTCAATTCTGTACACAAAATGTTCAGGAACAATATAAATTATTGATCTGAACCTATTGTTGTACTTACTTCACAAAGAGCCATTAACACCTGCTGAACAGGTTCATTATAGCCAGGAAGTGACATCACATCCTACCTTTCACAGTATCAATCACCTAACATGACAAGTTTGTAATGGCTTTTGATGGTTTGTAATACCAACGATATATACTTCAGCCAAAACTTATCAATGCCTCACCCTACGTGCATGTCTATCTTCGAAAATAATGAAAAACAGAAACCCAAACTGTACTCAATTTACGAAAAATTTCACTCAAGGCTTAATTAAATTACAGATCTTATCTGTCAAATAAGCAGTATCGTGATATGGGAAAGAAAGAATAGGGGAAAATATTCACATGTATCTTTCGTTTAGCATCACTGAAGCACAAATATGACAGGAGAAGATAGGGGAGCTACAGTTTCCTTTCAATTGTAATTAGGGAACAGTTGTCGGCAACTCAAAATATCATAAACTGAATTCTTGCATGCTTCATGTGGGAATGACAAGGACGAATACCCAATGGCACTCTGAATTATTCAATGTCAAAATATCTGGCAGAATTGTGACCTCGAAAATGGAAATAAAACACGAGGGAAGTTCTGTTAGAATATTTTTACACAACATTACTTAGTAAAGCTACTGGAATAGCACCATGAATGAGTTAGATGAAGTTTTACAGCTCAGTTTCTAAACAATTGGTCTAAGTCAGGCCATCCATGGCCAAGTTGTGGCTCACTGGCTCGTTTCCCTGACTCCACAGTTTCTGCAGAGCACCAAGCACAATGGCTGAAGGCTCGATTTAAAGTCTTCCGTATGCGCCAGACAGGCATTCAACTCAAAACGTCCCGATGCTCTAACCACTTGACCATGTACTCATTCATATGAAGATAATACTTCTAACTTGCATTAAACAATATTTACCAGAGTTGAACTGTGCTGAAAATTTTCTTAAAGCTGAATATTTCACTCTCAATAATTAATATCTTTCAGGAGGCAGTGTGCAATCATTTGCTTTTTTTTTTTTATAAAGTCATCACTGCTTGAGCTCTCAGTTTTTGGCTTAAGCAAATTTTATATTTTAATGGTCTGCCTTCTTAGTATCTTGTTATTTTCATAAAATATTCTCTATTAACTGCCTGCATTTTCTGGTTTTGAATACTAATCTAACCTTTTACATCTTTTCTGTTTTAAGGATTGGCATGATTGCTTGTTCTACATTTACTGTGGATGCTTCATTGTTTTTTTTTTAACTCCGAATTTGTTCAATATTTATCATTTACAGTTAATGTATAACCTGAACCACTGAATTAATTTTCAATTAGTGTTATTTTTAACAGCAAGAACTTTTTGGTTTAAATTGCTGGCATTTTACTAAATATATCATGAGTTACCAGGAAATGCATATCTATAAAAGCATTAGGTTACAAATTTGGTGAGAAACATTTACACTGTATGAAAGCAAAACAAAGTGTTCCAAAGAAGTAAGAATGAAAGACACTTCAGGTGTAAATGCAGAGCTTGAAAAAATATAGAATAAAATAAAAAATACAGAAGCCCTGAATGCCATAATTTGGGGGCACATTTACCTAGCCTTGATACCTTACAAAAATACCACACAGAAGCCATGACGACCCAAATGCCACTCCATCCTATTTGAATTTGGTGTCATATAGGTAAGTTAAATACAGGATTAGATCTTGTCCACCCTTTCTTGCTTGGTCCTGGTACCATGACAAATTTCTGCTTATCCAAGGAGTAATTAGTGAGTTAGGATTTTCAACACATCAACATGAACGTACAGTAGTGTCTCCAAGAAAACAAAATGGTACAATATGTTGGTGCTAAACAACCTCTTTGCAGTAAAAATGTGGTTGATTTCCTCTAAAAAGTCTAGGCAAATGCAGGAGTCATTTCAAGATTTTATTTAAAGTTTATCTTCCCTGTGAAAGCCTAGAACAAGGAAAGAGTCAGTCTGTTTGAATTAAGTTTTCAGGTCTGGCACAGTGTAGTATATTTCTGGAGAATATGGGAGTATTCATAACAGTCAATGAGAATGTAACTGACTGTGACAGAACAGTCACGAGGTACAGTGTTTCATCCAAGGATATTTTGTATTTAAAAACATTTCTCAGTCAGGATACCAAGGATTCTGAATGGCAGCTATAGTGTTTGTCAGTGAAGTGTACAAATACCAGTGTGGGTCGACATTACCACGGGTGCCAAACAGTTTGGAAGTTGGGAAATTTTGGCAAGTGAAGGGAAATTTCCCTTTTCTGAACATGAAAATGTATAAAGAATTGTGGTAAATTGTGGAAAATTTTTCCTGTTAATAATTTTACTTCCTTTCCTGAGAAATAAACATTTTTCAAGTCCTGATCATTACCATCTGTTGTGACCCTCATAGCTTTGACAGGGCCCTTTCAGTAAGAAATTATTAATAATGATTTAGGACTGGTGAATGCTTGGTTGCGCATTTGTGTTGTTTTCTATGAAAATAAAATACCTATTTCCATTAACTTTGCAGACATTTTCTATGGAATTTTCATTGAGTTTTGTAATTATGGTCATTTGCTCTTCCTGCCGGTTGGCAAGCATGAATTGCCAGCTGCAGCCTGCCAGAGCTGGCCGGCATATAGCTAGAAGCCTTCTGTTAATTGCCGACTGTAGCCAGTCAGAGCCGACTGGCATATAGCTAGAAGCCTGCTGTCAATTGCCGATGGCAGCCAGTCAGAGCCGACCGGCATATAGCTAGAAGCCTGCTGCCAATTGCTGACTGCAGCCTGTCAGAACCGGCCGGCATACTGTAGCTAGAAGTCTGTCTTCAATTCATATTCTGAACTCTAGTCATGCCTCACTAATAATGCCAGAAAACAGGCAACAAATTCTTCATCTATGAGACAAAGTGTGACAGCTAAAGTATCTTTCCAAGGGAAAAAAACTAAGGAAGCCTGCACTCCCCTTTCCTACCAGCTTGTTTCATTTCATTTTTAAAAAATGAAATTGATGCAAAGATAAGCCACATTGTTTTGCAAGTATACTGTTATACAAATGAATCAGGTATACCTTCTCCTAATTAGTTTGGGGATGTTTCCAGAATTGCATGGTAAATGTTTCACCAAAATTAATTTATTTTTTCTTCTTCCAATTTCCACCATGTTTGTCAATTATTGATCAATGTCCCACTTTTTAATAGACATGCAGTGAAGTGTACAGATTTTGTTCTCACAGGGTGTGTGTTTTTCAAAGCAATTTTGACAGTCAGATGTGTAAAAGACACACACTATAAATGGGGCATTATCAATAATGTGGATCAATAACTTGTAAAAGCAGCAGTTGGCACGACGCCATATTTATTCTGGCCTGTTAATTGTGGATTGATGGAACACTCACAAAAAAAAAAAAAAATTGTCAAAGTCACCCTAAAATGGAATTTCAAGGAAGAATTGAAACAAGTAAGTTAAAGTATGAATTATAGTAAAAGAAATGAACACCAAGAAGAAAAAGAACGAGCAACAGACTTTTGTCAATATATTCAATTCTACAGCAATTTATGTCCCTCTACACTGGCACTTTTCTTTGAGTAACCAAACCTTTGAAATATTTTCTTAAATTCCATGTAAAATGTTCAATCACAGGATAAGCAAATGTTCATTTCAATGTCATTAACAGGGTGTCCAACATCTTGCACTTTGCATCTTACATTCCGTGTCAAGGAAGAACAAAGATGGCATGCTGACATCATTTGCATAATGTTATACATCAAGCAAAGTACTCTCGAATCTGTCTTTTATATTGACTAGAACATACACTCCAATCAACTCCCTCAAACCATCTGGTTTGGGCGTCTACAAGCTCTGATACCTACCTCCTATTTACCTATGTACATCGTTACTCACGGTTACTGCCCACAATGACTGTCTGGCCCATAATAGCACTGTGGTAACCCCTACCCTTAGAAGGCCTTTGTTACCCTAGCTACATCCTTATCACCATATTTCAGCTAACAGCATCAGATGACAACTCCCAGTTTGAACTACATACCCCCAAAAGAATACTTCACAAATTCTCAATTTGAAATTCACCTCTGCCCATACACAGTTGCACAGCAATGCATTTAGTACATATCGGTTTAGTCAGTCTCTGGGTCGTCCCTAATATTGTCACAGAATTGGCAGATAAGTAACCTTTATGTCTTTATGTTTTCATTATGTACTCACAGATTTTCAAATATTTTGAAACTATTTTGCAAACCCAATGATAAAAGATTACAAGCAAAATCAAAGTCTCACCCCCAAGATTACATGTAGGTATCCATGCAACACTCTTAACTTATCTCTTGGGCTGCTACCCTTTATAGACACTTTTCCAAATAGCAATTACAAGGAATTGTGGGATAGGGTTTTGGTACTTGTTGTTTTTCCCAAGAGTATATTACCCAGGGCAAAAACAATGCACACCAACATTCTATCCCACAATCCTTTGTGATACTAGCTATCTTGGAAAAGGATACATATTCACATGGCATGAACTAGTGTTCCTCACCACAGTGGTCAGACAATACCACCCTGTGCATTTGAAAGAATTATCACTCAATTACAATACCAGCTAAGAATTTAAGTACATGAAGTCCTTGTTTTTCAAAGGTCAATCACCCTATGTGAACTGTAAATCCTTGATAAAGAAGAGACTGTAAACATTAAAGTTGCTCTAATTTATATTGACACAAGGAGATTCTTTAGAAGACTGACTGACACATGGATATTTTCCCACTCACCCCTAAAACCTGATAACATTTGCAAATTTATGCTGGAAAATTCCTTTGTTTCTGGGAAAAAGAAAAAAATCTAGGAGCTGAAATAAAGTGCGCCAAGAAATCCAATGCTTGTGGAGGTATATCCTGTTTGGGTTTGGTACAGGGAAAAGTGCAAAAATTAACTCCCAACATCTGAAAGTCTTCAAATAATAACAACAGAAAAACAATTAACATGTGGTCCATTTTTTTTTTTTTTTTTTGATAAGACAATTGTTTATATGATACTGGTGCTACAACACTTGGTCATTTTGAAACCTGTTTCATATTTTCAATTGGTTCTACCTTTTTGGCCCTACAACATAAGAGAACCATGATACAATACCACAGGGTCCCATTTGTCTGCCAGATTTGAAAGGCTAATTTCAATCCCTGAAGCATCTTGAATATGAATTCCCCATGGGCTGAGGGTGGTAGAATGTGAACTGTATTTGAAACCACAATTGAACTTTTTTAAATAAACATTTGAAACCATGTTTAAATTTGTTTAGTTAGTTTGATGGAGTTTTACAGCCCAGTTTCCAATTTACTAGTTCATGTCGAGCCAGCCATTGCCTTTTTTTCCAGTCGTGGCTTGTTTTCCCTACTCCATTGCTTAATAATATAGCTGAGTATCATGCACAACCACAGTAGGTTACATGTTTAAACTTTGCCTTTTAATCCAGTTAACGCTATATAACACATTCATGCTGGTGGGTAATGAATCTCATCTTACTTGAACATGCATGAAATTCAAAAATGAAGGATTTAAGAGCTGAAAAAGTTCCTTGTCTTGTCCACTAATTCAAGTATTAGAACAGCTTTCAGTCTAACTGAAAGGAATGCAAATAAATTTCAGCACCCCTTGCTTCAAAACCTATGCCATAAGACCGTAAATTGA
The DNA here is from genome assembly GCA_037179385.1 of Holothuria scabra. NCBI lineage: Eukaryota > Metazoa > Echinodermata > Holothuroidea > Aspidochirotida > Holothuriidae > Holothuria > Holothuria scabra. The sequence goes on along the minus strand of CM074185.1, from coordinate 32,765,523 downwards.
TGCTTCCCTGCCTTCACATTTCAAATCCAATCACAGCCACAAAAATGTACCAATACAATATTTATTCCCAGCTTAGGTGCTTATTTTAATTGCAGGAGTGAAATAAATTTCTTCCACTCCCTCCCCAATGTACACTGTAAAGCACTCATGTCGGGCTTTCATCACATATGTATTAATATATTACTTCACAACTCTCCAAATTTGATTTTTTTTTCTGACAACATTCAATATTGACAAACCATATTTCTAAACATCTGAGTATTTTTGCAATGTGCATCTAAATAAATTTCAACATGGTTCCGCATTTTTGAATCGAGATTTTGAGATAGGGTTTCAAACAAGCTTGGATTTCTTTTCCTTGGGGAAAAAGAAATAACAGTGTAAATCAAATTCAATCACAGCCACAAACATGTATGGATACAAAGAATTCTGGGGAAAGCTTCCCTCTTTACAAGTTCATTTTGCAGTTCTCGGAATACATGTTAATTAATGGTGGTACCTATTGCCAATACTCAAAATAAAATCCATTAGCCAGTAGTTTACATACATGGTACATTGATTCTTCTTAGAAACATTATATGGGATTCAAATAAATTACCCCTAGTGTCTAACATAAATATGGACAAAGTAATACATGTTTGTAATAATTAAATTAAAGGGAAAGGGCAGTCATCCAACACTTGAAACAACAGCAACTCTAACTAATATTTTAAAAATATTCTTAAATTCTAAAGATCTTGTAATGTTGCAAGAGCCATTCATTGAAAAGGTTAGCCTACTTGGCTGTTACAAATTAGGGGAACTCAATGGTGTAAACAACGTGCAGCATGTTTATGCCTGAGAGGGCAACTGGCTTTGGAGGGGTACAGTATTGATGCTTCACACATCAAAAATTGAATTTTGAGATGTTTCCCAAACATTTCTTAATCTGAGTTGTCATGAATATGGCAACTTGTACATGGACTACATCATTTCTATGGGAAACTACCTTCCTATGCAGGTATTAACATTGCACTAACTTGCTAAGAACACTACTTACATCTCCACCCTTTGTCTTTTTAAAAAAGAAATCAGGTTGTCAAATGTAAACCTGATGCCAAATTTATGTTGTCCAAATTTTTGGGGGTAGCCTAAATGACAGATACAACAAAGAAGATTTGTAAGACACACTTTCATGGTGATATAGTGCTTTCATTTACATCACAAGCCCTGCCCCTTTAAATAGGAATGTGGTGTAGTACCCATTTAGTGTAGCTAGCTGAGAAGCAACTGATGGCACACCTGTGACTGTTGCACAAAAACACTGTTCATTTTTGCCCAGAAGTGGGCGTGGCTTATCAATTGTGATGTCATGTGAAAGCACTCTATACATAGTGAACAACTCAATTAATACAAACATGACCTAATCATTCATTGGATATAGCTTAAAGAGGGGGGTACAGTAGTTGTAAAGTTGCAGTTTTTACCAAAGATAGGACAAGCCCTTTTAATTTCAGTCTTTTATCTGTTTTCATACCAGTTGGATTGTACAGATATTTAACACCCTATCTTGGAACAATTTGCCTGCAACTTACTGTAGAAGGGCATATGCTCCTGAAGTAGTGTTAGCAACTGCAAATGAAGCGACAAGAGACACAGTCCCTGCACTCAATTCAAAGTCCCACAAAGAAAATTGTCAGCTGGTAATTCCTGCACTGTTTCCTATACCTAACTGAAATTCACCTACCATAGGTAGAACAAGTTGGAAAGCTATAGGAGGCTCATTCCTGGGAAATTTTAGCATCTAGAGGGAAATTTCCCACAGGCATATATTTTGAACTGGACCAACACTTGATGAAAAACGACTGTCTCTAATTAAAACAACTTTGGCAGACTTGAGCAAATATCTAAAATGACTTGACCTTTTAATAAGGAGAGTTAAAATCCTAAGATTTCTCAGAGGAATCGAATGTGCAGATCATTATCAGCCATGGATACAATATTGTATTCATTCAAACATCATTTGTTAAACTAACAGCTGTGGATGTGATTTTGAGAGTATTCATATAATACACAAGGAAATTCAAATGCAGATGCATACTGGTCATGTAGCATATAATTGAACACACTACGCATTTTTGAAGTTAGTGGTGTCACTTGCTTGGGGCAGCACTTTGAACCATATATGATATGTTCATAACAATACAATTGGCATTTTATTTATCTGGTCGCAGATTTGATAATCTATCATCATCTGATACCATGCAACCTACATTTATACCACACTTCTGCCTCTCTCTGTGATACATTGTTTTTTTTTTGTTTTTTTTTTTTTATCTATTTTTATTTAAGCTGCAAAATGGCTTGGATAAGATAAAAAAACAAACAGAATAATAACATTAGAAGCTTCAAATTTTAGGATTTCCAGCTGACTAGAGAAGTCATGGAAATAGGAGCTGCATGAAAAAGGCCATCTTTAATAATTCTATGTAAAGGAGGTGTATGCATAGGTTAGTTAGATGGAGTTTAACAGCCCAGTTTCCAACATATTGGTTCAAGTTGAGCCGGCCACGGCCTTTTTTCCAGTTGTGGCTCAGTGGTTTGTTTCCCTACTCCATTGCTTATGTGGAGCATCGCGCACAATGGCAGGTTCTATTTTTAGTGTCTTTGGTATGATTCAACCTGGGAATAGAACCAGGGCCTTCCGCGTGAGAGGCAGATGCTCTTATCTCTCAGCTGATAAAGGAAAGGAATCTGTTCTTGTATTATTGGACTATTCTGCTGCTTTTGATACCATTGATCATACTATCCTTTTACAACGCCTTTCTAATAGATTTGGATTTTGTGAAACTGCACTCCGCTGGTTTACATCATACTTTACCAACCGATTGCAACATATTAATATCAATGGTCACTTATCTGAGGCTCATGTACCTGAAGAGGGAGTCCCTCAAGGATCTGTTATTGGTCCTCTTGCTTTCACTTTGTACACATCTCCTATTGAAAACATAATAGAATCATATGGTCTGTCCAAAATGATTTATGCAGATGACACTCAAGTGTATGCTATAGTTGATAATAGAAACTGCCATTCAGTATTACCGCAACTGGAAACTTGTGTTAAAGACATCCTTTCGTGGTCAACCACCAACAGTTTAAAACTCAATCCTGAGAAAACTGAAGTACTACACCTTGTTTCTCGCTTCCGTGATACTATACCACTCACCAGTATTTCCATTGGAGACTCTTTAATCACGCCTGCCCAGAGTGCAAAAAATCTGGGTGTTATTTTCCAGAATGATCTTAGCTTATCTCAGCATATTAATAATGTGTGTCGCTCTGCCTCCTTTGCTTTGCACAAAATTGGTCAATTACGACATTATTTGGATGCCCAAACTACTGAAAAGCTTATTCATGCATTCGTTACCTGCCGTCTGGATTATGGAAATAGTCTTTTCTATGGTTTACCTAAACACCAAATTTCAAAACTCCAGCGAATTCAAAATTCAGCGGCTCGACTTGTTGCATTAACAAAATCATCTTCTTCTTACATACAAATGCATCCATGGTTTTGCTCCATTATATCTAAAGGATCTTATATCTAATTACAAGCCTTTACGTGAACTACGTTCCAGCTCTCAATCTCTTTTAAATGTGCCATCATCTGTTACCCATTCTTATGGTGATCGTGCTTTTTCAACAGTATCTGCGAAACTGTGGAATGACCTTCCATCTTTTGTCAAGAACTCTTCCACTGTTGGACAATTTAAAACTAACTTGAAAACTCATTTGTTTACTTTGTCTTATTGACCGCATGTTGTATAGTTTTAGCGCTTTGAGACTTCTTGTGTAAGGCGCTATATAAGAACTGTTATATTATTATTATTATTATTATTATCTTTAGACTAAACATGCAGTCTAGGAGGTGTATAGGATCAGATGATTGAGGACTATGCCAGAATGTGGAAAGTAGTTAATTCCAACCTTTTTCATTACTAGGAAATGGAAAGAAGGAGAATGTGACTTCTCCCAGCTGTTTTTTCTCAAGCAAATATGGATTGAAATTCCATCCTAATCCTTCCAACCTTTTCCCTTCAAGGGTAAAAAAAACATCCATGTGCCCCCCCCCCCCCTCTATTGGCTGGGGGTTGTGAAATATGCCCATGGTATTTCCTGCTTGTGGTAAGAGGCTACTAAAAGGAAACCAAATTTGAACTTGGACCATACTTGGACATAATTTCAACTTTGAACTTTTTATCAAGTTGACTGATGCTATACTGTATAACACATTTCTGTTGGTGTGTCCTTAAATCTTGTCTTAAACTAACTTCATGTAGCTTACCAACTAATCTCCCCACACACAAACTGTACAATTTATTTCCTGTTCAAGATGAATAAATGCACATTACCAGTGTTCAAAGAGAGAAATGCGATCTTTCTTGAATACCCCCATTATCCCAGATCCTGCCCCCCCCCCCACTTCATGAGAACAGAAACAGAAAACGAAATTGTGGTACAGGCAAATCTTACCAGCTCGCTTCCTAATAGAGCCACCAGCAACCCCACCACAAAGCAGGACAAATACTAGAAGCATGAAGAATACTCCATATTTCCAAGCCTGGCTATCCTTTCCCTGACAATACATCCTTGCTTTTCAATCCCTTGATCCTTCAATTTCAACAGAATGTATCCATTCCGGAAAACCAAATTCAGCTGTAGGGGTTTTTGATTTGAGTTTTCCTCAATGCAGAAGCAACAAGCTGAGGTAGCATCCCACTCCAAAAGTATGCGACTTGCCACTCAAGCAATTTACCGAATGATGTGGTCTGCAGGTCTCTGATTGCTACTGAATTACTCCTATCTCCTGTTAGTGTGTCATTTGCTAATAACGGCACAAGAAGATTCCACCACACAGATGTATGCATGCATACTCCAATGACACCAACGACGTGGGAAACAGCTACCAATCATCCACCTGTCTGTCATCCTTTGTTGACTGTACATGGGTTCAACCATTTCTTTTGGAGGAAAAAAATTCAATTCCCACAAGTGATGAGTAATTTGTCCTTACATTTTCCCAAAAAATTTGATTGCACAAACACGCTTGCATGCTTCCTCCTATGCTTTCAACAGCTGAAAATAGAGTGCCCTTCTAAAATACTATAAGAAACTGTGTAAACTTTAATTATTCCTGAAGAGGTACAGTAGTTAATTGTGACGTTAATAATATTATTGAAGTCACTTGCACGGTATGCTGGCACGGGCTGAGAAATTATGGGTTGCAATGACTGCATATTTTGTACAAACAACCCCTAGAAGAATTAAGTCACGATTTGACAGCTTAGAAAACAGGAAAACCTGAAAACTTTTAATGACAATTAACAAGAGGTGATTCTTTTTGACAGTTTACTTGCCATTAAAAATATATCTTCATCGAGGTGAACATTACCCTTCCAAGAAAATTCTGCAGATTAAAACTGAAATTGTCCTTTGGGCTTTCAGACTATTTTGGGGGGAAACTGAAGGGTAATAAACTCAGTTCCTCTTCTCAAATGGAAAACTAGCTATTAATGGAATGCCTCATATTATAAAAAATAGCAAACTACAGTGTGTAATTGTAAAAAAGCAACCATGTGAACAAACCACCTTCAGAGAAATTGGCCAAACAATTGCTCATAAATAACAACTGTAGGTACCTTAATATTGATGAAAATGTTATCTAGCTTAGATGGTGTGACGAAAAAATTGCAGAAAGTTCCAGATGATTTTTCCAATACAAACCAACACTCTTCATGTACAGTAATATGGAGTGCAACGAAACTATCTTAGGTATATCTTTTAGTCCCAACAATACTGCACCTCTGCCTTGGTTTGCTGTGTTAGATTTCATCACCCGCCAAAGAGTGCCCTATCTCCATGGTGCTCTGAAGCTAACCAGGATTAGGTTGTAGGTAAAGTGGAGGCATGGTAACAAGAAGAAGGTGATTTCTCACTTACAACCTCATCAGAAAATTTTAACCGAATGGTAATATGCCCATTTCTTCTATTCAAATGAAAAAAAACAGAGCTCTGTTATTGGAAGGCCTTATATCCTCAGCCAGAGAGTGCTCTCTCCACTGTGACAGTTGCTCACCAGGAACTAGTTGCAGGTTAAGTGGAGGTAATAAGTACCATACTAAACGGGGTGAAAGAGGTAATGGAGGTGAAGGTACCCCACTTCATACAAAATCATCTGAAAGTTTCGAATCTTCAATCAAGTAGATTTTACCTATGTGGGTGGGTTAAACGAGCATAGTATACAATACCACTACCATGTTTTTTTTAAAGACATCATGATTTAAGCATGGTCCCCAATGTGACTTGAAGTTCCTCCATCACAGTTAGCCAAGGGGTCATGTATCCATGGGCCCAGAAGGTTGTGCCCAATCAGGTCCACAGACAGGCGCACTTCTGAAAATGCAGGTCCACTCAACTCTGGAACCTCAGCTTTTTTATGGGGAGTTTACCTCTGGGGTATTGGTAAAAATGGTTTATAAACAGGTCTTACATAGCGTATACCATACTGTATAAGTTCAGTACATTTGGTGAGATGAGATTTACTGACACACTAACACGAATGTGTCAGTCAACTGGATAAAAGGTTCAAAGTTAAATTTATTTTCAAGTATGGTTCAAGTGCAATTTTGGTTGCCCATAGTCACCTCTTACGACACAGAGGAAATACAATGCATATTCTGAAACTCCCGTCCCACAAGGGGCAAGTTCAGTACAGTATTGGCTGATGATAACATCGTTTATGAAACACATGCTTAATTTCTCTGAATATCCATTAATATTCCAATATTCTGCCTAATTTTGCTTCTTGCACTTTTTAAAGTAGCTGCTTCCAGTGATTAAAGAAAGCAAACCTAATTATTCCCCTTTTCTATTTCCATACCTTGTGTATTTTGGAAGCCCTGTTTTCGGTACCATCAAATAATATGTAGGTCCTTGTATTTTAAAAGTACCAGTACCTTTCAGCATCTTTCAACAACACTTTCCAGTCAGTATATCCAACCACATAAATCTACTTATCTTTGAAGGTTGTAAATAGTTCAATCCTTGCCTCCAAGCACCTGAGACAAAGTATTATCAAACCTATACAGTTTCTTTCTGTAAAAAGACTCTCTTGTGACACAAAGATCTTAAACTTTTATTGATTCTCTGTTAAAAGTATTGAAAAGAGCCCAACCATTGGATTTTTCCTCCTTTGAGAAAATGACAATTGATTTTTTTTTTTTTTTTTTGAACTTTACAAACTTGGAACCAATAGTACATTCCAGGAAAGGCAAAAGCCTGGAAGGTAAATTTGACCAGCATCATATATTACAGCAGTATTGCCAATGACCTCTTCAATAGGGTTGAGAAGATGTGCATATTGTCATTTACCTACTGGGTTATGGGAATATTGGTGTTCCACAGTACAAACCCTACTTCCAGTAATGCCTTGATATTTCAAGGCCATCGTTTCTCACACATTTTTCAAATGCTGGGAGGAGTGGTCAGTCACATATTGGCTGACCAGCTATATTAAAGGAACATATTGATCGTTTTTTTCTTCTATGTCCTTGTTTATTAAGAATAGGGTATATTGATTATGGGAGGAATCTATCTCAGTATTCAAAGGGAAAGGCTCTTAAATCTTTGCAAAGAGAAGAATGGGGGCAAATAATATTACCTGGACTTAACAAGGTTTAGAGGGCACAGACAACTTTAGCCTTTGGATGACATAAAACAGTGAATAATATCAATAATGGCTTTAACAACTAGGTAGTCTCTTGAATATAACTGTACATAGAGAGGAAGGGCAGCTATTGTTGTGGCATAAGCTACAGACTTTACTGAAGATTTACTAGCCATTTACATCACAGATAAGATGGACTGTATGTTCAAGTGGTTAGGGTATCCTACAGTATCACAGCTGAGAGCTCTGGTCTTAATCACAAGTCCAAAGACTTTAAAATGTAGAACCTAACTGATATGGTTTGGTGCTCAGCATAGACAATGGGGTAGAGAAAACAAGCCATGCAGTGAGCCACAACTGGAAAAAGGCCATGGAAGCCCCACAACTTAAACCATTTGGTTAAAAACTGAGCCATAAAACTATGTCTAATTAACTACATCACTAACAATGGAAGGTCAGATACAGAACAAGGTAAACTGACCCGCTTACAATTATAATAAAGTCATACTTTAAAATTAATATGCCTGCTGAAGTTAACTATGTAGAAAATGGTGCTTCTAATTTTTCTACAACAAATATGGCCATATGTAACATACAAGAAAAAACAGTAAATGAAAACCATGCTCTCCCATCTGCAGTGAAACAGATGTGACAAAACACTCTAGACCAAAATTTTGCAATTATAAAAATATTTTAATATGTTAAAGACAAACTAGTAAGTCTGTTTGCATTTTCATAAAAACTTTTAATCAGTTCCTGTGGATGTGTTTTTGAGACCCATATTGAGAGAACTTTGAACTTTTAACATTTTCTGTCAGAGAAGAACTTGGGATGTAATGCCTGGCACAGTCTCACACTGACGATCAAAAATCAACATTTTGCAGATCTAAATTTTCACAATTTTGGACCTGGGATTTGTTAGAGTCACTATTTTTGCAGGTTCAGTTTACATTGTATACATGTACGTTATGTGCAACCTTACCAAAGATCACTCCAAACACAGCAATGTTTAGCAATTTTCAGTTTTCAAATGGTGAAGTTGTTTATAATCCTTCACCCCTACTGTTTTTTGGAGGGGAGGGTAGACGAAGGGGGGTCTACATGTTTCTGTGACTTTCACAGGTTTTTGCCACATTTATCAATTTAAAACTGTTGTGTACCATATCAAAAGATATGGCAATGCAATCAAACATGTGTAATTAATAGTTAAGGTGAAAAAGAAAACCGTTTAAAAACATGTTACAGGAATAGTCTTGTTATCTTCTCATAAACTCATGTCAATGGCAAATACACACAGGATTTCTTTTGTCACTTCTTTAAGTTTTGGTGTTTCCCTTTTCTTCCTAGTTACCATTTAAATGTCATATCACAAAGTAATTACGTTTAGAGTATCATTGAAAAATTAGCAAACCATACAATGGACACTGCAAGCAGATATTGATATTTAGGTCACTCAGTTGCCCCTCCCTCCTCCACCAAGATAAAAACAAATCTTGGTACTTGGTCAGAATTATCCATCCCATTTCTTTCTAACAAAGAATATATATGGAATGGTCACTAGAAAACAGGTAATATGGAGACCTGTACTGCACCCAAGTGGGCAATCCCAGTAGGGCATACTGTAGCTTGTAATAGCTCGTTCGCAAAAGAGTTTGCAAATATAAATGTACAGTTCTGTAGCAACAGTATACGTGTCAATGATCAACCATGTGAAAACAAGTATTTTTTGGAGGCCTTTGGATTTAAAATTATTAGTGTTTGAACGGGTTACCCGTGTACCCGGGCCCCTACCTGCCATTGTGTTACCCGGTTCTATATCTACTTCCCGAATCTTAAAAAAAAATTGCATGCAAAAAAGATCACCCAATTTTTGCCATTGCCCACGGTAATGCACTAAAATATTTTGCCAATTTGTGAAAACATTCTCCAAGACTGAGAATGAAGAGAGCCCCAAGAAATTGTACTTTGTTTCCCAAAGTTTAAATTTTTATCAGCGTGAGGCCCGATCACGCTATCATCATATACTGAGTTACTCCTCACATATCATGTGTACAAGATATCACTTATAATCTTGCACTCAAGCAAGCTGTCTGACGGTGTTGGCCCAATCCATAAACTAGGGGTCCAATGCAGTTTTTACTGACTTTGCCAATATAATGCTATATTTCAAAAACAGGGAATACATCAAACCAGTACCTCAGGTATTTTATTATCCTTTACCAACTTGGCTATCTTATGATATATAAACTGAATATCCAAAGTTAAGTATTTTTTAGAAAATAGACTTCTTTGCTTTGGTGTCCCCCCTCATTTTTGCATAATGACTGTGACATACAAATATACAAATCTGAATAATCAGAAAAACATACTTATCACAGACTGAATTACTTTGCTCATGTGTCATGGTAAGGGTATTACCAAAAGTCAACATTTCTAAAAATATGAGCATTAGCGCTCCACCCAATTTTCCAAATGATACTATTGAAAACAACCTGGCGGACATAACTTTTTGGTGTCCCCCTAGTTATGTTGGTTTTTTAATGTATATTCAATCATTTCTGCAAATATGATCATTCTCAGGTAGCCATAGTTTTCTTGATACAAAAAAAAGGTCAAACTCTTTTAGATACTAGCTCATTTGGAAAGAAAAAATCAAAACAAAAATTTTTTAGGTAAAATTCGATATGGACAGAATTTTGGTGTCCCCCTTAGGGAGTTATGTTGGCAAACTTTGATGTTTCACCAATCGCACAAACTAATTAATTTTTGGGTGAACAAAGGTACATGAATAGAAGGTCCCAGAATATTACCAGAAAAGTTAATCCCATGGTTTAGGAATCTTGTATTCATTCCTAATGAACACTTGATTTTTTTGGTGTCCCCCTTCCTGTCAGAGTTATGTCCGCCATATGCAAACAAAAAATTGATGAAAATGGATCTTATTATTCTATCTTACAGTATACTGTAACTGCAAACTGTGGTTTTTGTTGTATTTGAAAGTTACCAGCTCAACTTAACATTTAAAAATTAAACTGGCCCTTTGAATGTTAGGTGTTATGGGGACACCAAATCTTGGTGTCCCTGTTACACGCGACAGATATAATGGAGTGTAATATCATGCTAATATTACATATGTCCATGAAGGGACAATAAATAAGATTTCAATATTAAGTCTAACAATCTTAGGGTGTCAAAGAGGAAAATTTGAATACTTAAATATCATTAATTGGTAAAAATCAGTAAATATTGTACAAAAATAGGTAAATGTGTAGATATTTTGGCAACTGAAAATTTTTGAGAAAAATGAAACTGACTTTTCTAATTTTTGGTGTATTTTTTCAAACTTTTACACTGTTCTTGTCACAATGGGTACTAAAACACATTCAAATAGGAATTTTCAACCATTTCAGATTTTCATCATTCTTGTGGGAGAAGGTTGAAGACTGCTTTGGTGTCCCCGTTATGTTGGTCAATTTACTGGCCAAGTTTATGTTTGAATAAGTCTCCTCATGCATACATAATGCTCAATGCAAAAATATTTGTATTTTTTATAACTGCTGTTGATACTCTATCATCAGTGTAAATTTCAATCAGATAAAATGATTTTTAAATTTTGACCTCACGTCACACTATTGGACCCCTAGTTTATGGATTGAGCCTGTTTCAAAATAACACCGTACTGTTTCACGCAGTGACGCAGAAACTAGCAAACATATCACCCCCGCCCAGCTTGCAAAGACAGGGCCCGTAACGTTTGGCAAAATTATCATGGAAATTCCATTTTAGGGTTAAGTCCCTTCCCACCATGGAAACCATAACCGCCAAACTTCTATTGGGTTTAACTTCTATTTACAAAAAAATGAAGGGTTGGTACAGTATGATTGGCCGTAACCAACTTTTGGGTTTTGTGGGTTCATCACTGCATGACCACATAGCAATGGAGAACTGCGACCGCTCTCATGAAATTAAAGGACCCGCTTTTGAATGACTGCTTTTTTATTCAATTTTTGTAATACATGGTTGGATACAATGGCAACTACACTACCAATACTTTCAATACTTGAACTATATTGTACATTTAACCAGTTACCCTCTCTCAGACCCCAATTTGCAGAAACAAATTTAATTCTCCAATTTACATACCCTTTTTATCCCTTTCATAATTTATAGAACTTATTGATTACATTTCTGATCCTTCTAAGGTACTGTATTTTACAGTGTCACAAAACATTGCCATAGCCATGAGCAATCATTAACACCTAAAGGGTCTTTCTAAACCTGATGTTATCATGTTGCACTTCCCTCAGTTCTAACAAAATCACCTCATGAAATTCTGATTAGCTTTATGGAGGAGACACCTTGCCCAGCTGTTCTTCAACAAAAGTGCTCATCTCTAACATCTCTGCCTCTTTGGGGTACAGCAAATTTTTCTTAAGAAACTGGAAAAGAGTACAGTCTTTGTGGTACTCTTTGCCATGAAGTGAAACCAGAGAGATCCTGAAGGGGACCATAATATTGATTTTAAAACCAAATAGGGCAGTATTATTGAGATTCATGTCTTAAATTACAGAACAGGTTGCAGTGAACCAGTCTTTTTAGATTACTAGCTCACGATAAAAATATTCACAAAATTAAAATCAAAGCATGCCCTGAGATCACCTCCTTGGAAGAGCAACCATCCATGATAGAGGTAAGCAAGGAAATGGAAAGATTAAAAGGTGATGGACCCCAGTTACAGCCGACTGAAATCAGACCACAACTTGCTGTTCGAATTTGTGTATATTAAAATAGCATTTTGCACAAACACCATGGACATTAATTGTGAAATTTTTATGATAGCTGACTTTAATGTTTATTTGTTTAACATTTAGACCAGTTCTCAGGAACAAAAACCTTGTGTGCATGTGTGTTTTTTTAAGCATTAAACCCTGGCTTTTTGAAAAGAAATCTTGGAAAAAAAAAACATGGCTATGCTTCTACTTTTTTATTATTATTAGTTATTCATTTAATCAGTTCTTTTGAAAAAGAGAAAAACTTGGAAAAAACTTAAAAGATGCATTTTAAAGTAAGTAATACCAAGAAAATGTCAACATAGCTAAATGCTACGCACTTTACAGTAGCATCAGTTTCTGAAATTTATGCATGAATAGCCAAATTCATAAACTTTCAAAAATACCAAATTCAATGTTTAAGACAATAGAAATGAAACAACAACCCTATATTCCTAAAATATTCCACACTAATCTTACAACATAATTAGCCTCCATGAACTAACGACCATAGCAAGTTATGATCACATATTCTTACATTGAGTTAAAACTAACAGAAATGATATGTCATCATGGTCTTACCTTGTGATTGGTCACTGCAATTGATGAGACTTCAGAATTGCAGATGTGGAATTTTGTTACCCAAACAAAATTATAAAATTCCCATTCAACAGTAATTAATGTAGAATGAACCTTACTTCTCACTTAAAGATCTCAAAAAAAAAGAACCAAGTGTTGGATCAAAAGCTTTATATTAGCTGTCCAACTCTAATTGCCCCTGTAATCTTCCCTTCAGAATAACTTTTTTTTTCCATTTGAAAATGCATTAGACAACTTAGAATTCCCTAGCATCGATCTATGTTGGCCTCACAGAAACATAGTAATAAAAGGGACATACATTACACTCATGTGTATAAATACTACACCAATGCAGGACTGTAATATGCACAGAGTACAAAACTCGTAGCATGGAAAGGTACTTTTTTGCAACTCCTTGGATGTTTAAGGATTATCAAGACCAGCTAAATGTCAGAGTTAGAGTCCAGATAGTCCGTGTCCCTCCTTTTTTACACGAAGAATGCCGTCAAAATGAAAAATATGGCATCAATTTGGAAGGGTTTGTTTACATCACTGGAGCAAGAGACAAATAGAACTAATGGATTTGGGGCAACTGAGAAAGGGACAGAGGATAAGGATACCTAAAAAATACATGCAACTTAGTATTTGAGAAGATATTACTCCAATTAACCAAAGGTATGATTTCACTGAGCCACATTTTGTCATGAAGCTTTTACATCATACTGTACAACATGATTGACAAGTGTTTGAAGAGTTTGAAACATGAAAATTCCCCTCACGTTACATATGAAGAGTTAAGAAGGGAGAGAATGTTGGCAGCTTGTGAACATAGCAATGAAAAAGGCTGATTCTTTCTGTGAGATTTGTGACAGGAGAAGAAGTTGTATAAATCTGCTGAGACATTTCCATGGCAGCAAGATTTGCACAAATGGAGAATCCAGTTCAAAAGCTCCATCTATTGGAAGCAGTTATCATGGTGCTTCTAGCTTTTTGTTACTATTGTATTATTATTATTATTACATTGCAGGCAAAAACAAGGACCGACTACATGGTCAAGTGGTTAGAGGATCAGATTGCAGTTGGGAAATTGGGAGTTCAAGCTACCCCAAGATTTTAAAGACTTGAACCTACTACCAAATGTTGCCCTTGATGCTCAGCATTTAAGCAATGGAGTAGGGAAAACAAGCCAGTGAGCAACACCTGGAAGAAAGGCCATGGCTGGCTTGAGATGAGCCAACTGGCTTGAAACTGAACCATAAAGCTCCATCTAACCTAACCTGCAGACAATAACAAAAGGCCTTAGTTAAACCTGAGGTAAGAGAGGAGGGAAGTTAACCGAACCCTTTCGCTATGCAAGGGGGTCCATCCTGCCATACTGTGCATTATATTACTTATATACAATACATATGTACCTGTTGGAACTGCGAAATAGTAAGTTTTTGTATAGATGCTGCCATATTTGTGCTAGCTATACTCATAGAGGATACATGTATAAAGTAGGTTCACGCTTATTCCATGTCTGAAACACTATTACACACCATAGATAATGCTCATTCCAGGATGCAGCTGAGTGCTATAGTTTTGCGGCAAAACCACACATATAAAGTGATGGTTTTGCAGTTAAAACCATATGTACCGAAGGGGTTAAAAAATTCAAATGATGCAGCTTATGTAACTGTTTACTTTTCTCATGCACAATGTTTTGAGGAGGTGAAACTGTTACTGAGATTGAAACCCGTTGGACATGACTACAGCCCAAAAGTCCCATTTTCTCTTTAATTACTGTAATTTGTATGCCATTTGAATAATGTGCGTATATTTTTGCCTCTCATCTGACTATTACAATAATGGATCATTTTAAAACAAAACAATTGCAAGTCTATAACAACCCAGTACATCTTGTACTGTTAATGTCTTGCCAATAATTGGAGTAGAAGCAACTTCAACTTAAAAGGCCTTTTCCAAAATCTGACGCCACTTTCATTTGCAGAAAGAGAACTGAAAGTGATTACAGAATAAATTGTTCTGCAGCTTCAGTTCTGCATAACAAGGCTGTAATATTGGGGATGACAAGTTCTTTTGAAGGTTGACAATATTTCTGACTCTATCTGCAATTCAAATGGATAAATAAATTTTACCAATTTATCTGAGGATCTGACCTCTACATTACATACAGTACTGTACTTCAATAGCAGATTTGCACCTTTTACACAGAAGGATGCCACAACGGTACAACAAGTCCATGACAAGCAATGCAGAGACTGCTAATACTGCAGTACTACGAGCGAACAAATTGTTAGCAATCAACTATCCTTAGGAGAAACACAGAGAAACATTTAAAATGTAAGCCAGAGGTACATGAAAGAATAATTCAGAAACAGCAATTACAGTTGAAAATTTGAGGCACCATGCAATCTACCAATTGCTTGATCTACTGGACAATTACTAGTACTGAACAACATTGAATTATTTGAATGAACATTTGCTATTCATACCATAATGTTAAAGGGCCAATTCTCTCACCCTAAACTACAA
Source organism: Holothuria scabra (assembly GCA_037179385.1). Taxonomy (NCBI): domain Eukaryota; kingdom Metazoa; phylum Echinodermata; class Holothuroidea; order Aspidochirotida; family Holothuriidae; genus Holothuria; species Holothuria scabra. The sequence goes on along the minus strand of CM074185.1, from coordinate 32,749,938 downwards.
TTCTTGTAGGGGTTTGGCAGAAATTCTCAACTGGCTCAGCTCTTTGATTGGCAGCTAATTCAAACAATGCAGAGTACCAAAACCTATATTACATGGCATGAACTGTACAAAGAGGGGGTTTGAAATACACATTGAGCTTTTCTATACTCACCCTGTAGCAACAAACTGAGATTGTGTCTGGATCGGGATGAATTTCAAACAATTGTGGGAGGGGCTTAAGTTAGAATTGGTTGGGAGAATTGGCACTGTTTGGAATGAGAGAATTGGGCCTTTAAAGTGCCATTCACGCTACTCTCCATTCCTAGTTCAAAATAACTACTAAAAGGTTATACAGATTGTATGGGTCAAGTAACATCCAACTTGCAGTCCTGAGGTCTGGAGTTGAGCTCTGGGTCATACCAAAGACTAAAAATTGGAACCTATTGCCATTGTGCTTGGTGCTCAGCATAAGCAATAAAGTAAAACAAGCCAGTGAGCCACAAGTGGAAAAAAGACCATGACCAACCAGATTTAAACCAATCAGTTAGCATCTGGGCTGTAAAACCTCTTCTAAGTATAAACCACAGTACATGGGTGAAATAACATAATCATTGCACAAAATGTACATGTATTCAACATTTTATATAAAAGCAAACTGAAGTACATGCCCCCCCGCCTTAGTACAAGCCTGCCTTGTTACCTCTGAGCACTTGTCGAAAATTGTTCACTTGTCGCCAGTGTTCATCCACGCTCACTCTGGCATAGGATCTTCGATTAGCCAAAATGATTAGGGTCTAGACTTCAGGGCATCTTATGGGGCCTTGGCCCTCCTTTGCCCTTCAACCTGTTATGTTAAAGAAAGGTTCTTGCCAACAAATACTAAGTATTGACAAATATAAATGCATACAGGCCTGGTCAGTGTAATTCCCTGTTGCATTGATTTCAGCGATTTTTCAAACCTCATTTTAAAGCCAGAGTCATATTCTTGTTTGCTTTAGGAAAAATTATATACATTTTATCATACAATAGGTACCAGCTGTTACATTAAATCAGTGCACAATATTTTAATAAATATTTGCATTCAGGCAAAGTCAAGTGAGGTCAACTTCAAGCTTTAATTCTCCACTGTACTGAATGTGTAAATTGTTGGGAGGTACTGTACCATGTACAGTTGTAGTATACTGCACTATTCAATAGTCCTACAAACAGGGCAAAAACTGCACAGTGCAATACACTGTACTGTACATGTAAGTGTATACTCAGGGCACTAAAGTGTACTTGTATAATTACACATGCAGCTACCTACTAAGTAAATGTCATGCCCTGTTTGCAAAGTCTGAACTACAGGGAGTATGTTTGAATAAAAGATATTTTACTCCTACTCACTTTTAGGGGAATTCATTTCAGTTCCTGACAGTAGTGTCCAATAAATATGAATTGGAAAAACCTCAGATAGACTTACTGTATGAATACTAAACTTGTATGATTCTGAAAACAAAACTTCAGGAAGAAATTTTCCTCCTATGTACACTAAACTATCTAGGTAATCAAGGATTCAGAGATTTTTATGCATGACAGACTTTAGAATATTAGGCCTATACATCAAGTGATCTTAATTGAAGCTGCGACATGCACTGGGGAAACCCCATTCATACACTTTGGAGTTTTTTGAAGAAACCATCTGGGCTCCTTTCAAGATTTGGAGTATATGCGGTCATTACTCCCTGGCATCATGTTGGAGTACATAGGCTTTTCTTTAACATAACAGGTTGAAGGGCAAAGGAGGGCCAAGGCCCCATAAGATGCCCTGAAGTCCAGACCCTAATCATTTTGGCTAATCGAAGATCCTATGCCAGAGTGAGCGTGGATGTGTACACTGGCGACAAGTGAACACTTTTCGACAAGTGCTCAGAGGTAACAAGGCAGGCGTGTACTAAGGCAGTACTGTGCAATGTACACTGGAACTATGGAGTAGACCACACCTTTGCCCAATGAATGCATGTGTACAAAAGTAACAAAACCATGTCTGAATACAGTACTCCCGTGTACTGACTCTGCGTGAAACATACAGTTCACTACTACACAAAGCTTTGTGCACTAAGACACTAAAGACCAGCATATAGCAAATTGGTGATGTGAAGCAATGGAGTTGGTGTTTGTTTGCTTTTTTTTTTCTTTTTTTTTTAAAGCATCCTAAAAAATTCCTGATTTATGTTAGTGATTTAAATAAATAATTTCAAATTAAATCAAATAAATCAATTAAATTTATGCTTTAAATCAAGCATGGTTCTAACCATACAACCCTGTTGTGAGGCCTAGAACTGCATTATTATGTACAGTGGAACCCTTCAATGTTAAGGCCGTACAGTACTAAGTACCAGATTTAGTGTCTCCAAACACAAGCTAGGGAACATCTGTTTGCAATGCATGCAGGGAAGGAAAGTGTACTACACCAGAGACTGCACATATCAGATAGGCAAAAAAGATCAGTGATTTGATATTTATGGTACAATTTTGGGGAAAAACATTGAACTTATATCAATCTGATACTGTATTTAATTCCTTCACCTTTACCTTGACAATGTCATCTAGTTGACATACATGTAACACATTCTTGTTGGTGTGTTGTCAAACCTAGCTAGCTAAGTACTCAAAGTACCTCATCTTTAGAACTAATTTCTTTTCTTTTTGTTTTTGGCACATGAAAGTAGAATGTCAAGCAAGAAGAAGATGGAAAACACTGTACTGTTACTGCAGGATGGGATTAACACATTCAGGGATCTTGCACCTAAAAGAAAATAAAATTTTATGAATTTTGTGTGACTTTTCCAGGTCATGGAGACCCTGCACATTGCACACTTAATTACTATCTGACTGGGCATTAGTCAATAAATTTAACTGTGCAAGGTACTTTCAAAAAGTTCTTTGCACTGGTATTGCACTCTACTCTATCATATGTGTATGTTTAATTTATAATTTGGAACTTCTGATACTTTGGTCGAAGAATGTATACAGAATCACAACGCTGCATGCACAGTACCAAAATAATTTCACAGAGTGTCGTGCATTTCTTCCTTATGCAGCAAATATGTAAGATCAGTATCTCCTCAGAAAAGTATGCAAATCATAAATGAAATAAACAGAAAAGAGAAATGAAAATACAGTACTCTCAAGAGATTAAATCACTTAGGTAAATGGCTTCAAGTTGAAATGGAATTTTGATTTTATGAAATTTTACGGGGTAATCTTAACTTTTTAGTGAAATTTGCATTGAAATCAGATATGAGACATCTCATCAAGTAATGTTGCATAGCACTTCCAATCCAAAGCCAAAGTGTACAGTATTTGAAGTTCCCAAATGGCTCTTGAGAGACATGTGACAATATTTTTCTAATTCAATACATGAGAGTAGTTCATTGGTTTCTCTTGAACACATGCAATGCTGAAGTCCTGAAAACCATGAAAGATTGTAGGAAGTGAAATGAGAATTTTGTGGGATCTGGCTGTTGCTTTGCTTCAAAACAAGCTTTGGGTGACTGCTTTTGTTTTTGAAACCTCCTTTTGTTTTTCTTAAATTAAAACTTTTGTGGTAACAGGTTAATTTTCCTTCACAATCTGTTAATTGTTGAAATGAATGTATGAGAAGCAAGCGGACTCTTGCAATTTCGAACTCCCTTCAATGGCAAGAAGCTCAACAACAGATTGAAAAACATGGACAGCACTGTTCATTGATGCGAGGACAGGAGAGATAGTGCTGCACAAACCTTGCTCGCTTAAAGCTCACTTCTGGGAACAAAGGTTTATATTGTCAATAAAAATAATTCAGAATTTAACCATAATGCTCAGAGATGAGGTTAATCAATATGCCTTTGCATTTACCCTTCATTAAAATCTTAACTCTTTCATTAGATGGTTGTAAAGCATATCATGCTCAAAATACACACTTGAAAGATACATTCAAAATGAATCACATGCTATTAAAGAGTGAGGTTTTTGACACAGTAAGATAAAATTTAATCAAATGTTTGACCTTATTCCATGTGCACCACATATAGTCTATCTAAATCAGATACCTCAAATCGACAGGCACTGCCAATAGGATATTCCCTCTCTATCTCTTTGTTTTTACAAGCAAAATAACTCAAAGAACGTGTTTGCTTTCTTGTGTCTTCACTGCGCTTCCAATCCTGCAAACCAGCACTGCTTCTCCTATCTTAACAACAGACTCCCGCTGACGCAAACCAAATCTTCATTGCGTCATTCGTTATGCTTTGGAAAGACTGTTACCATGGGTACCTGTTATGTGCTGAAGAAGTTGATCACAAATTTACTCTAAATTAGGAATTTTGGTGTGGTGAAGAGTATTTTTTTACCGGTTTGGATAAAAAAAAATGTGTCTATCTTTAGGCAAGATGATAAATCTCCATAGGCAATAAACTGCAAGGGTTGTGAAGGAAAGTACAAACTTTTGGCAAGAAAGAGAGAATGGGCATATAAAACGGTTTCATGGATGGATGAGTGAGGCAAAGACCAACAACATGAAATCACTTTACAGTGTTTATATAAGATTGACAGATGAGATTTTGAGGACAGAATCATTATTGTCCTGAAGAGACAGTATAAACTACATATCCCTCAAGGAAAATCACAATGAGAGTATATGAATGATTTTCAGTTGGTTACAGAAGAAGGGTATTGGATTGAAGCATAACAGGAATGATCCATGACCATATTGCAAACATTGCAAAAGGATTGCAGCAAGAAAGATCTGAGCAGGGGATGCAATTCCCACCTCTCACCCCAACATGCAATTTATGTAACAGGTACGGTAGTCTACAGAAATTACCTATTGGCTCAGCTCTCTGACCAGCACCTAGTTCAAACAATGCAGAGTACCAAAGCTTACTGTACACAGCATGAACTACAGTATACTGAGAGTGTTTTGATATGCATACTGGACTTTTCTACTATATACTTACCCTGAAGTAATAAACTGAGATTGTGTCTGGATAAAGATGAATTTTAGACAATTGTGGGAGGGGCTTAAGGAAATAGGTTGGAAGAATTGGCACTGTTTGGGGTGAGAGGATCAGGCCTCTGAGCATAGCATCACAAGCAATTGGTAGGTATGTACAGTAGTATGTACAGTAAATGGAAAAGTTGGCAAAAGCACATGCTTCCCAGATAGCATAATGGCCAGTACTACCTTAATTTTCACTTTATTTTAAGCATTTTAAGCAGGAATACTTAACAATGTTTGGGGTTTATTTTCTTGGACAAGATGAGGAATGTTGGAAGAGGTTTAGATTTTATGATAGATTCCTAGGTGATTTTTGGTAATAGTCAGAATTTGTGAGTATCAGAAGGACTTCAGTTTAGAAGGAGTACAGGTTGGTCAGCCAAAACCATGTGTGTTGTTTCTGTCCCTAAAGGGATGGCCATTTGTAGGCCTTGAATTTTTAGGCATGCAAGTGCAATTGCACACTACCACTAACCTCAAATGGCTGTGAGGAGTGTGATTTTTTGCACACCTAGATGAAGAATAGGAGTGTGTGCATAAATTTATTCAAGTTTAATGAACCAGCACACCTACCATGCTCTTCAATTTCCTGAGGAGGGTGATTTGTAGCACATGTTAAATATTAAAAACAAGGCTTGTCTTTAGCTACAGTACAACCCAGCAAGGCAAGTTTTAGGTCTCCCAAAGGGGAGTGACGACACCATAATGTTTTACTGCCAGATGGACTTACTTTGCCTTCAAAATTTGCATGGAGGTTTGAAGGCCTAATTCTCTATCATATCAAACCATTGAAAATTTCAGGGTAGTTCAAACCATTTGAAGACTTTTCATCAAATTTGAGGTTGTGTAACGACTGACCAGTATAAAACAATGCAAGATTGATTATCTGCTCCATGCAATATTTCCGTTCTGGTACACAGTAGATGATTTTGGTTCCAGCAAGTTGCACACTTTGAATGATTATTATTGAACTCTAACGAGGACAAACTGCTGACAACACTTAATTTATATGGACCATCACAAGCAGTACAGAACAGCTCAAAGAAAGACATACAAAAACAGAAAATAGCTACAAATATAACTGAAAATAGTCATAAAATTATGGCTTATTGTAGAGTTTATCATTACCAAATCAATGCAAATATACTGTAGATCACTGCTGTGAAGTTACAGTGGAATAATAACACCAAGCTGAGTGGTTCTGCAGTGAGTTTTTACTGTGTAGTATCCCCCTGGAGGGTGTATACAAGAGCGCCTACACTTACATCAAATTTGCATGAGTACAAATCAAATGTGACGAAGGTATTTCTGCAAAGTGAATCTATACATTTGTGCACTTTTCTTCAATTTAATGGGTGATTAAAATAACCGAGCCACATTAACTGAAAAACATTTCAGTACTATGCATTCGCGACTGAATATTGCAACACTTGACAGGCTGATTCTCCATCCTTTTTTGTGTAGGTCTCATTTTCATAGCTATTTCTGGTACCCAACCACTAATGGTTTATCAGGGCAGAAATTGTACACTACTGTAACAGCCATCAAGGAAACACATTTTTGTTTCTTTTTGACCCAACCAAAGTACAGTGACTGCAACTTACAAAAAACCTCCCCCTCGCTCCCACTTTGCGTACTTTGATGAACAGTGAAATGTAGGGTTTGTGTTTTTTTTTTTTCTAAATTATGAAAAATCACTGATCTAAATCAAATAAATCAATTAAAATCAAGTATATGAAGCAAAATCCTGATTTACTATATCAAACCTGCCAACTTTTTCCAAAGATAATAGTAATGAAGATACACGTAGTGATCGCTGGCCCGGGGCAGGGGTCTAAGGGAAAAATTTTTGCCTTTGTACGACAGGCTAGACGCAAAATGGTGCAACATTTGGTACAAGATTTGAATGAAATGAAACACCCTTCTTTATTTTTCTTGCTTAGTGAAATATCTTCAAGGAGAAAGTTGCATCTTTACTTGCATGCAGTTAACTTTAAATCTGTGAGGAAACAGAAATGCATGAAATAGCCCCTTTGCCATCTAGCCTACATTTCCCTGGCCATCCCAAATCAACTGTAGGCTTTTCTAGGCCTAGATGTTTTGCACATTTTCACCCTCCAAAACTAAGTTATATAGGCTAGGCCCTACTGCATTACATTTACCTACAAAAAGGCTTGGTGTTTGGGTCTACGTTAGTGATACTATTCTTCATAGTTTGACACTCATTCCAACAAACCAGAGAGTGCAGAGGCCTATCATTGAAATGGAATCCTCACTCTCTCAATTGCGTCGATATAATTATAAGCCAAGTCAGCTAGCCTATACCAGGAATTTCACGTTACGCTAAGGCATACTGTATAGGCCTAGCCTACACTCAGATACTACAATAGTACCTTAAAGATCAATGAAATACATCGTGCATTACTTCACGGTCACATACAGTAGCCTAGGCCTAACGTTAGGCCTCACTGAGAGACATTCCAAGTTTCGCTAACCGGAATCGATGTTTCCAAATGTGGAGCAGTTAGGCGGTTCGTACAGTAAATTGAAGTTTGAATTTTAAAGGATATTCACTGGTAAGAATCTCAAAAAAGAACGATGTTTACCATCAACAGAGAGCACTACAAAGCATAACCATTAACACCTCATTGACATATGCACAGCCAGCCAAAGGATGCGATACAAACCACTGCACCAGAAGTGCAATTACATGTCACCGTGTTACATACCATGCAGCCGTACTGCATGCTGCATGCATGCTATATAGAGCATGTGTACTGTATCTGTACGTACACACAGAAGCAGCGTGGTATTGCATAACACACACAGAAGCCAACTTAACACACTGCGAGGCAGTATACGGCAGTGCATCCAACGCTGAGTATATTAACACTAGTTCGTGTATGCAGGAGCTTTCCACATTGCATATTTACATTTGAAGACTGTACTTCGGGGATGGGGAAAATGCAAAACCGTAATTTGGGCGCTGTAATTCGGAATTCGTAGTCAGGTATAAAAAATCGTAATAATTACACCAACATCGTAAAAGTTGGCAGGTATGCTGTATGTTTCATTTAAATCATGATTTTAATCATGATCTGAATTGACATGATAAAATCAGACAACCCTGCAGTGAAATTAATGAATTTTGTACATTTCTGTATCTCACTCTAGGTAAAACTACAGTACATTATGGTACGTTGCCTTTTGATGTTCAGTAGACATCCAAAATGTGCCAGTTATGCAACAACTAATTTACATACACAAGGCTCATCTCCTTCATCAATGTACAGTGACTGTATACATTACCTTGTGAAACTCGTCCAACCAATGTGCATTACGCATGGAAAGTATTTTTTTTTCTTAAGTCCTCCTGACTCTCTGACAAGGAGCCATTCTGGGACTGCTTCCCAAGAAAGCTATTACATCCACTGAAGAACAACAGTTGACCAAACTCACAGCCTTAAAAGCAGTTACATCATTGGTCTGTCATGACTTGTACAGTACAGTATAGCTCTGTTCTAAACTGGATGAAAAAAACAGATACTACACATGATCTTAGCCAAAAGGCCCAGAAGCCGTCATTTGACCAACCTATGAAGAGGGGCAGGGGGAAGTACGGGAGGGGGGAGCACTGTATATGGTCCTCACCATTGGGATGTTCCGGGAGAACTCTTAATAAGCAAGGATTCCACACTTTGAAATACTGAAATTCAAGAACTTTTGAATACTGTAAAATTTTGGAAAACTGAAGACTAAAAACTGAGATTTTATGAGCAAAAAAAATACAGAATTTCTTACAGTCCCTTAACACGTTTCCACAGAATGGAAGCATATGCTTCATGCGATGACAACTACTGAAGTTACATCAAGATTGGTTTCAGACTTCAAACTCCTACAGCAATTCTTAAACCAAATACCCCAAATTCAAGACATTTTCCAGACTCAACTCACTTTCCATGTTGCAAGGACGAAAAAAGCAGAGCTAAGCAAATAATGATGTAAACACTCTGCTGGGGATGAAACAAGGACGTGTCAGGCTATGGGACTAAGGAAAGCGGCATAGCGCCACCAGTCCAGACTTCATCGCCAGTGATCATTCCGCAGTAGATTGATTGTACAGGGTAGTAATAGGGGAGGTAAGTAGGAGCATAATACTGTACAGTAGGTTAAAGACATTTTCCAGACTTAACTCACTTTTCACACTGAATGGGGACCCCCACTATACCAACAGTGGGTACAATTTGTACTGTAACATTCTCTGTAGATCTCAGTTTTCAAGCTCTAAAACTTACCTTCATTTCCATTTATACACCTTCCATTTACTACCTCAAACCCTTCGATGCATCCTCCACAAATCTGTTCGTGTCCAGGACATGGTTGTCTACCCTCAGCCAGACACAATTCTTTCACTGCATTTGGACATCCTCCTTCTAGGATAGAAAAAGTAAAATTACGTATGTTAATTAACAGAAGGTAAGGGCACTGTTGATATTTCATCAACATTTTGTTGATGAACAAAACAGATATGATGCAGTTTTTACCTTAAACACATGATATCAACCCCCACCTTCCTGGAGGGGCATATTCACAAGCTACTATACTAGCCCCTTGTTTGTATCTCATGTAAAATGTTTGATGTTTGATAGACATACTGGTCAATCTTTACAGTAAAAGATTGAGTGGCATAATCAAAAGAGTAACCAATATTACCATCTCATCTAAATTAGGAGAGATACACTAATTTTATTCTAATATACACTTTAATTTTTCTTTGGCTCCATTTATTCTCTTATTTTAGTTTTAACAAAGGCTACAAAAATCCTTTATTTTGCTAATAGCTTGACCTACTTTTAAAAACTCTACCTATAATTTTTCACAAGTTTACAGTTACAGCAGATACAAACATTGAATTCCAATGTAAAATAACATCTAAAAGATATTATTTACGTCCAACCAGCCTGCCTACAGTGTAAAAGGGTGTAATTAAACTGTTGAAAATAATTGCCACATTTCAGCAAAAAGAATTTATCAACAGATACCAAATTAAATCAAGGAATTTACTGTAGCTTATGGCTTCTTACTCAATTTCACAGGTAAGTTACAGTTCTAGTTAAATGAGAGCTTAACAACCTAGTTTCCAAACTATTGTTTCATGTTCATCAAGTAACGGGCTTTTTTCCAGTTGTGGCTCACTGGCTTATTTTCCCTACTCCATTACCTGCGCTGGGCACCAGTAGGTCGGTCGGTATCAAGCCTCTGCCTTCACATACTCTCACAAGAAACAGAGAGATTTCTACTTTAGAAAGTAAATTTCCTGGAACATTGTTTAATTTTTTACCTGCATCTGCTACTTCAATTATAAACAACTGAAAATTGACTCCAATGAATTCTACTGATGCCATTTTTGTAAGTCACAAAATTCTCTCCTAAATCCACACCAGATGACTCCAATCATTGATGATGAACTCATACAGCAAGGCCATTTTTGCTTATTCAACTCACATGTTTTATGACTTTTTATGATTAATTTTTGTGCCTAGAAAACAAACACCTTTGATAAAACAGTTCATTAAGCTTTTTATACATCTAGCTATTAAAGTTAATATTACCTTGTTAAAGGGAATGTATCACTCACGATGCTAACTACAACTGTCAGGTAAGAACTTATGTAATGCTATCCAGCAAATAATTACAGAATTCTACAATAATTACAGATAAAAGCTGTTTTGTTACACAGAATTACTATGCATACTGGATAGATTTAATCTTTATGATACCAGCGATAAAGGCTTAACTGAATTTTTTTTTCATGACAAATTCCCATCAATTATTGGAATAAGGACACATGGCACTGCATGGACAAAGAGTAAAAAGAAATTCTCTTAAACTTGATAGAGGGCAATTTTATTGATAAAAGAAAAACATCGTCACTTTGAAGGTATGGCATCAATAGAAAGGTGCAGCAGGGAAATCTCAGCATGAAATATTATGAATGCTTTACTTGAGTGCATTAATATGAGTAATTTCATCAGTTAAAGCAAGGATTGAACATTCTACAGTATTCCAAAAAAAACAAAATATTTCTGAGGTACTGTATAAGTACTGCTCTGATAAAACTGCCACAATATTTGACACTTAAATATTATTACCCTCTAAATTTCAGTTTCTCTCCTAAAATATGTAATTATGTAACAACAAATGTGGCAAGCAGGTGTGAATGTTATGAAATCACATCGTTGGCCAATGTTTTCTTTTCAAGAAATAAGTTTCCCACAGATAGAAACTCAGTAATTGTTTTGTTGCTCAAGAATAAGTTAGTAACCCAAACTTTCAACATTTCAAATGATGCAACATCCATGGCTCTTCTTGGGCATAGTATTTTGAAGAGGTGTACAATAGCCATTTTTAGGGTTTATGATTAAGACTGAATTATTGGATAGTGTCTGAGCCATTTTCTTGTACTCTTTGTTTGACCATTTTAAACACAATATTTTCCTTTAAAGAAGAGAGGGACTAAAGAGCTTACAGAACCAAAGTGCATATATATGTTAAGCCCTGTGTACACAGGATACATGTGTTACAACATGTTGTCAAAAACACCTTGTGTTCGTAAATGTTGCCAGTGCGTACGGAGCAGACACAGGCTACAACATAAGTCACAACTTATGTTAACTACGTGTCTGGTGTACACCTGGGCAAAACCTTTGTGTGCTGTTGTGTCGGCCACATGTCGTTCCACGTGTCCTGAAATGTGTCCAGTGTACACAGGCCAGTTAGTAGATGTAACACAAAAACTTGTACACATTGACTAAATGTAAAATTGTATATTGCATTGCAATTAGTCTTTTTTCTTTTTTGTGTCCTTTGTGTTCTTGCTTTTACCTAACAGAAGTTTGATGAAAACTGATTTTTATTTTCTTAATTTATATCTTTCTTTTAAATCTAAATCTTCTACCACCTATACTGACTGGTCATTTAGAATCATGCATTCTGATTGGTAAGCTTGGGCTGAATGCACACAGATCATGAACACAAAGTTTAATATTCATGAGTGTCCTTAAACTATTACCTTTATTAGATAAACCGCACCACATCACTAGGCCAACATGGCCTACATATAAGACACATTGTTTGAGGAACTAAACCCGAAAAAGACCCATATTTTGGTGGTATAAAAGGAATTAACCCCATCTATTGGATAATTGTTGGTAAATTAACCATCTGAACTCAGAAATTTGAAAAAAATAACAGACTCAGCCTTGACTTGGCCTTTTTAGTTATTTTTCACAAATTTGGAGTTTTGAAATCTTCTAAAGTTACGTTCCTACTTTGAAACAACTTCATAGACTTTTACTTCCTTTCATCCAGTTGGATACATCACAGCAATTCAAATATTAACTGAATCATTATAATAGGTAAAATACAATAAAATCCATAACGTGGATTACACACACATAGACTTTCAGTAGCCTTACAGATATTGAAAGAAAAGTTGACCAAGTAATATTTTACATGCCGTGCCATTATTAACATAATAAAGTTGCACGGCACAATCCAAATCAGATTTCCAAAACTTAAATTGGCAGAAAAATGCAACCTCAGACTCCGATGACATTTACGGCATGACTTCAAGTATATGACAGTTTCCTGTTTGGAGCAGAGAGGCAATAAGCTCTCAGGCAATGTCGAAATCAAGGCAAGCCTTGTTTTCATTGAAATAAGATATTATAAACTTTTCGATAACATTGATAACGTCTTTAGGAGGACGTAATTCTCTTCAGCAGGATGATTTATTTTGCTTGTTTTTGGTGCTTCCTTGCTTACAGTATGCTAATTTCAAACTATCAGTGATGTTAATAAATTAGAAATTTATACTCAAGTGTAGACAAAAGGAAATTTTAAGAAATAATGAGGAAATAATACTCTTTTTTTTGTATTTTGTAGGGTTTATGGTATAAACACAGACCACAAGCTATATTAATAAGATGCAGTTAAGGGTATTCGAAGGTGTTTAGTTCGCTAGAATATCTACTGTATGGGGAATACTTTGTGCTTTTTATCACTGTCTTAAAGGGCTGATCCTCTCATCCCAAACTAAAATTCTTGTAAGGGTGGACAGAAATTCTCAATTAGCTCAGGTCTTTGACTGACAGCTCATTCAAACAATGCAGATTACCAAAGCTTGTATTACACAGCATGAAGTGTACAGAGAATGCTTTGATTATACACACTGAGATTTTCTATATTAACCCTGAAGCAAAAAATCTGAGATTGTGTTTGGATGAAGGTGAATTTCAGACAAGTGGGGGGCTTAAGTAAGAAGGTTAGAAGAATTGGTATTGTTTGGGGTCAGAGAACTGGACCCTTAAGGAGAAGAACAAAGTCTATTTGCACATTTTAATATCAGTGCGTATGATCCCTGCTTTTTTTGTTTTTGGTGTGATGTTGGAGGGGGGTTATTGGTTGTTTAGTCTGGAAATAAAGCAAATAGATTTCTTTGAAATTGGAAGATGGCTTGAACTTATGAGAGGGGAAGTTGTTACTCTCTTCAGTGTTTCCGGCAAGGGGGAGGAAGGGGAGAAACATTCCCCCCCCCTTCCAAAAATTTCCAAAAGAAGGTGGGTAAAATTGACCCCTCCCCCCTTTTCATTGCCATAAGAAAATTTAAAAAAATGCCAGCATCTTGGTTTCTTTTTCAAAGAAAGGACACTTTTTCAACAATGTTTAAACTTACACAAGTAAATGACCTTTAAAAACCTTCAAATTGCACCTTACAGGGAGGGGCCTTGAAGCAAGCTTTTGTCTCCCTGAACCGACATGTTACTTTAACCAGGACAGAATCAATTTGGACTGTGTACCATTTAGAGATAATCAATCTGCCCCTTTTTTGTGTTTCTGGCAGAATCCCTGCTCTTATACATGAACTTGACTATTACCATACTAGTGTTTAAACTACTCTTGACAGCATGCAGTTTGCTGGTGATACCCAATAAACATGCAGCAAGAGGTAATTATGTGTCTATAATGTAAATGCAACCATTTCCTAGGACTTCTGTGCTGAAGCCATAGTCAGGACTAAACAAATTGCAGCTTGGTAAGTGCAACCTGTATGCATGGCTATGTGTTGCACAAGGTGTTTAGTACTGCACAGGTTACTGTACACCCTCTTATTTAATGACAGAAAACTACAAAATATTCAAAACTGTAGCACAAAACTTGAAATCTAAGAAAATGTTTGATTTGCCAATTGCAGGTTCCAGTTTACAACACTTGGTCCACAGCTGATATATCAGAGATTTTTACTGTAAAAAATGTGCCTTGTATAGTAGTATAACACACATGCACAAATTTTATTTGTCATCATTATGCTGTAATCCACTCCCACTAAACAGTCCAAATCTCAACCTTTTGAGCGGATGAGTCGGGTTTTTCCTTGATGTTCTCGCCTACAGTTTATAGTTACTCCATCCCTAAAATCCATACAACTATTATAAACTCAGTAGGCCATGGGGTGGTTAGAAACTTTGGGTGCCAATATCACCTACACTTTCCTACAGCACTGCGCAAAGGTTGGGCTTAAGACTTTTTAGCGGTAGACAATTTGAGTAAGGGCTATTAACATACTGTATGGTAAGAAATCAGACAACATAATGTATGAAGGCCTTTTTCTACTTCTCTCAGGTACTGTAGTGCTTGAATTCTGCATCAACCATTGCCATATTTCAGGATTTTCAGTTTTGATAACAAGCAAACCTGTGCACTATTCAGTTAGACTGAAAATTTATGATCCTACCCTACAACTCTTTCATAAAGGCAAAATGTAGCTTATACAGTACCACGACAATGCACTGTACACAGTATACCATACAGATACATACATACAGCCATGCCATACAACTGCTTCCATTTCATAAGAATTAGCATCATCCACAGAATTTAAATGGTAGGCTAGGCTACAATATACTGTAGTGTAGCAATTGTATCTAATGATACCCTGCAGTACACTGATATTACCACAGCGGCATGATAAAACATTGGTGAACCCTGTCACACAATTTAAATGAAGTTACTACAGTACTGTACTTTTACCTATAGTACTTGACAATAAACTGCATTAACTTTTAATTTAATTACAGGCTGTCTTACAGCCCATATGAAGCGTTTTGGTACCCCACATATGTAATGAAGTGGGTTAGTTAATAGCCCAGTTTCACGGCCCAGTTTCCAGCCTATTGGTTCAAGTCGAGCCAGCCACTGCATTTTTTTGTGGCTCACCGGCCTGTTTTCCCTACTCCATTGCTTACGGGGATCATCCTGCACAAAGGCAGTTGGTTCCATATTTAGAGTCTTTGGTATGACTTGACCTGGGAATCCCAGGCTGTCTGCAAGAGGCAGATGCTCTGGCACTAGACCAAGCATGCCCTCGGTAAATGAAGTGAGTGACAGCCACAACAATTTGCCCTATACCAATTAGGCTACATAGAGAACAGCTTTTGACTGTGTACTTGAAATACCCTTAAGTTTGGCTCCAGTAAAACTGTTTCTTTGTCTACAGTACAACTCATACCCATATACAGAGCTCCATACAATACTCCAAGTCTTGAGCATTGCTTCAAATACCACTTAAACTGATGTTTGGGGAAAAGTGCAGTGACTGTCTAGGAAATTCCTATGTACAGAAACAGGTTGATGAGATTGTTCACAAAGAGCAATAAGTATAGAACTCTATGCCATGGCTGGAAAAAGTTGGGAGACTTCCTTCCTCTGGGCAATTGAAGGGAAGTTTCCCTATTCTGTTCATAAAAATATTGACAAAACTTTGGGAAATTTACTTCCTTAGTGAATTGATCTTTCTCTTTTCTTGAGAAATAAACATTTTGGGGAGTCTGCCCTACACAGGAGTTAAAAAGTTGAGTGCAGATCTACCAAGGAGTTATTAGCATATCAGCTCCAGGCACAGATACAGAGATTCCAAAAAGGTGGGCTGACTTAAGAGAAAGCAGGGGTGAGGGAGTTGCACTGATAATTTCGCATATGTTTTAATATTGTTGATGTGGCAAAAAAGGAAGGGCTGAGGCTGTAAAAGCCCCCCCCCCCATTGGATCTGTGCCTAAAGTATCTGCATGGGCCTGCTCGATCCATACAATACAGCCCTACAGTATAGGCCTATCTTGTACATGTATACATGTAGCATTGAACACCTATAGGATGTATCATTGTTCTTTCGTAAGGAAGAGTTGCCCAAGTTCCCCAAAATCTGTGCAAAATTTCAATTCAGGGAACTCAAGACATGGACTAATTGCATACAATGGTAAATGGGATAGATAGTTGCAAGCACTTGTAAAACAGACAAGGTACTGCCAGTACAACAGTGGCAAAGCATTTTGTAGACTTTCTCGCTCTACTTAACCAAGATGCTATGTTGAGTATGTTCTTGTACTCAAACCTGCATACTTGATTAAATTCTACAATATTTTACATAAACTGCGATCCCAGTAATACAGTATTCACATAATACAGGTTTTGAAAGAACGATTTGCACAATACCACAATCGCAGTTCAAACAATGTGGGGACTACTACTTAGAACTACAATGAAAGGAACAAAAAACTTGTACCCTCCATTGCCAATTTGTTTCATTGCAATCCTTCATATCATTCTCAAATGTTTTCTGTCTATTTTCCCTAATTAATGAAAATTTAATCAACCACTGTTACACATAGTACAGTAGTACATAGTACAATAGTAACCACTGGCTCAGCTTTTGTATATCAATAAGACTTTACTGGGTAGTTTCTCTAGGAACAGTACACTTTGGTAAAAACTCCTGTTTTTTCTTTATGTCGTCATTTCAAGATACACCTTATGCATACGATGTCACAGCTAGAGCAAAAAGTTTGCCCTCCTTTAAAGACAAAACAAACCAATACCAACAAATGGAGACCGCTGATTTGTCAACTGGTCAGCTGAATACGCGCATAGTCTGCTTCACGTGAAGGTCAAATTCCTACACATGCGGTCACATGTTCCATTGATTTGCCCCTAAGGATGACTTCAGTGTGTTGTCAACGCATGAGGTCTTTTAATTCAATACATAATAAGTCTTTCCAAAGGTACAGCTTGGAACTGGTTAGTCATGCACCAAAAGTACAGATAAAGTGAAACCTTAATCTTGCACACTTCATAGTACATTCCTACCATGAATCATTTCATTTTGTAACTTGTCCTTTCTGTCTGAAATTTTAGATGAATGAAGTCAAGTATGCAGACAGAGAGTTTTTAAAAAACAAGTCTACTTCAAGTTCTGTGACCCTGTCCTTACCATTTCCAGTTGGCAGATACTGTTTTAAATCCTGTAAATGATCTCCTCGCATTTATTATAATACAGGGAGGGCTTTCATACTAAGTATTAATACTGGTAGTCTGGGCATCAGAAGCAGTACTGCCACCATATATGCATGACTGCATAATAGTACAGTATGTAACCAAATCTCATATGAACTAGGTAGCGTCAGATACTTGAATTTTGAGGAAAAAAGTGCTATAGCACACTTTTTGCCTAAAATCACTGTGAGGAGTGTTGTTTATTTGCACACCTAGATGAAGAAAGGAAACATGGGGGAAAAGGAGGAATTGGCCACCCTGTCTCCAGCAGGAAGTTGGTAAAATTACCCCTTTTTTAGCATGAAAATAAAAACGTGAGTATTTCGGTTGCTTAGTTAAGAGGAGAACACAGGACACCTTTGCAGCAATGTTCAAAGTAAATAACCTTTAAAACCATTCAGATTCCACCTTAAAGGGGCCTTGAAGCAAGTTTGTGCTGAATCCATCTCAAGTTTGGCATCAATTTGCAACTGGGTTTGGCAGTAAAAAAATCTGCCCCCTTTTTAAGTTTCTGGAAGAATTCCTTACTGTAAAGATCCTCAGGAGTGTGATTTGTAGCAAACCTGGAAAATCTTAAACTCAAAACCAATTTTCTCTCACAACCACCTACTTCAACTGGGGGAAGTACTGCCATAGCTGTAGGTCAAATCATCATCATGCAACAGCTGATGTTTGACTTGTTTCAAGTAGGTCATACATTTCAGATGACAAAAGTTACAGAACTGCTTTTTAGCATAATATTTCAGGGTCACAGGGTCACTCACAGCTTACTGTATGCTTTGCGATAAAAGGAAAATGTAGTCCCCCCCCCCATTCCCCATGTACCAAGTGTGAATTAGTGTAGGAGATTATGCTATTTCAGAAGTGGCTTTCGAGAATCATGACAATATTTTTCTTGCCCAATTTGTGCAATACATGAGGATTTCTGAATCTACAGTAACACCTACTTTTCTATGCCAAGTTTGTGCTTGAAAACATGAAAAATACTCTGAAAGAGAAATTTTAAATAAAATTTGCAAGATTCAGTTGTTGTTTCAAAATAAATTTCGGGTGACTGATTAAGTTCTCTTTCAGGGTCAAGAGTTGGGCTCATGAATATAGGCACTGGACAGTTTCTATCACCACTGACTGGTGTAAGAATGTACTGTACTTACATGGAAACACACGTTCAGCATCTGATGTGAAAGTTAATATCAACAAAGCACCTTGCCAGGTAATTACAGTAAATTGCATTTAGGCAAGATTTTTTTTTTCCAACATAAAAAAACAAGGCACATGAAAGAAATTAATCCTGTTTCCTCAAAAAAATGACAAAATCCCAGACACAGATTAAGGGTAAACAATTCACATCATGTCAAAGGCATTAGCAATGCATGTACAAGTATGGTACTGTAGGTGTCTACCCTGAAACTTAAAAATTTTGCATTCACCAATTAAATGCAGGTACCATAAAAAGAATATGTCAAGATGGTATCAAATGTTCCTTGACTGTTAAATACAGTGTTGCAGTTTTTACATGAATTTATTCTTGCCAGCAGACTCCCAATAAATTGTTTAACTAGGCTATCACTACCAGCATTTCCACCCGCAAGCATTTTACTTTCATAACTCCTACATGACTGCATCCGGTATAAACTCTGGAATACAGTCCTAGATGAGCCAAAAGGTTTCTTGATTTCGAAAACATTTAACTTACATCTACTTAAAGGCATCAAACATCTGTCAGTCAAGGTACACCTGACGACCTGTTGAAATTTCCTAAAGAGATATATTTAATCACCAAATGAGGTGGGAAAAAAAAAAAAAACAAATTCAATAGTAGGGTACAGTAACTTTGATGGGTTGATCTTATTAAAAAGCCAATTTCATAGCTTCTGATGGAGGGATGAGTGGCACAGGGCCTCTTCTGAACCATGAATGTGCAGAAATCTGAAGATAAACCTCTGCAGGCCAACTCTTGCAGCCTCCAGAAAACTGAGAAGCAGCCTTGGGAAAAAAACTGTTCCAAGCAACCCACCTGAGAACTACTGAATTTTTTTTGCTCACAAAACAGGATTTAGCTGGCAATGAAGCAAAAGTTTGTTAAACTATGGGATGATCTTAATTGGGGGAAAGTGCCTCCTATTCAAGACATTGCCAGACAGCATTCCTCTGTAGACGAGACAGTCCACTGGTGAAACAGTGGAGCAGTGACAAAGTAGATTCTCATGCAACTTATCGAATAATGGCAATTCTTAGACCAACACAAGTGAATCCTACAGTACCTGGTCAAGGTAAAAGTTACAGCAGTTCTACTGTAGAATACGAACACTATTGCCATGTGATCACTTACAGTCAGTGGCATCACTATGGGAGAGAAATGTCCTCTCAGATGTTGTCCTTACCTTCCCCTCTCCCCCACCATAGGTCAGTTAAGAGTTATGTTAGCCAAAAATATAAATATTATACAGGTCCCTCCTGAGACTTAATCTTTCATCCACAGACATCCAAAAACTTCAGAGCTTCCAGGGATTTGCCTTCCACACCCCAACCTACAGGATCAGGCGCTTTGACACTGCAACCAAACTCCCCCCCCCTCAACATTTTTTTTGCCCTCAGTGTGAAACCAGTTTTGGAATTCTGCCACCACCACTGTTTACAGTAGAGAGATTGTCCAATTGTAGTAACAAAGGAGGAAGGGTAGACAAAGTGACACCATAATCCATTAATAACCATTGATTTGACCTTTTGTACCCCAAAATTGTACAGTTTAAAGAATGATCTCTTTTGGAATTAGGCCTTCTACTTTGTTTTAAATCTTTGGCTTTTCACTTTAACATCTTCACAAACAATGACATATTTTCATATGTAATATTTAATATCAAACAGTAATCTATCCAATGCAGTAACACTTTTCAAAATATTTACAGTAGGGAAAAAGTCAGCAGAGACAAAGTTGTCCTGTACTGTGTAGTCTGAACCAGTAGTGCATCTTGGGTAATGTAGGCAAGCTAATGACATAGCTCCAAGAGCACAAAGGCAGAGAACCTTCAAGCATACAGTAGTACTTGGTGACAGCTCAGTGAGCTTAAAAAGCAGGCACACCAGCACAATTTACAGTTGTCCAAGTACTGTATAGCTTCAAAGCAACATCAGACATGCACTGTTTGAAAAAGCACACTGCTATTATAACCTGAACAATGAAATGGCCTGTACTACTTTACATGTGTCCATAGCTGTAACTGACCAATATGATTGTAGACTTGGTATTGTTCAAAATATGTCAGTAAATAAAATTGCAGTCCCCAATAATGAATAAATGAAGCTGAGGGTTACTGTACAGTAGGTTAGATGGTGGTTTAGGACTTTAGGACCCAGTTTCCAACCAATTGGTTCAGTCGAGCTGGCCATGGCCTTTTTTCCAGTTGTGGCTCCTGGCTTGTTTTCCCTGCTCCATTGCTTATGCTGAGCAACAAGCACAACAGCAATGGGTTTCGTTTTTAAAGTCTTTAGTATGACCCGGCCAGGGCTTGAACTCCCAACCTACGTACTGCAAGTCTGATGCTCTAACCACCTGACCATACAGTCGGTCATGTCCTAAGCATGGTAGCTCCTTGGTCTGAGCCACCAATCATTGCAGTACCTACAAGCCACACAGTATGCCATGACTATATGAATCATCCTATTCTTCAGTCAAGTTTTAACCAAAATTTCTTTAAAATGTTTTGTAAAACAAATAATGTTTTTCACTTGTGCAATAGCATGAATTACAGTACTCCATTTGTTGAAAGACTTAACATTACTTAACATTCTCTTCAACTACAGTATGCTTCAACCCATTGAATGGAAAGTTCAATCCTTAAACTCATAAAATGGAATAGGCTTATTAAAGCATACTAAAAACTGTACCAAATTGAGCAAAATTGGCATAACAAAATACTCAATGAAAAAAACCAACCCTCCTACCTACATACAAGATACAAAGTAGCCAATACCACTGCCCTGCTAAAGTGCAACTAGACAGAACGTTACCTTTTCATCATATTTTATTTATGACACATTCATCCTTGACTTGTTCATTTTTATTCATCTTGGAAATGGTTTTTTCTTCTTTTTTCTTGGCGCGCCAAGTTTCATGGCCATACTCTCTTTGTCAGTGATCAATTAAATTCATTATGCTGGATGATTCCGAAGGAAGGGAATCCTTGAAATGTTTGCAACTTGTCATGTTATCAGTCACGCATGCACCACACAGCCAGCTGTATTGTACGTATCATACTTTGCCTTTACCATGGATTTTCATTGCACAGGTACAGTTTTACAGTGGGCCACAGTTCTATCAAGCTTGTGTTGAGGCTTCTTTAGAAGGAGTAGTGCCATGAGCAGAAAGTTTCACGGGTGTTGGACTTGATGGACTCCACTTCAAGTCCAAGCCAAAGTCCAGGTCCAGAGCGCTAGAGTCTAAGTCCAGATATACCAAGTCCAGGTCAAAGTCCACAAAAGTGGACTTCAGTCCAGACTCAAGATCCGCGTCCTTACTCAATTCCTCCAGTCCTGAAGGTTTCCATATAAATTTAATCATTATCTTTACTCTGACAACATGCCTTAAATATTTCCGTAAATATACATCCACCTGTGCCGTCAGAAATATTATGTGTAAACCTTCTGTAAAATGTAGCAATCTATACAGCTTTGTGTCACTTAGTGGTGGTACATTATTTGGTAGCAGGGCATAGTCAAATATTGTCATGTTTTTTACATTAAGACTGACATTTACACATCAGTGCTTTTTCAAAAATTTTGTTTAAAATTATACCGTAACTTCTATTTTCCCATGGTAAACTTGTACCATACTTTCGCTAAGAATTGAGATGTAATTTTAGCCAAGATACAGTTTTTACCCCCTATTATTTAAGTGGAAGAAACTGTACCTTCTAAAAGGTCAGACTTTGGTTGGCCTTTTGATCACAATAACCTAACAGAAACACAACGCATGCATTCAGGTCAGTAAGTGGTTGTGACATTATTTGATAAAAGGGGCTAATTTTTTTTTTAGAACCCAGGCCTTCCGCGTGGGACGTGGGAGTGGTAAATATTGTATCTTCTGGAGTGGTGTCTATTTATGAAATTTCAGAGATTTTTTAGAAATTTTAAAAGAAATTTCACTTTTTCTATATTTGAAAATTTATAGAGAACCAGTTCAAAGAAGGTATACTCAGGGAAGTAAACTTTTTTCCAGCCATATCCACAGTATACTGGCTTAGTTTTGTATACTAAAGACTGACTTCTGTAATCCAACAGAACTTTGTGTACAGTATTTTGAGCCAGATGAAAGTAGTTTGCCAAATTCTTTCTGATTGAGAACAATAAATTTGTTTACTTTTAATTTCCCATAGATTGAAAAAGGTAATGCTACACTTGTTAGTGAACATTCTTTTGTCATCGTACATGTTTCATAATTTTTTAAGGTATGATTGCAATTTACACATCAACTCAATCCACAGAAGTCATTAAAATACCAAGAGCTGTTGTACAGAATTTAAATACAGAGTGTGCAAGGGAGTCACTTTGAAAGCGATTTGAATTGCCTGCTTGGAAAACATTAGGCCTATTCCAGGATCACTTACCAAGCTGGGAACAATCAGACAAGTACAAATTATATACTAGGGTATGGTTAAAAAAAGGGGGACATTAATATCATTGTGCATACCTCACATCATTAGGTTGAGTATTTCCTAGCATTGAATCATTTCAAAAGGGAGTAATTTTTTTTAACACAAATACTCAACAACCTGGCCTGCTTGAAAATCTAATTAGAAGAGGGGCACTAACGTGACTTTACATGGAGGCAGCACTTTTGGGTTTGATCAGTGGGGCATTGAGTGGTCCAGACATCAGTTTACAACACTGTACAGCATAGTCATCAGAGCAGATTCATTGAAATATGTATACGTAACCATGAGCAGCGTGAATACATCATTTGTGACATGAAGTGGAGACTTTTGACTGTAAAATACATGTAAATTCCTAGGCTTGCAACTGTATGGGATACATTTACATGTAGCGTGCTGAAGGCACATAAAGTTAAGTGCTTTTGTCTAAGTTACAATGTACAGTGTACATTGTGCATCATCTGGTTATGAATTGGGGTCACTTATGACAGAATACCATCATGAACAGAACAACAATATCACAATTAATCATAGTTTTTCCAGTCTGTCAGAAGAATCTAATGTGATGTCACAAATCCAGAGAAGTGAATGTATCGTTAATGGGTGTGTTCAGTTTTCCGTCAAAAGTTTACCATTTTTGGGGAATACAATTTTCGTTTTAGGACATATCCTCATCATGCTATTTGACTGATCAAAATCATTTGGTGAATGCTCTTGTGAATTAAAGCTTTCAATTACTAACCTAAAATCTCACATTCATTTTGATTGGAAAAATTAGCAATTGTTCTGGAAATAAGTCCAGAACTTTATGACAGTGTTCACACGGTATACAGTTGTTTCGCCTCCTTGCCAGTTCCCCCCCCCCAAGAGCTGACCAGTTCACTCACTAATCTGTCCACACCAGTTTCTTTCAAAAAGCCACTATTATTGATGAAAAAGCGTGATTGGAAAAAAAATAATAGTGCTCTTTCTGAATGAAGATTTACTTTAGATGGTTAAAAAAGTTATTCCTCTGTACTATGTTCATGCGCTATTATTTTCAAGGTTGCGTCATGTTGAGTGAACTGCTTTCAATCTTGTTCATAACATCATTCATTATTTTCTTAGAGCAAAAAGTAATCACTTGACAACAAGTACAGCAATTTTAGCTTGAATGGTATTTAGTGTATTAATAATTTAGAGCTAAAAATTATTTCCAACATATGGTGCAAAATGTGAAAATTGTATTGCAATGTGAGTATGCCAGAGAGTTGTGTTATTCTGTACAACATGTAGTTTTTGTCAAAATTTCATTAAATACAATTTTATCATGATGTTCTCACAATAATCATGAAAACTTTGATTGCGAACTATCACAACTGCTTTTGGGTCAGTTTATTTCAATGACACACTGGTAAATGACTGAGGGCAAAACAAGTTCCATGTTGGGGTGAGCTGGTAACAAGGCAAAATGAACAGGACAAACTTTGGGCCAAACTGGCAAGAGGAAAAACAACCTACAGTACAAACAGGTTTACTGCTGAACAAAACCCTGCAATTCCAGTGCCACTGCAGAGTGGAACTCAACAGTGAACAAGTGTGAACAAAGTGGTGAAAAAATGTAGCTGCTACCATACCTCAACATTAGTATAAGGTGAAAGTAGAAATTTGCAAATGAGAAAATAAAAATAAGACTACTAAATGAAGAAAGAAAAAATACAATGGCCTATCTTTAACATATATTATTTCACATTTTTTTCAGAGGAAATTATTATCATGCTCCAATAATATCATAGGACCTGTCATCTTTATCAAAAATTATTGCAACAGTAATGAAAGTGGATAGGCCGTTCTATCTGCCAACATTAGCCAGAATATGAAGGGTAAAAAGCATTGTTATTTTGGAGGGGGGGGGGGGGAAGTATCAGGACGGGCTACATAGGCTAATCCATCCTGGGTACAACTATAGAATACCCCGCCAATAAAAAAGTCCACGGTGTAGCCCGCTACAGCGTCGCACTCGCTCGTTCAAATAAAATAAGCACAGTATAGTGAAATAAGCAGAGTTCAAATACAATAAGCACATAGTGAAATAAACAGAGAGTTCTTAATCTTTCGAGTTATAAAAAAATCTAAACCACAATGTTGCCGGCGGCGCCGATATAGCCACTCGAGATAAATGTCTTGGACTTGGAAAATTTTGGGGGCATAAATGACAATGGTAAAGGGTGTACAAACCACAATGTTGCCGGCGGAGCCGATGTAGCCACTCGAGATAAATGTCTTGGACTTAGAAAATTTTGGGGGCATAAATGACTATGGTAAAGGGTGTACACCACCGCCGGTGTAGCCACTCGAGATAAATGTCTTGGACTTAAAACATTTTTTGGGCATAAATGACTATGGCAAAGGGCGTACAAGCCACGATGTTGCCGGCTGAGCCGGTGTAGCCACTCGAGATAAATGTCTTGGACTTAAAACATTTTTGCAATCATTCCCAACATTATTACACCGTACAAATCAATGGGGGCAATGATGAGTCGTTCTCAAAATAACTTAGATTTACCTCCTCGACAACTTGACAGCTCGATGTAGCCATGCAGTTAAAGGGGTATTTTCGCGTGGCGGGGTATTCTATAATAACTCCCCATCCTGATTTGTAGAGATTGTCCCATTTTTTAAAAGAAAGGTTGGCATCCCAGTGGGTATGGCAAATCATCCCAATTTTCTCAAAAGCATACATGTATAGGCCTATAGGCTGGGCAAGCAGCAGGACAATTTATGTATACATATTTTCACTGAACATATAGGCCTACTATGCAGACACATGGGACCAATTTTATATTGACGTTTCTCATTAGACTAGAGCGTAATTAGGATACATAACATAGGCAGGCCTATGTTACCAAATAGCTAACTGGGCTAGCTGTAGAACAAGACACCAGTTCAGTATTTTAGCACTTCTTCTAGGCTAGGCATAAAAATATTAAAAAATTTCAGGCAAAGGAGAGTGGTATATCCCTCCTCCATAATTGACTCCAGGTGTCCCACTTTTGTCTTTGGGCTATCATTTTATGGTAACCTTACACCTAGCCTAGGCCTAGCATTAACCCCAACTTTGGTAGGCTAGCGAACAATACACTACCACCTAGCATTCCCTGTTTCGTTATGAAGACATTGGGCTCATTTTGTGTTTGACCTCTTACTATACCAGCTAGCTTAGCCTTCCTCTTGGACTGTGTTAGGCCTAGCATGATACAGTTAGGCAATGGCTACGTTAGCAACGTAAAGTCAAGGCTACAATCTGTATCAATGAGCCAGAGTACTGTACTGTATCATAGGCATGAGCCAGTGTCATGGCATTAGTGTAATGCCAGGTTACTTTAGCCTATGTTACTTACCTTCGTTTTCAACTGAAATGGTTACATGAGAGACGGACGATAAAATAATTGAAACTATCAATAAGAGTTTCAAGTTAGCCTCCATTATTATTCCCAGTTTTTAGCACATGAAAGAAAACCAAAACATGCTAGACTGGTCTACAGAAATATCGGTCCAGGATGCTTCTTGTGTACTGACTGAATTGATGTAATGCATGAGGACGGGATCGGGATTGTAGTTGTTGACTACTACTATACGCGTACGCTGCAATGCAATAGATATCTGCAATGTAGTAGTGATCACAGAATGCACGACAATGTGTTGGCGCTCTTAAAAAAACATAAGATCAGATTGTATCTGTATTATTGATCAGTGATTTTTACAGCTCTGTCAAACTGTCAAAGAAAAGCATGACTACTCCTGTTTAGAATGCGACCGTGACAAACGGCAATCACTCGAGTTACGCTTTCGAAAATTAATGGTGGCCCCAGCTATAGCGGGAGAGGATAGGGTTTCGGGAGCCATGCCCCCCATGTCCCCCCTCCCCGTCGGGGAAGGTTGCTCCTTGTAGGTGGGAAGATCCAATTTTGTTGAGGGAGCCTTCATTCTTACGATAAAAGATTCCCGATAAACTTCAATCTCCCCACCCCAACCTCCTCGATTTTCTTGATTCTGCTAACGAGAAGGGGGGATTCCTCAAGGAAACTCTACAAAATACCCAAATTTTCTTACAAAAATCCGATTTTTCACTACAATCTTTAGACTTTCGAGGTGGAGATGGCTCGGTGGTTTGAGCGTACTGCCTTGCATACTGAAGGTCCCCGGATCAAATCCCAGTGGAACCACTTGGAAATTTTCCGGGGTCTAAAAATTAGCTTGTTCAGCATAGCTGTTCACAATGATGCTGAGGGGGTTTAAAATTGGTGAATTACAAAATTGGGTATTTGGTTGTCCGTTCCGTTTCAAGTTGTCCGACTCAGGAAGTAGTTGTCCGCTTGCTCAGTTCAGCTGTTGAGCAGTGGTGCAGAGCAAGTATAACCTCCACCCCCTCCAGCCAGGCTTTGGGAAAGTGGCTAAAGACTGGGGATACGCTCACGTCCGTCGGATGGGGACGTTAAATGTCGGTCCCGGGAGCAGGATTGGGAGCTATACACGCCTGCCTCGTTACCTCTGAGCACTAGTCGAAAAGAGAAGGCGAAGTTCGCCGGTGTTCATCCACACTCACTCTGGCATTGGATCTTCGAAGAGTTAAATGATAAGGGCCTGGACTTCAGGGCATCTTATGGGGCTTTGGCCCTCCTTTGCCCTTCAACCTGTTATGTTATGTTAAATATTTTAAACAAACATCCAAAAAAGAAAGTAAAACTCAAAAAATCCGTTTCACCGTACGACAAAATATGCAACCTTAACCTAGTTTGTCTAAACTTGATTTTGTCTAGGCCTATATGAAATTGGCAAATTGATCTTCAAAAAAGACTTTAATTTTCAAATTCCTTGAACGGACAAATAATGCTTCAAAAGATTTGACCCTCTCAAAGTATACTAGAAGCTCCTTACATCGAATATGTCATTATCCTTCACAGCTACCCTAGCCGACTTTGTTCAGCTGTAACACAACATGTTTGATTAATTGGGGACGGCCCGGGTGTCACAGAAAATGGGATTTCTTCAAGTGACGAGCTGTTATTTGTAACTTCTTGTTATAGGTGTAAGAAACTTCTATAGCCCCCACATTTGAGTAAAGATTGACAAAGCTATACTGGCTGTCGTACAAACTGATAATCTGTTAAAGGGCAGGAGCAGTCATCCCAAATTGAAGAAGTGTAGTAGACTGTCCAGTTTCATGATTGGCTGTTGGGAGTCATGTGACAATGTTTTTTTCTCTTCAAATGTGAAATTTACCTGAAATAACTGCTTGGTTTACCTTGAATATGCAATAGTAAAGTCATGAAATGTAATTAAAGATACTTTGAAGAGAAATAAGATGAAAATTAAGTTATTTAGCTTTGTCTTAAAAATAAGTTTGGGGGGGACTGCTCTTTACCTTTAAATGTTTGGCAACATGATGACAAGTGGGTATTCGATGTAGAAACTAGAAACTATCGAAAACCTACAAAATAGATACAAATTCCGTCAACATCCATAACAATGAAATATTTTACAGGAAAATTTCTAATTTGCACTTAACTATACATAAACATGAGCTAATTATGCAAATCTTATGATGTAGAAAGAGGGACATGCCAGTGGCTAATGTTATTGTTTGATTTTTGGAACTTGGTCAGTTGTAACATTAGTAGGCCTATGTCCCAAGGCTTACAATTTAGAAGTTTAAATTGTGTCCTTGAATACCAATAGTATTACTTTCCATACTTCATGAAAAACAATAACTAACATGTATGGTCACGAAATGTCAAGACTGTGCAGCACTCCACATCATTATTCTGGCATAGGTATCCGTTAGTTACATGGGATTTTAAGGCACTCCAGCACGAAAGTGTTATACAGTATCACCCATAGGAATCAGAAACTTACAAACTTTGAAGAGATATCCCAGGAACGGTAAAGTGTTCTTGCAATCAAATTCTGAGTGGAAAAGCTTACTCTTTAAATGTCAAGTAAAGTCAGGAGTGTCTTGCTGGAGTGTCGTCATACCTTTATACAGATTAATCGTTTGTAGTAGCAGATTATCTGTGTATACAGATTGATCATAGTCTTCGTCATCGTCATCATCGGTTCAGTTCAGTTCAGTGTAATTCGTTTATAAAAATACTTACATAAATGCATGTGCAAAACAAGATGCAATGGTGAAATGTAGAATTATACACAGGACACTCGAAAAACGCCCAGGGGTGGCACCAGGATTTAACCGACAGGGGGCCAAGCTCCCCGACAGGGGGCCAGCATTTCAAGGCCCCGACAAAGGTGGTGACTTAGTCCCGGTGGGAAGTGACTCAGCAGAATTTGAGGCGCGCGTAGCGCGCCGAAGATTTGGACTCTCTTTTTAACAAATCCTTGAAAATCTGGAGTTTATTTTGAAGTAGAAAATTAAAATTTTTGAAACAATTTAACTTTTGGAAGGACCATAAAAAAGTTGGGGTGTTTATTGAAGAATCTATCCTTCATATGGGCAAAATAAAAAACGTTTTGTACGCGACAGCTGAAATTCTGTTGAGGTTTTGCATGTAACCGTTCTAAAGCCCGGTACACACCGCCACGACTACCTACGACGCGACAAGACTTCACCTGTCGTAGACAATCTGCATAAATCGTAGACATTCTGGCGCCTTCCTAAACCTACGAAAATGCCATGTCACACCGCTCCGACACTAATCGATGGAGCGACGCTGCACGTGGCGAGCCATCAATCACGTTATTCCAGGTTTGAGATTTAGGCCCTACAATAAATTTGAAATGGTTCATTTTTTGGCCTCTGGGTCGTAATTAAGAAATTATTGGCGTGTACAGGCTCTGAAGTAGGCCTTTTACACTGTCCAAAGTTTGCGTATCGTGTCCTTTAAAAGATTGAACTCGGTATATGAATTAGTAAGTTAGATGGACTTGAACGGCTCAGTTTCTAACCGAATTGTCAAAGTCGGGCTGGCCACGGTCCTTTTTCCAGTTGTGGCTCATTGGCTTGCTTCTCTTAAGGGCTGTGATTTCCCTGGGACGTAGGCTGGAGGAGCCGGTGCGTGCGGACGCACCTCCCCGCACCAGCTGGAGTTCGGCTCAAAATGAGACAAAAGAATTCTTCAAAAAACATAAGGCAAAAAAAGGAGCTCAAGAAGACTACGGTGCTACTCCCTGACCAGGGAGGTGTTATTGCAGATTTATCTGCCAGCCTTCGTAGGCGAACGAAGGTCTTACAAAGGTATTAACACTTGTTATTTTGAAAATAAATATAGAAAGAAAAATATTCCCCTTAAAAAGGAAGTAATTTCTAATTGGCTCGGTATTCTAGGCCTACGTAAATGCTTGAACATGAACGCACAATAACTGGTTTGAAGTTAACGGACTTGTTCCGTCTTTTTCTGTGCAAAGTATCTTCAAGTGACGCACTTTTATAAGTGCGTTCGTTTTCCGAGCAGAGAGAAGTTTGCATCAACTAAAATCCTGATAATACACTGAGAAATGTCTTCTTCGAGTATGTAATGCGTTGTAAAAGCGTACGCACACTGACCTCTTTGAACGATGGATTTTTTTTTTTTTTTTTTTTTTTGCTAACGCGGCTTTAGTTTTTACACGAATCGCCGGTTAGACTGGTCAACGCTAGGTCTCATTTACACTTCCACCCCGATATTTACGTCTCCATGAGGAATCAATTTCAGCAACAGTGTAAGTAAACGTGTGGAATATATGCTTATAATATCTTTGGGGTTTACCCCGTCTTCGAACCTCCAGTTCGTAGGTCTATCACATGGCGTTAGTCTACTCTGACTGATTTGGCGCAAAATTCATCGCCCCACTATTCAAAAGAAGTGTTCGTATGTCTTTCGCCTCCAACACGCTTACGTTTCAGTGCGATTTGCGTGTGCCTTTAAAGAGGGATCGTAGAGGCAAGGCCTCTCCTCCCACTTGGTGACTAAATCATCTTCTCGTGCCTCCGTCCAAAAATCCGCCATCACCGCCATGGTTAGTACTAAAGTAGTAAGCCTGCAGCTGTAGCATATGCTGTAACATGGTTTGATACGTACTCACCTGCTCTCGGTGTTGCGCAATAAAAACATGCCGTAACTGGAACTGTGTACTATGGGTGAATGCTGCGCTCTGATTGGACAAACCGCATGAGGCCTGTTTGTCGCGTCGAAGACGAGTTCACACCAACACAACGAGTACCGCCTAGACCCGACTACGATTGAACATGTTTAATCTTGCCGACGGCATACGACCCGACGGAATCGTAGTCGTGGGAGTGTTCACACCGCCCATACCCCAGCCGACGCGTTGGGTGGTCGCCGTCGAGTCTTGGGTCGTCGTGGCGGTGTGAACCGGGCTTTAGTTTACGTACTAAGGTCTCAAGACGAAACTAGAACTTTGCCCGAAAAGTTTTTTAGAAGATTTGAAGATTAGGAGCTTATTATATTGCAAATGTTTTGGGATTTAATATAAGGAAATTTGTTTTTTGCAAGGTTAAAATGAAAAATTTGGGTTCTTTATCAAGTGATATGCCTTTCAAGAGCAAAATTAGGTAGAATGTCGGGGTGATTTAAAAAGTTGGTTTAAAGTGCTGTACTGAGTATCCATCAATATAGGAAAATTTTGTCACTTTGAACAATCTGAAACTGATATTGGGGAATATTGTAATTTTATGACAGACCTTTTTATAAGAAAAATCAAGAAGGGGGTTATCTGTAGTTTTGTTGGGGTTACTGAATATCATCAGGCAGATTAAGGCCCTTGGACCATATTCGAAAATTTTCCCGCGGGAAAGTTTGGCTTCCCATATATTTGAAGTTTTATATCTAATATATTGAAATATATAGGAGTACGTGAGCGTTTCGGTTTGGGAGCGGGCAGAATTTGTCCAGAAAAATGTAATCCTGTCCGAAAGAGCACACAGATTTTTTTAAAAATTGAGAACCACCAGATAGCAGGAAAAGGCATTTCCAGGGCTGGTACGGTAATTATAAACAAAGTCGTCATTAATTTGAGCTTTCTTTCACAATTAAAATTTCACTTTATAATACTGTCCCAAAACGAAGAATAATATGCCAACATGCATTGTTTAGGTAAGTAATCTTTTTGGCCAAAATATCTAAGCGGAGCGCAACCACCAGTTGGCGCGGAACGTACAGAAAATTGTCCCTCGGACTGTCAAACAGCCGGAAATGGCATTTGCCAGACTTGTAACTAGAAATGAAGCATGATCGTTATTTTGAGCTTTCCTTTGAAATGAACGTTTAAATTCAACAGAAAAAAGGTCAAACTTACAATAAGTGGATCAGAATATTCCCAGATAAAAGGTACTGCTACAATTAGATGTAATGGTCTTGTCCCCTTTTTGAGGGGGGGGGGGGGGCTGTGCAACGGAATTGAAATCATACTAATGTGTTTGACTCTACTAGGAATCTTCGTTGTATTCAATTGCAAGATGCAAGTTGAAATTTTCTACGTGACTGCCCTAACCCCAGACTATAAATGATTTTACTTCCGACGTATTTGAAAATACGTCACGTTACAAGGTGGTTTTGAATGAATTTTCAGTCAGACTTATGGGGAGACATTCTCACGCTACTGTTTCTCATTATGCGTAGCTCAAAACATTCTGGCCGATTCTCATTACCGTTGCTAGAATTCGGCTGTCGGGGCAGGCCAGATGGCAGATCATTGGGTACTGAACAACCTCTCGTCTGTTTTTTGTCAAGAAAATTCGGAATTGTGAGTTTCCTTGAAGAATATGGTCCTCTAGTGAGCAAAACCAAGAAGACCGTCCGGATTCCTGAAGTTTATAAGACCCGCATCTTTTATCAGTTTAAGGTGGGCATTCAGATGAAGGTTCACCGACGAAATTGGGTTTTCTCAATAAGAGGGGGAAGGGCAGTCTTCTCCGACGGGGGCATGACCTTGAAGATTGAAGATAGGATGAGGGATAACAGAGCTTGTAAGAAGTGATTAAAACAGATTCAGATAGGCATTAAAATACCATTACAAAAGAATGAAATAGTTCAAAAAGAAAAAAAAAGTTCATGATTATCCTTCCAGTAACTTCAGTCCTTTACCTATACATTTTAGGCCTCCCTGAAGGAAATTGCTGTCAGTTCCACGACGGGGAGGGTATAAGACAAGGTACATGAAATGAGGTTTAACCGAGCAAAGAAGAAGTGATTGAAAATCGATTCTAATGTGTATTAAAATAGCATTTCAAGACAAAAAAGTTTACCCATCCAGTAATTTCAGTCCTTGTAGGCTTTATTTTCTTTTTCCTTTTTTTATTATTTTTTTTTAATTTTTTTAGGCCTCTCCGACGAAATGCCCCCCCCCCCCCGGCGCCACGCATGAAAACGTCCCTAGCGATCTTTAAAACAAGTAAAAGGAAAGAAAAAATAAGAGCAAAGAACACTTAACACGGACTGAAGCCAAAAGGAACTTAGCCCGGCTTCAGATTGAGGTAAGTACCACCTGGAATGGTCATTAATGCCGCTCATGATGTTTTTTAGTTTTCCAAACATGTCTATTAACAGAAAAATCCAGGTAAATGGGGTCTTCTGGTGGGTTGGAAAAATAAAGGGGCTTTCTCTCAAGAGCCAATGTGTTGAAAACTCCAAAAAATTAGGGGTGTGGAAAAGTTAAATGACTATTAGTTTACATCCACAAAGTCAAGAACAACAAATGGCCCATCAAATTATAGGCCAAACAATTTTCTTTCAAATGATGTGCAGATCATGTGCATCATGTGAGAAATGAGGTCAGAAGAGGTCAAAAAGTTCCGAAATTTGGCCCTTGACCTATTTTTTGAATATGTCTTTTCTTAGAATGTTATTGTGTACAGCTAATGAGTCTATTTGGCTTGTATAGACCTGAAATAGTTTAATAATATCTATTTAGGCTCTGTTAGATCCCTAGCGTTCCATGCTTTTGCTTATGAAGAGCCACTGGCAAATGAAAAACAACTAATGAAACATTTTTTGAAAAACTTACTTTTACAGCTCAGAAATACTTTTTCTGCTTTTTTATACTTCATTTTACTGATTTCAGGTAGAGTAATGGGCAGGGTAACGCACAAACCAACTTTTACTTCGTTATTCACAATGCAGTTTTTTTTTAAGGACACTGAAAGAGTGTAACCATACTAAGACATTCCCTGCTATAAAGAGCACACCAATATTGCTCAAATCATGGAAGTACTTCTTATGAGGGTTTCAGGATCACCCTTAACAATTTTCATTCCGTTGATTCCTCCCGTACAACACCTCAGGACAATTATCCCCCGGAAAAAATCCCAACGGAACATTTCCCACCCACACAGTTCCCACCCACGGAAATTAATTTACTTTCTGGTGGAAGTTGAGGGGTAACTGTCATGGGTGGGAATTGTCCAGGAAAACTTGTTTACGCCTTGAAGGTCTGACTGGACTAACATGTTCAAAACGTAGCCTCAGAGCTGGGAGGACGCTTTCTGACAAAATGTATGGTACGTGATGGTATCCTGCCCCTGTCCTCTGTTGTCTGTTCGAGTTACTTTTTCCGATTAACTAAACCATTGTTTCTTCACTATCACTTTCGTCCCTGCAATCACTCTCGTCCGTCACTCTCTTCCTCATATAACTCATCTTCCAGTTCATCGGTAAGCAAAATAGTTACTAAATCGTCCGGAAACGCTGACTCTATCCACTTCACTTGGCCCTCTCCTGTCCATTCATGACTTGTAACTGGCGGTACCTGGCATCTTCCAGTGCTGTAGTCGATACATACCCGAAACCGAGACCAGAAAGTGTCGAGACCGAGACCAAAGGCAGAGCTTCACGACCGAGACCAACAAAGTCCGAGACCGAGACCGAACAAACATTTTGCTTAGGAAAATACACTGCCCAAAGATATGAATACTTTTTCACCAACTTTATTACCTATGCTCTGCATGAAAACGATATATATCACGAACTTGCATCGTCATTGATTTTACATGTTTTATTTTATCATATGGAAATCACAGAATTAAAAATTTACACTAATCCAAATATCAGTGGCGGATCCAGAGAAGGGAGGTGCGGTTATGCACCCCCCCCCCCAACGGGATGGTAAAATTGTATAAATAGCCAGGTTAATCGTAGCCTAGGCCTAATAACTTTAAAAAATACAGTGATAGTTGTTACATAATTTGATTACCGTATTTTTTGTGTCATATTCTTCAATAAAATGAAGCATGTAAATTACAATATATCTATCTTCCGTTTCATTTGGTAACTTCCGTTTTGTTCCCGTTTTGTTTAGACATTGCGCAATGACGAATGCTAAATCTAGAGTTTTTGGCCAACGGCCGTTGGTAACGCTGTTGGTGACATCGCATATGTGTCTATGTCAATACGTGAGGCTACGACTACTCTCGGATAATGGGCCAATCGTTGATACGAAGGCTTGTACAGGGGATGTTGCAGAGTGTGTAGGCGATACGAGTTGAGATATGAATAAATAGATAAGTAGAATCTTTAGTTCTGATTCAAAATGATTGGCGGTATTATTCCGTTCGATTAACAGCCGGCAAAAAAAAAAATAAATAAAATAAAAAAATAAAACAAAATTTAACTGTGCAGAATGACTCAGGTGCTCGTCGTCTGAGGTCTGCCTTATCAGTGTGTGAGTGTGACCAAACCTTGCAAGCTCGGAGCTTTCATGTCTCGGGGGAGATCGGAACATCTGCAGTTCATTGGTTAAAAGTTGTGACGCACCATAATAAATAAATGTTAAGGAATGTGCTGATCTAAAAAATGACCAATGAGGAGACTGTAGTCAGGTAGTGGGTGAAATTGGCCACACCTTGAAAATATGGAATACAGCGTACAAGTGGAACTAGGGCGAGGTAGTTTTTCACGTTCACCGGTAACACGTGACGGGGAACAGGAAGGACTCTGGGAATCTATGACAAAGGGAAGATGACACTGCGTGCAGTTTACACATGCAATGACCTAAAACCGTGTAACGGTAATAGAGTACACCCGGTATTAAATTCACATTGACCGTATAGTCCGTTGAAGAAATGATTACCCACACTTCCAAGACCATGTTTTGAAAGCGTGGGAGTTTCATAGTGGCTCAAAATATTGTAACATTTAGCACCATGTTGCATCTCGGTCCCCTTTTTTTAGACACCCAGGCGGGGCAGGGGCTTTGAAAATGAAGAATTCGGAAATTTGTCAATTATGAGACCAGTCTACTGTGTGGTTTTGACAACTCATGAAATTACGAAATTACCAATCAATTTTTTCCAATAAAAACTCCATATTCGTCATCGTTTGGTTCAGGAAAGCAAAATTTTCCGCGCAATTCTCACGCCGCAAACTACAATTCCTTAGCAGAAGTGCTCGCTCATACCCACACTTTGGTAAATTTTCCGAACACTAGAAGTCACAAAATCGGAAATTTGCTACACTTGTGGCACCAGATCACCAAGTGACACCGTTAACTATATACAGTGCTATTTTCATAAATTTTCTTTCATAAAATTCAATACTTTCTCCAGTATTGGCTAAAAAAAATTTCTTCGGAGTGCCCCTTTACGTAGGCGTTGGATAACATTATGTAGCAACAACGATCTTTGGTCGCCGCCCAACCTCAGATTTGCCAATAGAAAATGCAAATTCTTCAGTAATCTCCCAACTGTTCAAATTTCCTTGCAGGGAACCCAGCATCCCAAACTTTTCTGCAATGCCGCTCCATATTTTCAAATATTTGGAAAGGGCGAAAA
Source organism: Holothuria scabra (assembly GCA_037179385.1). Classification (NCBI taxonomy): domain Eukaryota; kingdom Metazoa; phylum Echinodermata; class Holothuroidea; order Aspidochirotida; family Holothuriidae; genus Holothuria; species Holothuria scabra. The sequence continues at coordinate 32,713,142 of CM074185.1, read as the reverse complement.
TTTCAGCGCTTTCCGCTCGCTGCAAATTACGCCCCTATAGTGGTATAATCACACTTAAAAATATGGTAAAATTTGGATGCTAATTGCCTCCCACCCCCATTTCCCATTTCTATTTCCTGAATTCTAACAGGCATCAGAGACTAAACAACAGCCATACGCATGGTGACCCTTCGCTCAGATGGCCGGAAACTGCACTTCCCACGTGTTTTAAACTGGATGTACCCAGCCGCAAACGGTGCAATATTTGAATGGATTTCAGCTTACCTAAGGCAGTACCTTCAAGTTCCCTTTAACAGGAAAACCAAAAGTAGTTGGGTCCCCCTCTGAGAAACTTTCTTTGCGTTAGATGCAAAATGGTGCTACGTTTGGCAAAACTTTGAACTGATTGTAGGCCTAAGTTTTAGGACTTTCCCTTTTTGGGGAGCATGAAAAATATCAAAATATTTTTAGTTTTTGAAGAGATTTTACAAGAGACATACATACTACCAAAGAAACAACGTGCAAAATGGTGCAGTATTTGTTCATCGGTACAAACCAAATTTTCTTCCATTAAATTTCAAAATTTCTCCAATAAAATGAGCTCTAAATTTTCAAATCTTCGTTCAAAACAGGAAAAAAAAATGTCTGGCAACCTAGTCTCATGTCGAAGCTTTAGTACGTAGGCCTAGTACGATTAAATGGGTAACCCCAAAATATTTACAGCTGTCGCCTATATAACGTTTTTGATTTTTCCCATATGGAGGACAGATCCTTCAATAAACACCCCGACTTTTTAATGGTTCTCACAAAAGCAAAATTTCTTTAAAAAAATTTAAATTTTGTCTTCAAAATAAACTCCAGATTTTTAAGCATTTGTTGAAAAAAGGCCAAAAATTTCGCACGCTCCGCGCGCCTCAACATTTTTTAATTCACGTCCCACCGGGACTAACTCAAAGCCAGTTTGTCGGGGCCTTGAAATGCTGCCCCCCCCCCTCTCGGGGAGCTTGGTCAGTTGGACAGTTTTCCGCGGTTTCCGGGGTTTCGAAGTGGCCCTGATTATTGCTCACTTTTTAACTACAGACAATTGTTGGAGGGGCTTTAGTAAGAAGGTTAGGGGAATTGGTACTGTTTGGGATGAGAGAACCTGGCTTTTAATATTTCACCCAGGAATATGCTAAAACCTTGGAGCTTCCAGGAACTTCGCCCCCTGAACCAGTACCCAACCAAGGACCCTAGGGCAGGGGTGTGCACCACCCTCACAACTCGCGCTTAGAGATCGATTTCGTGCTTCGAGCGAAATTTTTTGTCCCCAGCAGTTTCTCATGCCTCTCATTAACACCCCCCACACCCCTCACTTTTGAAATCCTGGTGCCGCCACCACTGGACCGTCTGGGGCAATTTTGATGTAGAACTGGTATATTTGTTCATCCTGTTTTCCGATTATTTTTTCTTCATTAAAAAAAAATGTTCTGTCGTAGAAAAAGCGAAAAATTTAGCATAAAAAATGTATCTTTCTGTCAATGGGGTAGGGAGTGGTACATGGTCCAAAATTGTTCAGTCCCCCCCCCCCCCCCCTTTTTTTATTTTTGAAATGTCTGGATCACAGATATTAAAATAAATGTTATAGGCCTACATGGCACAAAAGGATCTCTCTTTTTTTGTAACAATACTATGTCAAAACCTGTTAGTGGCATAGCCACGGGAGGGGGTTTGAGGGTTAAACCCTATATGACCCAACCTTGGAAAAAATCACTACAAAAAAACACCTATACTAACTGCAGACTCAGTGGAACAAGGGCAAGCCCAGCATCTACAGTTCAATGAGCCGTAACAAATTGCCTGCTCAACGAAGTGATTATTATTTACTCCAGGTGTACAGGTAAACAGACGAAAGAAGCAAAATAAAATGTAAGAATCATGCTACGTACATGCTACGCAGTGATATTTCCTGTGCTTATCGACATCCTGCTCTATGGGCCCAACTCGACTTGCGATATCGCGCTAGCGCTAATATAGGCTACTTCATGTACTGTAGGCTAGGCTAGGCCTAATACCACGATTCTGTACTGTGCAGTCAGTGTAACGAGCAACGGCAGAGAGAGTGAAGCAACTTTTGTAAAGGTAGGAAATTACTCCACATGAAAAATCTTGCTTTACATACCTTTGCAATTTTTGTACCGTGTCAGGGACGCCTCATACATTTCTCGTTCAAAAAGTTTAAACAAAAGGAGGGAAGCATTGGCTAGCATCCATTCATCGCAGAGAGATGACTGCTTTGGCCTCTAGCCTAACCTGCAAACAGAAACAAGAAGTAGCACTAACACTAACATCTAGCCTAGGCCTAGCCTACTTCTGTACTTGGGCTAAGGCCTAACATATCGTCAGGCTAGGTCTTTGCTTACAGCGAGTGTAAGCTAGTAGAATACAATTTTTACAGTCTCGTACCACAATATCATAGCATAACGTAAGGCTTAGGGTTAAACCTACTGGTGCTAGCCTATTGCCTGTTGGATAAAGGCAGTGGCATTTGTAGCGATAAGCTGAGCAACCGGGAGGTTTGGAGTTTGATTCCTGGCTGGGTCAAAGGGTACAACTATAGAATACCCCGCCTCATCAAGTAATACCACTAAACATCCGGATGCTGAGTCGCAGTCATCAACTACATGACGTCATACCTATATGTAACTCCCGTGCGGCGACTTCGACTCAGCATCCAGCTCCAGATGGATGCTAAGTGAAGCTTTAAATATCAGTCTATAAATAACTCCCTCTCACTTCAACTTCGACTCAGCATCCAGCTCCAGATGGATGCTAAGTGAATGTGGAAAGAATAATATAACGAGCTATAAATAACTCCTGTTGGGCTTATGAACATTTCCGATGATTGGAAGTACAGTATGTTAGTGTGCAAGTGTCGTTCTCAAGAAAATAGACTGTGTGAGAGAACGCCCCCACTCCCCCTCACTGTGACTTCGACTCAGCATCCAGCTCCAGATGGATGCTAAGTGAAGCTTTATGTAACAGTCTATAAATAACTCCCTCTCACTTCGACTTCGACTTCGACTCAGCATCCAGCTCCAGATGGATGCTAAGTGGATGTGAAAGGCTTTATGTTAAAGACTAAAAATAACTCCCCCTCACTGTGACTTCGACTCAGCATCCAGCTCCAGATGGATGCTAAGTGAAGCTTTATGTAACAGTCTATAAATAACTCCCTCTCACTTCGACTTCGACTCAGCATCCAGCTCCAGATGGATGCTAAGTGGATGTGAAAGGCTTTATGTAAAAGACTAAAAATAACTCCCCCTCACTTCGACTTCGACTCAGCATCCAGCTCCAGATGGATGCTAAGTGAAGCTTTATGTAACAGTCTATAAATAACTCCCTCTCACTTCGACTTCGACTCAGCATCCAGCTCCAGATGGATGCTCAGTGAAGCTTTATGTAACAGTCTATAAATAACTCCCTCTCACTTCGACTTCGACTCAGCATCCAGCTCCAGATGGATGCTAAGTGAAGCTTTTTGTAACAGTCTATAAATAACTCCCTCTCACTCCGACTTCGACTCAGCATCCAGCTCCAGATGGATGCTAAGTGAAGCTTTATGTAACAGTCTATAAATAACTCCCTCTCACTTCGACTTCGACTCAGCATCCAGCTCCAGATGGATGCTAAGATGCTAAAACTGTATTGAGGAGCGCCCTCAGTTATTTCCGCATACTTTTCAACTGGCCATGGGCTAGGCATACGTGATAAAGTACATCTGAGATGATAAAGTCAACAAATGCGTTTAAGTCGGAACTAATAACTAGGCCATAGTGCATAGTCAACTCACTTCGACTCCGCATCCATGATTTTCAAGGTACGACCTCTTTTGTGGCGGGGTATTCTATAGTTAATCCGGTCAAAGTAAGGTGGGTTTTTCATCCAAGAGCAATCTACGGTTTTCCCATCTGAACTGGCCTTTCAAAATATCATTGATTGCCACCCTATGTGAAGTTGTAATTTATAAGCCAATGCCTTTCCCACATCAGCGTCGTTAAACAACTGCCCTTCAAGGCCTGATTATTGTTATTATAAGGGCAAAGGAGGGCTAAATCTGCCCCTATGATACAGTTACAGTCTGGTGGGTGTGGCTAGGTGGGAGATTGTAGGCAGACTCATCTTTATCAGTGTACATATGGTATTCTCCCCAAAGCTTGCTTTAGCAAAACTGTCAATCAAGCATCAGTTAGATGATCCTATTCAATTAGCCCACAGTTCACTTGGCAATGAGCCTAAGTAGCTTTGCTGCACCAGCTTGCCAAAGAACAACCCTTTGTCTTGGTGAGAACAACATCTGGTAAGAGATTAGCTGTTGTGGCCAGGAGGATGGGATCAAAACACCATTATCTAGTACTGCAGTGTTTGACTCAGTCATACTGTCACAGAGCCCAGTATTTTCCCTGGTTTAAGAACTGAATGTCGCGCATCTGATGCGTCCACAGTTGGATCGCCGGCCTGGGGGAGGGGTACAAGGGGAGGGGGTGTCCCCCTTCCCTTTTGGAAATTTTGTGACTTATGCAAGTCACTAGACGCAAAATGCTGACACTTTTAGGGCAAATTAGTCAGCACAATTTCTGCAAGTTGACCCAAAACTATTAGCACTGAAACTCACATTCGTACAAATTTTGATCAACTGATAGCAGTCACGTTGGCTTTATATCACTTAATTTCTGCTTCAAAGATTTTGGTTCATCGGAATGGCTTTTATTTAGCGCTGGCACCTGATGTTCATTTACCCCTGGTTGGCCCGTTACTTCGCGCCCGTTGCTCACCAAAATAATTGGGCCGGCTTACAATATTACAAGTTCAGGATAGAAAATATTGGGAAAATTTCCGTTTGTTTCACGAACGGGATATCATTTTTGTAAGCGTAATATTTTCACTTCAAAAGTGGGGATACAAATCAACCGTTAATACAGTAGATTTGTTTGCAGTCGATGTCACATGTCCTTTAATAATTTAGTTCTTAGGCCAACATCATGCCCATTCTATTTTTCATCCCCCAATCATGTCGCAACAATTGCATTCTTTTACTGGGTTAGGGTTGTAGTTGCCTTAATGTTCTGTAGCTACTCCCCTGCATTAACGAAGCCCACGAAGAGCAATCATTCATGATAATCTTAGCAGTTCTGGGAAGCAAAACAATTGCACCCGATTAGCGTATATCATGGTTCCTTACGCATATAAATATCCCCCGTATTTTAAGCAGTTCTTGTCCAAAACTTACGTCTTGTTTGAAAAGAATCTGCAATCTGAATCTGCACTAAGTCACATCCCCGAAAAATCCACGTGCTGTTTCGTGGTGAATTTGGCACGGGGCTCGCCCTGCTTTGCTAGCCAGCTATATAAGCATGGGAAGTGCAATCGTCGTAGCACAAACTCAACAGGAAAACTTGTCTTGAGACCGAGTATTTTCACACACTAAATCACATAGGCGAAGGCGTGAGTTGTGATTGGCTGGCTAGAATCAACGCAATTGAACCAATCACGATGCAGGCACCAATTTAAATTTTGAAATGGATCGTATGCATATGATGTCACCAAGCAAAACATGACGCCTTGATTGGCGGAAAAAACGGATTCGCATGAGAGTCTACTGTATGCATGGGCCAAGAATTTTGCTGCTTGAGACCACCTGCATCACTGTTTTTGTTTGCAATGACGTCGCATGACAACATTGCATAAGTCCTACTGTAAATAACATTACGGAAGGAATGCTAGAAATGACCTAATTTATGCAAGATAATAACCACCAAACTTGCACAAGATTCTAGGAGCTACGTGTACAAAACGTGCACAGACATGTATACAGATGCTAAGCTTGGGCAGTTTGAAGGAAAAAAGTGAAACAATGCAGCTCGATAGTGTGTACAATGTGTTTTGTGCAGAACAGTTTGTACAGCAACGTACGCAGCGCTTTCTGCGAGAAAGCAAGGAAAATACATTGAAATGCAATTCTAAATCTAATTGCATGTCATACTACAGGGTTATAGCGGAAAATATCAAGCGATCACTTCCATAGCAGGGATAAAATTTTACGTTTGTGATTATCAATGCATCCCATTTTGGCGGGAAGTTAAAGGATGAATTTTACGAAAGTAAGAGCAAGTTTCAAGTATATTTTAGGCCCTTCTTCAGTTTGCAAATAATCGGTGGTAAAGATCGAGTGTTTGCCAGAATTTATAAGAGCAATGGAGCACGTGGCTGCAAGCAATTACAGATTGTGTGCGTACCGATCTTTTATGAAAACATGTTGGGAAAACAAGGGTTCTATGACATCATACACATAAGGTTCATTGCACTTATTTTAAGTTACCTCCACGTAAGAAACATCGTGATTGGTTCATTATTGCTTTAAATCAGCCAATCATACTCGCAACATCGTCAATGCAGTTTTACTGTGTAGGAATAACGTGTAGAAACCAACCGTCTTCGCATAGAATTCTAATACTCCTATTGCATTTGTGCTACTATCAAATTTCCCAAACTTTTGTTGTACATAGTCGGGCAAAACAGTTCAGAGATGGAGTATTTACTGGGGGGTTAAGACTGCAGTGTACATTCGCACAACTTCATTTTCCAATTTTCTGAATTGTGGCATAAGTTTTAAGAACGAAGTAATAGGAAATATGTTAGATTAAAGAAGTAAAGATACAATGACATGATTCGTCCGTTTGATTGATAATTTTCCAAATCTGAGACATTAGCCCCGCCTCTTACCTGCAAAAACGGGCGTTTGTGTTTTGATCGTGCATGTCGTGTTGTGCCACGTAGCTACTGCGCTCCGGAGTGAGCACAACAGTTTCCTGATATGAGCCTACGAGGGCAAGTGCAGGCTAGTTAATAATACTGTGTTGTGTTGTATACTTGTTCAGTATAGTAGGCCCTATGGGATATAAAGAGCTCCGACTGGCACGCAGTGGTATTTACATTGAAGTTAAAAAAATTAGTTGCAGTTTTACAAATAAGTCGTGTTGGTGTGTCGTTAAGTCCCATCTAACTAACTAACTAACAGATAAGTCAATGATGTTGTTGTTCATTGTATTAACAACAAAAGCAAGAAGAAAAATTATAGAGGCCAGCTGGCAGCAATTTTGAACATCGCAGCCGTTTTTTGAACATCGCGGCCTCCATGATTTTGAAGCTTGAACGTCGCGGGGCGCGACGTTCAAAAGGCCCAGGGAAAACCCTGAGAGCCCATTACTGAAATGCTGCACCTCCTAAAAACTCAAAATCCTGTCAAGTGGCTGTCTCGACAGGATTTTAGACATTGTTTATTAGAGCAGGAGTCATCATCTCACACCTTGCTTCCTCACCATCTCCATCTCCTTTCCATCTTGTATTAGGGTTTCACGGTACCACTGATAATTGGTACCGTCTGTACCGCCACAAATGGTACCGGTAATACTGTAGTACGGGTACCAGAAGAGTAAAAAAATAGGATTTTTATCACATGCAAAATATCCGTAAAAATACCATGCATTGACAATAAGTGAAGTCTTCTGATAATCCCTGCCGCCTGTTTCAGTATTTTTTATAACATTTAGTCACCCCACACTCAACAGATCGTTAAACAAAAACAGAACTAACCTCTCTGAAAATTTAGCGTCTGATAAATACGGGACAGACAGTAAATCAGCGCCGCACGTCTGCACCGGAGCTAGACCCCACAAGATGACAAGAGCACTCAGAATTGTAATGAAGATTGCAAAAATAATTTCTACAAATAATGACAATCCCCCTCCTAAAGTACAACCAAAAGTTATTAAGTAGAACTTACAAAAATATTTCCATAAAATACTGATTCATCAAGCTTTCTTCCCACCAAGTTATCACTATCAAAACTAAATCAAAGTGCTTCATTTACAAATTCACAAATGCATCGCGCAGCAATCTGTTGTACAATAACACTGCTGTTCTTCAGTAGCTATCAATACAACAACGCGAGTTGATCAGGTTAACTGAAAACCCGGGCCAATGTATTAAGCGATATTTACTGTGTGTTCAGTCCCATTGCTTCACTGTGTAAATTTCTGAAAGAACGTTCGTTGCATTCGTAAGAAAGTTTTCCTTCCACAGACAGTGAGCGTTATGGAGCAGTCCCATTTCATCACTTGTGTTAGACTGAGAAATCGTCGATGCAACTTTCATGTCAGAGCTTGCAATGCTATGATTCTTTGTCTGCTTCCAATGAATTTCTCACTCGTATAATGTTGTGTACTATCGTAATCAAAGTGAATTCAATCAATCAATGCATGGTATCTATTCTTAATACACCATGTGAAAGCATTTGCTGATGAGCAGCCATCATTCGGAGGTTGCGCAGAATTTCGAAAGAAAGCAAGGGCCCTGTTAGTGTGGAAGGTACTAGTTCTGCGAAAGTAAAGTTGAATGGCACTTCCCGAAATTCTTCGGGGGAATTGTGACTGAAATAGTGCAAAACGATTGACAAGTGAATGTTCCCTGTTTGTATTGCAATGCTTAGAGACACGGTGCATTTATCAAATGGGTTTTTGTTTCATTCAAGTATCATTCTAATTCAAATGCTTTATTTTTGAGAAAAGATTTTCACCTCAAAGTTGACTAATTGTGTCCGTCTAAATGCACAATGTGAAGGCAAGGCCGGCTAGCGCTGGCAGGGATCGTTCTGAGATTGCGCAGAATGTCGAAAGAAAGCAAGTTCCTTTTTAGTGTGGAGGGTACTAGTTCTGCGAAAGTAACTTTAAACAGCAATTTCCGAAATTCTTAGGAGGGATTTGTGACTGAAATGGTGCAAAATGATTATCAAGTTACTATTCCCTGTTAGTACTGTAATGTTTAGAGACATGGGGCAAATATCAAATGGATTTTTGTTACATTTTTTTATCATTCTAATTTAAATGCTATAATTTTGAGAAAAGATTTTCACCTTACAGTTGAGTGCCAGTCTCCACGATACTTTGGTACCTTTAGGTCAGTGGTACCGTACCATACCGGTACCGGTACGTACTGGTACTTCCGGAAATACCAGTATACTGTGAAACCTTATCCATTTATCCTGATGAAGGCTGAACAGTGGTGCATAATCTCAAACAATACATTCAATAAACAGTTAGCAGCAAGTAGTTCCAGTATCTTGTTGGTAAGGAAGTTGCAGCCAGTGGAGACTAATTGGGAGGTTGTTTGCTCAATAGATTAAGCAGAAATAACAACTCTGGAGATAGGTGGAGAACGCCACAGATAGTGCTGCACTTGGCTAATGGACTTTTTTTCGACATGGTATTGTTTACATCACCGCCAACCGTCACTCCGTGGTGTTTACTAGAGAATTCTGTATCGGGCATAACACAGCATGGGTAGACAACTGGCAGTGTCAGTATGTCAAACAATTGGGATGTTCCCATGCACTAAGTAAGTGTTGTACATCGGCTGGAGTAATCATAGGGCATTAGGCTTATACTCAGTTTTCTATCAAATGTGCACCTAGCGTAGGTCTAGGCCTAATCATAGGAGCATTACCTTTCCAAGATTTGTTTTGATTGGTGGAGTCCTAACAGTAGTGCCCAAAATGTTAATGAGGCAGACAAGGCAGGCAGACTTTCTCCCTGCCCTGTTAATTATCATTTCAGTGTATAGTTTTTAGTGAATATGCTTTTCACATGTTTTTGTGTTTTTGCTTCACAGGTGCTGCCAAATTTTTAAGGATGAGGTTCTGTCAACATGTCTGACCTACTGCAGAGAGAATCTGCGCCATCTAAAGAGGACTCAGCTTCCACTGATGATACAGATTCTGCTTCTTCATCCCATCCCATACTCCAGCTGACATGTGGTATATGCAAGGGTCGTTACACAGATCCTCGCCTCTTGCCCTGCTTGCACTCATTCTGTAACATCTGCATCAAGACTTTAGATTCTTTTGTCATCCAGGGGAGCAGTATAGGAGAGAAAGGCCGTCCAAAGTCCGTGGTTTTATGTCCAACCTGCAACTCAGAAAGTGCTCTTCCCACATCTGGAAGTGGAGACTTTCCTGTTGATTTTCTGCTCCAAAAGGCATTGTTGTATGATGCCCTCGACCCCCATTCAGGTAACTTGACCTGTGACCTTTGCACTGATGATGCCAAAGCCCTGTCAAGGTGTGTTGAGTGCATGGTGAACATCTGCGGCTTTTGTTGTCAAGCCCACAAACGTCAGAAGAAGACTGCCAGCCACAGTGTTCTGAGCTTTTTGGAAGCCAGGCGTCACAGTGCAAAGCAACTGCAGTGTCCAGTGTATTGTCCAAAGCATCAGCAAGAGGAGCTCAAGTTTTATTGTGAGACATGTGACCACTCTGTGTGCCGAGACTGCTGTCTGGTAGAACACCGTGACCATTTAGTGGAGTATGTAGAAGATGTGGGAATGCACCATAAGAAGGTGTTGAGCAGTTTACTGTCTCGATTGGAACCTCACATTGAAGCTGTGAAAAGAGGCATAGAATCCTCTGACAGACTTGAGGTTGCCATTGCCGAAAGGTCAGCATCCATTAAGGTGGACATAGAGGATCACTTTGAGGCTTACATTCAGGCTCTTCACAAGCACAAACGTTCTTTGCTTCAGACTGTGACTCAGATAAGCTCCAGCCGGACCAAAGCTGTCCAATCACAGAAGTTGCAGTTCCAACAGATATTAGGAGACCTTCAACATACCTATGACATATCGTCAACTGCTCTGCAGGATGGCACCAACACGGAAATCCTGTCCATAAAGCCAACACTGTCACAGCGTCTTTGTGATTTGCTTCGTGTGTCCTACCAGAGTGCACCGTCTTTGCAGGAAGCATCCTTACAGTTTAAAGCCAAAGCGGTTTCTGAAAACTCCAATCCTTTCCACATAAGGGGTGTCATCAGCACTAGTACAGCAAGTCCTTCACTGACATTTGCTGAAGGAGAAGGTATGATTTAAAGGAGCTTGTTGAGTTGATATCAATATCTGAACAAGGGTTCTAAAGGGTAACAAAAAAGAAAAAGAAAAAAGAGATCTGTGTTTTTTTGTTTTTTTTTTTGCCTTGTAACAATTTTGTTCATAATTTGAAAATGTGAGCGGTCACAAATATTTGAAAACAAAATTGAATCATTGATAACTCACTAGGAATGACAAAATTTATTGGATGTCAGATGTGGGTTTCTGTAAGTTTGACCATTTGAGGTAAGTATTTGATGGAAACTACAGGTATTGAAAAATTTGGTGAATTTCATTCAGCAACCCAGTTTACTTCTTTAAAGTAGAGAATTAAAGTTATATCATTGTCAAGTTTTAATGATAAGAGTATGTTTAATACCTTTAAACTCAGTGTAGCATTTGTTAAATTCAGTTTCTTGCAATTTTTGGCTACAGTATCTGTAACATTATTTTATTTTCAGAGCACTCATGAAAGGTTATCCACATACAAAAAAATCCAAACATACCACCAAGCAAGACAACATTGTCTTACAGCTCACACTTAAATTGCAGCCTTTCATGTGCACAAATGAAGGGTTTGCTAAGTTTTAGGTTTGTAGATTTCATCTGCTTACTCCGCCACCTTAACTCCCTTGGGTTTTTTTTTTTTAAGTTTCTTTCCAGCTTATCAAACATTTTGTGCAGTTGTGGGGGCTAAGGTATATTTTGGGATGAAACTCCCTGCCCCAAAATTATTTTGCCTGCATGTGATTTGTTCAGTGTGTTTGGAGGTTTAAGTGACATTCACATGTATGTAATTTTAAAACAGGGCTGTCACGTGCCAGAATTGGGGAAGAAACAACTGTCACAGTGACAGCTGTGGATGACAACGGCGAACGACTGAAGGAAGGAGGTGATGATATCCAGTCAGATATTAGATCAGCAGAGGAACCATCCAGGTACTGTTGAATGGTTTTAGTGATGGCAACCCCCACCCCCCTCTGACTGCCATACCAAACTTGTAGTGTAGTATGTGTAGTTGTCTAAAAGCAGTCAATGATTGATGTGAAGACTTGTTTTTTGTGAGGTAGTAGGTGTGGCTATTCATTTATGATGTAACATGAAAGCACCCTGTACTAATCTTCATCTTGCTGGAGATTTTATTTTGAAACATTTATTCATCATCCCAGACAGTTTTGATTCTCCCAACGTGCTTAATACTTCTAGCTCCTCCCACAAACATCTAAAACTCATTTTCATTCAGACACAAACCCAGTTTATTGTTTCAGGGCATATGCTAGTTAGTATACAAGGCCTGTTTTGTAATCAGAACACTCTCAGTACATGCTGTGTAGTATGAGCTGCTCTGAATTTTTCAGTCAAAGATCTTGACCAATTAAGAATTTTTGTAGACTGCAGGTAAAATTGTAGTTTGGGTGATAAATGTCTGCCCTTAAAGGCAATTTTTGCTCCATGAGAGGAAGATTTTTTAAAATGCAATCTTACCTTTCAGCTTTTTATGCACATTGCCTTCATTGAAAATGGAGATGCTCCTTTTGGTAGAAATGAAGTTTTAACTTAAAAGGAATAAAATACCATATCATACAACCAAAATAGAACCTTGGTAATGAGTGACATTTTTTAGGTTGGGAGGCATCATTTTCCTATTCAGGGTCATATTTATTTATGTTTAAAAAGTAATTCAGGAGCTAAACAAATTTCTGTAATTCTTGTCAGCTTTGCAGATGCATGCTTCAATACCCACAGTGTATATGTGTGATGTGTTTGAATTTTGTAATTGCATGAATGCTATCAATGACATCCATACTTAGTATGGAATATACATTCTAGTGAATCAATGTAGTTTGAATGGTTGTTATATGAGATTTTGTGGCTCAATTTCTAAACAATTGGCTCAAGCCGGGACTGGCTACAGCTTTTCTCCAGTTGTGGCTCATTGGACTTTCTTTCTAATTCCATTGTTTGAATGGTAGATTTATAATGCAACTTAAAGGAATAGGCCTATCAATCTTCAATGATCACACAAGTTGAATCACAAAGGTCTGAGGGGTCCTCTGTAGCCCGAGGGTTTCTCTTCATGTTGTAGGTAAATTGACCACTGCTGCATGTATAGACTAATCCGATTAGGGCTTGTTTTTAGTGACTGTAGGCCGCCATTAGTGGGGTTCATCAGCCTAAAACCATCTTTATGTATTGTTTACATGAATTTCAAACCCTCATATTTAGTGAAATTGGAGAATTCAACAAACAAATTAGTGTACAACCATCCATGGTAGAGGTAAGTAAGGAAATCGAAAGATTTAAAGGTGATGGACCCCAGTTATGGCCGACTGAAATCAGACAATCACTTGCTGTCCTAATTGGTGTATAGTGCAACAATTTATGAGCGCTCTGAAAAGTGTCATCCAAATTTTCCAGTACTGTGTACGTAATATAATTTATAGCTTAGTATAGCAGAATGGACCCTTCCATAGTGAAAGGTTCATCAGAACTTCATCAGAATGATATGCATTGTAAATGTATTCTTCAATTTTGGAACACTGACTGTTACACAGTGTTTGTTTGAAACTTTGCCATTCCTGAATGGAAACTAGTTAGGTGGTAAAATGTTGTATAGAGAGAGTGCTAAGTAACAAATCATCAAAAATCTGGGATGTTTTGAAATTTGCTTATTGCATTTGATAGGCATTGGAAGTCACAGGAACTTTCTTTGTTCTGAATTACAGAAAGTTTGAATGTTTTGTTCAAGACCGTGGTGATGGCACTTACAAACTCTCTTACTGCCTCAAAGAAATGGGTCCATACATTCTGCATATCAAAATAGCAGGCCAGCATATAAAGGTTTGTAAAACATTATTTTAAACAATGCAGTGTTAACTTATTCCATTTACAGCATGCCAGTCCACAGAACCTAGCATCTTCAAAAAGACAGTGAAAATGAAGATATTGACCTTTTCATGCCAATTGTTTTCTTTATACTGCCCCAAAATATTGTTTATGTTTTGTTCATTTCAAGTCAATTGTTCATCAATTATGCTGTTTTAATGTTAACTGCAGTGTTAGATTTGATATAAATTATGGCAGGCCAACGTGTATTGTTGCAAAATTCCTGAATGACAAGGATTTGGAATATTTTCTCTTCCATAGGTTTGACATGTGGAGAATGGGAGGGATTGTTCATCGATTGACTCATTCAAATCTAAACCTAAAATATACCTGTTGACTAGAACTTTCAATTAACTGAACTTTCATTTGTTAGTTTGTGGTTTTGTTTTTTTCATGTGTTTATTTTGGTTGTGAAGCGCCAGTGAATGCTTTATTAAGTACAGTAGTACTGAGTGCTATATTAAATTCAGTTAACTTAAATAGTATATTTTCTTTCAAAACTAGGTGGTTGTAGACAGCTTTTGAATAATCATGGCCACTTGTTTTGTCTGTGAATGGAAATTAGTCCAAGTTAAATTATCATTGTGCATAATAAATGAAATGCTGATAGATTTTCAGGTACCTGCTTTTTGCAATTTTCCATCTGTCGTTAACAGGGTAGTCCATTTGGACTGAATGTTCGCACTCCATGGAAGAATCATACAGGAATTTGGCATTGCTGTGCATTCTGTTCCAGTGAGGGCAGCAAAGGGGCTACATGTGCATGTGGAGGAATGATGCCTGGTGAGTAGCACTAGATGATGAGTGCACCCTTACATTGAAATTGTGTACTTCAGAGAAATGTTTACACCGCAAACATGGAAGGCAGCTAGGAATGCTTAAGTTTCACTAATTAATAGATGTTCCATATCAACCATGGAATACACTGTATTGCTTAGACAACAGAGTAATTCTCTGTTGAGTAAAACTGACAGCATTGTCAAGTGGTTAGAGCATCTGACCCTGCAGCTAGGAGGTCTGGAGATCAACTCATGGCCAGGTCAAACTGAAAACATAAAAATGGAGCCTACTGTCATTGTGCTTGGTGCTGAGCATAATCAATGGAGAAGGGGAAACAAGCCATTGAGCCACAACTGGGAAAAAGGCCGTGACTGGCCAGACTTAAACCAATTGGTTAGAATTTGAACCATGAAACCACACCTAACTATCTGTTGAGAAATACCAGACATGTTAATCATATTAGCAGGGTATCTTTTAAAGTAATAGCTCCCCTTTTAACATGGAAACATTCCGACACCACAAAGACTGATTACGAATTATCTTCTTCCGCCAGCCAGCTTACTGTCAAGGCTTAATTTGAAAGCTCAGCATTTGATTGTACTATTGCATTTGATAATAATGTGAAGAATTTTTCATACCTGTTAAACATTGTATCTTGGTGCAGTCATTCATTGAACCATAAAGTGTTCTTCATTGTTCTAGCTGCACCTTTGTTCTCCACTATGTTATTAAGCCATATTGCACTAATTTTCTACAAGGCATACAGTAAGCGCTTTTACGAATTCCTTGGTCAGTAACGTGTTAATTGTCCAGTAAACCTGCAGACCAGTTTATATAATAAGCCATTGTGTTTGTTTATTTATTGTCTTTATGTGCTAGCTTTGTTGCAAATGCGCAGGTATGGATGGATATAAGCTGTGTTTGTAAATACAAGGTTTTCAATCTTTGCCACTTATGAAGATAAGTGATGTGAATAAGGCCTTGCAGTGTGACACTAAGACCATCTATAAGTAGACTTGGAACACTATGCTTGGAGACCTGGGGACCTAAGGCTACTCTAGACTAGCCCCATCCCCCTTTCATTTTGCAATTTCCTAATGTTTTCCATATGTTTCAAAGTACATTTAACTGTTTCTAGGCACAAACTGTGATTTTTTTTGTCAGTGGATAATTTCATCCTATACACCTTGACTGTTTACTTTTTTCTCATCAGGTGGGTTCAAAGGGTGTGGCCACAACCATGTGGGCCATCCAGGGTCCTGGCATTGGTCCTGCTGTGCTTCCATGGTTCAAGACTCAGTGTGCAGCAGTGTTGAACCAGTTATTCGCTCCCCTGGCCAAGAAGTGCCTGCCAAAGGTAGACTGCAGCGAAGAGCAACATTTACCCATTCTGATCGATTGAGAATGCTTCAGCAGCAGAGTCAGACTCCAGTTGGTGGTCCACAGGGTACGATGAGAGGGAGAGGTGAGACGATGTCAAGAATGAGGGACCCTAGTCCAATGAGGTTGAGAGAACCAAGTCCCATGAGACTAAGAGATCCAAGTCCTATGAGGCTCCGAGACCCAAGCCCAATGAGACTGAGAGACCAAAGTCCAATGAGAGTCAGAGAGGCAAGCATGGGCCAGAGGGGCCAGTATGCCCAAAGTGTTGGAAGTGCTAGTCCTAGTCTAACAGTAGATGCAAGGGCCTGGAAAAATGTTTCCTTTTGAAATATGAAGGCTTATCCAGGTGGTGATTTAAATTTTGTAAGGTCATTTTCCTGTTTGTGTGGTGGTTCATTGTATTCATTGTATTTTGCTTTCGTAAATATTATTCAGTGGAAAATTTAATTTATTTTACAGGTGGCCAGTACTAAGGTCTTTGTGCTAGCTTAATTCTATGAAAAAACAATGGCCCATTTAACAATGCCTTATGTAAATGTCAGGTAGCTTAGCAAATGTTAACAATTGAAAATGTGAAGAGCAAAATTAGAAATTGAAGAAGTTTAATAAGTTTTACTATAGTACATCCAGAGATGTAAGAGAGCAACATCTTTTTGGTTTGAGAGTCAGGTGGTCATTTGGCTCATTAGGGGACCCTACAAACTAATCTAAACAGCCAAGTAATCCTCACATGGATAGTGGTCATTACTGCGGCCATCAGCCTTGATCTTCCAAACTCTTTGTTCACCTGTACTATGAATGGCTGCAAACAATAAAAACCCCCAACAAAAGCAGACATAGAGCAGGTTTTGAATTGAATACAACTATCCATAGTATAGGTAGATGAAGGACATGGGAATAATTATTCTGGTGGTCTGCAGTTAGGTCAATAAATTTGACTTCTTAGTTGCTTCCAGTCATCTAGACCATAGTTAACACAGACCAGGTGGAATGTCATTTAGTGGCATAACTCATTGGAAACCAATTCAGTACCATTTTAGAAGAAAATGAACTGACCATGGTAGTGCTGTACTTTTCTCTGTTTGTCTTATTAAAAATTATTTTGATTCCTCAAATATTGCTCATTTATTGTAGAGACCCTGTACACAAATACTTTAGCTAGAAATACCATCTTTGAGATTGCCAATACAAAATGCAGACAGCAGAAATCACAAGGGACAGCTTAAGAGAAGATAGGAAATATAAAACTCCCTGTACTAAAAAGGAGGGACAAAAAAAGTGGGGCACACTTAATTGGCAAGAATCACACACAGATAGGTGCACTAAAGCTACAAAACATTATATAATCATTACCTTTGCATGCTGTATAGGGCTTGGATTCCAGGGGACTTTGGGGTCCCCAGCAAGAAAGGTGGATGCGTGGACAACACACCTTTTATAGGGACTTTGCACTCTTGATTTTATGAAGATGGTAAACTTTGATATGGAGATCAACTTAAAGGACAAAGTTAAAATCCTGGCTAAAGGTCTGCTGTACACCAAATGAAAGTTGTACCTGCACTAAGTACTCCAGTGGGTCAAATTTGTATCACAATGATATCACAGGGGGTTAATAGTTTCCTCGAGGATATTTGCTGCAGTATGTAAAAGGGTTGTCTCAGTCAAATTCAAAATGGTTGAGCAAGATATCTCTTAACATTCACTGGAGTCATAGAAAAATATGAAATTGGACAAAACTCTCCATGGTGAGTTGATTGATTGATTATGGTGACATGCTAGAGAAATGTGTGTTGGAAGGGGGCTATATAACAAAATAATTATTCAGTGCTCCTAAGGGTAAAGAAAAAATGCAGATTGTGGTGGTTTTTTCCATTGCAGCTTTTCTAGAAGTTGTCTTGAAAATTTGCAATCCTCTCATTTCTCTGCACATTTTATTTTTTTATTCTGAATAGAATTTGTATTCAAATTGGAAGCTGTATGAACCTTCTTGGTCACAAATATCATGTACTTTTTTAAAGTCCGTCCTTAACTCGTCTTCCAAACAATGCCTAAATGTAACATTTGCCTCAACTATTAAAGTGCCTTTGCCATGGTAATTGAAAAAAAAAATTAGAAGAGGTGATTATAATTTATCTACAGTGATTATAATTTAGCTAGAGTTGTTTATTCAAATGTGCTTATTTACTAATTCTTTTTATTCCAAGTAAATTAAAGGGGCAATCAAAGCTTGCTTTTAAAATTTCTTTAAAACTTTATTTCTGCACTACATTTGTACATTAACCTACAGTTAACAAAAACATGATCCATGATAATTTTATATCATTGTGATTTGTTACAGTGGAGTGGAGGATGTCTAGCCTTGCATCTGTGAGGATTTTGTTTACTCAACAAATATTCAAAAATTTTCTTTAAGCAGTAATTAACACAAAATAATATTTCTTCTAATCTGAAAGATGTCATCAATATTTCTATATTCTTCTAATGAATCAGTTAAGAAAGCAAAAACAAGGTGCTTGAACAAAGGGTTTATATTTCCTTCCAAACTGTGATTTACCCTTTAAGAGGTTGGTACTGTATGGGTGAAAAATTCGTGCAAAATTACTACATCATCTTCCAAAGGATCGATCATCCTTTACGTCACATTACATTATCTGTCACATATGTACTGTTGAATTTTGTGTGACATATCATGAGAGTTCAAACTTCTGTAACAGTTACGAGACATTTAAGACCTGTCCACTATATTTTGCATGACTTTCTGTAAATAGATTGTCCCTTCACAGTGAGGAACAAAGGGACTAATTAGTGCTAACTAATTAAGATCAAGGAGTCCATACTATGCAACTATTAGTAGATTAAAGAAATGATCCCAGCAATAAAATGATCCTTAATGCATCTGTTTAGTTGTCATATTGTTGATATATGTTCCCCACATTCTAATTAACAAGTGAGCCATTTTTGTCTTTGCTCGTTGAAGTCTCATGCTGCGGACTATATGTGGTCACATGAATCTGAGTTGTGTGACTTCCTGCAACCTCATACTAGTAATGCATCTGAATAATCTTTGTCTTAAGTATTTATGTTGCATTGAGAAGCATTATGTGGATGGGGCTTTAAAGGCCAAATCATCTTGCCCAGAGTGTGACAGTTCTCCTAACCTACTTACTTAAAATTTTTCAACATCTGTCTAAAACTCATCCTCATTGAGACAATCTAATTTTATTGCTTCATTGTGAGTATACAAGACCCCAGTGTGTAAATCAGAACAGTATCAGTACAGTACATGCTGTGTATTATGAGCTACAATACTCTGCATTTTTTTTAATTTGATGTCAATCAAAGAGTGTGGCCAATTAAAAGTTTCCATAGACTACTACAAAAATTGTAGTTTGGGGTGAGAAGTGACTGCCTTTTACAACCTTGATTGGAAAAGTTGCCAAAGTTTTGTGGGCAAAGATCAATTTATCTTATGCACCGTTGTGCACACCTAAACAGTTCTATTTCTTTACATAGGAATTTTGTTCTGCTTTGCAAGAATAAACCAAATTCATCTCTTGTCCAAAGAGAAAATTAAAATGTAAGAGCAGGCTTTTTTTGCACCACAATAGTTTAGACTTTGCATGTTACATAGCTTGAAACTAAGGTTGTATTATGGGTTCAATGCATTTAGTTCTCAATTTGATCTAAGATGATAAGATGTTGTGAGTGCTTCCACTATATAAAATCAAAAAAATTGGTAAACTGCAGGTCAAAATTGACCAACAATACAAAATGTAAGTTTTGAAGTTATATTCAAGACCAAAAAGTTATAACATTAACTTGAAATACAATTTCCATCCTATAACTGTATGCTAATCAAAGAAGCAATTGTAAAGATCCATGGAGCAAAGGTATCATTGCATTCTACATTTTGTGTGGAATGTTGGAAAGTATTTTAAGTTTCAGTTATGCAAATGTCTAAATGGGTTATTAAAATTTAGCAAAATTGGGTTGCATTTGAACCAGCTCAAATTGAACACTCTGATTCTGTCAACTGAACTTTTTGTTTGGTTGTGAAGTACCTAAGGGCAATATTATATATATATTTTCTATAATTTTATGACAAGCAGTATAAAGAGGTGGACCAACATGAGGTTTGTGATTCTTAAAAGTCAATGTTTTTACAACCAAAAAGAGGTTGTTCTATTTTTGTATCCTTTTTTTCTTTCTTTTTTTCTCTAGAGAAAGGATATATTTAAGGACAGGAAACTTTCCTTAACTGCTTTTTTATCTATATTGTGTAAGGCTTTGTGGTATTTTTTCTTTGCAAGACCAAAAGAAATGCTTTGTTGGACAGAATGCATGAGTATTCAAACACATGGATACTGTTAATTTATGTTGAATGCATTTTGGCTTCACTTATTTAAAACATAAATTAAAAGTTATATGATGGCATTTAAGTACTATTATTTTGATATTTTGTACTAACACTAAGGTCTTAATTGGATTATTCTAACTTGGTATTGCTGCCATTAAACAGCTCATTTCTTTTGTAAAATCTGTTTTCTTTAAGGATATTGTTACCTTATGTTAAGTTTGTAAATGAGTATAGGTGTGGACATTTGGTTTCAGCCGTAAACAAAGGAATTGTTGGTATGGTCTTTCTCCTGCTCATTTTCTTATACTCTCCCACAGTGAGGGTTCCCTCTTTGGGGAAGGGTTTTAGAATATGCCCACAGTATTTCCTGCCTGTTGTAAGAGGGCAACTAATGGAGTAATGGGAAGGACTTGCACTATTGTTTGTAGTGTATTTGAAACTGAACTTGAATTTGTACCATATTCCAAACCCTATTTAAACATTTACCATTTTTATTTGGTTGACACTATATAACACATTCGTGTTTGTGTGTGTCATTAAACCTCATCTAACTAACTAACGAACTAACTAACTAACCCACAGGGAGAATACTTTATCTGTGTGACTGCCCCCTATGAGTTCAAAAGGTACTTGTGAAGCAACCTATCATAATATGTGAAATTCAGATGCAACTGGAAGTTTTACATATTGTCAGAGAGTGCAGAGAGAGTAATTTTTCTGCTGAAAGGATTTGGGGTTGCCTTAAACTGGCAACTGGAGCCTTTATTTTCTTGAACATATTGGGCCATTTGGATGAATTGCCCCTTCTGAAATGGCTCAGCAGTCCCTGATTGCTGCAACACATATTACTTTAGATCAGGGGTTATTTATGCCCCACCTTTACTGAGGTCTGCCTGAAGATTGGCGCCATGTCAGTGTTGGTCATATCTTTATTTTGTCCTTTATGTAGTAGTCATCATAGTATTCATTGCTGATGCTGTGATAAGAAAATAATTATTTTTGTTGGTATGCAGAGGTTAGAAGGGAAAAGAGATATTTTACCTCAGTATCAATTGTATTATAAAGTGCCTTTAGGGCTGTTAATTTTTGTTGGTTGTTAGGTATTTTGTCTGATACTGTTAAATTATATGAAGGGAGATGTAGCATTGTTTATAGAGACATGTTCAAAATATTTATGCAATTTTATATATATACTATGTGTCACGTGATTGTGTATCAATACTGTACTATGCAACTAAAGCACTCCATACATTTAGAATAAAACAACCTTTAATGAAGTAAAGACAAACTAGAGTTTATATTCTTTATTGACCTATGCAAGTTCAGGTTGTAGTAGTTTCTAGCTTTCAGTCAGGTTAGGTGAACTTGACTTTAAATTAGTTTGCAACTTCTTCAAAGAGTGTTTGAATTCACATTATTACTGTGGTGGAGTGTTTATATGTGTGTGTTAGCTAGAAACATATTGTTTGCTTATCATTGTTTAAAGCAAGTCATAGTGGTTTATGACATTATTAGGTTCTATTTAAGGAATGCAGTGGTTCTCACCCTTACCTGTGCCCTGACCCAAGAAAATTGGCGCATTCTGTATTAAATTTCCTACGATGCAAGTAAAGTGGTGTCTAATGAGTCTAAGAAACTGTTCAAATGGTTAGAGTATCAAACTCGGGAGGTTGGGTGTTCAAGTCTTGCCTGGGTCATACCAAAGACTTGAAAAATGGAACCTACTGCCGTTGTGCTTGGTGCTCAGAATAAGCAATGGAGTAGGGATAGCAAAGCTAGTGAGCCACAACTGGAAAAAGGCTGTGGCTGGCTCGACTTGAACCAAATGGTTGGGAACTGAGCCATAAAGTTCCATGTAACTAACTAACAGAAATTGTTCATTATGACTAAAAGAGGTAGAAATGTAGTGTCTTTTTAATCACCAATTCCCACCCCCCCCTCCCTTTTCATCCTGAAATTAAATAGCACTAGGTTAAGAACCATTGTTCCAAAGAATTTCATGTAAGTTAAGTTATTTGTGATAACAAGTCTATCATGTGAATGTATTCACTTTTTTGTATCAAAGTATTCTTTTCTGAAGGAATATTGTAACTGCCAAAAGTATATTTTTTTACAGAAATTATCATGTTTTTAATATTAACACTTTTTTAAGCTTCATTAAAATCATGTTCTTCCATCTCTAAATAATTTAAGCTCTTTAATTAAAAGTAAACAAAAAAATATGGTTATAGTTTCCGTACATCAGAATTAAAATATTACTCACATGTGTCAAAGAAGTGCACTCACTGCATTTCACGGAATATTTGAATGCCAGGAAAATGCATACTGCTTGAAACAAAGGAGTTGAAAAAATGATTGAAAAGTGTAGTTTAAGAATATATACAAATATAAATGAATTTATAGGCAACAGCTTTTGAAAGTTCTCGATCAAAAAGTACCAGAGAAGCTTGTTCTAGACTTGCTGATTATGTTGATTGCAATGGTGGTATAGTATGATATAGGGCTACAGTGATGATAATAGGTTAATATGTTTTTCATAAAAATTAGTAAAAATTTTCTCTCGGATGTCCTACTTAAGTGGAACTGGACTGAACTTGGTTTTATAGAGACAGTGCTTCCCAAGCTGGGATCGCAAAGCCCTTATCAAGTGGCCATGAACTAGCTCCAAAATGTTTGAAAATTTTTCACTTATTTAAAAGTTATGTGTTTATATCTCTTATCAGTGTTGTAAGTCACGACTTGAGTCACTTCCTCTCAATGTGATAGTGACTCGATAGAATTCAGGTGTATTTTCCCCATTGAAATAGTACAGTGACTCGAGTCCATGACTCGACTTGAGTCACTTAAAAGTTTGGAAACTGGTGACTCCAGTCACTAGTCTAGTGACGCGATTACAACACTGTCTCTTATTCAGCAATTTGGTATTGCTGGAGATGGAGCAACTGAGTTGTTAATAACAGCTCCCTGTTGAAGTCTGGTCAAGTCACATGCAATCCTTGGACAATGTCATTAGTGAGATTTAAGCTCTCAAACTAGAAACAGTCTCCAGGGCTTGTGTAGGGTCTGGAAGGTCAGGGAAAGTGAGCCGTTTTTCAAATGGCCCAGGAAAAGTCAAGAAATATTTGGAAGTGGACTTACTATTCTGGTTTTCTCAATGTTCAGGTACCATTTGTTTTTAAAGCATGTGCAGTGATCCCAGGGGGCAGGGGGGGGGAGGGGGATTGCCCTTCCAGTGAAAATATTGGGGGAAAACTGATCCCCCCCAATTATTCAGGCAGATCATAAAAAATGGCAGGCAGAATGTTAAACAAAATGCAACAATGTGGTGAACAGATGACTTTTGGATTTTGGCAAAATTTCAGTCTGAGCCTGTTAAAGTTAAAATAATAAAAAATACTTCATTATGATGCTCCATTTACATATGTTTTGTGTACATGCCGGTCAATGTGAGCGTGCATGCATGTTGTTGTTTTTTTTTTTTTTTTTTGTTCTTGTTTTTTTGCTTATATACTAATTCAGCACAGGACAGGATCCTGGGTTCCAGGTTTTGGAATTTTTTTTTCCCCTCCCTCCCCCTATCCACAAAAGAGATCAATGCCCCTGTTTTAAAGGTCGTGGAAATATTAGTCAAAGTTCTCAGAAGTCATGGAAAAGTCATAGAATTTTGTCATTGTGAATGTTTACAAACCCTGTGTCAGTGTAGAGGAGAATTTGTTATCAAGTTCTTTTATATTGGGTACATTATTTGGGGTACATTATTTGGGGTACATTATATGGGGTACATTATATGGGGTACATTATTTGGGGTACATTATTTGGGGTACATTATTTGGGGTACATTATTTGGGGGTACATTATTTGGGGGTACATTATTTGGGGTACATTATTTGGGGTACATTATTTGGGGTACATTATTTGGGGTACATTATATGGGGTACATTATTTGGGGTACATTATTTGGGGTACATTATTTGGGGTACATTATTTGGGGTACATTATTTGGGGTAGTGATCTAATTTCGATACCTGAAATGGGGTCAGGTGGAGAAAAAGGTTGGGAACTCTTGTTGTAGTACAAACGTTGGCTATGCATTATAGACATTAGTATTTAAGGATTTTTTACAAATTATGTATGAAAGAAGTTCAAAAGAAGATTTTTTTTATATATTTGGTGAAGTATAGATATGAGATTCTAACAAAATTGTGCAAAGTATGGTGAACAATTAATGTATTCATTTAGATGGAAGTTATTGTATTCATATAATGGAGATATCGTTGGCTTTGTGCAAACAAGGAAACAATACAGAGTCCTTTTGTAGAAGAAACACCAATTTGTTATAAAGTCCTTTTTCAGATTCTTGGTGTTTTGTTCTTACTAACCATGGCCAAGAAAGATAGTTCAGGGGTTAAGGAAGGGGTGGGTTGAAGTATTTTGCCATAGAAAAGGGAAAGCACCTATTTCATGTTTTTGCAGATCCTCAGATATATTTCGGTAGCGGCACCACTAATTTTGCACATATGGCTACTTTTCCTGATTCTAGATCCTTGTAGAAGTGTTCAATCTGGGGAAGTCATCCATCTTGTTAAGGCTCACAATGTGGGTTCTTGCTTTGTGGCATTTTGAAGTTTTCATGTCATGACCATTTCAATTTTGAGCTAAGAGTGCTTTGAACAATAGGTACTAGTTTCTAACACTGTCCTTTTTATAAAGAGGGCAGTAAACACAGCAGAGTGATGCAATCAACAAATGGCATTAAACGTAAAGGTGCCTTGAATTTTGCACAGTCTGTACTTCAAATCTTTGTCTGCAAAATTCATATGAAACATAGATCATATTTTATAAGAAGCATCAGTCAGAGCAAATGAAAATTCAAAAGTAAAAGCTGGAATGGTATAAACAACAATATCCGACGAAAACAACAAAAGGCATCGCAAAGTGCTCCTCTTATATATATATTTAAATTTCATTTGAAGTCGAGCGCCGCCTTTTTCGAGGAACGACATGAGAGAAAAGTCTACGGATAGAGAGAAAAACCGCTATTTAAGGTGTTTTTTGCATTGCAAGGTTGGGTCATGGGAAGGGGGTTCTAACCCCCCAAACCACCCCGTGGCTAGGCCACTGCTATGAACTGACTTTATTTCCAATTAAAGTTAAAAAAATTGATACAGTAAAACCAGCTATAAGTTATATGGTCTTTCAGCTGTATCAGATTACGGTAAATCATGTTGACATTTTCGTATGACAACATCAGTGTCCTTGTCATGTAAAATAGACCCCAACCCAACCATATTAACAATGTTGTTCAGAACTTTCCAAGACTATCGGTGTACTTTATACTACCTGTCAGAAACCGGAAATTGCATTTCCCGGGTGTTTTGGGCGATTTTTTCATTTGAAGAAAATTACCGCCTTTTCTTGTCCAAAGAAGAATCAATTTACACGGAATGTGGTAGAATTCAGAAAACATTGAGTTTTAAAAATCCCAAATCTTATTTGGGGCACACGGGAAGCACAAGGTTTTCCGAAGGGGCCCATCCCCCTGCTACCCAACCCCGTGACGACGCCACTCCTCCCACATCAGCCTGAGGATCAGATACTTTTCATAGTTTTCTGTAAAAGTTTTCAATCGATCTTTTTATATCACTGGTACAAATGTCGGAAAAATCTCGACATCAGCATTAGAAATTTCAGTCAATGACAGTGACGTAGCCAGGGTTTGCTCGGGGAAAGAAACGAAATTGGCGTCTTCCGGGGGAATCTTATGAATATTCACACTACTCCAAATGTTAAAATGACTATTTCAATATTCCCATGGAAGGGGTGTCGCCAGGATTTGTTCGACAGTAGAGCCATGGTCCTCGACAGAGGGGCGAGTATTTCGAAGCACCGACAAAGACAATGATCACCCGGTGGGACGTGACTGGCAGCATTTGAAGCGCGCCCAGGTGCCGAAACTTTTGGGTTTTTTAACACTGAAATAATAAAAAAAATCCGGAAATCGTTTTGAAATTTTCGTAAGAAATTTGGCTTTTCAAGTTTGTAAGGACCATTAAAAGTATTGAAGAATCTGTCCTTAACAGGGGTGGTGCCAGGATTTGCCTGACAGGAGGGCCAAGCTCCCCGACAGGGGGGCCAGCATTTCGAGTCCCCGACAAAGGCGATGAGTAAGTCCCAGTGGGACGTAACTTGGAAGAATCTGAGGCGCGCGTAGCGCGCCGAAATTTTTGGCTTTTTTCAACAAATATTTAAAAATCTTGGGTTTGTTTGGAAGAAATTTTTGTTTTAAAAAAAAATCTGGCTTTTGTAAAGACGATTAAAAAGTTGGGGTGTTTATTGAAGAATCTGTCCTTCATAAAAATAAAAAACGTTACACAGGCGACTGACAGCTGGAACTCTTTTGGGGTTACGCATTTCATCTCCCAAGGCCTTGGTACTAAGGCTTTCAGACGAAACTGGAAATGTGCCTGAAAAAATTTTTCCCTTTTTTGAACGAAGATTAAAAAATTAACAGCTTATCATATTGGAGAAACTTATGAATTTTATGAAAAAAAATTCTTTTTGGATAAGATTACAATGAAACTTCTGGGCTTTTATTCAATGGTATGCCTGTCAAGAGCAATTGTCGGAGTGATTAAGAGCGTTAAATTGGGTGTTTTATTGTACGGAGTATCCATCGAAAATGAAAAGGTTTATCAATTTTAACAAATATTAGAAAATCTGAAGGTTATAGTGGTGGAACTATAATTTTATGACAGATTTGGGGGGTTTATGGAAGAATCTGATCCTCTCATGAGAAAAATCAAGAAGGGGTGATTTGTAGTTTTGTTGGGGTTTCTGAATTACATCGGAATTTTCCTCGCGGAAAACGTTTGACTTCCCATATATTTCAAGTTTTTATTTTGTATATTGACATATGCGTACGGGAGTGTTTCAATTAGGTAGGAGGCAGAATAGTCTATTTTGTCTGAAAATGTAATCCTGCCCGAAAAACTAACTAGAAGTGCACGGAAATTTTTAAAAAGTTGAAACCCCTAGACAGCCGGAAATGACATTTCCCATGCTCGTTACCAGAAACAAAGCAGTCTTTAATTTCAGCTTTTTCCGCTTTAAAATTTTCTCTTCATATTTCCCTCAAACGAAGAATAATTTGGAAGCATGCATTGTTCTGCTGAGTAATCTGTTCGACCAAAACACTATCAAAGCGGAGCGCCACCATAACTTGGCGCGGAGCGTAGAGAAAATTTAAAAAAACATCTTACCCTCAGACAGCCGGAAACGGCATTTTCCAGACTTGTAACTAGAATTGAAACAGTCGTTATTTATAAAAGTTTCACTTCAATAGAAAAAAAACCCAACTTGCTATGTGATCAGAAAATAACCTGATAAAAGGTACCGCTACAATTAAATGAAATGGTCGTCTTTTTGTCGGGGAAAAACTATGTAACCGAATAAAAAACATACCATTTTTTTACTCTTTTGAGACTCATCGTTGTATTCAATTGCGCGGTCCACTAAATTTATGTTAATTTTTATGTGACTATCCGAACTCCCGACAATAAATGATTTTACTTCCCTCCGACGTCTTTGAAAATATGTCACGTAACAACAAGGTGGCTTCAAATCAATTTTAAGTCAGACTTATCACGTATCAAGAGACATTCTCACACTTCTGTTCATCATTATATATAACTGAAAACGGCCTGCCCGATTGTCATTACCGTTGCTCGAATTCGGCTGTCGGGGCAGGAGAGATGGCAAACCATTTGGGCTCTGCATGCTCGTCCGTTTTGTAAGGAAAACTAGTGAAGCAAAATCAAGAAGATCGTCCTGGGACTAACTTTTATCGGGCTTACATCTTTTATCGTGGGCCTATAGATGAAGGCTCCCTGACGAAACCGGATCTTCTCAACGACAGGGGAAGGTCAGCTTTCCCCGACGAGGGCATGGCCCCTGGTTCTCCTCTGGTGCCACCCTTGGTTAAGTCTGCACGTGAAATTTCCAGGTCCCTAGCACAAGTCTTGGTTATGAGTGACCTTGCGCGCACGGTTTTAAGATGGGACAGAGCTATGAACTTAAGCTATGAGAAGTAATTGAAAATCGATTCCTATATGTATTAAAATAGTGTTATAAAAGGAAAATATGTTCAAGGTCACCCATCCAGTAATTTCAGTCCTTGCGGATTTTTTTATATATTTTTTTAATTTTTTAGGCCTCCCCGACGAAAACACCGACCTTCCCCGACGGGGGCGGGGGGTGGGGGTGGGGGGAGGCCCCGTCCCCCCGCTGGCGCCCCCCTGGTCCTAAATATAAGCCATATCGAAATTAAATGGGTCACTGAAATTCCTTTGGGCTTTTGCTGGTATGCATTTCAATGTAGGCCTGGGGCTCACAGAAGAAGCTTGAATTTGATTCTGAAACTTTACTTTTTTAGAACATAGTTTTGAAAATTGAGAGCTTACATTGGAGAAGTCTGGACTTTAATGAAAGAGGAGAATCTGAGTAAATTTGGAAAATTTGGAGCTTTTATCAAGTGATCTACCTTTCAAGAGCAAAATTAGTGGATTGACGGGGTGATTGATGTTTGCTTAGATTTTTATTGTACAAAGTATCCACTGAAATTTGAAAATTTGCTTGAAATCTTTTGCCATTTTTAAGAATGCTAAAGATTATATGGCGGAAATATTGCAATTTTATGACATATTTGGGGGTTTTATTGAAGAATCTGGCCTTCTTATGTTAAAAGTCAAAGAAGTGGTCGAACTTGTGGTTTGTTGAGATTACTGAATGTCATCATTCTGACAAAGACCCTCGGGAAAGTTCTCAAAAAGTTTGGCTTCCTTGTAACGTATATTTGAAAATCTGGAACTCAACGTATTGATGGAATTTCATGACAGGAAATTTGAAAAATAGTTTTAGTTCAATGTATAGAGGAGAATTAAAAAATTATTGAGATCAATCTGCCCAAGTTCACATGGGCAAAATCAAGACAAAAGTTGGTTTCAAATTGTATCGTTCGGTGAAAATTGAAAATTTTATTACTTTCTTTTCAGAATGTTTGAAATCTGGAGCTTGGATTTTTTGGGATTTTTTAAAGGAAAATTGGGAACTTTGAGTTCTCTTGATGAATATCTTTTCGTAAGCAAAATCAAGCAGATAGTCAGGGGGAAGATTGAAATTTAGCGGACTACTTCTCTTATCGTATAGATGAAGGCTACCCCGTGAACTTCTCCATGACGAAGGGGATTAGCCTTTCCCGATGGGGGCATTCTCCCGCCCCTCTGGCGCCCTCCTCGGCCCTGGCAAATGGTATGTCAAACATTGTTTTAAGTGACCCCGATTTGGCTCCCCCAAAAGGTGGCGCCCGGAGAAACTTGCCACCCACTTGTCGCTTAAAGGTAGTGTGGCATGAAAATGACAAAATTGGGTATTTGATGTAAAAAACATCAAAAACCAAGAAAACAGCTGCAATTCCCACCAAATCCGTCAAAAATTGACCATTGTGCAAGGCAACTTCTGATTTGCACTCCATCATTAATAAATATGAGCTAAATATGCAAATACTGTGATGTCATGAGAGGGAAATACCATATATGGCTAATGTAATCCTTTGTTTTTAAAACCTCTATTTCAAGGACAGTTATAACTGTTCTTCCCTAGGGTTTTATTTTGGGAGTTAAAATTTTGTCCTTGAAAATTGTCAGTATCAATGACCAAACCATAAACTTTCTGCTGAGTAATTAAGAGATAATTAATATAAGGTTAACAAAAGAAATGTCAGCACTTTGTAACACTCCACATTTTTGCATAAGCAACAAGTTGCTTTAAAAACATTCAAACTTTGAAGAGGTATATCTTGAGAACCGTAAAAGATATTGAAAAAATTCCGACGGATTTTCCCACTGATAGAAAAGTTCACTCTATAACTACCAATTAAAGAGAGGTCATTTTGCTGAAGTGTCACACTATCTTTAAGCTACTTCACTGGTCAACTTGATAGGATATTGTGCCACCACTGAAAGAATATACTATGTCAATCGGGCATTTTGTCATGGAAGGGATTTTGGAATGTGGCTTGAGGGACGGTAATCTAAGGGGAGGGTTTCCCTACTGGAGGAATAATCGATTTTTTGAGATCTTCAGAGGCTAAAAGTGCGAAATTTGTTACAACGAAATAAGTTTGGCAGTGGTAGTTCTTCAACCCTTTTTGCAAATATACTTGCTATTATTTTGTCTAATCGGTCAACCCACGTACCCACCCACGCTTGACTACAATCTGTCAACATAACCATTCCCTCTTGGAAATCACTCTTGAAAATCAAAATTATGTAACTTTTTGCAGTGAATATTATTCCATTTCCCCCAAAGAAAAAGTTTACTACAGAAGTTATTGTCCTTGTTTACTGTATTACAGTGTTATACAAAGAAGAAACTTGTTCAAGCATAGCCAGCGGGAGGGACGAATTTTTTCGTCCAGCTCATCGCGAGGAGCGGCAGCCTTAAAGGGGCTGCAGCCACAGAGGCGCTACGCAGGCTTGATCAAGCACGGCGAGATAGTTTTGTTTTGTAACCGCATACGTCAACATGTGTATAGTTTGTTTAGATGACACAAAGGTATGACGTCAGCAATTTAGATATCTACATAGCACTTCCCAGAGACTCTATAGACATGGAAGTACTACCTCGGTAGTACTTCCATACTATAGATATAGATAGGCTCACACCTGTAGTACATCAGCAAACAGGATTAAAAACTTCCTGCCTTCAATTGGGTGTTCCAAGAATAAACATCAATACAAGGTGAATTAAGTCAGGTTTTCGGCTTTTGGCTATATTTCAATGTACTTTTATCTTTCGTGTAGAAGTATGTTTAGTATCTGAGCCTTTTCCCGACCTGCTACTCAGAAAAATCTGTAGCGTTGCAATTGCATTTTAGCATCGCCGGGATTTGGTGAGTCAGGGCGATATGGGACCTCGGGAAATGATGTCATAATGCCAGTCCAGATAAACAAGATAAAAAGTCGGCGAAAAGTGGGTACAATGAGTAGCATCATTCAATGGGCCTAGTCAAGTATGGGCCTGGGAGTCTTGCCCTTCAAAGGTCACAGGTCCAAAATTTTTGAAGGTTATATACATTGATAGTTTAATAATGACAACATATTTTTCATCAACACAATGCACAATTTTCCATGGATCATATTTAACTTTCCAGAAATTTTGGCTGTTTCAAACTTATTTACAATATTTATCTCACCAATTAGGTTTATTGGAAGTGTGCATGCTGAATATATGAGTATGAATATTCATGGAGGAACACAAAATTCACGAATGCAGAGCAGGGATATTCGAATGTTTGCCTTTCTTTCCTTTTGAATAGTCATGTTTCATGGAAAATAGTAAGCTACATCGGATGAACAGTGCGGCAGGTTCACCGTGTTGATTGACAAAATCACTTTAGCCTAAAAGAACGGAAGATATACGGCAGTTCAGCGTCTACATGAATCTCTCAAGCACTTTTTCCAAATTTCCAATAATTTCGAGCAAGAATATGCTGGCGGTTTGGAAGAAATGTTTGATTGAACGATAACTGCAGAAGAGGAAACAAATTGATTGATGGTTTTGCAACAGCCTTAAGACTTAAGTCCCTTTGCTTGCAAAATTCCACGATTCGTACACCCCATGCCCCAGCGTTAGTGCGACACCTGGAATGGGTGCAAGGGTCACACCAGCTCACCCATGGATTTCTCGAATATTTCCAATTTACCTGTAGGGGCAGAATTGTATATTTTCGACTGATTCATGAATTTATTTTTATATGCAATATCATATCACAAGCGGTTGCCAACTTACTACCAAAATTTTGGCGCACTTTATGCGCTTCTAGACTTACCCTCAATGTTAATAATATTATATCAATACCTTCTGCTGACAACTACAGGAGAAGCGCAACAGCAGAGTTTTAAAGCTTTATACGATCCATTAGGTGGAAGGCTCGCCTTTGTGATGTGCAGATCTGTAAGAAGCGTCAGGTGCGGAGTCCATCATATGGGTAAAGGTGGGGGGGGGGGGGCGCATTGCGATGACAGTCAGTTTTGCGAGGGGCGAAGCGACCGAGAGCTCTTGAGAGCGGTGGGGGAGGGTGTGGGGAGGGGGTATCCCTTCCCACGGTTTGGAGCTACTTTGACTTTTAATGTGAAAATTTGTGATTTGGTGCATAATTTATACACGGTACGGTATGAGACAACAAATTATCACGTATTTTATGAACTATAGTAGGCCGAACAACTACATAGAAATCAGATACACAAATACCCAAATGACTTCGGGTGAATAACACACAACTCGCACGCTTTAAAGACAGCAAAGAGTAACATAAATCATACTTTCAATAAATTGTACGACAGTTTTACAGAAAATCAGTAGCAAATTCAAATCTCTAAAAAGTGGTTTCTTGTAGCGCTCGAACGGTAACTTTGGCAGATCTAAAAAGACGTGAAACCCGGCCGAGGAAAGGGGTGGCCTCATATGAAGGTTTCTGAAAAAAAAAATCATAAAAAGAGCATAATGGTGCATAATGAGGGCATTATGGTATCATCTTTCATAATAACTCGGACTATTACCAAGTCTAAAAATGGTTCAGAAAATGAATACGTGGCTACACCCAGGCTCTTGCTCCGGACCTGGTAGTCACTTTAAAACTTGGAAAATACTGATTCATGATGTTATGAGGGGGAGGGTGATGTATGACAAGATACTCCAACAGAGATCGAACAAGGACTAATCCAAAATTATAACCACCGTCCACAAATTTCTATCACCCATCCTAAATCAGGTAAGCAAATCCATGACAGCCATCACAATCAAAATAATAGTAAGATTTTTTAGCTGGACTAAATTAAAAATGTAAATGAAGAACACAAACTGCATTTATACATATTCCAAGGAGCTGTTACGGCTTCCGGCATATTCTTAGCTCCTCCCAAGGAACAAACAGGGGGTAACATTTAATACGGGTGTGTCTATACATCTGAGGACAAAGACTGGGCCTCGATAGGTCGTTTGGCAAACAAAAGAGCCAGACCGCCATATGACAACGGATTGTTTACACTAAAGGCGAGTTCACACCAAAGACGAAATCTGGTGCGTTTTGCGGGCTGCGGGCATTTTTTTGGGGGCCAGGGCGAATTGGGAAAATTTCATGTCTATAACAATTTTTGAAAATTGCCGCTTTTATTCCTGGGATAAAAAATTCTACCCCCCCCCCCCGCCTCTCAAGCACAGCAGATTTCGACTTTGGTGTGAACGCACTTTCATACGACGCTGTCGATCTGACCAGAGAGATGTTATTAGAAATTCCTGTTGATACCACCCTGCTGTGAAATCTTAGGATTGGCAAGAAGGGATGATGTGTCTTGGATATCGCACTACAAAAATAGCTATGATTTTGATCATTATAGGTTAGCCAGTGTGAAGGATAGACCATTCGAAAATTGTCAAATGGCAGAAATGTATTTCTACCCGTGACAAAAAATGCATTTTTAGACCGACGTGTCTTCAAAAACTTAATTTTTAAGACCAGAAATGGAGTGGGAGTTACCCACCATGTTCGCGGCGACATTTTTACCAGAGTGGGAATTGGCCAAATATGCCAATGGACGCCTACTGAATAGACAAGTTCGAAGTTTACATCTGCGCACGCGTTAGTGACCTTCCTTTTCAGGTCAACTGGTAACCAAACATGTTAGCGTTGCGCCGGCCGCGCAGGTAACGTATTGTTTTTCGTGTGTTTACATCCCGCCATCAACTTAAACACACGTAAACTGTTACCCGTTGCCCTTTGTGCAACTCTGCTCCTTGAAGAAACTCCGAACTACGGTACTCTATTCTTAGGATCTTGAAGCTGAATTCTTTAATATTAAGAGAACATTGTAATATACTCCCCATTGAATTACCTCTTGAACCTAAAAATACAACCCTTACAATAATATTAAAACAAATTTAAAGAATCCTGAAAACTGGTCGATTTGGCCATTTGAACCCGGATAAGACTAAAATTGGCGCACAGGCTGCCGATTCCTGTTTGGCTCTGTTTAGTGTTTAATCAGGTGACCATACTTAGTTATTACTCTACTAAACTGTTCGATCGAGTCGTGCAAAACAACTGCTTAGTTAAGTTAGTCCACCTTAAAAATTTGAAGGGATTTTCCGGAGGAAAAGTTCATTGACGTCAAAATATGCAAAACAATTATTTATTCCAGGAGGTGAAAGCCTCATCTCAGTAGCATGTAGCATTCGGAAGGTATTTATGTTTAAAGTAACGCAATCTTTTCTTGAGATTTAGTGCGTTTTGGGAAACCTGGGATGTCATAGCGCAAAATAATTTGACATTGCATTCAATTTATTTATATTTTTTATGCTGCTAAAGGGAATAATATAAGGGACATTGTTTGCCACACCCTGCATATGGTAAAGTGCAATGCTAGACCTACAGAAAATAATATTCAAACCTTCCAAATGTATAAAATTTCAAGGACAAATAGGACATTCAATTATACCGAAAGCAAAAGGAATCTGACACAATGTACCCACATTACATATTTTCCTCTGGCTTTGATAAGTGACGGTATTTCTTAACAAAAAGAACCATTATTTAAAGTGAGATTTATTGGGTTAGGAAAAGGGTATTGGAGCAGGATGTTGGTAGGACTCGGGGTAGTGGTGTGAAGCACTTTTGTTTGTCGCACAGAATCCTAGTAAAAATGGTCCCGTCCCCTGACATCTGTTTTGCCCTAGGTCGGTACCGTGTCCGATTCCAATGTCAGTATA
Organism: Holothuria scabra; assembly: GCA_037179385.1. NCBI lineage: Eukaryota > Metazoa > Echinodermata > Holothuroidea > Aspidochirotida > Holothuriidae > Holothuria > Holothuria scabra. Next base: position 32,677,975 of record CM074185.1, on the reverse strand, counting down.
CCAACTTTGACGGAATAATTGTTAATATAGTGGTGAATGAAGCAAACATGCTACTGTTTTTCCAAATGAGAACGACGGGCTTTGTCCACCTTTTAAAGGGCTCTTGACCTGTCACCCCAATCTGCAATTATTGTAGTAGTCCATCTAAATTCTCTATTGGCTCAGCTCCTTGATTGGCAGCTAGTTCAAACAATGCAGAGTGATGAGGCTTAAAGGCAGTCATTCGTCACCCCAAACTACAGTTTCAGTATGCGTACATCAAAACTCTCAATTGGTACAGCTCTTTGATTGGCATCACATTCAAACAATGCATCATAGCTAAATTACACAGCATGGGCACTGAGAGTGTCTTGATTACACATTATGGACTTGTATGCCCACTGATACAAGCCATGAAGCAATAAATTAGGATTGTGTCTGGATAAAGATGAGTTTTAGATAAATGTGGGAGGGGCCAGAAGTAAGTAGGTTGGGAGAATTGGAACTGTTTGGGATGATGAAAATATGCCTTTTAATTACACCTCAGTTTTGATAATACGCATTGGGCTTTTCTATACTCACTAGGAAGCAGTAAACTGAGATTGTGTCTGGATGAGGATGATTTTTTGACAGTTGTGGGAGGGGCTTAACTGGAAGGTTAGGACTCGGAGAATTGGAACTGTTTGGGGTGAGGGGATAAGACCTTCAATGTTATAACAAAAAGTTAAGCTGAAGCCTTCATCTTTGTTTCATGTTCCGACGAACCGTGCACGCGTTAAATTTAACGATAGGTATCATATTGCCGTTGAATAGGCTACAACAAATGAGGTGTAGCTTAATTCTATACCATTGCCAAACACACGGCAGATCTATATCATCCGATCAGGGAGTACGTTGCGCTAGGCTCCCTCGGATCTGATCGACAGACCAGCGTTATCGATCTTGCTGATTCATCTAAGTCAATGTACATATATAATAGAAAGGTTAAGTAAAACATTAAAATTTAAAACAGTAAAAGGAAGTTGGTTGGGTCATCCGACACACGAATCTTTTATGGTAAAGTGTACATAACGGTCAACTTTTGATCAAGTTTGTTTCGCCTAGTCATCATCAGTACCGGTCTTAGGCTGGTAGTACGTGACGCATGGAACGGCTTACCCTTAAATCCCACCTATTTTAAATGTTTCCCAAGTCAGTCATGCATGAAAGTCATAACACGAGGAGCGGCCCTTTTGGACAGAGAGTCGAAAAATCTAACACATTAACACGTTTTCCAAAAGTTGCCATCGTTAAGACAGAAATGATTGAGTGATTTGCATTTTTAGGTCAGATCCCATTCATTGAAGTGTAATCTGGCGATGAAAAACCGACAATAGAAGACCCCGAGTCAAAATAGATCTCAATGAGATCACAATTCAGCAATTTTCAACTTAATATGCGCACATCAGTGGCGTAGCCATGGGGGGGGGGGGGGTTGGGAGGTTGGCGGGGGGTTGTGGGCGTTAGAACCCCATGTCCCAACTTTGCAATGCAAAAACATCCAAAATAAAGGGGTTTTCTCTTTATCCTTAGACTGTTCCCTCATGTCGAGCCCCACCCCCCCCCCCCCTTCCATGACACAATCCTGGCTACGCGCCTGGCGAACATCCTCCAAATCGTCGGGATAAACAAACCCATCCCGCATCTACAACACGTATTCCAAAACTTGAGTTTTGGCCTTACCTGAAAATTTGGGGAAATCATTCAATTCTTTCTTAATCCATCTATAACATAAGGAGGGATCTCAAGTGCGGTTTTGTGCAGTGGATTGCGTCTAAATTGTCTGCTGGTGTGTGGTGTATAGTTAAAGGCTACGTGCTGACCTCGGTACATAGGCATGGTTTTTGCAATCGGTTTGCTATCTAGCGGGGGTTTTCAAACGGACTGAATATTTTGCAGTTTCTATGGACATAAGCTTGTCCTCGGCAAGGTTTCACAGGAAAAATAAGGCGGCGCTCGTGATTGCGCCCTCACCTTAAAGGGGCCGGAAAGCGCAGTCATCACCCCTCAAAGTTTTCCTGTGTAATCAAAAACAGTGTGTGTCAGATTTTCTTTAAAATTTTGGCTACCTCAATCTTTCTAGACGTCTGCCAGAATTTCATATTTTACATTTGGGAGGGGCGGCAGTGCGACCCCTGCCTCCTCTTCGCCCCTTAGGCATTTCATAAGAAGGAATCTGTTGGATCTGGCTACGGTAATTGTTTCAAACTAAGTTAGGGTGACTCTTTTTCCAATTTAATTTAAAAGGCCTGATCCTCTCACCCAAATCTACAACTTTTTACGGTCCACAGAAATTTTTTCAGCCCTTGATTGACAACACAATTCAAAACATGCAGAGTAGCAAAGTTGATATTGCACCGCATGAACTGTACTGAGAGTGTTTTTATTACACATTGGGGTCTTGCATATACTCACCCTGTGGCAATAAACTGATACTGTGTATAGATGAGAATGAGTTTTAGATAGTTGTGGGCGGGGCTTAAAGGGGAAGTTCAAGAAAAGTTGATTTTTTTTTTATTTGAAAGAGGAACCAAATCAACACAGTGTGATTAAAGTTCCATTCAAATCGGACATGTTTTCCTCAAGATATCAGTAAATAAAGTCAATAGATTTAGGTTCCAAAGTGAGTTTCAGGGCAGCAGAGCTTATCACTTCCTCACCTTGACAAGAAATGCTTTGTTTCACTTTATCAGACAGTTGTGTTGACCTTGAAGGTAATAGGAGTAGGACCTCCCTGTTGGGGATGCAAAGTTTGTAAAATTCCCATGCTACTTATGCAATCTTTTTTAGAAAAAGAACTTTAAAGAAAAACAAAAGCCCACTAATGTGGGAATGAGATGTCATATGTGCTTGCTTCAAGTTCACTTTTTTTTGAAAATGTAAAAAGTTTACGTGCTCATATCTTGAGAACCGCACATCAAATTTTAATGCAAATTTCACCAAAATGCTTAGAATAAGTACCTCTAACGGAACCAAATCTTGTTGTGGCCTTAAAGGTTAAGAGCAGTCCCCCAAATTTATTTGGAAGAAATGCATATTCAGGTAAAACAAGCCGTTATTTCTAATAAATTTCACATTTGAAGAGAAAAAATGTTGTCACGTGACTCCCAACAGTCAATTCACAAAACTGCCATTTGGACAGTCTACTACACTACTTCAATTTGGGATGACTGTTCTTGCCCTTTAAACGCCTTAGGAGAATTGGAACTGTTTGAGGTGAAGGGGTTCGCCCTTTAATAAGTGCTGGAACGTGATACTTTGATACATTCTGAAATGCCACCCGGTGGCATTTTTGGGTGGCATTTATGTTAGGTATATTGAACAACTACTATGCCCTACAGCCTGCCATGTAAGCAATAGGTCTATACACAACCCCATTTGTCATTATTTATCCAATGATACTAGCAAGGCACAGCAAGGGATGTTCCTCGAAGTCATCGTCCCTCGTTTTCAGGAGTTTTATCAGTAAAGTGACTCTTGGTACCGCCAGGGAGTCGCTGTAATCAAATTCAATGATAGTCGAACAACAGATCAACAGATCTGTGACGTCCACCTTTGAACACGGTACCGGTACTTCATTCCAGGGAGTTGCAACACCTTGCTAATTCTGACACCCGTGTTGGTAGCTCGATGCAGACACAACACATCGACCATGACAAAGCACGAACTTCATTCACCCTACTGCCCTTCAAGAAGAGGTCATTGTCGACGACCTTGTAGCGATGACTAAGTAAAGACGGTCTTCCCTCGGTAAGCACAAACTGCAAACTTGTGCCGTCGAGTGGACATTCTTAAGAGTAAATCATGACTTGGCTATGTTTCCATCATAAAATTGGAATGAAAATTGTAATTTCGACAACGATATGAAAAGTTCTAGTGGTGTGGGGTCAGTGGGAGGTATAGTAGAGTAACAAACCATCGTGGCATCTCATGGTTCTATGTTTCCTTTCGTTTATTTTCACCTTTTCATGACAACAAATCAAGGAACAATAACTGCATCAGAAAAGTATTGAAGAAAACAAAGTTTATACAAGGCAGATCCACCACAAAAAAGAAAATGCAATAATATATATATATGTATAAAGAAAGGAAGAAAAGGACAGATAGATAGAAATAAGAAGAAAGAAGAAAAAAAGTGTCAAAAATTAAAAATAAGAAAGTTGAAAGTAGTGAAAGCACACTCCCATGATGCACGTGAACATTAAACACTTTAAAGGGGGGGGGGGGAGTAAATGGCTTTAGCCCATTTATCAAGCAAGAAGTTCCTTATATGTCTACCAAAAATTTTGAGAGGTGTTATTTTTAATATTGGGGTTAAGTCTATTCCACAGTAAAGCTCCAGATGCTCTTAGGAGGGAGCTCTTCAAGCTCCCAGTTCTATCAGATTTTTTATGTTTTTCTATAGACGCCAATCAGCGCTTGTGTTTAAGGTGTACCTAAAGTCAAGAAATTAAAAAATATATTAAAGACCATGAAAAATAAATTTTAACAGTTCAACTTCCATCTTCATAGGAAATTCCTGAGCTGAGATATTAAATGTTGAAGTTAATTCACTCAAATTAAAATGCTACATTGCGCATTAATTTGTGATGTCATTCTTGTACTACTCAAATTACAATCTTTGTATTTCTTTGTTCTTCCGAACGTTACTGCACCTTGTACCAAGGTGTTATAGCACTCTTACTCTTATGAGCTGGTGTAATTAATTCAGCCCTCCATGTGCAACATGCTATGCAAGCAAACAGGAAGTGTTCAAGGTCATAAAAACAATTTTAATTTTAAAGGAAAACAAAGCATTTTATGTGAGTTGTACAACAAGAAAGTCACAAATTATTGCGCAATAGACCAATTTGTTTTAAGGGAATAAACTTCAACATTTTATATCTCGGCTCAGGAATGTCATATGAAGATGAAAGTTGGACTGTTAGAATTCGTTTTTCATTTTCTTAAATATATATTTTTAAATTTTTTGACTTGAGGTACACTTTTGATAATAGGCAACCATAAGTGGGGTCCATCAACCTTAAATCGTCTTCATTTATTATTGTCGACAGGAATTTCAAACGGTCATGTTCATTGAAACTGAAGGAATCAAGATACAACCATCCGTGATACAAGTAAGCAATTGAAAGACTAATGGCAATGTAAGAAATTGAAACACTATAAGGTAACGGGCCCCAGTAATGTCCGACTAAAATTAGAACTTCACTAGTCTTGACTGTCCGGATTCGTCTATACGAGTATAGACGAATATATACACCTATGACAATAAATGAAATATAAAACTTCATTTGCGAAGCCAATTTTTTTCCTCGGGAGAATGCTCTAATATGGTTCGAGGGCCTAAATCTGCATGATTATATTCAGTAACCCCAAAACAAAAAAAAAAAAACAAAAAAAAAAAACAAAACAAAAAAAAAAAACAAAAAACAAAAAAAACAAACAAACAAAAACTACAAATCACCCCCTTCTTGACTTTCCTCATGAGAAAGTCAGATTCCTCCATAAAACCACAAAACTGTCATAAAATTACAATTTTTCTCCAATATTTGGTTTAGATAGCGGTTAAAAGTGGCAAAATTTTCCAATTTCGATGGATACTCCGTAAAATAAATAACCAAAGACAACTCTATTAATCATCCGGCATGACCTAATTTTGCTCCTGAACTTGAGGCATATCACTTCATATAAGAAACCAAATTTTTTATTATAGCCTTAACAAAAAAAAAAAAAAAAAATTCTTCCATTAAAGTCCAAAATTTCTAAATTATAACAAGCTCTTAACTTTCAGAGATTTGTTCAAAAAGGGGAAAAACTTTCCGGGCAAACTTCTAGTCTCGTCTCGAAGCCTTGGTTCGTAGTTCTTGTACGATTCAATGCGTAACCCCAAAAGAATTTCAACTGTCGCCCATAAAACGTTTTTTTATTTTTCCCTTATGAAGGACAGATTCTTCAAAAAACACCCAAAAGTTTTTCTAGTACCAACAAAAGCCAAATTTCTTTCAATAGTTTTCATTTTTACTTCAAATAAACTCCAGATTTTTAAGTATTTGTTAAAAAGAAATCCCAAAATTTCGGCGCGCTCAGCGCGCCTCAAATATTGCCAAGTCACGTTCCACCGGGACATAACATCGCCTTTGTCGAGGCCTTGAGATTCTGGCCCCCCTGTCGGGGAGTTTGGTCCCCTTTCAGACAAATCCTGGAGCCACCCCTGCCTGATATTCAGGGTGGTCACTTGAACCTATTCTAATTCCCTGACCAATACGAAAACTCTCTGGTCTGATGATTTGTTTTTACTTTTCTTACGTTTCCAGCTACCAGGCTAAACGGAAACTCACATGACATAGTCGGAGGAATGCAGTCTGGCTGAGAATGTCCTGGATCACGTTAATCAAAGTCAATTACATGTTCAATTGGGAGAAATATCCCATTTTTACAACCTAGCGGGACATATAATTAGAGGGGATGTTTGGTCAAAGCCGCCGTGTATCCAGCAGGAGGGCCGCATAGAAAAAAGATGAAAAGAAAGGAAGCGGTTGAAGCGGGCCCACAACACCGCACCCACTTTGCACGACCGACAAATCACCGCCACCGTGCACCAATTACCACAATCACACCCGACACAATCACCACCGCCGCCTTCACAGCCACCACCGGCGCCGTTACTCTACCATGTACCTTACAACCGTAGAGCAAGAATATAAAAACATGTAACACTGATATATGGTTTCAACGTATACGTGTTTCTTCGCAGAACATCTTTAGCATAAGTCATACAAAATACTGGCAATCCGCTGTCCCTTTTTGTGTTACTTTTACACGTGGGCATTCAAACAGTTATTTCAACCTAATTTGATGACGTTCATATTTGAGGTTTCCCACAAACCATGGAATCTTCAACAAAGAAACCAGTAAGCAAAACGACGCTTATGTCAATCAATCGTCAATAGAAAAAAAGATGAGGTCTGAGATAATTAATTTCACAAACAGAGATCAAAGAAAATTTCTAAGCATTTCATGCAAAGTAACCGCAGCCCTAGCAGCTCTATTTGGTTTTCAAAACGCCTTGAAGCTCATGGATATAGAAATGAAATCAAAATGGCGTTTTACTTTTCACTGACTTTCTCTAACATGCAGACACTGATCAAACGTTTGCATCATTAAAATACTGTAGGGTAATCTTTCTGGCTTTTTCCCAGTTCCACTAGCTTGTTTCCATGGCTGCATTGCTTAAAGCGGCTCATTGAGTTGGTTCATGAAATTTCACAATTTTTTTCCAAACCGGTTAAGTTTTCTTCACGGACTAATGACAAATGGTCAAACTTAGACAATCCCCTTATCCTACATACTAATAACTGTTTGATGAGTGAGTGCTTAACGGTTCAATTCGGTTTTCAAAAATTCGTGACCAGACACTTTTCAAATTGTGCACAAAACCGTTGCAAGTCAGGAATACAAAATGCAAAAATTCAACTTTTTCCGTAACTATTGGATATGAAACTTGACCCATTATGCTCAGTATAAGCATTGTCCTGTGGTAGTGACCTTTGACACTCTCATTAAGTTATCAGTATCAACTCAATGAGCCCCTTTAATATGTTCCACCAAGCACAACGGTAGTACCGTAAGTTCATTTTTAAAGTTTTCGGTAGGCCTATGACCCGGCCAGGAGTCGAACTCCAGACCTCCAGGCTGCTCTGTTGGATGCTCTGACCACGTTGACAATGCAATCGGTCGGACACTCGAAGTCCGATAAGGCAGTTCTCTTACGAGTTAGTCCGTGGACAGATAAAAGCTGTCTGTCAATGTGACGTCACGAAATATTTTTTTCTCAGTCCTGCAATACAAATCATACATTTATTTACACACATGGACCTGGATCCATCCCCAGAAGTGGGGGCCTTTTTCACCATTTCACCACAGGCGTGCAGGAGGGGAGGGGGTGGTGGAGGTGGTGGGAGCTGGGTTCCCCTCCAACGATGAGAAACTTGTGATTTTAACGTGAAAGTATGGGGGTCAGCGGCACTTAATATGGAATTTTGCATGCATGAGCAGCCACTGATATTGTTATGTATTTTAAGGATTATTTTGTTGGAATAACCATATAGAAATCAACTACACACTTATTGCTGGCAAATAATTTATCATTGTATAGTATACAGAATCGCACAACTTCTTCAAACAAGTGTAAGGCGTTGCTTTTGTACTTAAGTCCTCCGCTATATGATGAGTGTCTGTATGGTAGGCCTATGCTAAAACTTATCCCCTTTGGTAGCCTGCGTTGGCAAGTTTGCTACCGGCGCGAAAAAATGTGACATAAAATCAGTAAAATGCCTCCGAGCGCAGATCGCTGGGAATAGCACTTACCGGGACTATTTACAGCATATAAATATTAGAAACACTTGAAAAGAAAGACGTAATGTACTATAAAATACCAAAATTTTGCCCAAGCGGGCAGGGGATGCCAACATCAGTTCCCTGCAGTGGCATAAGCAGGATTTCTCAGAAGGGGGGGGGGGGGGGTGCAGTCCGTTGAGTGTCCACCACGACCTGGGGAGGGGTCTTAGTGGAGGGGTGTCCCCTTTAAAAGAAGCCTAGATGCATAATTGTGCGTGATAATCGACTTTGACAGGAACCGTTGAAAGTTGAATTGTGGTGGTTCATGCGGAGTTAAAATGAGAATTTTGGGTCTTTACATGCAATCTAATGCCATTTACGCTACCTTTCGAAGTAAAATTTGTTCGTAGATTTGCATTCTTTTGAGAGTCAAAATAAAAGAGCATCGCGATCCGCATAGGCAAACATGGATCATTTCAGATTGCATTTTTTCTTGGCTCATTCTGTCGTATATCTAAAGCGGAGCGCCATTATTAGTTGGCGCGGAGAGTGCATTGAATTTCAAAAAATCAGACCACTCAGTTGGTCGGAAATAGACCCAGACTTATACGAAGAATCTAAGCAGTTAGGGGGCATGGCCCAAATTCCACCTTTCGTACGCCACTCAGGCTGGCTCTCTGTATGTATGTACCTGCTGTACCAGTGTCATTTTAACAGAGTACGAGGATGCTTGTATCTACATTCTACAGATGATTCAACTTCAACCTTGTCTGGTGACTTTGAAATGAGGTAAAGACTGAAAATTCGATATGTCAAAAGAAATAAAATCTATCTGAGTGATATTCCTTCTGTTGGTGATAGCCCACAAAAACTCAAAAATACATTTGCAGTTTACACAGACCACATCAAAAGGTGAAAAAAAGAGTAATGACGTCATGATAAACATTGAATCATGCCCCTGCGTAGCAGTATACTGTTTATATTGTTAGCAACACACTGGGTACGTTTTCGTATGGGCAGGGCAAGAAGACGCAAGTTAGGGAAGCATGTGACATCGTTGTGAAGATATAAACACACAATCTAGTGCAGTTAAATGCAGATTTCACTCCATACAAGTTCACTGTACCATGCTAAGCTTGTGTTGTGCACACTGAAGCTGAGCTGTATACATGACTTGTGCCAATCCGGCCAGACAGAATTACAACGCTGCACGTCCTATAGGATGAACCGGGTGATGTGTTGCTGACAACGGATTTCCTTGAACGCGCTGAAGTGAACACTTGGACGAGAAATTCTTTACAATTTTAATCTTCTAAGGAGGAAACTGGTGTAGAAGTGGGTAAGACTAGAATTGGTTTGAATTTGTATCTTTATTTCCGCATTTGAGGATTATGGTATTCGTATTCAACTTTTTAAGTCCCAGTCCTGGACTACGCCGTTAGGTCTACCAGTACCAATCACGCTGCACCTCAGAATCGTTGGGCACTTAGGCTAGGCCTATACTGAGTTGAGTTAAACAGGTCCATAATTAGCTAGTGATTGCGCATACAGTGGTCCTGCAAAGGATTTTGCTATTGTACCAAACATATCACTCATTTCAACAAATAGAAGACTAAGACTGATTGCATGACTGCATCACAGTGAAGTTCTGTTGCTTATACAGCTCTTTTGATCAACAAAAGTTTATGATGATGGCAGAGTCAGAAGTAAGTTCAGCTGATGATGATGTAGGACCTAGCCTAGGCTAGGCCTACTAAAGTAGGCTATAGCCCAACTATAGGCTAGGCAATGTTTCTTGGAACATTTACTAGTATATGGGCCTGGCCCACTTTGCATTTCATGCCTATATCACACCAAAGATATCTGGTGTCAGTAAAGAAAATTTCTCGGAACTTGGAATTGAATGACTGTGGCGTAAGGAGTAGGCTATTGTCACTCAAGTTTATCTTGGGCTTTAGGCTGTAGTTATTAACATTAACATTAACATATTCAGTCACTTTTGCACTGTCTGAGCACTTTCTACAGTAATAATTAACCAGACATTCCTTGTAACAGGTTTGTAATGTTGCTATATTTTCATTGGCAAACATAGATTTGCCAATAAGTAGGATAGCTACTTGAACTGAGAAAAGGTATGGGAAATAAGTATAGGCTTAAGTGTCCCCATGATCAGTGTTCGAAACAGAAAAAAAGGTAGGCTTATACTTGCACCTGTGTAACTTTTTAATTTTACCTGCACAAACAAATTCTTACATGCATGATTGAAATAAGATAATAAAAATGTAAAAAAACTTTTATTGAGATACAGCGTACAAAGGGTCAGACCGGACCATGAACTATTTACATTTGCCGTATACTGTGCATATGCATGTGCAGGCAATCAAGACCAGTTCTAGGCTGCTCTTATTAAGTACTGTACACATAGGCCTAGAACCCAGGGCCTTCATAGAAAGTGCATGTCATATAGCACTCAGTATGCAGGCTCTTGGGACTTGGCACACGTGCAGTGTTTTTAAAATTTTCACAGTACGGTAGTCCTTTGTTGGTGCAAGAACAAAATGGAGATCTCCCCTTGTCATGACCACATGTTTGCAGGTTTGCAATGCATATACTTATTACAGAATGACAGCTGCATCATATTTATACTGTAACTTGCAAAGACTGTAATGATACTATTGGGACAATGCATGTATATTTTTCAGTACAGTCAATGTTTGTCAATCACACAAAGGCATGCCATGTATATTATGTTGATATTAACATTTTAATATGATTTTTGAGAAGGCACATTTTGATCTTAAATTTCCCCTTTAACTGCTTTCCTACCTGTCCTATCACCCTGTGAACTACAGCTAGGTCTAAATGCACACGAGCACAGACCTCAAAATTCACGAAGGCCATGGAGGCCATGGAGGCCATGGCTCCTGTAAATTTTATCTTGGCCTTCAACAGGCATTTTTCACACTCTAAATTTAAAACCACTTTTGGCTGGATATGTGTCAGTCAAGCCGCTCTGTATGTGTTGAACTCACTGTTAATATTGCGTGCCATTGCTTCATCATTTCATTTTTGCTGGAACATTTACAGTGCAGCATGTGAACCAATACTGTTTTCACTTTCACACTGTTGTTATTGATTTGCCCACTATGCAAAGAAATCATTCATTGCCTATTGTCAAATTCCTTGTTCTGTTCTTCTTTCAAGTGTATTTTGACCTTGTGTACATTTTGACCTTGGATGAAAGACTTTTGGCCTTGGTTTAACCTAAAAATTGTTGATTAGTACCAAGGCCATTTTGGCCTTAAGAAAAACAAATTTTGAGGCTTGTGTGCAGATCAGTGACCCAACTTAAAGGCCCAATCTTCTCACCCCAACAGTGCCAAATCTCCTAACCTTCTTACTTAAGCCCCTCCTACAATTACCTGAAGTTCATCCTCATCCATACACAATCTCAGTTAACTGCTTCAGGATGAGTATAGAAAAGCTCAATGTGTAATCAAAATACTCTCAGCACAGTTCATGCTGTGTAATGTAAGCTTTGGTACTCTGCATTTTTTGAATTAGCTGTCAATGGGAGAGTTGAGCCAAATGCAAATTTCTATAAACCCCTACAAGAATTGTAGGTTGGCATGAGAGGATTGGCCCTTTAGGCAGTGCCCTGCACTGGAAAAAAGTTACATGCACTAGAGCATGGTGTGAAAGCATTGTTTTGAACACTGCCCCACATCATAAAACTTTCTATGCACATCTTGTTTTGTATAGAGCTGTTCACTAGCTGGCAGTTGTGCCCTGAGGTTTTGGTAGACAAAGGGATGCCAGGATGAGAGTTTATTGCCAAGCTTATTCAAGCACACAATGTACACACAGTCATCCTGTTAAGTGAATCTTGCCTCTCCTGTGGGTTCATTAGTATGGGGTAGCAACAGGCTTGGGGTGATTACATCTCAATGTAATCAATTATGATTGCGATTACTTCCTATTTTATGATTGCAATTATGATTACTATTACAGCTAAAATTGAAAGAAATTGATTACGATTGCGATTACATTGCAATGCAATCATGATTGCAATCGTGATTACATTTTCTTTCCACATAACAATGTAGTAAGCAAAACAATCCAATGCCTAATGTTACAACTGGAAAAAAGACCATGGACATTGTTCTAGATAAGCCCGGACAGAACCAAGTCCTCTCAAAGTAGAGATTATTAAACCCATGCACATCTCACTCATTTTAAGCTGGAACATCCAAAAAAGAGGAACAATTAAATTTTGTCATTCCAACAGAAGAACCAAGCACTGAAAAAATTGTTTAGTAACTTAACTTCTTTGTTCCATTCAACTTCAGTGTAATCAGAAATGAAACCATGATTGTGATTACTTTGCCATTGTAATTGATTACGATTGCAATTACTTTGCGATTTTCACAAAAGTAATTGATTGCCATTACTTCAGAATGTGTAATCGATTGCAATCGATTACGATTACCCCAAGCCTGGGTAGCAAGGCAGGTGGGTGATTTGATGTTGAGGCCAGGTGGGTTGGCTGATTTTCACTAGAGTTCTGTTCTGTCAAATTGTGATCAGTCTGATTGAACAGATTCAATTGTGCTGTACAGTAAGTGGATGCTGGTAACAGGCCTTCGGATTCTTGAGATTCTCCAGGTGTGCTGTAAATCACACTCCTCAGGAAATTAAGGAGTGTGGTGTGTGCTGGTTTACTAAACATTACATATGAGGTCCCATTCTTCATTCAGGTGTGCAAATCATGCTCCTCTCAGTGATTTGAAGTGAGTGTGATTGCACTGGTAGCTACTGTGTGCCTCAAAATTTAAGCCCGAGTCAATGTGTTGTAAGCTTACAGTATTGTAGGTTAAACTGTCACTTCTAACAACTACTAAATGTGCAGTGGGATTCTGCAAGCTTCCTTTTTGTAATCTAGGACAATACCAAAGTACAAAGCTTATGCACTAAGCAGGATATTTAATGTTTTGATGTATTAAGTCTCATTTAAACTTGAATCTCCTGATACCACAGAAAAACACATGAAAGCATCCTGTACACCTTTTATCTATCTTTAAAGGATGTGTTATTTATATGCTTCCTGTGACCCTCTGTTCAGAATATAGCGCTGCAGTATGAAGAGTGGGTATTTATAATAAGTAGCAACCATCTGCTCTATGAACTTCCTACCCATCATAAGTAAAACTTAATTATAGCAGAGCAAACTGTTTGTTTGTCAGTTAAGGACTCAAAAAGACCTTGCTCTCTTCAACAGAATTGTAATCACTTGTACAATTTTCATTTTCTTAACTCAGCCAGGGCTATGTTGTAAAACTTGAACGTATTGTAGATTGATCTGGGACTAATTTTGTGGGTAATATCTTGTATGCATACTCCCTCTACAATGCGGTGTTCACATGAAGTGAACATACTGAACAGAAATTTGCAGGATCTTTGTCATTCTTGCTACTGTCAGTTTTGTTAATTCTGTAGTTTTAAAGACAAATAGAACTGTTCTCATGTTTGTATGTTGCAAGCATATAGGCAGGGCTGGAAAAAATGTTAATTTCCCTGCAAGCAAAATTCAAATTTCCCAGCAGGCAAATCAAAATTTCCCAAAGACTTCACATGTTTACAGGGTTTTCCCTGGGTTTAGAATTGAACGTCGCGCATCTGATGCATCCATTGGTGGATCGCCGGCCTGGGGGAGGGGGTGTCCCCCTCCCCTTTTGGAAATTTTGTGACTTATGCAAGTCCCTAGACGCAAAATGGTGGCCAAATTAGTCAACACAATTTTTGTAAGTGGACGCAAAAATATTAGCACCGATACTCACATTCGTACAAATTTTGATCTACTGATAGCGGTCACATTGGCTTCCATGTCACCGTAATTTCTGCTTCAAAAGTTTTGGTTCATCGGCATGGCCTTTATTAAGCGCTGGCACCAGAAGATTTTTACCCCCGGTTGGCCGTTATTTCGCGTCCGTTGCTCACCAAAATTTACGTGATTGGGCTGGCTTGCAATATTACCAGTTCAGGATAGAAAATATTGGGAAAATTTCCGTTCGTTTCACGAACGGGATATCATTTTTGTAGGCGTAATATATTTTCACTTCAAAAGTGGAGATGTAAATCAACTGTTAATGCGATAGATTTGTTTGCAGTCGGTGTCACATGCCCCAGGCTTTAATAATTTAGTTCTTAGGCCAACATCATGCTCATTCTATTTTTCATCCCCCAATCATTTTGGAACTATTGCATTCCTTTTCTGCACTGGTCGGTTGTAGTTGCTATAATATACTGAAGCGAATCTCCTGCTTTAATACGAACCCCATGTAGAGCAACCATTCATGATAATCTTAGAAGTAGAATCTTAGCAGTTTTGGGCAGCCAACAATTGCACCCGATTAACGTATCTAATGGTTCCTTTCGGGTATAAACATCCCCGGAAATTTTAAGCAGTTCTTGTCCAAAACTTACGTCTTGTTTAAAAAGAATCTGCAACTGAAATGCACGTAGGTCAGATCCCCGAAAAATCCACGTACGCAGAGATTTGTGATGCCGTTTCATGGTGAATTTGGCACGGGGCTAGCCCTGCTTCGCTAGCCCGCTATATGAGCATTGGCAGTGCGATCGTCGTAGCACAAACTCAATGGGAAAACTTGTCTCGAGACCGAGTATTTTCACACACTAAATCACATAGGCGAAGGCGCGAATTGTGATTGGCTGGCTAGAATCAATGCAATTGAACCAATCACGATGCAGGGACCAGTTTAAATTTTGAAATGGGTCGTATGCATATGATGTCACCAAGCAAAACATGATGCCTTGTTTGGCGGAAAAAACGGACACGCATGGCAGTCTACTGCACGCGTGTGCCAAGAATTTTGCTTCACGAGACAGTATACACGCAAGTGTACAGTTAATGAAGTCACGTGACCAGTTCTCTAGCATTCCCGCCTTCTTAAAAGTCTGCGCAAATGAGATTTCGCGGAACTGTGACTGACAAGGGGTCTCCCCCGACATGTTGAATTATGTATAAGTAGGCGTATAAATAGACACAACGACACGGTAAGTGGACATTTTGACCTTTCCTTCTCTTAGAAATCAAAGATTTTTTAGGTTTTTTCAAACATATACTGCAAAAATTCGTCCTCAAAAAGAGGCAGTTGATTCTTATGTCTCAGATTAGGACCTCAAACTTTGCGAGTACCTGACTCATTGAGGGATGTAAAACGATATTTTTGTATCGACGTTTGAAGATTATAGCATAGGCTTTCTGTTGATACCAAAATTACGTAGTTTAATTTACAAATTGTTTTGTAAACAACTGCTAAACCTGAAGGGGTATTTACGGTACAATATGTATGTAGTTTGTACTATAGTACATATGGTATTGGTACACAGCTAACGTTAAATATCCTATAACGTTACTGTTAGTACTAACTACTATTCCAATACGGCTCACAAAACGTCGACCATAACAAAATAATTAACGACTATTTTACTGTGGGATTTACAGGACAGGTACCGATTGCATTTACAATCTTAAAAAAAACTTCCAGTGTTGTTTGCAGACTTGCAGTCTTTAAAGTATGAAGCTTTAGTTTTCATGGCATATATTCAGTGACATTCAGTGCAATGCTGGCACTGTGGCCATGGGGGGCTTGCATGTAACTTAGCCTAGTTGTAAAGTAAACCTGGGATAGTGGGACTGCAGGGGTGTATGAATCATGACCAAGTCAGCCTGGATTAACCACATTCTAAATTTAGAGGCTTCAACTTCAGTCTGGACATATCCACGGATTATTATTCTTTCTTACCTGATAGTTTCAGTGTGCCGCAAACAGAAAAACTCACTCCTTTCCAACATTTTCCATAATAGACCTACAGTATAGTATAGTGGTATACTGTACTGTAATTAAGTTCAAGTTATGTCTATTTCTATGAAGTCCCATGGGCTATAGAGCCAGCTTTGTAATTCTAATCCTTCATAAGCTTACATCATTCAAAAACCTTACCCCATCATCCATGGGCAATTATGTACTGCCACCTTAACTGTGACTTGCATTTTATACTGGTTAACTTTAATGAAGGAGTGGTTTCTGTGGACTCGGAGACAGGAATTAGTGTTCAAGGCTGTATGGCATGCCTAGCATATATCACTTTTTATTCAGTAACAAGTTCCCACTCCCTCAAACTCAATCTTACACTGGCTGACTTGAATTGTCCCAAAAGCTCACCTCAATGTGATCCTAAAC
The DNA here is from genome assembly GCA_037179385.1 of Holothuria scabra. Lineage (NCBI taxonomy): Eukaryota > Metazoa > Echinodermata > Holothuroidea > Aspidochirotida > Holothuriidae > Holothuria > Holothuria scabra. The sequence goes on along the minus strand of CM074185.1, from coordinate 32,661,356 downwards.
TGTATTACAGTAAGCCTACTACTGATTATTATGACATCCATGATATGTTCACTGGCAGCTAGTTTTGTCACACCCTAGTGTACTCAACTTTGTTTTAAAATGGGTTCTCATCAATGTGGCACTCAATGAAGTGAAAACTGTTAATTCATTCCTAGATTTGTTACATTAATTTTATTTATTTTTGATCATTAAGGTGGTCACATAAAGGAGAATCATATTGGGCAACATTTAGGTAGTTTCCTGCACAAAAAACAGACTGTAAGTTGTTACATTGACTGTTTGAGCTACTAGGCATATCAAACTGGCTAGTAGAAATGATTGGAACATTCCGTCCAGGCTCTCCCAAGAGGACAGAATAGTGATGAATTACTATCGTAACAGTCCAGCCATCATCATGTAATTTTTTGGACCAGTATTCAATGTGAAAAGAAATTCACAAGGAATTGAAAGTAAAAAATCTCATTTGTCAAACCTGATCAGCTGGACATATTCATTCCCTTGCAACCTGATTGGTATTTGCCTTAAATTGCCTTCAGTATTTTTCAATTTTACCAAGAGTTAATGAGAAAAATCAAAAGCACTTGTTAAACATTGTACTGATGATCTTTCCTGCAAGGCCCTTCCTGTCTAAGCAGGCCCTTTTAGAAAGATCCCCCAGTCAGTTTCTTGCTCAAGTATGCTGACTGCATGAGTGTATATGATGCATAAAGTTTATTTTTAATTTTTTTCAAAGCATGAACATTGAATTGAAGTTGATACAGTTTCCTAGAATAAAGATTTTTAAACCAGCTTTTTAGTCAGTCCAACTCTTTTTAAAGTGAGGTGATTTTCAGTGTTTCAGTGCAAACAAGATGCAGTTTTGCTCTGTATGTACAGAGCTTATTTGTGTGTATACTATGATGACTATGACATATTGTATGTGTATACAGGTATATCACATTCAAACAAGTATATACCAGTGCAACACTACTGATTAGTTTAATTTGTAAATGGCATTAAAACAAACGATTTGTTGCAAAATGTCGAAGGAGCAAGTATCACACCATTTTCTCCGAAATGGGAACAATACTGGTGAGGATGAGTTAGGCTGCTGTTGTAACGTTATACATATAGGACGACCATTAACGTTCATTTCGCGAAAGTAGGCCCACTATACTGTTTATATACTCTGGGCGCTACAATCGATTCGTCGTGGAATTTACCGAGTACCTGACTCATTGAGAATATTTTATAGTGCAAAAATGGTACCAATAGATAGAAAACAAAATTTTCTTTCTATTGAAGTAAAAACTGAGTAGTTTAAAACAACATAGAATAAATGCTGAACGATTTTGCAGAGCATTTGAAACCCATTTTACACGTTTCATAAAATGGACAAAAATCCTCACTTTTACCCGTAAGTTCACTCAGAACCAGGCACCGAAAGTATTTTTTACATCTTATTCATTGATTTTCACGGTTTTGACGATTTTTTGGCTCCTAGTTTCTGAGATAATTGACTTTAAAAGTCATGACTTTTAGTTAATTAGTATTCAAATCCTTATGACGTCACCAAACGTCATGCATAAAATGTAAGAGAAGGAAGCTCTTTTCGAGCAGTTGCAATTTGACTGGAGACCACATGCATCACGGTTTTTGTTTGCAATGACGTTGCATGACAACATTGCAAAAGTCCTACTGTAAATAACATTACGGCCGGAAGGAATGCTGGGAATTACTTAATTTATGCAAGATAATAATCACCGGACTTCACAAGATTCTAGGAGCTACGTGTACAAATCGTCCACAGACATGTATGCTAAGCTTTGGGACTAAAAAGAGGCGAAACACTGCAGCTCAATAGTCTGCTTTGTGCAGAACAGTTTGTACAGCAACTTATGCGGCGCTTTTTGCGATAAGCTAGGAAAAGACATTGAATGCAATTCTAATTCCATGTAATACTACAGGGTTATAGCGGAAAATATCAAACGATCACTTCCATGGCAGGGGTAAAAATTTTACGTTTGTGATTATCAATGCAACCAGTTTTGGCGGGAAGTTAAAGGATTGAGTTTACAGGAATTCAACGAAACTAAGGGCAAGTTTCAAGCATATTTTAACCCCTTTTTCAGTTTCCAAATAATTGGGAGTAATGATCAAGTGAGTGCCAGAATTTATAAAAGCAATGGAGCACGTGGCTGCAACCAATCACAGATCGTGTGTGTCCCGATCTTTTCATGAAAACATGTTGGGAAAACAAGGGTTCTATGACATCATACACATAAGGTCCATCGCACTTATTTAAGTTACCTCTAAACATCGTGATTGGTTCATTATTGCGTTTAATCAGCCAATCATACTTGTGACATCGACAATGCAGTTTTACTGTGTAGGAAAAACATGTAGAAACCAACCGTCTTCGCACAGAATTCTAATACTCCCGGGCAAAAAAATCATGTCGTAAGTTTTAAGAACGAAGTAACAGGAAATATGTGGGATTACATCGTGAAGATACAATGACAAGGTTCGTTCGTTTGATTGATAATTTCGCAAATCTGAGACATTAGCCCCGCCTCTAACCTGCCAAAGGCGGGCGTATGTGTTTTGGTCATGCAAGTCGTGTTATGCCACATAGCTGCTGTGCTCCGGAGTGAGCAAAACATTTTCCTGATACAAGCCTACGACGGCAAGTGCAGGCTAGTTAATTATAATAATACTGTGTTGTTACTCGTTCAATAGAAGGCCCTATGGGATAAACATACAGAGCTCCGACTCGCATGCAGTGGTATGTGCATGGAAATTAAAAAAGTTAGTTGCAGTTTCACAAATAAGTCAATGATTTTGTTATTTATTGTATTAACAACAAAAGCAGTCGTTGACAGAAAGAAGAAAAATTATGGAGGCTAGCTGGCAGCAATTTTGAACATCGCGGCCGTTTTTTGAACGTCGCGGCCTCCTTGGTTTTGAAGCTTGAACGTCGCGGGCCGCGACGTTCAAAACGCCCAGGGAAAACCTTGGTTTACATACAAAAGAGGTCAAATTTCCATCCAAATACCAAAATTTCCCTGCAATGACATTCCCAAGTTGCTGGTTTTTTCCAGCCATGCATAGGCAAACCAGCGCTTGTTTATAGTGACTGTAGGCAGCCGTTAGTGGGGTACATCTGCCTTAGGCCTATTATCTTCTTTGTTTATTGTCTAAATGTAATTTCAAACCCTCATATACAGTGAAATTGAAGGAATCTAGAGGAATTACAGTGTACAACCATCTGTGGTTCAGTACATACTGTATTTAAGGAGTGTGAAAGACTAAAGGTAATGGACCCCAGTTATGGCCGACAAAAATCAGACCATCACTGTCTGGATTTGTCTATCAGATGGATACCCTGGCTGGGTCATATACTGTTCAAAGACAGCAGCATAAGTAATGGAGTAGGGAAACAAGTCAGCAGAATGAGCCACAACTGGAAAAAGGCTGTGACTAAATGGATTGATTTGATTACAAAGTGAGTCTTAAAATCCCATAATGCTTGAGTTGGTGCCTCTATGGCATGCTTCACTAGTCACATGTAAATAGTTTGTAGTAAACCCTGCCTTTATAGTTTTTCATAGTACATAGTGTTTCGTAGTAGTTCATTGAAAAAGCTGGTGTGGTGTGTTAAAGAGAAAAAAAATCTCTTTTGTATAGACCTGTATCCTGCCAATGAAATTCATAACCCTGTTAGTTTTGATACAGTAGGAACTGAACATGTAAGCTTAAAAAGTTTTAAGTGCACAGAATGCCTCACCATATGACATGCTGTGTATGATATAATATCCATACAGTAATACTATCAATCCATGTGCAGGCCTTAATTTTTAAAAAAAATTTCTTGGTTATATCTGCAATAACATTTGGGTTCAGTCCAAAACATCATTTTTCAAACAACTACAAAGCAGTAAGCTTTTTGAGTACTGTACCTATGGTGGTATCATGTCATGAACATAGCTGGAATTCAATAAATCGTGTTTTTGTATAATCTCTCGCTTATTCAGTTACTGTACAGAATTAGTGGAACATTTCAGTCTGGTTAGTATTTCAATATTTCAAAATCCAAAAGACGCAGAATAGCTTAGATTACATATTGTATTAATGGCATCTGCCTATTAGTGGAAGGCCCGGGTTCCCTTCCCATGTCGAGTCATACCAAAGACTCTAAAAATGGAACCTACTGCCTTGGTGCATGATGCTCTGCAAAAGCATTTTGAGTAGGAAAAACAAGCCAGTGAGCCACAACTGGAAAAAAGGCTGTGGCCGGCACGACTTGAACCAATAGGTTGGAAACTGAGCCATTAAACACTTTCTAACTATTAACTACCTACACATTGTAGTTAGTTGGGTGAGATTTGCCTTTTACATACAAACTGGCTCAGGGCCTTATAGGAAACTAATAGTTAAAATACTATGTTGTAAAGTCTGAACAGTTATGGCAGGAACTACAAATTGCACAATTGGGAGGATTGGAACTGTTTGGTATGGCAAAGATTTAAAGAGAAAGGAGTCAGGAATGGGAACAGGGGTGGGAAAGAGTACAGTATATTAATGTAAAGACTTGGGTGACTCCTATTTTGGAGTCAGCTGTTACTGGCCTTATTAGTCAGGACTTCAGTTGGCAACCACAAGATGATGTTATAATTATGTAAGATATCAATATCATACTTCAGCAGCTACAGTATAGCTGACATTATGATTTTTTGCATAGTGTTATTGATCGAGTAAGCCAACAGGTTTATTCTGCATGCATTTCTACAGCTTAGGACCTATGTGCATGTGGAACTAACTACTCATGAATGTTGAATTGTAATGGTTAACTGAGGAGAAAACCTTTGATCCAATGCAAAAAAAAGGCCAACTGATTCAGTTTGGTTGCAATACATCATTATGTTTGGAAAAATAAATAGAAAAAGGGAAAGATTGATGCAAATTATTGAGAGAGGTCAAAACTCCTCATAAGTCAGTTTCAAGGAAAATGGAGTTGTAACCTGACTCCTAGTCAGTGAGTCACACCCCTAAAGTAGTGTGCCTGTCAATATTCAGTACAGGTGCCTGTGTAAATTTTTTGGTAAGTTATCTGAGCTGGCAAAAGCCTACTTGGTCTTTCTTCACTATCAACAAATTTTGCATGACAATACTTCACTGAGCCCATATATCCATCATCCTACTTTGTGTGCCGTGAGGTGTAATAGGATAAAGCCATGAAGGCCTAAATATATTTGCTTGACAAAATGTTAGACTTGTCAGACAAAAACTTTTATATGAAAGGTGCAAATTTTGAACTGTGAAACAGGAACTGTTCTGCTTACATTAATATTGCATAGTGGTGTGTACTCTTACTAATAATTTTTGAAGATTTCTGTAGATCATGCAAAATATGTTCACCACTTTTCCAAAGTTTCCTCTAAGAGCCTTTGTGTATTACAAATCCTTCAAATAAATACCTCATTTTGCTTTACAGTTTAACACAGACATACATAATGCTTTGTCCAGATTTGCAAAATGAGTTATTTTCACTATTTTTCCGTCCAACAGAAGTCAATTGACTGGGAAGGGGAGGAGGACGATTTCTCAGACGAAATGGGGGAAAAGGTCACTCTCAAGGACACAATTCAGATTTGGGTCAAGGCGATACAATATCTGGAAGATGGTGATATCGACTCTAGCTTGGAAAACTTTGAAGCAATAGTTGAGACATCAGCCAGGATGTATTACAATGTCGGAGCACTTTGGTTCAGGAAAAAGAATTACAACAAAGCAAACGTGGTTTGTGTTGTTTTTCAGGAAACTGTATTTTTAAAATTCATTTAACATTCACTTTTCACTACCTATCTAACAATTTTAGACATCGTGCTGTTGCTAGTATGAGTTATAATTATGGGTAGGGCTATTTTACAATAGTACAAAGTACATCTATTACTGCAAACAAAAGTAAAGTGCTTTATTAATCGTTTGTTTAGAAAATCTCCTGCTATTTTGTTTTTTCACACATCAATTTCAGACCAAAAGCACAGTTGTTTGCATTAAGTACCGTTATATGACACTGAGTAAATGTACTTAAACATGGCTGTAATTGTTCAAAAATCTGTGTCTGACATTGTAAAACTTGAGAGGATTGAAATGCCAGGTGTTGTAGGCACTTCAGTATGCCATCTTGCAATCCATTATGTTGACAGCAATTTATAGGTTACTACATTCACTTCAGGTATCAAAAAGTGCCTTGTTTTATATTTAAAGTATAACATTGAGCAATCCCATTTAAATTATGCAGCAGGATTCTTAAGTCTTAATTTACTTGATATCTCTCACCAACCAAGTTCCCCATGGATTACCTTACATCATGAAAATCTTTACATTACAATCTTTTCTTTAAATACTCTTTTGTAATTGGAATGTGCTCCTGTACAAGTTAGTTAGATACTAGGCCTGAGTGTGATACGATATCTGGGTACCAATCTCAGGCCCACCGCAAATCAACCTGGACCCAGTACTACCTCCGAAAATAGTCGATTCATCATTTCATGAAGGTCTAACGTTTAATTTAATAATGCTGGCATATTGATACAGTTTGGTATAGGTAGTTTTATGTATTATGCACTGAACAGGCTCTGTACAAGATGTACACCACTATTTTTGGTATTTTCTTCATTCCTTTTATTTCAGAATTTTGTAACATGTGTGGAAAGGGACCCTTTCATGGCCCTGGGACATTTTGCGCTTGGTTTGACTTACTTCAAACTGAAACAGTACCATAAATCCAGACGGAGCTATGAGAAGGCACAGACATGCTTGAGAGGAAATCCAAAGAAGATTGATTACTCACAGCTTGGACTGAAGTTTGCTTTATGGGAGTGTGATGTAAATATTCATGTTTTATTTGTGAATTTATTTTTTTGCAGCTGCATAAACTCCAAAGAACTAAGTAGTGTTTCTTTCTTGCTGTGTCTTGTAAGATAATGAGATTTTTTTATTTGTATCATTCTAAAGAATTGGATTAAACTCAAATTTGTGGTACAAATGAAGAAATGGAAAATCAATGTGGAAATTTTCAGTGGCTAAAAATTGCTTGGTTGGCATGGCAGTTGGTTCACCATGTTGAGTGAGCTGAACCCAGGCCAGGTATATTTAGATATTTAACACATGACCTTAATTTTTTTGGGGGGGGGGGGGAGGGAAGGAGCTGACAGAAGTTTGGGGGACCTAGTTTCCTCAGGACCCAATGTGGCTATGCCATTGATGGTCAGCTTTAGAAAGGTTACTGTCAACTGAGTGTATACTCAATCATCAGTTTGGGATGTGAATGGTGTTCTTGGTCGCAGCACTACCAGTCATGCATGTAAAGTATGTTTGTTTTTTTCTGAGAGATTAAGCCCATGGTCGGTGGGTAATGAACTGTCAGTGAAATGTTAAATGTTAGAATTGTAAATATATAGGTTGGGGCTCTATGAAAGTTCAGTGAAGTCAAGTTTTGTGTGTACTCTTAATAACCTAACTGGTAATACTCAGAGGTTGCTACTTAAGAGACAAGTACAAAGTGCACATACTTGCAATGTCTTTTTATGACAGGAAATTATGGTACTACTGTACACATGTACAGTTGTACACTTGACAACTTCATGTATGTGGGAGCACAGAAAAGTCCTAACTTACAATTTTAGAAATTCTAAAAATGATGAAACACTTTGGCAGAAATGTGGCATCATTTAAATAGATTTGCTGGTCTTGCAAAATCCCCACCCACTTATTTCAATGTTGTCCTAACCAAAATATATTTAAAATTAAGAGAATTTTAATATTGAAAGGGGGAGAAAGACTGTTTCATGTATTTTGGTCCAGGATTGTAGCTGCCTTATCCCCATATAGGTGAAACCGATTAGCGCTTGCTTTTAATGACTGTAGGCTGCCATTAGTGGGGTCCATCAGCCTAAAATGGTTTTTATTTATTGTTTACATGAATTTTAAACCCTCATATTCAGTGAAATTGGAGAATTCAAGATACAAATTAGTGTACAACCATCCATAATAGAGGTAAGCAAGGAAATCGAAAGATTTAAAGGTGACGGACCCCAATTATGGCAGACTGAAATCAGACCATCACTTGCTGTCCGGATTTGTGTATAAGTTGGTAGTAATTCAGATTGCTATGGGCAGTTTTTTTTAGGAGGTGGGCAATCAGAAAGTAGGAATAGGAGAAGCTGAATGGAAGACCCAGATCTCTGAATTGCAAAAGTCCATTGATTCAAATACCACTGTATTGAAATGTTTTTCTACTGTACATGTTTTGAGAGGAAGAAGTTGTGGTATGATGATGCACATATGAGCAGTGTCAATGACCTCATGATGTAAAATGAAGTAGTTCCTTGAACTGTGGTTTAACTGAGACATTCAGTGTGGTACTGTTAACTACTTTGTATTAACCTGAAGCATTGACAACACACTTACGTCATCCTTGGGGAAAACGGTGGAACACGTAGACACCCGCATAAGATTGTGTACATTCGACTGGTTGACAAATCAGCACTGGGTGTTGGTGTGTTTTGCCCCCAATGGAGGGCATTATTTTTGCTCTGTGACATCATGTGCATAAGGTCTATTTTTCATGTTCATGCAGATATTGTACAATATGGGTGCCACCATCGCTGCCATGTCAGAAGAAAAAGAATGGGCATTAGAAATATTAGAAACAGGTTTACCATCTGCCAAGGAAGAAAAACAGAAAGCTCGTATGAATGAGGCCATTGCTGCTTTGAAGGTTAATTTGTTTTTCTGTTTTGAATACATGTATAGACTAGACTAGTCCTGGTGCTAAGACTAAAATATATGTGTGTAGAACTCCTCCCTTCCAAAATTTTTGGATAGAATTTCAGACTGTACATCTGGAACAGTGTAGGAGTTTCCTGTAGATTAAGAACTTGTTTGCAGAATTTGTGAATTGGGTTCAAGAATATTGTTATTGTGTACCTTAGTGACAGTACTGGTGTAGAATGATTCCAAGCAGTCAAGTAAAGTTCAAATTGGGAACTTTTTTGTAGTCAAATTTGGATGATGTATCTTGAGTATAATTGACAGTACTTTTATGAGTGTGCCTCTTGTATTTGTGGAACTTTGAGCCAATGCATATTTTTGGATATTTGAACAGACTAACTTTTCTCCTCAATAGATATACTCTCATTAAAGATAGTCAGCAGTGGTGTGTGTCTTTGTGTGGGGAGGGGGGAGGGAGGGGGAGAGGGGGTGTGCACATGTCCATTACTGGTGTTTGTAACTAATTGAATTAAAAGTGAGATTTTGGAAGTAGGTGGGGGGGAGGGTGATATTCAAGATCTGTGGGTGGCAATACTTTGTTTCAATTATCTTTGTATCCTTTCTGTGCTACCCTCCCACAAAAGAAACAACAACAACAACAACAACAACAACAACAAAAAAGATGAGAAAATGCAGCTTAAGCCTCTACAATTCAGGTAGGAATTTGATAGGAATTTCTGAACATCAGTTAATGTACTGAAGACATACAGGTGTGCTAACGAGGAAAAGAAAAAAAGGGAAAGAATGATAAATAAAAATTACAGAATATCACCTGTATAAAATCAACTACTGTACCATGCATTTGAACAGGTGTTACCGTATTTGTGCAATTGTGTGACAAGCATGACCAGTTCTGTTGTCTGATGGGTTCATGGAACCTTTCATGTGCTACACTCACGTGTGCATGTGCCCACGGTAAATTGGTATTATAAAACCTTACTCTTTTCATTCCCAATAAAACATGCAAGTAATTTTTCTGTTTGCTGTTTACACTTTGCTCTGTCTCAAGTTACAAAGTGCTTCAGACCGTTGCAGTGTTGACAGCAATAGTAACAAGTCAAGGACCTTGTATTAGTTGGATGTGTTTTGTGTAAAGTGGGTCACGTTGAATGCCAATATTTGATGAGTTTAATACTGGGTCACTGTAAGAATACTGTGATACAGGATGTGATCATAGATGAATGAAGGCTTAGTCTTGTTCCTGTCCATTTGTCACAGTCATTGTCCTTTCCCATCGTGAAAACAGTTGCTGTTCCTTGTTTTGTCATTTCTGTATTGGTCGTCCTATGGTTCTATGTTTGCCTTCATATACATTTGTAAATTATGCTATCACAATAATATTATTTTAGAGGATAACACTGAATTTGTGGACTGGTTGGTAGAACACCTGGGGGCCGTTCCACAAAGAGTTACGCACAATCTTAAGTTTGATTCACCTTACTTAAGCCAACAGTAAATCATACTTAAGATCGTTCGTAACTCTTTGTGGAACGGGCCCCTGGTTCCCACTTGGAAAGTCCCGGTCTTGATTCCCAGGCCGGTTTATACCCAAGACTTAAAAAATGGAACCTTCTGCCATTGTGAACGACTGCCATTGTGTGTGATGCTCTGTGTAAGCAATGGAATAAGGATAACACAACAATCCAGTGCCCCCACAACTGGTAAAAAGGTCATGACCTCCACTAGATTTAAAGGCCCAATTCTCTCATTCCAAACAGTACCAATTCTTGTAACCTTTTTACTTGACCCCCTTCCACAACTGTCTGAAATTCATCTTCATCCAGATGCAATCTCAGTTTATTGCTTCAGGGTGAGTATAAGAAAACTCAATTTATAATAAAAACACTCTCAATACAGTTCATGCTGTGTAATATAAGCTTTGGTACTCTGCATTGTTTGAATTCGCTGTCAATCAAAGAGCTGAGCTTATTGAGAATTTCGGTAAACCCCTACCAGAATTGTAGTTTGGGGTGAGTGGATTGGTTCTTTAACCAGAAGGTACATATTAAAGTTGAGGAACTAAAACCTATCCAACCTAGCCAAACATATAGTAGATGCATACCGTACAATAGTTCTGTGTTTGATGCTAAGTGTTATTTTGTCATTGTGGAACCGTTCCGTTTTCTTTTAATAATTTCATATCCGAACTCGAGATTTAAATCTATGCATCTGGCATTGTGAATGTAGGTATACATGACTTCTTTCAGTGTATTGAAAAGCTGCAGTCTTTTTGTTATCGGTGTGTAAATTTCATGAAGGACAACTTTCTAGTTGATGAAATATCTTAAGTCCTGAAAATATTGTGAAAGATAAATGGAAGTAAAATGAGAAATCTCTGAGATCTGGCTGTTGTTTCAAAATAAGATTTGGGGTACTGCTCTTGTCCTTTAAGTTTATGAAGTAAAATTGTAAGAGGAAGTTGTTGCTGTAGATTGGATTGCTTATGTTTCAAAATGACCAGTATGTAAATTTCCTTATTCCTCAAATATCCATGAAGTCAAAGTTGTTTAACTTAAGGGTACATTTTGTTCCTGTTACGGTGGCTGTGTAGTTGAGATTTTGAACATGTAAAGGAAATGGGGTTAAATGTACAGGATCCTACAAACTGATATTAAGTTTCATTTATGTGTAGGCCTACTTTGCTCATAGTCCCCCTGCGCTATCTTGCGATAAACTTGTTTTGAGGTTAATGTTGCATTTAAACTACTCCAACATACTGTAGCAAACAAAATTATCAGATGTATTCATTATAAAACCAGCCAGTCTCAACAATAAACCCAGGCCTTGTATTTAACAGCCTCCACAGCGGCCACTGCTGTTGTACATTTCCCTGTTTGCTGCAATACCCTGTTCTGTTTATAAGCATTTGGTATCAATTGCACAATAATGTTGAAAGAAAGTATGAGAAGTCAAAATAAAGTCTTGATACACTGTGCTCAGTTGTAGAATGTGTAAACATATTTATTACAATGACATTTTTGTTTGTGCGAAGTGAAACACTATCAAATTAGAACTCACAGTTGAAAAATAAATGCAGTTCTTCAAATTCCCCCTCCCTCATCCTTGCCCTGTCTCCATAGGTTTTCACTAGATTGAGGCATTACAGTAGATCTATAGTGGTAAGGTTTATCACATTAAGGGGCAATCAGAGTTTGTTTTGGTAATTTTTCACAGCTTGAATCCAGCAACACATTTGTACCACAAAAAAATATCCTTGGTCACGGTCTAACGTGGTAAATGGTTACTTTGACCATGTAACCCCGTGACCTTGAACTATTGTCTGTCTCGTAGTTGTGGCCGAAGTTTTGGGTAGCTACTCGCAGTTTCAAACTCCGCGTGAAACAGTAAAGATGGGTGACAGCCGAGCTCTCCGCATGAGTCCAAAAGGGCCCAAACAACGGTAAAGGGTTAAAATAAGCCTGTGGAGTGTGTTTACTGCAAAGCCGATACCGCTCCCTCTGCGTGTGTGCACAGCCCCGTGGTGTGCATATACTTTGGATTAATCCTTTACCGTTGTGCTCCAATTGGGGCATATTTGCGCGCCTCGCGAGTGGGCCGAAAAGCGGACGCAGCACGCCCCGCATCAGCTTCGGTAGGCTATTGACCCTGTGACCTTGAACTATTGTCTCTGTTGTTGTGGCCGAATTTTAGGGTAGCTACTCGCAGTTTTGAGCTCCGCGTGAAACAGTAAAGATGGGTGACAGTCAGCTCTCCCCATGGGTCCAAAAGTACTCAAACAACAGTAAAGGGTTAAGTCAAAATGGTTGATTCTGTAGTAATAGCCAGTAATGCCAGTCTTGGTTAGTTCGTTAGTTAGTTAGTTAGATGGAGTTGTATGGCCCAGTTTCCAACCTATTGGTTCAAGTCGAGCCGGCCACGGCCTTCTTTCCAGTTGTGGCTCACTGGTTTGTTTTCCTTACTCCATTGCTCATGCGAAGCATCATGCACAACGGTCGTAGGTTCCATTTTTGAAGTCTTTGGTATGACTTTACCTGGGAATAGAACCGGAGCCGTCCGTGTGAGAGGTGGATGCTCTTACCATTAGACCAATCACACAGTGTAATGGCAGTCTTGGACTATTACAATAACCTTTCTAAGTACTCATTTTATGTTCTATCAAATACCACCCTCCATGTTCAAATATGAATGATTGTTTTATTATTCAAATGGTATGGTAACCCAAGCCCTGTCTGAGTATATCCAGTACCAGGAAAGATTGAATTTTGTAAGGAAGTGTAAATATTTTTGTTTCATAAGAAAACAAAGGCATGTAATGTGAGTTGTTACAGTATAAAAAACAAGAAAAGTTGGAAGGCAATCAATTTTTTTTCTTATAAATGGTCAAGAATAGCTGCCCCAAACTTATGCTGACGCAACCACTAATAGCAATTTCCTTCTTGTTTACCCTGAAAATATCTTTCACGATTAAGACTTCAACATTGCATGTATAGAAAGTAAACCAAGCAGTTATTCCAATGTTGTCACATGACCCTTCAGAGCCAATCATGGAACAGGACAGTCTATTTCATGTTTGGGTGACTGAAAAGCCTGAAGATTCCATCTCACCAACTGAAAAACAGCGAAAAAGATTGGAATTGAGCCAAAAAGGATTTTATTTTCTAACCAGACTCTGATTTATACTTTCTTGAAATTGGTAATCTCTAAAACGCTGACATTACTGTATACTAAAGATGTCAATTGCGAATTACTTCCTGTGTAGGTGGTAGATGAATGTGTACACAGTACAAAATAGAATGAATCGTGAACACTGCACAACATAGAATGGCCACTTGACTGATGTCAGTTTAAAGGTCATGTTGCATTGTTTTAACACAATACATGGGTTCTCATCCAATTCAAGTTCAACCGGGATATCATGCTATATTTGGACAGGATATGAAACTACAACAACCCACAACTTTACTACAACATCCCACACTTGATCAGATTTTATGTAAATAAACCAAAAGTAGAGTTTCCTGCATCGGGGAAATTTTGGAGGGGATTTCTTAAACTTTTGGGGTGAATCTTTTCAGTTCATTGTTTCCTTGAGTGTAAACTTTGTGAGAAAAGCCAGCGTAAAAAGCAAGAGCAGTCACCTTAAGTGAAAGTAGTGTAGTAGACTGTCCCGTTTCTTGATTGGCACTTGAGAGTCATGTGACAATATTTTATTGCTTCAAATGTAAAATCCACTACAGTAGTAGTAACTTCTTTGTTTAACATTTAAAATGCAATATTGAATTCTTTAAATTGATTGAAAAATCCTTTTAAGAGGAATCAGAAAATAGTGAGATTTAGCTGTTGCTTTGTAGTAAGTTTGGGGTGACTGCTCTTGCCCTTTACAAGAGTGTAGCTGCAAGGTAAACAGATTTCTTGGGTTGGACATCAGGAATAGATACTATAGGACTGTTGTCACTTCTGTGTCTGCTGTAATTCTATAGGTGGCAAACAAAGTGAATTTATCAGATCTTTGAGAAGAGCAAATTTGGTTGTTTTGCCTTTCAAGTCAAGATTTTTTTCTTCCCATCAATGGTCCAGTACAGTAGTTCTGAAACCAACATCTTGTTTAGTTTGATCTGTACAACCAGAAATGAGTTCACTGCAACTGTTTGCTTGCAACAATTACAGTATAGGTAATAGACATGCTCTTTATAATACTGTTAAAGGTAGTGTGACACCAAAATGACAAAGTTGGGTATTTGATGTAAAAAGCATTAAAAACCAAGAAAATTCCTGCAATTTCCATCAAAATAGGTTAAAAATTGGCCATTTTACAGGTTTATTTCTGATTTGCACTTAATCATGCATAAATATGAGCTCAATATGTAAATCTTGTGATGTCATGGGAGGGACATACCATATATGGCTAATGTTATCCTTTGTTTTTGCAATCTTCATTTCAAGGGCAGTTGTAACATTAGTGTTTCCTGAGGGGTTTATTTTGAAAGTTGAAATTGTGTCCTTGAAAATCATCAGTATCAATCACCAAACTATAAACTATCTGATGAGTAATTAAGAGATAATTAATATAGGGTTAACAAAAGAAATGTCAACACTGTGCAACACTCAACATCACTATTTTTGCATTACGAACAAGTTGCTTCAGAAACATTCAAACTTTGAAGAGGTATATCTTGACAACGGTAAAAGATATTGACATAATTCCAACGGATTCTTACTTAGGAGACCTTGCTCAGTAACTACCAAGTAAATTCAGTGTTTTTTTGCTGACATGTCACACTACCTTTAAGTAATAGACTAGTGATAATACAATAATACATTGGATACCATTATGTAGCAGCCAGGGGCTTTAGCACGAAGGGAGGGGGGGGAGGTAGAGTCACCTTGCACTTGAGATACACCACATGCTAAGCAATGGTGGATGTTGCTAACTTGCTACATAGGTAATGTTTGAACTGCCTTCCCTAGAAATGCATTCCTTTATGAAATCTCTTAAATGATTATGCCTATTTAAACATAGCTTTCTGTGACTAATTTGTGGCAATCCTGTACAGTACCAAGTGCCATTTTTTCACATTGGCTCCTGCCCCTTCCAAGTATTTTAAATCAACTGTTTCAATATTAAAAAAGTTGCACAATATTGAAGACTTCCATTTGCTTATTCTTTCAGTGCCCCTCAAACCTTTACCATTCCCCTTCCAACCCTGAACCTAGACACCTGGATGTGTGATTGTTGTAATTCAACTGAGCAATTTAGAGAAATCATACACACCAAGTTGAATTATCAAATATTTGAATATTTCACTGGTTACATCCTGTATGTCACTCAGACATATTTTTCACATTATGCAAACAGGTAGTGAGAACTTTTTCAAGGTCCAGGCATCCAGGGCCCTACAGTAAGAGAGTCCTATAGAATAGTTAAGGTTTTTGCAGTGGCCGGGTGCAAAATGAGCCATATTTGGCACCATTTGATGTATTTTTCATTTTTATTCACCATCCTCCAAAAAAGTGTGGTACAAAGTGTGTAGTTTTGTATCATGCTTTATGGTACTGTATCGCTTCCAGGATCAAATATGAAAAGCTACTTTTGTTTCCTCGGAAGGTTTGTGAGTCAGACTGGCAACCATTGTGCCAATATATTATGTTGTTGGTGAGGTAAAAAATAAATGCTACAGTATCTGTTTAACCCTCTTAATTGTATAACAAAGGAAACCACTTTCACCTAATTTGCCCTACCCACTGTGCATTCTACAATATAAGCTTTTTTTTTCAGAAATGATATATGTTTTAAATACACTGTCAGGAGACAAGGCTTGCATGGCCTACACCAACAGGCGTTTCTAATATTCCAGAAATTTGCAAAATTATTTTTTATTGTTAAAAGTATTGCATTTTATTGTTGTGGTGGATATTGTAAATTCACTTGGGGATAATTAGCCTGCCTGTAGTATTCATATCTTTGTATATCCAATATGTTTATTGTAAAGCTTTGAACCCAACTGTGATATCTATTGTTGATTCATCAGTACTCATTGAAGCTCACAGTGTTGAGTTTTTGGAATAACTTATTTTTTTACATAAAATTTTCTCTGTTGCATGATTTAATTTCAGTGTCACAATCAAGTGTACACTTTAGCAGCTAAAAAGACAGCTGGGTGAAAACGTGACTTAAACTTTTGGTTTAGGAATTAGGGATTCAAATATCTACCAGATAAAGCAAACATAGGAAAAAAATGTAGGGTGTATGTAACCCACAGACTTCCTTTATACGTGGACAGAGCATGCTATGTGTAGACTGTTGCTGCCGTACATGAAAGTATAAGCGTAGCAAGATGGTTGTCTGCAATGGTTTTGTGTGTGAAAATTTGGGTTTGCTCAAGTATTTCAAAATAACAGATTTTGCAAGAAACTTGGAATATTTCCTAAATAATGCAAGGTAAGGTCAAAATCACTACATGTACAGTATTGTACGAATATGATATTTCCCCCTTCCACATTATTCATGCGGCTCGGTTACCTGCCGTTTGGTCTACCCCCGGAAAATAAAACGATATTCCGGGTGTCATGTGATCAACGAAGACACCAGATGTACCTCTGAAAACACAAAATCACATGATTTTGTGCCTCGATTTTGTGTTTTGGGAGGTAGCGAAGGCAGATTTGGTGTCTTCGTTGATCATGTGACAACCGGAATATCATTTTATTTTCCAGGGGAAGACCAAACAGCAAGTAACTGAGCCGCACACGTCATGCAAGTTTATTTTTTATTTAAAATATCACACAGTTGTCATCAAATCATGCAAATAAAAGCGTCACAGCGGCCATTTTGGTGTGCCTTTTTTGCCCCAGATGGTGGCTACAATCTAAGCATAGGACATACGGATTACATGCTCTGTCCATGTATAAAGGAAGTCTGTGGTGTAACCCTACCAGTAATGCAGCAAAGGTACTGTAGAAACAACATAGCATATGTATAACCTTACCAACAATGCAGCATAATTTACTTCCTCTTCCCCTTTTCTTAATGAAGATTATTGTTGGTGGTCTTTCTACTGTACACAGGAGTCAAAAGAACAGGTACATTCAGTAAATTGAAACTGATCTTACAGTTAAATCTCACTCCAGAGAAACTGACTGCAGGCAAAGTGAACCATGAATAACATGCTGTGGGGCAATAATTTAACCAGCCTGTGCAACTAATGTTGCACTCTGCAACAATTGGGTTTGGTTTTTTCCTGCAACTTCAGACCTTCTAGTTTAATCTAGCTTTAACCACAACCCTTTTTTCTCCAGTTGCCTGTGACACTAAGATCTCCATCACTGAAGATCGTTCCCTACTCCATTGCTCATGTAGAGCATCATACACAATAACAGTTGGTTCCATTTGCAAAGAAATGTGACAGTACAAACAAAATCTGAAGAGCAATTTCTGCACAGTTGTTTATTTAAATGAAATCAGTCATATTACAGATTGTATTTCTCACCTCATTTGCATATTTTTAAATATTGCATCATTGCCACCCAAGCATGTACCTTTCATATTGACAATGATCCCTTCCTGCCTAGATCCTCCCATCAACCATCCATAAAAAATTTTGCATTGGGGAAGTTTTATGCAATTTAGGGCAGTCAACTCTCACCCCAAAATACAATTTTTGTAGTTAATCTACAGAACTTATCAATTGGCACAGCTCTTTCATTGACAGCAAGTTCAAAAATGCAGAGTATTGTAGCTCATATTGCAAAGCATGTACTGTACTGGGAGTGTTTTATTACATGTTGGGGTCTTGCATACTCACCCCAAAACGGTAAACCGACATTGTCTCTGGCTGATGATGATGAGTTTTAGCCAACTTTTGGGAGGGACTTGAGGGAGTAAATTAGGAGAATTGGAACTGTTTAGGTTGATAGGATTACATCTTTATAATGACTTTTAATACAGACCAACAGATACAAAAAGAGTATGGTAGTAGATGCAATGTGATCTTGTAAGAGTGATTGTAGGTTATGCATAATATACATCAGCCAACTCAGCAGCTTGAGCAAGTACTTAAATTCAGGGAAGTTGTAACCTGACGTACCCCACTTGACCAGTGTGTAAGTGGGGTCCGTCATGTGATGAAAAGCAGTACAAAATAATATACACTTTGAGATCAATAGCAACTAATTTCCAAAGATGAGGTTGTATTTAATTTGAACACTCAATTCATCACATTTTATGTAAATGTTCTTGTCTCATTTTCTTGCAGAGAAAGAAGGTTTATGAAGCAATGTCCCTACCAGATGGTGTGTTCAAACCAGACAAAAGCAAGGTTGATAATCTTAAGGACTTTGACTACTTGGGAGAAAAGAAGGTGATATCATCTTTGAGTATTAAACACAAGCCAGCTGATAAAGTGAGTTTACTTAAAATTCTGAAATTTATTTCATTTCAGTTGATTTATTTTAGAAACCCTTTAGGGCTTATCCAGGAATGTACATCACTCCCCAAGAGCAACTAAAAACACAGTGACATAGATTAAAGTAAATGCTAATCCTAAAGAACAACTACACTTGGTGTGAAGAAACTGCTAGAACAAAATCAACCTGCTACCCTAGCTAATTTCAGGCATCCTGATATGTATAATTAATAATAATTATTATTAATAATATTAAGTGAAATATAAATAAAATTAAATGTAATATAAATATAAGATCCCTCTTTGAAATCTCTTTGGTTTGATTATATGAAAACTGAACTGGACATGAAAATTTTCCCTCTTTGAAATCTCTTTGGTTTGATTATATGAAAACTGAACTGGACATGAAAGTTGTCCAAACTTTAACATCCTAAGCCAAGGAGGTGCATGCATTTGTTTAGAATTGACTTAGTACATTGCTTTATATTTTGTGCCCCTGAAAAATCCCCTTACTGCAAAGATGTATTACCCCACCCCCTTGTAAGTCCTTTTGCTACACTTCAGTACTGTGTCTTGCTAAATCTTGAAACATGCTAAAAATAAAATAAATATGAAAAATATGAAATATGCTAAAAATAAAGCATTGCTTATTCGGTGAGAGTATGACATCACTCCTGCTTTTTGAAGTTTACCCCAGGGAGTAAATATTGAAGCTTCATCTATTCTATTAAAGTTACACATTACAGTCAGAAAAAAAAATTGTTAACTGGAGACTTCTTTTAACTTGACACTGGCAGCATATCTTTGGTGCTACAGACCCTATGCATCTGATGTCACAGAGAAGAAAGTGCGCCCTCCATTGCATGCAAAACAAACCAACACAGACAAATGCAGGCAGCAGATTTTTCAACCAGTGGAACATGCACATATAGTGTGCTACACGTGCAGGGCAAATGCTTATGCTTGAAGCCACATGTTCCATTGTTTTGCCCCCCCCCCAAGAATGATATCAGTGTGTCTTCAATGCATAAGGTCTATTGCATTCAAACAGATATTTGGAATAAGTTACATTCTAACTGTTGGCTTCAAAAGTAACATTTAGTTCGTGTTTGATTTGAATACAGCTATCTGTGCCATCCCCTCCAACCAACCGATCCAGAACTCCAAGTCCAGCATTTGGAAAAGACACAGACAGACGATTACCACCTTCTATTCCTGCACCCCCAAATCCAAATGTAGCATTCAAACCGATCCAAGATATGGACGACAAAGAGAAGATGACCCACAAAGACAGCCTCATCATCTGGCATGATGGAGTCGTTGCTTTTGAAAAGGGGAACATTAATCAAGCTTTAGAGGAGTGGCTAAAAATAAATGATCCATCGGCCCTACAATTATTCAACATAGCTGTAGCACAGTTACAATTAAAAGATGCTGAAGGAGCAGAAATAGTGAGTGGGTTTTGTTGTTTACATTTTGCAGTGCTGCCCGCCCTTTGGGCAGCACTGTCTTGATCTTTGTCATCAATCATGCCAAAACTAAAAATATATCATACAGATGCAAAATTTTGCATCTGGTATTTTTAACAAAGGTGTAAATGGGATGAAAAGATTGTCATTATTCAAAACAATTTATTGTATGTCTGAAAGAGGCAGCTCATCCAAATCTGGAGAAATATGCCATGTCATAATTGTCATATTCACTCAGAAATAGTTATTTTTAGTGATGTCACAATCTTATTTTTTCTTCTTTGACTTTGGGAGAATACCTCCCTGTTGGTTTACATTTTGTTTGTAGTAGTTTTGTTCAAATCATCTTCAGAGGCAAATAATGTAGTGGAACAACTTTGTTATAAGGGAATTGATACATGTTGGGATTTCATATGAAAGTCCAGGTGACCCAATTTGCTTTTCATTCAAGCATGCTAAATAATTTGCTTCAGTACCAGTAAGTTAACTGCTCAAGTCTTTTGTGTTACAATATTAAAATTTGTTCCTGAGAAATGATGCAGTGTTGGATTATAGTGAGGACACTTGCCTTAAAACTGACACTTGCAAAGGAATGACCATAAGTATTTTTATCAGTTCCCAGCTGCATGGTCAAGTGGTCAGGGAATCTGACTTGTAGGTGGGAGGTCCGGAGTTCAACTCCTGTGCGTGTCATACTGCAGACTTTAAAATGGAACTTACTGTCACTGTGCTTGGTGCTCAGCCTAAGCAATGGAGTAGGGAAAACAAGCCACAGAGGCACAACTGGAAAAAAGGCTGTGGCCAGCCCAGCTTTAACCATTGGTTAGAAACTGACCTGTTAAACTCCCATCTAACTTTCTAACTTCATCAGGTTCCTACAGTCTGCAATAAAACTTTGTCTGCTTTAAATTGATTGACACCTTTCTCATTTCTAAATTTCAAAGTTCTTGCCAGACTAGCTGATTTGTATGCATTCAAAGTTATTTACTTAGGGCCCAAATCTTTGCAATGTACTGTACCAACTGGCAGAAATAA
Organism: Holothuria scabra; assembly: GCA_037179385.1. NCBI lineage: Eukaryota > Metazoa > Echinodermata > Holothuroidea > Aspidochirotida > Holothuriidae > Holothuria > Holothuria scabra. Next base: position 32,640,172 of record CM074185.1, on the reverse strand, counting down.
GTTGAGTTTTGTCAGAGGAGTTTGTAAAACATCATTTGTTGGTGAACTTTCTAAATTGAAATATTTTAATATATGTGTAGAGAAGTAAGAGAAGATAAAATTTGGAGGTTTGGTCAGGTCATATTCTTAGACTTGATGACCTAGTTTAAATGGTTCAATTGTTTTTTGCAGACCTGTCATGGCATCATCAATAAAGATGAATATTTAGCAATTGGACATTATCTGCTGGGCGAGGTTCAATGCAAGTTGAGGCATTTTGATGACGCTTGGAAATCATTTGATAAAGCTCTTTCTCTTTTGAGAAACCACAACAAGATAGATTACTTACAGCGAGGTCTTGCTCACAAGATTTACAAGTGTGAAGTAAGTGTTATGTTTGGTCTGTATCAAAGTGTATGTTGAGTCTACACTTTTAAAAATATTTATTTTAGAGGCTCAAAAATATTGTTCATCCAACTCTCATTGTCATATCTTGTTCCATTGCTGAGATATTAAATGTTGCATTTTATTGACTTAAATTCAAATAGCCCATTGGGCAATAATTTGTGGCTTTCTTCTTGTACAACTCGCATTACCAACTTTGTTTCCCTTTGAAAATAGAAATGTTAGTATGACATTGAAGGCTTCCTATTTCCTCACATGGCATGTTTCATTAGAAAAAGAAAGAATTACAAAGAGTGAAATTTGAGAAGAAGAGCAAACAGCAATTACATCACAAATTATAGCAAAATGTTCAATGGAGTGAGTGAAGAAACTTCGGCATTTACTTCTCAGTTCAAGAATGTCCTCTAAAAATAGAAGTTGGACTGTGGACTTCATTTTTCCTGCTTTGTCATTATTTTTGTCATATATTTCTTTGAAATTTCAGACTTAAGGTCACCTATAATGATTATTTTAGGACTAATGTATGGTTTGTTTAAAGGGACTGTGACATTCCCTAAATATATCTAGGAGTAGCCATGCAGTTCTACACAAAGTTGGTAACTGCTTTGTGATTGGTATGTTGTATTCCAAAAGTATCGTCATTCCTGGTTGTCCAATGATGACGTTTACAGTCAACTGTTTACCCAACAGCTCTGATACAGTTGTGTGTCAATATGACAGTGAGCTATCTTAACTGAGTGATGATATGCTGTGACTCTCGAAGGTGTATAAGAGAGGTGTTTCCTATCAGTTTCAGGAAGAAACAGCAGTAAACTTTAGTCATGCATTTACACTATATCTGGATATGATCCCTTGTGGAAGATCCGGTCCTCTGATCGAGATCAATTTGTTGTGAAAATGCATATCAGGGGCCAATTTCACTAACATGCAGCTATCATCCCTAATGATGAAATCTATCCCTGAATCTCAAGTTGATTGCAATGTGGCGACCGATTTTTCAAAATGGTTTCACTCAACTTTAGCGATCAACTTTAGTGAGCAACTTTCCATCGCTAAGTTGTGTTGTTAAAATAGGTTTAGTGAAGTCCAAAATTCATCGCTATTGCTACTAGCGAGAATTTCTAGTTAGGGAGCAACCTAGCGATGATTGCTAAAATTGAGTTTAGTGAAATATCTGATCTGGATCTGATCACCTTAATTTGATTCTGGTTGAATGGGAGGATTAGACCCATTTCAGGCAATCAGAATTTATTGTGTGATTTATTCTCTAGCAATTTGGTGACCCGAGATCAGTGGTAATTTAGCATGATTCATTTTGAGGTCATTTCTACTGAAGTGCCCATTCACACTTGCAGGGCATTCACACTATTATGTTTGTGAGAACACACAAAGATCAAACCATTTATGGAACCAGACCTTCTAAGGGTTGAGATTGAGATCTAATGTAAACCCTTTACTAAACTGGGCTGGCATTTAGAAGTAGAACTACTCAATATTTTTGGGCTCTTTAAATATGTACCATCAATGCTGTGTATTCCTTTGTGTGCTTAAGCTCATCCAACTCGAAACTTAATCTAGTGTTCATTTGCATTATGGTCTATCACTTGCTTTTGATAAAATTCATTTACCTTGCAGTCAGTCATGCTAGTTATTAGTATGATGCAACATATTCTTGCAATCTAATTTGCAGTATGAGGTGCAATGTACTTATAATCATAAAGTTGTACGAAGAAACCATGGTGTTATTGTAGTCAAATTTGAAACAAGATATACTGCAGTCAAACAATATTATTAGCAAATTGTAAGTGTTGTGGTAGTCACGAAAATGCAGTAAATATCAATTGAATAATTTGTGTACCCAGGTAAGCTAATACATTAATGGCTTTGTTGAATAATGTGACAACAGTTTATAAAGCAATGTATGAATTTTAGCAAAATGAGCCAGAGCTTTCACCCTGAGAATGCCATCTCCTTTATGTAAACATGAACAATATTTGCAATAGAAATGTCAAATTTAGTTCATTTGTCAAAGTTTAAGTTTTAGGGTACTGCTGTAGCCTTTTGCCTTTTATAAAGGAACACAATGTTTTTTATTTTACTGCAGAGAAATACTGTATAGTTCACTCATTTGAAGGAATTTGGTAATGACAAAATCCTTGAAGTTACACTACACACAGTTTACAATTTAGTTCAATACATTTGTACTATACTTTTCGGCCTTGGATTATAAACAAATATTTTGTCTCCATTTTAGATTCTCCTGAATCAAGCTTTTTGTTATTATCATTCTGGTATGGATGAGTGGACCTCTCACCTGCTGAGGGAAGCACAGTCATGTAAAGTTGAACCTAAACATTCAGTTATCGATGAAGCCATCAAAAAACATTCTGTGAGTACATGAAGGATCATTTCATAATTTTGATAATTGGTTCTCTCATACCCTTTTCCAAACTAGTAGTTACAAAGAATTGTGGGATAGGTTTTTGGTATGCATGTTTTTCTCCCTTATTTTTGTCAATGGCATTTTGCTATGCCAAAACCAACATGCATTTACATTCTATATCACAATCCTTTGCAATAACTATTTGGAAATGGGTCAGCTGGAAGACCTGTTTGCTGTTTCATTCCCCCTCCCCCTCACCCCCACCCCACCAAAACAAAAAAAAATTATATGTATATTTTTGGCAAGTGTACTTTTAAGGCAATCAGTGTGCAACCATTTTTCATTATTTATGACATTTGGCTGTTGCTTTTGGTCTTTACTGTGGCCATCACATTCACTTTCTAGATAATTAAGCCTTGAGCATCACCTGAAGTTTTAAATGATAGAGATTTTTTCACAAAAAAGGGTAAAACCCTTGCAAAAATATCATTTAAGAGGACCTGATAGAGTACTTATTATTGGTTCCTTGCGGTAGCAAAGGAACCTATGTAGTCAGGTTGGCGTGTGTGCGTGTGTGTGTGCGTGTGTGTGTGTGTGTGTGACACTTGCTTCGGTACGCTCTAACTCAACAACGGAAGGTTGGATGGAACTTGGATTTGGTACATAGATTCGTCATAGGGAGAAGGTGTGCCCTATCGTTTTTGGTGGAGTTCAAAGGTCATTTGGGGTCATCAGAGGTCAAAAACTAAAAACCTTCTCAACAGGATATTTCTAGTTAGGAAACTTGGATAGATGTCATACTTGGTGCGTGGATGTGTTATGGTGTAAGGATGAAATTGGATATGTTCGGTGAAGGTCAGGGGGTCATCTGAGGTCACCAGGGGTCAAACACTGAAAAACGTTTTAACACAGTATTTTAAGGTAGAAAGGACATATTTCAAATCAATCTGTGTTTGGTTAAGGTCAAAGGTCATCAAGGTCACTGGAGGTCAACTGCTGGAAATGTTATTTAGAAAATCTTGTAAGCTAGATAAAGATAGTTTCAATAGATTTTTTATCTCACCTGGTTTTGCATGCTTACACACTCAAACACCTTAGAAATTTGTCCTTTTTGTTCGTTCAGTAATGATTCCTTCGGGTTGTACACATATTTTGGATCATTCAAAGTTTTAAGAGGGCAACAACTGAAATCTGTAGATTTCACTGAGCACAGGTCACTCTGCATTAAACTGGTCTCTCTGCCAGTGGAAGCAATGCATGGATTCTACAATATTTCTCTTTAATACTGCTGTGCTCTGGGGGGTAACCTTATCCTCATTCTATTATCACACTTCATTTATCACTTGCTTTCTGCTTGACTGCTGAATAAACCCTGTTTTCTGTGTAGAGGTAGCAAACAGGACAAGTGGTAGATTGTTTTAAAGTAACAGCAAGTTTTATTTGAGAGCAGGTAAAAATAACTTGTGAGAGAAATACAAGGGGTGTTTTTCATTCTCTGACCACGTTGTGTATCATTTATTGGTGAAAATATCAAATTTGATTACAAGCATAAATACATATGGAAATGAGGTAGTGTTTTTGAAGGATCACCAAGCATCACAAAAGTTGAATATCAGTAAGGCCACAGAAATTTAATCTTTGATTTCATGTAAAATTAGTACTAAAATACCTCATGTGAAGATGTTACAAACATTGAGTATGAACTTTTGTTTAGCTCTATTTCACAGACTGGCTGTACAGTTCTCATAATATCTAGCAAGGAACCACAGTGCCCATTGGGCTCTTGTTTCAAAGGAAAGTGCATTTCACAAGAAGTTTAATCGAGTACTTTGTCTTATGGAATTAAATATCTGTGTTCACTTCTCTCTTTAGCTCATATTTACAACTGTATGCTCCTAATTGCCTTGGCAAATAACAACAACTGTTCCTTATAAGCTCAAAGTATTGAATTATTCAATAGACCAAGAGCATTCGACTGACAGCTACAAAATGTGGGTACTTTTCTGGATTTAATTACACTTTATGGGTCCATTCTCCAAAAACACCTTCTAATACTCCATTTTAACCACATAAAATCGTCATACCTACTACATTTAGTGATAAAGTTTCAGCAATCCTGGGAGTTTACCATCAATTCTGGGCACAATTTCTTTATTGAATGCGAATTCTGTTCAGAAGTTGGTAGTCCTTCGCGCTTTTGCCTAATGTCCATCAATTTAGTCACAACTTGCTCTTTACCCTCCCAGTTTTTGAAAAGAGGAAGGACTTTGTCAGCTTCATTAAGACAACTGTTATTTATCAGAATGTTTCCTTTGAACAGAATTAAATGGTCTTGAAATTGTGTTCGCAATTTCTTCTCTTTATTTCTAGTTGTTATTGAAAAGAAAAGTTTATTTTATCTTCCCTCCAGAAGTTGCAACAATTTGACTTCATCGCACTTCCAGAAAATGCAGTATTCAAACCACCCAAGTCAAAAATAGATAATTTAGCCAAACAGAAGTTCTTAGATGAAGCAAAAGTTGTTTCTCAACTTGGAGGTTCGAAAAAAGGCGAGGTAAGAGGAAAATCTTGGATAATTGAAGTCGCTAAATTTTCTGAAAAATTTAACGTCCAACAGGGGTGCAAAATTCCAAGTGGGAATTTGAAGATGGAAATTTATTCAGAGTGTATGTTAAGAACAAAAGCTTGACTTTTTATTAATTATTTCTCAGGGCTTTCCATGGTTATTGGTGGACAGTCGTTGTGAGGCCCAGGTTGTCCATGAGGTAAAATAATGCCAGCTTTGACACCAGCAGGGAGAGAGAATTACACCAGGTGTCACTTCTTCAATAGTGTAATGCACGTCACAGAGAAATTTTCTGCGAGGTGATGGCCAACATTTTTCAGTGGTTGCTCTAAGAGAAATGTTAGGGGAAATGCTGTTTCATTACTAATTTTCACACTTCAAATACAATTGGTAAAATATTGCCCATACCCAAATCTTTTCCTTTCTGGTGGGAATATTTAACTGTTAGGGATAGATATAAGTTTTTCGTCCCCTGGAAGAAACTTTGTACAGGGTGCATGCAGGTCGTGGAAATCCTGTAAGGTGAGGTAAAATTGCAATTTGGAATTTCCAGATCTGAAAAGTTTTGGAAAATGAGCAAGTTTTCAAAACTTGCTGGAAAAGTCAGGAAATTTTAGGAAGTGGACTTATTGTTCCAATTTTCTCAATGTTTATATGCATTATTTTGTGGTAGAAAGGCAAAAATGTTGGATCTGTTTTTAAAGGTCATGGGAATTTCAGAAAGTCATGGAATTTTGTCATTTGAATGTGTAAATATCCTGTTAAAGAATCATAAAACTTTCATTATTTTAGCAGATTGCTCCAACACCCCAACTCCAGCTTTGAATAACATTGAAAGAACAGTTGCATTGGTTACTTGACAGGAGTATAGGAAGCTGTTGTTGTCAGCTCAGCACTTTTCTTCCTAGACTTATGCTTTTTTTTGAGGTTTCTAAAAGAATGCTCCACTTTGGATAAAATATTTGAATAATAGCGGGTCCTCAGATGTACAATAATTAGATTCCACATTTTGGTCATCTTTTAAAATGTTTCTGAACCCAAGCTTGAACATTCAGTGTGTAATGCTTCTTCTCCTATATCTTTTCAATTATAGGCAGAGGATCCACCAAAGCCTTCCAAAATTCCACCACATTTGTCAACCCCACCAAGGGCTCCAAGTCCTGTTCGTCCTCCACCTCCAGTTCCAGCTCCTGTACCTAGTAAATCTCGTAGTGTGCCCCCCAGCATTCCCCCTCCGCCTACTCGAACAATTTCCAAAGAATCGGATGGAAGATCAAGTCCTGGACCTCCATCTAGACCTCCACCAACTATACCACTGCCCTCTGCTCCTGTCCCCAGATCGAAGTCTCCCAATGCTGGGTTGAAAGGCCCTCCTCAGAAGCAGCTGCCTCCTCCACCCAAAGTGACCAGCCCAAAAAATGGGAGTAGTAGAGGATTTGATGCAGATATGCCTCTGCCTCCCACTCCCAAATCAGAGACCCCTGTAACTTCTGCCAGTTCTTCACCGACAAGGCAGAGGAGAAAGCCTCCACCTAGTAAGGCGGTCCCTCCTCCACCAATTGGGAAAGGATCTTCCAGCTCGTCAGTGTCAAGTTCGAAATCATCCAGTCCATCCACTTCAAGATCTCAGAGTCCTTTTCAAAAGGTCAAGAGAACAGCATCAAATGGACCACCGCAGAAACCTGTTCCCCCAAGTCCCTTGTCTGGCAGTCCTGTTTCCAAGAGCCCTGTCTCAGGTTCCCCTCTATCAGGAAGTCCAAGGTCCGTGTCCCCAGTGAAGGGCCTACATAGTCCTTTGAGGCAGGCCCCACCAAAACCAATCAAGGCCTCTGGGCAAAACAGTCCACCATCAGAGGCAACGGGAATGTCAGGAGGAAGCAAGAGGCCAGTTTCGGGAATCGTTACTGCGGGTTTTGATGGGAGTACAGAAGAAGAGCTGTCAGTTTTAGAAGGAGATATTGTAACTATCATATCTCAAGGTAATTCTGAATTGCTCTTTCTCTAGGCAATCATTCCTCAAAACAAATTGATTTTAAATAAAATCAAATTTAATAAGGAAACTTACTTCGGCAAAGTTGAAAATAAGTCATTATTTTGTTGATCATTACATTTGATTGCTGGTTTTATTTCTTCTCAGAGTAGAGCAGTCAAGCAAAAAGAACAATAATGTATAATGCAAGAAAACAAAAAGTTTTGAAGAAAAATATTATTAGATAAGCTTAGAACTTCTTAGGTAATGTCCGCAGGTTGTACTCAGGTCACAAGAGAGCTAACTCATGCATCATTTAGCAAATTGCAGCCCCTGTCATGGTTAAATTTTCTTTTCTTTTTGTTTACACTTTTTTGAAACTTATTCGAATATAAATAAAATATACATTTATTAAGATACATGGTTCATTCTTTACTTTAGATTCACAGTGGACAGAGGGGGAGTTGAGAGGTAAAAGAGGTCGCTTTCCTACCCAGTGCATCCAAGATCTGTCCATAAGATCAAACAACTTCAAACGATGATTGAAGGACACACGCTCCAACTATTTATGGAGAAGAGTCGTGATGTACAGTCAGTCACTTGTACAAGGAATCAAGCAGATCTTGTCACATGTAGGATGAAGGAGACAGGAAGCATACGGTAGTTTCAGTACATGTTGGGACAGACGCTGAGGAAAAGAAACATGTTGTTAAAATATGGTATGGCTAGAGCATAGTATGGTGTAAGTTGAGTATGGTCAAAGTAGGGTACATTTGAAGTATAGTATGGGTTATTAGGATATGGTGGAAGTATGGTATGGTCAAAGCAGGGTACGTTTGAAGCATAGTATGGTTTATTAGAATATTTTTGAAGTATGGTATTGTCAAAGTAGGGTATGTTTGAAGTATGGTATTGTCAAAGCAGGATATGTTTGAAGTATGGTATTGTCAAAGCAGGGTATGTTTGAAGTATGGTATGGTTAAGCAGAGTATGGTTGAAGTATGGTATGGTTAAGCAGTAGCGGTATATCTATATTACTGGTTTTAGTCGGTATTTCCACCTTAGTAATATTGCCGATATGCGTTTTCAAAAATATGGGTATATAGTAAAATCTATATATAGAAGTAATACCGATATTCCCCTACTCACTGAAATACCGATTCAACCAAAATATAGACACTCAACACAAATACTGATATTTACCAGCAGTGACTCATGACAGGTATGAGGAAATACCGATACCGAACCACCAATAAACTAAGAGTTTTCAATGAGTAGAGTAGACTAAAGAGCTACAAGATGTTTAGGTTCACCTCTCCGTGACCTTTCCAGTCACAGAGCTATTCGTTCATGTGCTGTGTATGTATTGACGGTCTACAGCTCAGCTTGCGCTGTATACTCAATGATCTGCACAGTGGAATAGTTCAATGCACTTGTTTACATACATCGGCAGTGTCTGTGTACGCCGGTATATACGAAATGGCGGAAAAAAGAGTGTCCAAGTTCATGGGCCTATCGATTCAACCAATGTTTTCGAAAAATATTTTTGACTGCAAATACGTGCGTTTCAAAACTTAACAAGTCAATTTCTTTTACATATCAGTTAGTCTTACTGTTAGGTAAAAAGCTTTCACGATGTGTCCACGAAGGGCGAAAAGAACGTAACATTTTTGAAAAATTCTTTCGCACAAGTTAGATGTGGGAATCCACCGCAGGCTACTACAGTGAACGTTTAAGTCAATGCAGGTTTAGTATAGCAACTCAATCCTTCGTTAGTGCGCGAATTTGCTGCATGTACTACACAACGCAAGTGTATACACTGTACATGTGCAAACATGCAAACACGTGGTCGAACAGGCTGTGCATCCCGATCCTAGCACATACCTTGGCTGGATCTGATACAGGGGGATTTTTGATACAGATTTCCATAAGTAATTTATTTCTTTGATCGAATTTTGCAAGTTTTTTAGCCCGCAATATTTTGGATTGCAGTTTAAAAAATGTAATTGGAACTAGGACGGGGCAAACTCTGTAAAACATTTATTGCCGCGTAGAAGATGGGATTTAAAAAATATGGGAAAGTTTTCACATCACGGACCTGAAAAAGGCAACAGCGCAGAGCAGCGAAAGAGCTGCTACGATGCAACAGAGTGCGTGGTACCTGGATTTTGACAACGAACAGTGCAGTGTTCGTAGGATCGGACTTGTGAGATAATATTTGAAGTGCGGGTTCTATCACTGCCGACCAGGCAGTTGACAGAGAGAGGTCAGTTAAGTGATGTGATACCGAATTCTTTCAACTGGTTGACTATGATACCGAAGCATATATTTGATATCCAGAATATCGGTCGGTATTTTAGATATCAGAGAAACTTTGCAACTATGCTGTCAGAGCTCTAGTGTTTATTGCTGCTTGAATTGACTGCGAGGGCCGACAGGCCTGTATGGGAAAAGCTGCCACTAATTATGTTTGCGGGCAATTTAGGAGAGTTGGATGGGAATCCCGTGACAAATAAAATGAAAGAGAGAGAAGTAAGGCTAACACACATTTTAATAAAAAAAAAAAATATTCATCTTTCCTCTTTGTACACATTTAATTGATTTTTGCCGATCAACATGAAATTGCGAACCTTTGTTCGTCTCGTATATTGATTATGGGGCAAGGAATAACCTTCGAACTTCATTCCTACACACATAGAGTGTGTGTACCTATTCTGCTAAAATACCGATATTACCGGTATTATCGGTATTTTCGGACCTATATATCGATATTTTTCGTAGGCAATACCGCTACACTTTAGGTATGGTTAAGTAGTGTATGGTTGCAGTATGGTAAGGTTAAATGAAAATCATCTAAAATGTGTACAGATTCCACACCAGTGCTGGGTTTTAGCTCTGTTAAGATGGGCATCTTCTAATTTAATCTCCATTACAGTTTACAGAGAGAATAGTTTAGCAGCAGGCCTTTCCTTCTGAATGTTTTTGGCCATTCATTCTTCTATTCTTTGGGGCAAATCCAATCTTACATTTCCCTTTACCGTGCAGTCCGTCATGACCATGAAAACGGGACAATATTGCAACATTCCATTCAGAGGTGAAGATTTTAGACTGTTTTAAGTGGTTACCATAGCTTTTGAGTAAAGGCCCGGGTTGTATCTAGAAAATTTTGAGTGTGGGACGCAAAGTGCATTGATAACTTTTTAAAAGCCTAGCACCATTAACAGTTGCTGTCAAAGTATGCACACAAATGGACAAGTCGAGAATTACTGGTGTAGAGATTTGTAGCAAAGTTATGATGTGTGATCAGGGTTTAAAGGTCACATGACACACATCTGAGTGGTATAAAACACAACTTTTGAACCATTCTTTAGGATCCAGCTTTTAAAGAGTGACAGCAAGTGATAGCACATATCATTTTGTCAAGGGTAAAGAAATGCAGCATTTTTTTGTATTAAATTATTTTTTTGTTCTCTTGAGTGCCTTCATTATGAAAGGCAAGTGTTTTAAAACTAGCCATGATATCACTTTGGGGATTAATTGCTCCTTTGTAGAAATTTGTTTTTTTCTTGTTGGGCTTTCAGTTTGTTATGGTTGCCAGGGGTACCACCTATTTTTGTGCATCATGATTGCTTTATGGTGAGTCTGGCAAAAAGAGCAGCGGGTATCAATAGCAAACAGCTAGAACCCTAAAAGTCCTGTTCCATTTTTGCTTTGTTGTACTTGCATGTGAGCGCAGGTCACACTACAGTGATACTGGAGCTGAGGACGCTCCAAATTTTGTGTGCTTTAGTTCAAATCTCCTCCATCCATTGTCATAAAGAAGCAAAGATTTGTCATTCTGTGTAAATATATGATTCCTATAGAGCACAATGAAAATAAAATGTACTAATTACTTTGTGACATCACATTGACAATCAGCTTTTATTGGACTGCATTTTACTGATTAAAGCTGTCTGCGGGTGTGATGTCACGGAATAATAAGTATTATTTCATTTTTCGTAGTCCCGTGATACAAAATATATCTTTTCAAACATTGGCAGTATCTATCAGACCACAGATGGTGAAGATTTTAAATGAAAAGTCACAAAAAACTGAGCGTTATCCGATCTGATATTGCTTTAGTGTGACGTGCGCCTTATTCTTCCTATGTTCTTGTTTATAGGTCCTTGGTTGGACCCTCCCCTTCCCCCACTACTCTTGTCCTTTAAGTTCTTTTGGTGTGTTTTTAAACTATCACAAGAGTAGCTTGTTTGATTGATGAAAATTTGCTTTTTACTTCAGTAATCAAATGTTGGTGTAGCAGATGGAGGTATTGTTATGTGGGACTTCATATTTAGTAGTCAGTGCTTGAAGACTATATTGGGTTGCAAAGTATAGCTTTTTGAAATGTTCCCGTATATATAAGTAACCTATTGTAACTTTCAGTGCTGCTGTCTTTATTGATGCCGTCCAACCAATTGTTGTAAGCAAAACGTGCTGTAGGAACTTTATAAAAGTACAGGGTTAAAGGGGAGTGGATTTGCCAGACCTACTCCCTTCATAGTATGTGACAAAACAGTTCATTCTGACATTTGATTAGTGGGTTGTTTCACAAAGACATGTGGTAAACTTTTGTTATAACTAGTTTTTTTGTTCATTTTAGTGAAATATATAAACTGAAAAAGATGTATGTTTTCATATAAACTGCCTTTCCTTAAAGAAAGGAATCTTTAACAAATGATTTCAAATTAACCAAGCCAATATTTTCTATTTTGGTGTATTAACCAGAAAATTACTTTGCTATTTTTTTTATATGTATAGATTGGGATTTTATTTTTAATGTTGCAAGAATTTTTGTAGGATGTTGTGTTGTGCAATAATTTAAGCACAGCAGTAGCATTTGTAAATAATTGTGAGCAGGTATCACAATGTAAATATAACATGAAATGTGTACTTCCACTCGAAAAATGTGGTTGATATATTATTGTAATATAAACATGTACATGGTAATTTTAAACAGAATATCAAAAAAAAGGAGATCATAAAGTATATTCTTTCTATGGTGGACAAATCGATTTACCTGGTTTGTATTGCTATAAACTTTTAGAAATACGGGATGGAAAAATAATCCTTATGATATCATGGTGACATTTCTTTCATGGTATATTAAAGTAATTTATTAAAGAATTAATATTGTTTTTTTCAAAATCTGATTATTATATTCAAGGACTTGAATTGTTGTATTACTTCATCTACATGTGTAAAATACTTTTGCAGACTCAGTCTGTGAAACTTTGTGCTGTATGCATTTATAGTAAACCTATCAAGTCCCCTTGTAGGGAATTGGTTTCAGAGGCTCTAGGCTCACAAATTTCATTTTTGGGTATGGGTTGAACAAAGGTTATGACATCTGAAGCCTGCTCCCAAGTTGCCCCCATCCATACACCTGCCTCAAACACTTTCTTTCATCTATTCCAATTTCAAATGCAGGATGTGAGCTGTGGTTAAAAAAGCATTTTCATTATTTGACCTCATTTAGAGAGAACAAACTAATTTGTGGAAAAGAAATATTTGGACACCAATAATAGTTTTGGATGTTCAAATAATTTATGTGTTAATCCTCATAAAAAAGTTGCCTTCAATTCATGCACTTAGAGGGAGTGTTCCAGTTCAGTTGCTGTAAATTTTGGGAGCCTCGTGTTGTTTGTCTTTCATAAATGGGACGACATCTGACAATATTTTCAATATTTTTAACAATTGCAATTGCAGCTCCTGTGCATATGCCATTTTTTGTGCAATATTTTCAAAGCAAAATTGTTGTGAAATGCAGGATTTCCCAAAACTTGCTTGTTTGGGAAAAGGATACTCATCGTGTCCACTAAAAGGCTGAAAGGCATCAAGAGAAAGCTAGATACTCTAGGATGATGGAAAAAGGGACTGGTGCTATGGCGGAGTGGATAAAGGCAGTGGCATTTGAAGCGATGAAGCTTAGCAACCGTGAGGCCTGGAGTTCAATTCCTGGCCGGGTCAAAGTAAGGTGGGGTTTTAATCCAAGAGCAATCTATGGTTTTCCCATCTAAACTGGCCTTTCAATAAAATACCAAATTTGATCCAAATTGTTGAACTGGTTGCCACCTGATGTGAAGTTGTAATTCATAAGCCAATGGCTTCTCCCACATTCTTGGTTGCTTAGCGTCGTAAAACAACTGCCCTTCAAGACCTGATTATATTTATTATTAGTATTAAAAGGGAGCAATAACACTCTCCTTAACTTGAGGAAAAGCTGGGGAGAAACTGCATCATAGTCCTTTGGACATGCAAGCAGGAGGGAGGACCTCTCCAGGTTACCTCTGTAAGAGGTCACCCAGAAGCACTGTGATATTAAAAGCTTGCCAGGGACTTGCTGCATGTATTAAGGTGGAGATTAGAAAGTGAAAATTGGAGGTAAGGCGGGGCAACATAGATTATGACATTTTACCAAGAAGTTGAAAGGTTTAGTTGACATATTGATTCAAAGTAAGGTTAGATAGATAAACGAGATTTGATTTGACTGTGTTATATAGTGTCTACTAGAAAGAGAGAGATAAAGGTTTCAAACACAGTTAAGGTTTTGTTTAAAATACAGCTGAAATATGTGCAAGCCCTGCCCTTAAAAAGTTGCCTTTCACAACAGGTGGTAAATGTCATGGGGTATGGGGGCATATGCTGCAACCCTCAGCCCCCAGTTTGCTCAAAGTAAGGTATAATACAGTCACCTTCAATAAGAATAAGTATGCAATGCAATCCTCCGCCATGTATGACAGCTCCTTTTTTTGATCATGGGATAATGGTTTTGGTACTAAAAGGGCAAGAGCAGTCAACCCCAACTTATTTGGGTAAATTCTCACTTTTTATCACTTTCTTTTCACATAACTTTCTTTCTATTTCAAGACTAAAATATTGCACATCATATCCAAGGTAAAGTGGTCAGTTATACCCCATAAATTTCACAGTTCAATGAGGAAAATATTTTGACATTTTCATATTTGTAGGAGTCATTTAGAAATAGGATAGATTATTAAGCTGTTACAATTTGGGAGGACTGCTCATTTTCCTTTAATCATTCAATTTATGGAGAATAAATTTTTTGCTGGTAATCATAACCACTGTGTGCCTTTTGTGTGATGCTTCAAAAATGTGCTTTATAGTATTGGTTTTATAGTTTTGTTTGAATGAAGGAAAAGATGGCTGACCTATGCATATTAAGGGAGTTATATATTTAGATGAGGTTTTACAGCTCAGATTTTGAACCAATTGAAGAGTTCAAAGTTTATATCTGCCCATATCTGTGCATGATGTTTATCTGTTTAGGTTATGTGGTAACAAAACATCCAAGCGCTGTGCTAGAGTCACATAGCACGTGACACTGTTGTTACATGTGCTTTCATCCTACCATCAGCTGTAAAAACATGTAAAGTGTTGCACTTTGACCCATTGCACAATGAATACTGCTCCATGAATAAACTTTGAACTGGTCTATTGGTTAAAGTCGGGTCGGCCGCAGCCTTCTTCAAATTGTGGATCACCGTCTTCTTTTCCCTACTCTATTGCTTTAGTATACTGAACGTACACCAAGCTCAATGGTAGTAGGTTTTATTATTAATTATTTGGTTATGATCCAGCTGGGAGTCAAACTCCAGACCAGAAGAAGTGCTTTAGGAATTATGGACCACGTTATTTCAACAGTAATATACAAACACCTTGCACTGATTATATTGGTCGTAGTAGTACACAAAAAGTTGGTTAATCATAATCAGCAAAACTAGAAGTGCTCCTTTGTCAGCAAAGAAGGAAATAGCTAAGATTCAGATGGTAATCTTATATCACTGTCAGATCTGTTTTGTACTGAAGTGTGAGACGGGTAGTGTTTCTATATATGATGAATTAAACTGGCAAGTTGTATGCAGTGTTTTGCACAGTTCCTGGAAAGTCACAGAAAACTGCATCTTGAATTTCTATCCCAAGTACAACTTAATTCTAGGAAAATGGGCAACTATTGAAAAGGCCCTTGAAAAGGCAGTGAATAGGAAGTGGACTTCTTGTTCTGATTTTCTTAATGTTCAGGTACAATATTTTGTGGAAAAAAAGACAGAAATATTGGCTCTATTAACTGTTTTTAAAGGTCCTGGATATATCAGTCAAGGTCCTTAAAGGCCATGGGCAATTCATGGAATCTTTTCATTTTGAATGTGCACTTATCCTAATGTGCACTAATTTAATCTCTAAAAATGCAAAAGTACTAGATGGAAGTAATGGGGGGGGGGGGGGGGAGGGGCAGAGGTAGGGAGGAGGTGATAAAGAGGGAGGGATGCATCATTTTTTGACTGTCAGCATGTGAGTCACTATCACCAAATACCACTAGTCTGCAACCACTTTTTTATGTTCATTCTCTAGGGTAACATCCAAACAACTCTGGAGTAGTAGGGAAGTTTTGCCTTTGTTAGTTGAAAGATATATTAACACAGGAATTTATTATGCAATGCATGATTTTGTAGAAATAATGGAATAAATTCACCTATGTAGTGAAATGATTGAAATACAAGATATTGCACTCCATTAAGACTTCTTCTTTCTTTTCATTTTATTACACATTTTCAAGACAAATAAACTCAGTGAACTTGAAATCATTAATTGCAGTAAAAAACATAATCAAATGTACCGCTATTATCAGCAAGGAACCCATCTCCCAAACTCACATATCCCCTTCCCTGCTCACACATCAAATGTAAACAAATGAAAGAGTAGCATGCAAGAAATGCACTAAAAATTGCACCACTGAAAGGGAATTATTGCATTTGAGGCACACTCATAGATTATATGCAAAATGATAGGGGATTTGAAATCAGTCAAAGAGGAAGTCTTTTTCTCAGGAGGTATGGTTCCTACAAAGTAAATTCATTTCCTTCTTGCTAATAGGTTGATCATTCTTCCAGCTTTCATGCACATTCTACTTAAAGCTGGTTCAAACTGTGCCACACACAACATTTTTAAGTTCTGTTTTTCAGAGAGGTATGGATTCAGTTTCAGACAAAGCATCCCACATTTTGACCCTTATCATACAGCGTAGAACACTGGAAAGGACCATTTCCTGCCATCCGAGTGGGTGTGTCAAACAAACTATCTTCTGGGTATACTAAAGCACCAATTGTTGGTGTCGCTCTGCTTAGATAGTAGCTACAGCTGTCCTTCTTTCTGGCATCAGAGAATGGCCATTCTATTTGCTATTAAGCCTGTAAGGACAATTAGTTGGCCCAACCTTTAATGAGCTCA
Organism: Holothuria scabra; assembly: GCA_037179385.1. NCBI lineage: Eukaryota > Metazoa > Echinodermata > Holothuroidea > Aspidochirotida > Holothuriidae > Holothuria > Holothuria scabra. Next base: position 32,623,582 of record CM074185.1, on the reverse strand, counting down.
ACCATTACAAATCTTATGCATTTTCCACAAGTTAAAATTTTACATCTGTGAGACTGCTGAATTCAACTAAGTTTAATTTACTTCAAACCCAATATTTCCCTTTAAAATTGTATTGCAGTAAATCAGGTGATCTTATGCAATGATACAACAGCTCTCAATATAGTTTCTTTTCCTTGGCCCAATTGTGAACAGTAAAAAACTTATCCTTCCATGCAGCAATCAACTGCATATTATAGGAGAATCTTTAATTTTTTTTTTTTTTTACAGAAAGGAAGTCAGTAGGGTTTCCACCAGAATTTCTTTGGGTAAGGGGGGGGGGGGGATGGGGGTTTTGAAATGGCAGCTAAAATGTCACAAATTTCCTCGTTCATGTTTATTAATGATGCAAGTATTGCATATTCAAGGTAATTCCTCTAGTTCATTTTTATTAATGATGCAAGTATTACATATTCAAGATGAACAAGGTAGTAACAGTACTCTCATGAATTGTACAAGAGTGAGAACAATGTTACATGATTCTCTAGAGCCATTCATGAATTGCTCAAGAAAAAAAAAATATATTCTTCATTTTATCAACATATACTGTCATCAATGAGCTAACCCAATATGGTTTCAAGTGAACGGTTAGTAATGATCTCCAAAACCTACTTCAGAAAACTTAGCTGAAAAAGGGAGATTCCTACCTTGATTTCATTAAGGGGCAAATACTAACCATTTCACGCTTGGTGGAAGCCGTGGTCATGCATTAAAGGGAAATATTGTGTATAAAATGCTCCAACAAAGAAAATGGCTCACACACTATCCAACAATTCAGTCTTAATTTTAACACCCAGAAATAGCTACATCTCTTCAAAAGACTATGAACAAGAAGAGCGCTGGACATAGCATCATTTGATATATTGAAAGTTTGGGTGAACAAATTATTCTTGAGCAACAAAAAACTGAATTTCTACCTGTGGGAAACTTACTTCTTGAAAAAAAGGCTATAATACTGTCTTATTTTTGATAATCTATCAACCTGTATCAATAAATATTAGTTTTAACAGGATCAATTTTTCTTGCAAATCAAATGCAATATTTCCCTGTAAAGATCAATCCCTTATTTTCATTTAAATACAAGTGCACATTGTTGTGTAACATCTGTTAATTTAAAAATATTGAACTTTGGTAAAGCTAAGTTAAACAACATGTCTGCAATCCTGGTGAGATGCAATAGAAAGGGCCTACATTTCTTCTTTAAGTCCCCATGTGTTTCCAAGGCTTGTGCCTTTCATGCCAAAGGGCATGGCTGGAATGTCTCTTGTTTATTTTAGTTGCATTATCCCTAGATCCCTGCACAACTTCCAAAATATTCCACACAAAGATATTAAAAAAAGGAAACACCTCCTTTGATAATCTAAGTATTCTTCATTAACTTTGTGTTTAGGTGAACCAATTCAACTTTATATGCACTAGCTTCACTTTGCACAAATGGAAGTGAGCCAAATCCATCAAATAGGAAACAGCAACAAATGCATGACTGGAAGGTTCCCAAACTGGAAGCAAAGGGAAAGCACATACAGAGACAAAATAAGCTAAATTCATTTAAAAGGGAATAGAAACAAATGCACAAATAGAATGGTTCCCACATAAGAGTACAAAAAACTGCACAAACAAAACAAGCAGTTCTCTTGCTCTTTTGTCCCATTTAGTTTCATTCATGAAGCATGACTGTAACATTTATTTTTAGAAGTGATACGAATGCAAAGTCGCTACCAGTGCCTGTTTATGCCAAGGGGTATGTCTGGGACTTCTTTTGTTGCATTCTTCCAAGGTACCACACACAAACAAATGTTCTGCACGACTTCAAAAATATGCAAAGAGAAGAAGAATCCCTTTGATAAAGAAACTGTCTTCTATTAACTTTTTTGCGAACCAATTCCATTTCTAACATTTGTTTCCCTCACTGTGCATAGATGAGCCAAAGTTACGCTAGGAAATAGACAGGACTTTCGAACTGAAGGCAAAGAGACCATACAAAAAAGGACATACTGTATATTGGTTTTTTACACTTTTGTCCCTTCCAATATCATTCATTCCAAATTTGTAACAAGTGCACATTGTGCTATAAAGCTAAATGATGATACTAACATAATTCTCCCTAAACAATTCACCATTCATTCAAACTGAATACTGTCACCATTCAGGAGAGAATATAATATTTCAATGCAACAGTACACTGATTTGTTTATCCTTGCTTGTGCAAATTTCCTTTCTTTTGCAACATATCTAGTCTAGCCTTTTGATTATCGCCCCCTCCCCACCCAACTACTTAATAGTCCTTTAAAAAAATTCTGCCCCAAGATTCACTTCCTCCATCCCAGACAATAGTACCTCCTGCTCCCCACTTTTATATTTTATTACAGAAGATTGTTAATACCATTTCTGTGAAAATTTTGCAAATTACCCAAAATTAAACTTTGCCACATGAGTATAAGTGTCTTGCAATTTTAGCATAACTGGATTTACCAATCAGATTGAAGTAAATGGGAGGAGACATTTCTTATAACCAATGACAAGCAACTACACTTGTTCCTAATAAACACCATAAACAAAACAATGACCTTTTCTTTGACAGTGCTACATTTTAAAAGTCAGTTATTCATCACCCCAAACAGTTCCAGTTCTCCGTACCTACTTACTTCTAGCCCCCCCCCCCCCTTGACTGCATGGTCAAGTGGTTAGAGCATCAGACGTGCAGTTGGAGGTCAGGATTCGAGTCCTGACTGGGTCATACTGAAAACTTCAAAAATGGAGCCTACTGCCTTTGTGCTTGGTGATAGGCATAAGCAGTGGAGTAGGGAAAACAAGCCAGTGAGCCAAAACTGGACAAAAGGCTGTAGCTGGCCTGACTTGAAACAGTTGGTTGTAAACTCTGTCTTACTATCTATCTAGACCCTCCCACAGCTATCTAAAAACCATTCAAGTATCTAGACACAATCCTAGTTTAGTGTTTCAGGGCCAGTCCTGGTGAGGGTACAAGGCCGACTAATGTGTAATGAAAATACTCTTGGACATAATGAGTTTAATAGTAAAGAGTTAACTTTGCATATTTTTAATTTGATGTCAATCAAAAGGCTGTGCTAATTGAAAATTCTGTAGATCATGACAAAATTGTAGTTTGGGGTGATGAATGACAGCCTTTACAGAACATGTGCCACATAAAACACACTAAAATGGTAGCTAGCATTCATTCAATCATGCATTCCCTTTTTATGTAAACACTGCAAGAGATTTGACAGATATCTTAGAGTTGGTTGAACATGAATGTCATACACCTGTCACCAAGTTCCTTCTTTTGTCCCTTCCTATTTCAAACCTTTCACATCGATTAGAAGGTTAATGTTTGCAAAGCCTTCTATGAAACTACAGTGAATAATAATATCATGAAAGCCCCTCCCCCAACTTCAATAAATACCTACCATGTTGGTTGAACAATGTCATACACCTGTTACAAATGTCATACACCTATCACCAAGTTCCTCCTTTTGTCCCTTCCTATTTCAAACCTTTCACATTGATCAAAAGGTTTATGTTTGCAAAGCCTTCTATGAAACTCCTGAAAATGATAATATCATGAAAGCCCTTCCCCCAACTTCATTTAATACCTCATGTTGGTTGAACAATGTCACACACCTGTTACAAATCTGTGGACATGGTTAAAAGCCCGTCATTCCATTATCTTTTAAATGTTTAGCCAAAATACCCAGCTGACAGGACTAAGTATAGTACCATATTATGGCATAAATGTTAAAGGGAAACAAAGAGGCAGAATACAAGAACTCATTAGAAAGACTGTTCACTCGCAAACCAAAAGACAAAACAGTTGACTCTTGAGTAATTCTATGATGTTATTGAAGTTCATATTTTTAGACCCCCTCTTTGACATGGCCAACAACACTAGCTGTCACAGTATACGAGAACACTTCCATTCTTACTCAAATTTCAGTGACCCGTGTGACCTGTGACCTACACACCCTCCACCTCCAATCAGTGTTGTAATCGAGTCACTAGATTAGTGACTTGAGTCACCAGTTTTCAAACTTTTAAGTGACACGAGGTGAGTCATTGACTGGAGTCACTGTGCTATTTCAATGGGGAAATTACTCCTGAATTCTATAGAGTCGCTATCATTTTGAGAGGAAGTGGCTCAAGTCGCGACTTGTTACAACATTGCCTACAATTTGTTGCTTCGTTCCTTCATGTGCTGTTTGGTACTTGTTGTATACACATGTATTAGGTGTAAGCCTACCAATACAACAATTTGGATTCAATTCTCTGTATCAGAAGTGATATATGGCTTCCAGCAGTTTGAACCATACAGGGAGGGATAAAAAAGCTTTTTCATGATCTAAAATCCTCAAAATCAGCCAGAGTTGTGCAGAAAATGGCTGAATGCACTGTCAGTGGTAAAACTGGACTTCAGAGCCTTTGTCAGCAGTAAGAGGAGAGCCATCTACAGTATCTTACTAGCCAGTATGGACAGGTGGGCAAAGGTGACTTGGCCATACCCGCCAGTTAGATAAATGACTCTGCACTAAGGATCTTGTGGTGTGCAAAGACCACTTTTCCAAGGACTTCTTCAAGGAAGACCTCAAAAGCCAATTGATGGAAACAAAGCCCTGAAAAAATTAGCAAGAGAGGATGCAGTGCTGAATGTTTTCTCATTTCGTCCACCTCCAAAACCAAGGCTTTCAAGCAATTAACAGAATCGCTGCTTCTATAGCAAGATCTTGCGGTGTGCGGAAACCACTTTCTGAGGACTGTTCCAAGGAAGACCTTAAGAACAAATTGATGGGAACAAAGCCCCGAATAATTCTTAAAGATGATGAAGTGCCAAATGTTTTCTCATTTCCTCCAAAATCAAGGCATTTGAGCTTTAACAGAATCCCTGCTTTGTGACAATATTAAAGCCCCTTGTGGCTCTGACATTTTAGCTCTTAGTGGCTCAAATTCTTTAGCCCCTAGTGGCTCTTTTTCTGGTACGGCTCCAGTTGCCGTTAAAAAGAGGCATGGCTTGAAGCAGCCTATTAAATTGCTCCGCTCATTTTCTGTCCAAACCTTCAAATTTCGAGGAGCCATTAGCTACTACTCCAAAGGTCAAGCCTAAGTCCTCTGCTAAGGCATTGTCTGTTGTCCGAGACAGAAGTCAAGGTAGAAGGTACTGAGAGGGAAGTCTGAAAATTATTGGAGAGGCCAGAGAAATGCTCAAAGACAAGTTGATCAAAAGGACTACAGTCTTCGAACTGAAAAAAAAGTGACTACACCAGTTACTAAATTCAGGAAAGCTTGGTGAATAAAAGCCTTAATGCTCTGTTGAATGAGACAACTTCATGGGGAATATGAATTGGAGATCTTTACTATAGCCGCAATAATACCTGAAGTGATTACCCATAAACATAGAGCTGATACTGGCTTCAACAAGCCAAATGCCACCACTAGAGCTAGAGTTACTGCAACAACTAGAGCAACTGGCTGCATTACCCAACAAAATTATGGGGGCGTAGATGTCCTTTCTGACTGTAACTGTGCAACATTCTGAGGCTAAAATGCAGTCTGTTCTTTCGATAGAGATATCTGAATTGCCATATATCAAGGAGATTTATTCAGTACAGGTTACATCACTCAAGAAGGCACTTCACAAAAGGAGCAAAAATTTGGGAACCATGCAAACCAAGGGCATTATGCCACTGATCCACTAAAAATTCCTGTGGGAATATTACAAGAATGTGTTGGTTTCACTGTACATGGTGTAGTAATGGTGATCGTAGTATGGTTTCAAAACAGTGCCACCAATTACTTTCATCACAGACTTAAGAATCTTGGTCAGCATCTTGAAGATGTTGTCAAACAAATTGCCAAGAATCATTTGACTGTCATTTAAATTTGAACTAGAGGAGGATCGGAGAGACATTTTAACCTTATCTGTCCATATATTAATCAGTCTTATCTTAGAAGGAAACTTTGCGATGGTCTATGAGAGTATTCTTGTTACGAAACTTATTTTCGTTAATACCTTAGGCTTAGGCTGTTGCCTGTGGCTGGGCATAAGTGCTACTGCATCACGTTTGACAACATTCAGTTTGGAGCGTATTTATAAATGCAATGTTTTCCCATTCTAGACAGAATGTCATTAACTTGTGATCACTGTGATAAGGGTTATAATTCGTTTGCATGATATCAGCTGTAACATTCAATGATTTGGTGTGAGATGGGCATTTTAGCCTAACGTACTCTATCAGTGGTAGGTTAGGCATGTGCATTACAGGCTCATATGTGGGAGTGGTGCGGTGCTTTGGGCGCCATGAGTTGTGAATTTTCACCCATAGAGGGCGCTATGCCAGAATTACATGTAACCACAGGAATTTGTTAGAAAGTATTGACCAAGAAGTTTTCAATTGTCTTTCAGTAATTTTATGGCAAGGTGAAGAACAAAAGTGAAGAAGAAAAATAAAGACAACAGCCAGTAATATTTGTCCTCCACAATTTTTTAATGTTGGTACAGTTGCACATGGGGGTTCATGGCAAACAATTGTATAACTCCAAGAAAGCAACCAGTGAACCGACAGGAAGCAGCTCAGGCAGCAAATAGTGGCAGCAAATGTTAGCGTAAATTCCAGCACTAATAGGAACAACAAAACACAATTTCTCACTGACACAGGAACAGGTGTCAGTGTTTATAATACCGCCCCCACGATTCAACCTGTAAACGCAAAGAAAAGGACAAAAGCTGGAAGCAGCGAATAATACACCATTTGCAACAATGGTCAGGTCATTTACCTTCAATACAGGCCTCAGGCATGTTTACCAGTGGGTTCGTATAGTAGATGATGTTCCTACTGCTATTTTGGGTGCAGATTTTTGAGACACTTGATGTATTAGTGGACATATGACATGGTATATTGGTTGATACATTAAAGGGCAAGAGCAGTCACCCCAAACTGAAATAGTGTAGTAGGCCGTACTGTTTCATGATTGGCTCTAGTGAGTCATGTGACAATGTTTTTTTCTCCTAAACTGTGAAATTTAGTATGAACAACTGCTTGGTTTACTGTGAATATGCAATAATGAAGTCCTAAAATATTATGAAATATACTTTGAAGATAAATAAGAGGAAAACTGTCGAGATTTAGCTTCTGTTTTAAAATAAGTTGGGGGCTATACTGCTCTTGCCCTTTAAACAACCTTTCTGTTAATAGGAAGACCACTGCTGAAATATCACCCCATGTTTACTGAGACAACCACTGAGGTAAGAAACTATTGGACAGGTTTCCCAATCTTCAGGTTTCCTAATTCAAACCTACCAAAGTAAAACATTGCACACAATATGACAACCACTGCCCATTGTGTCACACATGCACTGCTTAGCTCCAGACTGTCTAGAAATAGCCACGCAGGAATTCAACCACATGTCACAACTAGGGACTACTCAGCCATCAAAGAGCAACTGGCTTCACCATCTCACATGATCCCAAAGAAATCAGGTGACTGGACTGGAAACCATGCAAAGACTTCAAACACTTCAATGATATTACTGTTTCCAATAAACATACAGTGCACATTATTAAGTTGGATTACTACGCTCCCTCTATTGCAATTAAAGAAAGCTTGTGAATATATATTGAAAAAGAGAAGAAATACCAGGAAAATTTCCAGCAATCAAATCAAGACTATTATCATTGCAAAAGCTGGAACCTGTGGCATTAATTAACAGGGTCAAGTCACCGATCTCTTAGTGAACTCACCAGTAGGTAGGTGTAGGTAGACTTAGGCCTGAAGTCTAACTTGTTTGTACATAGGAGACATACACTGTAGATTCACGTCATGCTTCATTGGACCAATTTGCTCAGTAATAGGCATACGCCTGCAGTGAGAGCTTTCAACAAAGTGAGAGACAAAATGCCACTACAGTCCTTCTTCAGCATGGGCGTCACAAAGAGGGGGGTCAGGGGGTACAAACAAACCCCCTTCAAAGTTTTTTTTCAGTGCGGTTTCCATATTAACTATGAACGAGCAGTGAGGCTTTCGAAGGCTTCAACTAAGACGACTTATGGAAGCAAACCTAATCTTTGCCTAAACAGTTAAGGTGAAATGTAGCTACACCTTTCCATGGTTTTATAATCATATATCTTATACCACCACATACAGAAGCAATAGAAAAATATGAAAAGTACTTTTCATGAAATGTCATTAAATGATTTCTTTTTTCAACGTAACAATCATTTTATGGAAACTATACCAGCAGGATATGTTCATCTCTTGAATTCTGTTCATTTTGGTGGGTAAACTGCTTCATGTCAGTACAGGGTTTACCTTAATATTAAACTGGAAGTGCACCTGCAAGATATTTCGAATTGACTATAAAGTCTCAAAGAAAATCAGTTCCAAGGATGATGACATTGTTGTAGCAGTTGACTGTTCTGAGGATTTTAACATTACTAAACACACAAAAAAGGAAGGCATGTCATCAAATGATTGGAAGTTAGCAAAGACGCAATTCGGTGTGTAAAAATGGAAAGGGAAGTTACCATTTCAGATAAATACTGAAATCCAAAGGAGGCAGCTGATTATGAGCAACCGACAACACACTGCACTGGTTATGTTGACTTCGAAAAATTAGCTGATGAAAGGATAGATGTTGGATTCAAAAATGTAAATAAAGATGTAGTAGCCAATGTGGAACCATTCTATTTCAAAGAAGACACAAAAGCTTTTGGAAACACTATCAGAGTGCTCAAACACTATCAGAGTGCTTGAACACTATCAGAGAGCTCAAACACTATCAGAGTGCATAAACACTATCAGAGTGCTCAAACTTAATAAGTTATCTTCCAATTCCTTTTCATATTACAAATTCTAGAAAGCAAAAGGTATTTTTTACTCTGAAATCAGTTGATTGATCAAGGTTTATACAAGAAACTGTGGTCACTTCACAAAAGAAAAAACTGAAGTTATTGCTTCTAAATGTGCATTCAGTTTGACAAAAGACTTCTGTAGTAGGTTGACACAGAAAACAATCTCCAATTAGATGTCTGCTACTACAGAAACATGGTTGCAACAGAATGGTGATGGTGTTCTGCTATCTGAGCTAACACCATTTCTTCATGTCTCTCATGCCACAAGAGGTGCTGGTGTTGGCTTCCTCTTTGACAAATATCTGAAATTTGCAAAGATATCAACATCTCCATATTATTCCATTGAATGCCCTTACATTGTGAATGCCACGAGAGTTAGAAGACAATGGGAACGTCATTGGCAGAGAAGTGGTTTGACTGTGCATAAGGATTTATTTATTGGACAATGAAAGATTGTTCTTAACATGTTAAGTCCAGCAAGGAAGAACTATTTTGCTAAAAGGATTACTAATGATGCTACCCGAAGAGAATTTTTTTCCAACTTTTGACTTTATTTCAAGAAGGAGCACACCATCAAGTCTGCCTGATCACTCTTGTGACATTGAACTTTCAGAGAGATTCTCTCGTTATTTTCACCAAAAAATAGTTGATATCTGTATTGCACTTGATGCTCAATGCCTACACTTATCTTTACCTAATTACATTTATTCATTTACAGTTTCGTTCAGTTTCTCCTAACCCAGAGAAAATTTTGTACGCCTTTCTCTTTGAAGCTGCCCCATCTGATGCGATGGATTACACTGATAAGACTAGACTGGTGACAGCTTATATGCACTCACATGCTGTCACGTAAATGTCTGCCATTATTTTACATGCTGTCACGTAAAGGTCTTACATTATTTATTCCATAGTAAGCCACAGGAAACGTCAACCTAGAAGTAATACATCAAGCTAGGAAAAGCCACACATGCAATGCCAGAGCTAGCTCTTTTTCAGTACATTCAGTGCATCTCCTCCGAAATGCTTCCATTTCTGCATGGAGATCACTGATGTCAGAAAATCCTACAAGAAATCCTGGTGAGCCAAATGAAAAGATTGTCTTGATATTCTTTACCTGATTAAATAAGCCTTGATGTTAGGAGAATGTGTTCTGTCCTGTTGCACTATAACCTAGCTAACACATCTCTCTAACATTTGCCTTTTATTTGTTTAGGTGATGTCAAGCTCAGTGGCTAATGCTCTTGAAACAATGAGAAAACCAGAACTCCGTTTTTCTATTGAGTTCATTCGAAATGTGAATAGATTCTTTGATTGCCTAGATGCATCTAAGAGATTCCAGTCACAATGAAACAAGAATGATGACTTAACGTGGTACAACAAGCAGTCTTCACTCCCAGAGCATGCTTCCGATGTTAGGGTGATCAAGGACAAATATAGTCAGATTTCAAATATTTCTGAATGATATGTTGACTCTACTATACCGTTAACGTTTATATTTGTTCTTCAGATGTCACTTATTATGACTGCTAAAAGTAGAAATTCCTCTATTCCTGTCAAGTGCTGCACATTTCTGTACTGCAACAGAAGTAGATTGCTACAACAGGCAAAGTCTACAATTCTAGAGTATGCATCTTATCATAAGGTGTGCTTTGGCAACAGCACTGTGGGTTGCCAGAGATAAGTAGGCTTATGACATGGTGAGTTGAAGTGAGACATTTGGGGTTTTAAAGCACTAAAGTGACCAAAAGGAAGAGCAAATCCCACATACACCAGTTCATGGCACCAAACAAGTCCTAGCAGACTCTCCGACAAGATACATACGGCACTAGGAATCATTCACTTACAGGAAACTTGGGCAAGAAAATCCAAGCGAAGGTTACTTGACCAACTAGAGAAGCAGCTTCCTGTATGGGTGATAAATGGGGTCAGAAATAGGTCTGTGTTAAAGGGCCAATATGTGGACAGGCAGGGAACGGGGGAGGGGAGGGGTTGATTAAGAGTCATGGATTAGTAACAAGAAAGACAGCCCGAGACGGAGTAGAGGAAAAGAATGCGGAAAGAGAAACAAACAACAGTAGTGGGTGTCAGTCTGATAGAAAGGAAGGGGAAATTATACCTTGAGGGAGTGACAGACAACTTAATTGTCACTTCACTTCACTTCTGCTTCTAATATTCATTCGTCTAACCATTTGGTACACATGTGTGGGGAACAAAGGTATTTTGTTTTTAGTTTGAAACTGGTTACATCTCCTTTAAGTTGGGAACGAGCGGGACCTGCAACAGTTAGCTTCCTTGACTGCATTATTCTACAACTTGTAGAACTGTTCGCTCCCTAGTCCTTAGCAACGGTGATCCTTGTACTCCTCAGGTCACTTCCCTCCGTCCAATCAGTGATCAACCTTTCTCAGTTCAGCATCAGACCCCCTGCAGCCCATGTGCTATACACTGGTCAGCGCTGTCTGTATAGCTGGTTGTATCTGTACCGCGCCACTCACGTGTGGGTTTTCTTCTTACGGCATAACTTGAAACGCCGTTGTTCCAGTGCACTACCAATTGCACAGTCAGTGATATTTTCGTAACCGTTTCATCATTGTTTTCTCTAATCCATGTTGTGATTTGGACATCATGCCAATCGAAAAGTTGTAACTTGTACAAGATCTGTTGAGGATGTTCCACCGTCCTCCTTATTTAGATATTTTTCCTGTATTTACCGGCTCAAATACCCGGTAGACTTGTCAACCTAAAGTGCTGTAAATACACTTACAGATAGAGAAGATGTGTTTTGTGTTCTTACTCTAACCCGCGCCCCTTACAATTTGGTAGTACGAGTGGGGTAATTGACAAGCTTTAGGGGAAATATACGGGACAGGAGGACGGTGGAAGCAATATGGCTAGGCTGAGGGCTGCCCAGAGGCGTGTAGAAGAGCTGACGGAAGAATTGGAGGATGCCAGAGGTGGTGGTGACAATCAGCCTGGGACAATTTACGTATACCCAAACAGAAGAAACTGAAAACTTTTTCCGGCACCGATGACAATGTTCCAGTAACTACTTTTGTGGAAGAGGCAAAAGCAGCTGTAAAAGTTCGGAAGCTTGGGAACCAAGGTTGCATCTAGGCCCAACGAAATTTCAGCTGTAGATTACACGCTGATTGACAAAGATAGTAGGGGCAAGGAAAATGTTCTAATAATGACTGATGTATTCACGAAATTTACTCAAGCTATCCCAACCAAGGATCAGACAGCTGAAACAACGGCTCGAGCTCTTGTTCACCATTGGATATCTTTGTTTGGGGCTCCTCGAAGACTTCACTCCGATAAAGGGCGTAATTTTGAATCGTCCTTGATTAGTTCTCTTTGTAGATTGTATGGAATTTCTAAAACACATACTACTCCGTACCACCCAGAGGGTAACGGCCAGGCAGAACGGTTTAACCGTACGCTACATGCTCTCCTGAAGACTCTGCCTCCACAGAAAAAACGTAAATGGTCTGAGCATCTTCCAGAAGTTCTACATGCATATAACTCGACACCCCATGCTTCCACAGGTCTCTCTCCATTTTATTTGATGTTTTGGAGAGATCCTCTACTGCCAATTGATTTCTTGTTGGGGAAGGCTAGAACCACGCAAACAATGGACGTGGGAACTCTTAAAGATTGGGTAGCACTTCACAAGGATACATTACAGATGGCGTTCCGGAAAGCAAAATTAAAGATGGAATGAGAGGCGGCGAATAGGAAGTTTCAATATGACAAAACTGCCAAAGAGAATCCATTAGCAGTTGGGACCAGAGTGTATTTGAAAAATCACCCACAAGGTCATCATAAGATTGCGGACGAATGGGGTGAAACTATATACAAAATTATTGAGAGGCCAGGCGACAAATCTGTATACATCATTGAGCCGGCTGTTGGAGGAGTTCAGAAAACTGTTCACAGGAGAGAAATAAGACGGTGTACAGGTACACAGGATCAATCTGCAAAGACTAAGCGGCAGCCATCCAACACGATAGATCACAGAAGGAAACCTGAAGTGTACTCGTCTTCCAGTTCTGATGATGATGCAATGCTGGTGTACCCAAGGAGACATAAGGAGAGTCTCTATCCTCCCACAGACAGCCGAGATGACTCCTCTTCCGACTTCTCGAGTGATGATGGTAGCCATCCTCGTCGCAGTCGCAGGTCGAACAAGGGACAGCATAGTAATTTGTTTAGGCAACCAAGGCCCGTTTCCAAATATACAATCAGGTAGAATTCGGTGCAGAGTTGCTTTAGAAAAGATCATGTAAACTTTGGCCATGTAGTGAGAATGACAGACTTGAGTTGAGTATGATGGTTAGAGGAAAATAAGGAGTTTGATAGTATTTGCTTGGCAACTTTAAGTAGTAAAGATTGTGTATTTTGTAGCTACTTTACCGATCAGTTGAGACTTCCTTTTTTGGAGGTTCCTGACGGAGCGGCTATTTTTGGGCGTAACTCCAACAATCAGTTGAGACTTCCTTAACTTGGAGGTTCCTGATAGGGTGAACACCCTGCTGAATTGCATAATTAACTTTGCCAAGTGTAGTTCAAGAGAGTTTAAATTTGTTGCATTACTTAGATATGCAATTCGTTAAGTGTGAGCGCTGGATTTGTATGCCCTGGAAGGAGTGAGTGTTAGTTGATAGCACTGTTCATGGGTTAACGTTAGCATAATTCATGTATTCATTAAGTTGGTATTTCTCGTTTTGGTTACTCGATGTGGTTTCTGTTTTCGTCGTGCATTTCAAAGCAACTAGAGTACTAAATTGCTGCTATGTAGCATAAAAATTAAGTAAAGATGTGGCAAATGCCGTTCTAACTTTGGGATTTGTACAAGTGCAAAAAGATATTCTGAGTTTTGTGTAAAGTTAGCAAACGAGTTTCACCATGTTGCATGCATTGTATATAGTTGTACATAGTGTTTCAGTTTATGGTTCATTATTCCTTTAGTAGGTTACGTTTCCATCATAGCCATTGTATTCTTTTTCTCTAAGTTTGGGGACAAACTTATTTTAAGCAGGGGAGTGTGGGGAACAAAGGTATTTTCTGTTTTTAGTTTGAAACTGGTTACACCTCCTTTAAGTTGGGAACGAGCGGGACCTGCAACAGTTAGCTTCCTTGACTGCATTATTCTACAACTTGTAGAATTGTTCGCTCCCTAGTCCTTAGCAACGGTGATCCTTGTACTCCTCAGGTCACTTCCCTCCGTCCAATCAGTGATCAACCTTTCTCAGTTCAGCATCAGACCCCCTGCAGCCCATGTGCTATACCCTGGTCAGCGCTGTCTGTATAGCTGGTTGTATCTGTACCGCGCCACTCACGTGTGGGTTTTCTTCTTACGGCATAACTTGAAATGCCGTTGTTCCAGTGCACTACCAATCGCACAGTCAGTGATATTTTCGTAACCGTTTCATCGTTGTTTTCTCTAATCCATGTTGTGATTTGGACATCATGCCAATCGAAAAGTTGTAACTTGTACAAGATCTGTTGAGGATGTTCCACCGTCCTCCTTATTTAGATATTTTTCCTGTATTTACCGGCTCAAATACCCGGTAAACTTGTCAACCTAAAGTGCTGTAAATACACTTACAGATAGAGAAGATGTGTTTTGTGTTCTTACTCTAACCCGCGCCCCTTACACATGTTAACTCTGTTGTTGCTTGGAGAGCCTTTGCAGAGCAGGGAAGAAATTGAATAAACGATGTAACAATATAAATGAATTAACATTGTGTTGATTAATAATTGTGTCAATTGTGATACAGAGATTGTGGGGTGGCTGGTTAAGTGAGTTTGCACCAGAATCCCAGATAATCCATATGTAATTGAAGTTACAACTATCATCGTACTGTAGCGGATGTTTTGATAGTAAAATCAGAATGTAACTGAAACTGATGCATTTTTAATCTTTACTGGAGTGCGGAAATCCAAAATGGTAGCAGAGCCTGGTTTATACAACACAGTTGTTGAGGAACTTTTCAAAACACAAAGTCAGCAAACTTTCTTTTCATTGGTTAAAAAAATGAACTGCAGCGGAGCAATCATCAAGAGAATAATTTAAACTGTGACAGTGCAAGTCAAAAAAGAAGAAACGTGTGCAGACATGGTACTTTAATTGTGTCAACAAACCAAACTAAAAGGAACCTGAAAACTCAGCAGGTAGGGTTACCAAATAAAATTGCTGAATGAACCTGAGTGGCCGTGAGTGAGTCATGTGAAAACTGGAATTGCATTTTATGAAAAGCTACTAGTATAAAATGTATGTAAAAAAGTAACTAGCATAGACAGGAGAAACAGAGCTACAGTTAAGTCCTGTTGACCAATAAAAATCCAACAATGCAGGCAATTTTTTTGAATTGACAGTAAATCATCCAGAGGAATTGTAATCCTTCTCAATATTAATTAAAGCCAACATTTGAACATAATGGAGGAGCAAACGAAACAACTTATTAGACAACTGAGAAAAAAGAAGGGACAATTGTCAAGAACACTTAATTCCTTGAGAGAAGTGTGTAGAAATGAGCTGCAGGACTTGCAATGTAATGAAAATTTGCTAGAAGGGTCAATGAACATGTTTCTAATAGTAGAAGATGCCCACCAAGTGTTAGCCGATGTCATGGAGGAGGAATATGCATTTGAGGTGGAGGAGAAACGGATGGAAGCATGTTGGTAAGAATTCAGCGAGGTTTGCAGAACTGCTACCAGGGTAATAGAAGAAGGTTAACATCAATTAGCCCAGGTCAATAACAAAGAAACAGATCAGGTCAAACAGGGTAAAGAGGAGCGTAATGAACCACGACAACAAACCAGTGAAAAGTCTACTTTTAACAATGGACGTGGACAGAATTTTACATTCAGAGGAGAAAGTAATTTAAGTAATATGTTAGCATTCAAATTAGCCTTTGAATTGCCACAGGCTCAAGTACAAGAGTTTAATGGTAATCCTGCTGATTACTGGATGTTAATTTCTAATTTTAAGATGAATGTAGCTTCAAAGATTAACAACTAAAGGGGGTAAGTTGCAATACCTTTTGCAATTTTGCTAGGGAAAAGCTAAGTCATGCATTGAAAATTGTTCTTTGTTAGGTGAGGAAGATTACCAATTTGCAAAATAGAAAGAAAATAAATGCTGGGTATAGTGAAGGGTTATGGCCTCTGGTTTGATGCAATCGATATATGTCACACTACCTACCAACATGGGGTATATCAGTGACCTAAACAGTACAGTTAATTCAACCTTCTCAAAATTCAGAGCTTATTACCAAGGTATATACAGAACAAATGAACAGTTACTGCTCACAATATTTTGACTGAGTGAGAAATAATCTTTGAGGACATACTTACATTCCTAGGTCAAGCAAAAATTAGTTATGCAATGTTTGGTCCACAAATTGATGGAAATGTTGCCAAGGGCAAAGATTCTAAGCCAGAATTTGTAAAACACATAGAGGATATCAAAGCAGTATTTGAGAAAAACCTTCAGTAAAGCATAAACAAAAATGTTTTTATTGTGATGGGTTCTATAGACTTGGGGAATGTAACAAGTTCAGGGCAATGAGAGTATCTGAGCAATGGGACTTAGCCAGTCAGGATAGAGTGTGCTTTAAATGCCTTTGAACCCACAGAGCTGCTCACTGTAGAAGGCAAATGTTGTGTGGTATTATTAATGGCTATGACAAGGATCATAATTGACTGTGGTACATTTATAATCTTCGTTGGAATACAGAAATCCAAAACAGTGAGTGAATGATCACAAATTAGGCCTCCCGTACTAAAGACAGGAGATGGCATTATGTTCTGAATGCATTCAATTTAATAATGCACTCTCATAATATTAATGCAGACAAGAGAGCTAATTTGTTGGGGAAAAGCTAGAAAAGCTTATTCAGCATTGCCCATAGAGTCAAATTCAGACTACAAAATGATCAAAGAAGCTACCCTAGATCAATACAGTCTTGGCACAGTCATATACTGTAGACAGAAATTTCTTATCTGCAATAGTCAACCTGAAGAAAGCTATATGGAATAGAAGTGAAGGTCATACAGCGTTATATAGATGCATGGATGTAACCTCAGTGTCAGAAATGGCAGGTCTCAAAGAATTAATTACCATGAAACAAGTTCTAGGCTTACTCCCCAAAGACATGGCAATTTGATGGAAAGAAAAACAATGAAAATATTATCAGCCTTAAAGAGCCTTGGAGATAAATACCATCTAGGAAGGCCAGACTTTAAATTTAGTTCCACCACAAAGTACATAGGATAAAGTTATTTTGGAAAAATTCCTTCCAAATGGCAATAGAAATGCCTCATCCTCCCAACAAGGGTCAAAAGCCAGAAGACCCTAATGTAAGACAGTTCTAACTTTAAACAAAACTGTGGGAACAGTGACAATAAGGGATGTTTCTATTGTAGATAAGAAGGACATGTAATAAACAACTGTCCACATCTAAAAGCTAAATTAAAGAGGCAACATCAAACTGTGACAGTCACTTATAATTGTGAAAACAAACTAACTCCACTCCCATTTGAAAGTGGGGGACTATTAGATGGTGAGAATATACAGGTTCTAAGAGGTACTGGGTGTAACCACACTGTTTTTCAAGTAAGATTTGTGGGGAAAGTTTTACTGCCAAGGAAAATTGGTTGATTTATACTCTTTTCAGAATTTCCAGTAAATATTTACCTAGACTGAACTGAGAAGCTTGCAAAATTCATAAGAAGACAATCATACATCCTACAGATATGTACTTTGTAATATTCCAAAATGTAAAACCTTTGCTAAGAATAGGTCAAAATTTATAGATTGGGCTAAAATATCTCCAGCCTCCCACTCACTTTACCTTTTTAACAATACACCATACATGCAAGAATCAATAGCCAAAAGCTTTTAGGGCAAGGTGATGTATTTTACCTGTAATTGCAAAAAAATGCCCCCAAACATAAACCCAAAATTTCACGGTTTTGATCCTGAAAGTAGCCATTTGTATACAGCATATTATCTCTGCCATTGTACGGCTGATTGTAAAAAAATTTGTGGCATATTGCTTTGCAAAGATCCCCACACCAGACTGGCCTTAAAGCAAACTTATCTAAGACCATCTACAGTGAGAGGGGAAGCACCTACAGTAGCATGCACCCAATGTCCGTGCAACTGCTATTCACAAGTTGTTGAATGGGACAGTTAATACAAACTGTACATACACACTGGAAGCTTGCATGCACAAGGCAGTACAGTGAAACTAATTTATCCACAAACTACACTCTAGGCATTTTATCAAGAATACACTTGTCTGTTACGTACAACCTTAAGAGTTACTTCAGAAGTACTCTAAAGAAATCTAGACAATTTGGAGTGAATTTTGAGGTGATTTTGGAAAAAATTTGTAACTTAAGGCATAAGCAGTATACAGTTTACAGTGCATTCCTTCTATGCCACTGTGCAGAGTTCATTTGGGAAAGTTGTGCCTTGCCCCCTTGTAAGAGTGTCTAAAGTTAAAAAATCCAACATATACTGAAAATTTAAAATTTTGAATTTTGTGCTGTCCTGCATTGTAACCATTCTGCACGTAGGCTAGGCTAATTTGAAAAAAAGTGTCTGATCACAAAGTTTTGAAAACTGAATTGAACCATGAAGTACTCAACCTTTAAAAAGTTATTTGTATGTAAGATATAAGGATTGTCTAAGCTTGACCATTGGTATGTGGTGAACAAAGCATAACAGGTTTGGAAAAATTTGTTGAATTTCATGAACCAACTCAATGAGCTGCTTTAAAAAGGAGCACTCTAATTTGTGAAGGGGGAAAGTAGTTAGACACAGGTAAACATCCACTTGCAAACGAGATGTGACAAAACTTACTTTTTTAAGTATTTTTTGACAGAAAGAAGCACTTCCGCATTTCTACGGGCAAGACTCAAGATATGGTATGTTACCTCGGCTATCTATGGGATGAATAATAAAGAGCAGGACAAGCTAGTGTGTGGTGGCTCTGTTTACTTCACTACTGCCAACAATCGTGAACTAAGTAGCCTTTAGAACTGTGTTATCCCAAAGTAGTAAATATACACAGGTGTGGCATTTTAAAAACACCACGCTGTGAATTTGTTCAGACAGGTGTACATATTGTTCAACCAACATATTTGACGCATTAATCGTAGGTTCTGCAAATGAGTTACATTATTTCAAATTATTAAGATCAACACTGATCTTTATGAAGTTGAAAATCTTCCATTATGGAATATGTTAAAAGAAGGGTTTAAGGTCATATCAAGGTTTAATATGTTAGAGGGGTAGTTAATTTAAGCATTTTGGTGAAATTTCCATTGAACTCCTACATGTGGTTCTCAAGATATGAACAAGTAAAGTTGTCACATTTCTCAACTAACAGTGAGCTTGAAGCAAGCACATATGACATGATATCCCCACATTTAGTGGGCAATCGTTTGTTTACTTTTAAATTTTACAGCTTATTTTCTCCCCCATGAAAATTTCAGTGCATTTAAGGGAGATGGCAGTCATTATTTCCCTCACTTTAGGGCAAAACACCATCACCTTTTTTGGCAATTTTAAGCATGATTGTTACAAACATGATTCTTGTTCAATATAGAGATAAAAAATGAATATTATTGCAGCAAATTATTTGTAACTAGAAAACACCTGCCCACATTCCTGACTTACAGAGTGCTCTCATCTAAACAAATATTTTTCCAGCTCTGTCCACAATTGTGAATTCTGAGGGAAACTTGGCCTTCAAACTGTGAAAGATTACAAGGATACTCTACCAGCTATCCACAGATCATTAAACCCTGCACTTCAGAAGACATAAATGTCCTCTTTTTACTTTTCCATTTGATTACTCTGCAAATGTCAGCAACATTCAATTCAGAGAGACCAATGATTTCAAAGAGCTGGTTACATCCACAGCTGGAAAAAATCAAGGGGCTTCCCAGTGCCTCTAATTTTTCCACCCCTGGTTACATTTACTAAAAGACAGGTTTGAATGCCTCTGAGGTCTCAAACTCTTGGTGAAAAATCAACAATCATGGGGGAAACAGTCGGGAAGCTGGGAGGCTCCTTTCTGAGAAATTTTAGCATCTGAAGGGTAATTTAGGCAACTGGAAGGAAATTTCCCTTTTTTGTTCATGAAAATAAAGGGCAAACTGTAGGAGACTTTGCTTCCTTCCTGGGAAATAATTTTACTAACTTTCTGGGAAACATATTTTTTTCAGCTCTGTCCACAATTGTGAATTCTGAGAGAAACTTGACCTCGTATCTCTTGCACCAAAGCCTCACTGCTTACTTCATCTTGTACATCATCACCTCAGCATCTGTGAAGCTCTCATCATGTCCCTTCTACTTTCTGCAGGCTTCTTAAAACATTCTGCGATATAGTCTCAAATACCTTTGCATGTGGTCCTGATGGGAATGAGATTGTGACAGGCTTACCTTGATCACATGTTTCCCTGATATCCAGATGTAATGGAATATCACCTGTGATGTGAAATAAAAAAATCCCTTAAAAAGTATACGTGCTGGAAATAGATCAGTGGCAGGAGCAGTCGATACAGTTGGAAGACTTTTTTAAGAGGGGATGGAGAAGAGAGGGAAACAAGGTCGAAAGAGCAAAATAAATGGGAAATAAACCAACGGTGGAGAGGATAGCAATTGATACTTTGTAAAGTGAATAAGTATTGTGTGTAAAGGTAGAATGTGGAGTACTTGTGGACTGGGGAACCTGGCTCTCCATTTTTAACTTAATTGAAGGGCAAGAGCAGTCATCCCAAATCAAAAAAGTGTAGTAGACTGTCCAGTTTCATGATTGGCTGTTGAAAGTCATGTGACAATGTTTTTTCTCTTCAAATGTGAAATTTACCAGAAATAACTACTTGGTTTACCTTGAATATGCAATAGTAAAGTCATATAATATAACTAAAGATAATTTGAAGAGAAATAAGATAAAAATAGAGTTATTTAGCTTTTTCTTCAAAATAAGTTTTGGGGGACTGCTCTTTACCTTTAAAGCAACAAACTACAGAAAGGAAACAGTAAGGCCATTGCTGAGTAAATAAAATTCATGAATGCAAATTTTTAAAGAATGTCTGCTTGTAACTGCAACTTTGTTATCTGTATTTTCAGATGTAGCTGCAAAAGGTTTCCAAGTAGAGTAGCAAATGGGAAACTTGTAACACAAGACCACCCCCTAACAACAATTTATACCAACTGGTTGAATGACAGATGGGTGTGGTTCATTAAATATGAATAATTGTTGCCCAGATATAAACTAATCATTTTATAAGTATCTAGGTGCTTTTTGAACTAATTATGGGTTATCTTTCAATATCTTATAGAATTATATTACAAACTTGCAAATATGTTGCTCTTGTAATACCATCTTATACAGTTCATTGATTGAATATTTCCTGGAAAGAAAAATATCTTTACATGAAAAACTGTAGGCTACAATTTGCTGCTATGGTATGAAATATGGTGACCTGTCAGTGCATTATGTTTTACATGGTTTTTAAACATTTGAAATGACAAAATTCCATGGTTTTCATTACTTTCAAGGACCTTGACTGATGTTTCCAGGATATTCAAAATTTGTCAGATCCCATATTTCAGTCTTTCTCCCAGGAAATTAGGTATCCAAACATAAAGGAAATTGGAGCAGTAAGTCCACTCACTAAAATCCTCTGACTTTTTCCAGAGTCTTTGGAAAAATTGCTCATTCTCCCTAACTTTCAAGGCCTGGAAATGAATACTTCAGTTTTCCCTTACTTTTCACTATTTCCAGGACTTCCAACGAATTCTGTATTCTGTATAGAAAAATGTTACAAATTTGAAAATATGTGGCTCTTGTAACACCATCTTATACAGTTCATTGATTCAATATTTTATGGCAAGAAAAATATCTTTACAAGGAAAACTGTTGGCTACAGTTTGCTGTCATGGTAAGAAATATCGAGACTGTCAGTGCACTACATGTTTTACATGGTTTTTACACATTTGAAATGACAAAATTTCATGACTTTCAAGGACCTTGACTGATATTTCCAGGACATTCAAAATTTGTCAGATCCCATATTTCAGTCTTTTTCCCAGGAAATTAGGTATCCAAACATTAAGGAAATTGGAGCAGTAAGTCCACTCACTAAAATCCTCTGACTTTTTCCAGAGTCTTTGGAAAAATTGCTCATTCTCCCTAACTTTCAAGGCCTGGAAATGAATACTTCAGTTTTCCCTTACTTTCCACTATTTCCAATGAATTCTGTAATACTGAAACTGACATCGAAGATAAACAGACAATTTAAAGGACTACTGTAGGATAAAATACCAAAAGTGGGCAGAAGTTCTGCATTTGAACTTCTTTACAATCCATCGGGGTATAAAATTTTGACAATTGCCTGCAGAAAATATTTCTACTCACCTAAGACATCTAGCTTCATTTCTTTTGCCATCTCTGTAACACCACCATCACCAAAAATGTGACTCTGGTGACCACAGTTGGGACAATGAAAGACACTCATGTTCTGAACAAGGCCCAGAACAGGTACATGAACCTTCTTAAACATCTCTGCACCCTTACGGGCATCAAGCAAGGCAATGTCTTGTGGTGTTGATACTATTACAGCTCCTGTGTACAAATGGGAGGAGGAAGCAAAATTGTACTAGATTCCTGTCTTTGTTTGTGTAAAGTCCAGAAGGAAAGTTCCCTAATCTGAATGATACAAAGGTTTTTCCTCATTACTTATATGATATGCAAACTTAAGCAACAAACCCTTGACCCCTCAGGCTGTCCCATCAAATTCACTCATGTTTTGGGTGAAGATTCATAACAAAAAATAAAAATGATAAAAATAAAGAATTTAGTCTGTTGTTCTCTCATCGACAGTCCTGCTACATGAGCTGTTCTACTGTAAATCACATGACAGCCCCTTCATACAGACAATGCATATATTTTGCTGATTTCCACATCAGGTTCCAAAAACAGTTCCTGTCAGTGTTACAATCATGTCTGATTCTTTAATGAAAAGAGATGAAAGTGAAGTTGTACCATTCACACCCATTTCCTATGGTTTCACCCCTATGTGTCACACCTATCAGGGTTTCACCTGGGCTTAAAAGGTTGTGAGGTATTCCATTGGGTAACTGATGCCAGATGCCAGCTTTGACACCAACAGGGGAAGGGAACTTCCAATTCTTCAATACCTAGTACAGGGCAGGGAGGCAATATAAAGCAACTTTCTGTGAGGTTACAGTTTCGCTAGAAGAAAGCCACAGGAAAGCTCTCCTACTATGTATAGTTCAAACCTTACAGTACCTGAAACAGGAACAAGTTGAGATATTGACAGTTGAGTGTCCCCTGTACCTGGTGGCATGTCAATGACAAGGTAGTCCAAGGGTCCCCAAGCAACCTGGAAAATAATGAGGTTACATTTATTATTTTTCAGTCACTGAACTGTGTCATATATATATATATATATATATATATATATATATATATATATATATATATATATATATATATATATATATATATATATATATATATATATTTCACTAATTCCGCACTTAGGGGGAAAGTTGTTGTTGAAAAGTCGACCTTAAGGGGAAAAAATTTTTGGGGCGAAATATAAGTTTCGCCGTAACGTTTCTACACACTTTTTCTATAGGAATACGTAAACGGACAAGGGCGCCCTCCTAGATTTACAAAGTAGATGCAATTACTTCAAAGTTGTCAAATTTACGGACACCTAGCTGTTAACACGAACGGATGGCTGGCCATTGAAATAACGTTGTTTATATTTTTGGACGTTAGGGCGAAGACTTTTTCTTATGTATTTCATTGTTATTTTTTCGCCCTAAGTACGCGCAGATATAACAATTTCCCCCTAAGGTGGGAATTAGCGTTATATATATATATATATATATATATATATATATATATATATATATATATATATATATATATATATATATATATATATATATATATATATATACACACGTAGCTAACGTATGGAAATCATGAGCACAATCTCCCACCCCCCTTCATACACACACAAAAAATTCCCTATCCAGCTGTTATGCAACTTCACACTTGCCAATAGTGGTACACCAAAACAAATAAAAAATGCATTAAAGCCCAATGTAGGGTAGTCTGCAAAATTGTTGATGCTCTAAGAAGGGCTGATCTGGTCCATAGAGTTAGTGCACTCCACTGCCATAGCTTTGTTTTTCCTTCAAGAAGATGCCAATCAATTCAGAACCATAAGTGTGCCAATCCACAATATGGCCTATCTGGTTAATAACTAGTAATAGCTGTACATTTCTCAGTCCAGCCCTGCAAACTGTTTGCATTTTTTTCAGAAACACAAACAAATACTACGCATGATTTCAAACTGTTTTTTAAAAAAAAATAATACCATCATACTCTTAATTGCAATTAGAGTTTGTTTTAACAAGTTTCAAAGACTTTAATTCTGTACCACATCTTACACTGAGTTAAAACTAACAAAAGATGCATCATCACGGTCTCATGTTGTGATTGGTCAACGTATGGATGACACTGTCTAGTGTATCATATATGGAGAATATTTTACCAGAAGGATATTACAAAATTCCCATGCAACAGTAACTACCATACAATTAACATTTCTTCCTACTTGAAAGACTTCTTTTATGTCTGTTGATTAAGGTATTAAAATAATCAGTAAAAAACCACAGGGCTGAAACGAAAGTTTAATATTCACAGTCCAAGTCTGATTACCCCTTTAAAGAAAGCAAGAATTCTGCGTACCTCAAACAGAAGACGCTGTATTGCTTGCATTACCATCAAGCCTCTCCATACAATAGGTGCGTTCTCATCGACTAGAAATCCCATTGACATGCTTCTTGGATGTAGAAAAAAGAGAAATCAAAGAAAAAATCACTTAAATCAAGGAACTTAGATTGCAACTAGATACATGCTGGGAAAACCCCTTAGCTGACTTTCAAATTTGGCACCAGTCTCAGAGCAGGCACATGGCAGGAACCTTCAAATTTAGGTCTAGTTCAAAGGATTATTGTGTGTGCACTGACCCATGAAGCGACTCAGGAAACGTCCAGAGACCATCACAATAGAGGCACTGTGATTGCATTCTTCTATGATACTGAACACAAAAACAACTATGGCTGTCTTTTTTTCTGCTTGGGTACTTCATATATTTCAAATGAGCTAAAGGTAGGTTCCATTCATGTATATCACTAAGGGGTAATTCAACTACAAGAATTTCATTGAAACCTTCCACTATGCAAGAGACACTTGGGATAAATTATTGTATAGATGGACCATGCGATAGTGGTCTCACTGAAATTCAAATTAATTTAATATAATAATACTACTTTGGTGATTTTAAAAAATTTTCCATTTCAATTAATCCAAATGCTATCTATGTATATTACCACCGATTAATTTATCAACACAATGTGCTCAAAGAAGTGAAAAACCCTTGTGCTTCTCTCACAACTTAGGTTAATTGACCTGGTGTTTTCCACCTGATATTGGTCTGATGGTTTAAGATGTACCTGCATGCATGCATTGTAGATGCAATGGAACTGTACTAAGCAGCTCTGTTTAAACTAAACAACCTTACTGGATTCACCTCTTACACACAGATCATTTTAAAGTGAGTATAGGATAAAGGAAACTACAGTATCTTGTTAACTGATTTTGGGAGACTGGTAAAAATATCAGGGTGGCACAAAGTTGTTTAGTAAGGTATCAAACTTATTCTTCATTCCAACTTTTAGAAATTATTTGTAATCTGCACAACTGGTCACCCTTGTGAGTAATTTTGAAGATCATTTTGTCATGCATTTAGTAGACAGAAAATGGCATAAATTTCAAAATATTTACAACTATGATCTCAAATGACCCATGGATGATGATCTTTGACCTAAAATTTTACATCAGGCAGGAAATCCTTCAAAATTGATATAATAAACTATGTTTGGTAAACATCAGACTAACAGGACTGTAGCAATATCAAAACAAAGATATTTTAACCCTTTGTCTTCTAATGACTTTGTCCTTGGATAAAAATATGTGCATTATTTGAAAGAATTACTACATAAGCAATATTGTGACCAACTTTCAAGAACATACATCACTATTTGGGGGAGGATATACGTTTTGCAGATATTCACATAAAAATGGAACCTACTGCCATTGTGCAAGATGCTCCACATAAGCAATGGAGTAGGTGAAGCAAGCCAGTGAGCCGCAACTGGAAAAAAGGCCATGGCTGGCTCAACTTGGACCAACAGGTTGGAAACTGGGCTGTTAAACTCTAACTAAGTAACTAACAGCATTTAGCAACTGCTAAATGACCTTTGACCTCAACTTCTTGAATGTGACAGATACAGCAGTACAGTGCTCAAGGACCAATGTTTACATGTTTCATTAAAATCTGTCAACCAATGACTCCTTGAAAATACTTCAGGCAATTATGCACAGAAGTGATAGAAAGATTGATGGTAGAGGATCATAACAGCTTAAACAGCTTTTAAGTGCATGTCACACTACAGTGGATCAGTTTTCACTCCAATTTTTCCATTTTACTAAACAATCTCCTCCATCTTTGGTTGAAAAGAAACAAAAAGTTTGCCAACCTGAGGCAATATATTACTTGTATTGCAGGACTATGAAAATCAAAATTATACTAAGTATACTAATTGTTCTGTGACATCACATCTGCACACAGCTATTATCAGATATGCATTGTCTGATAATAGCTATTTGTCAACCTAAAATCATAAAATATTTAGTTAACATTCCATTTGCTTGGTTCTCTCACAGAAATCATATATTTACACAGGATGGCAAATTTTTGGTTCTTCCCAACAATGGATGGCAGAAATTTTAAGTAAACCTAAACAAAATTGAAGTGAAATCCAATCTAATATCACTGCAGTGTTATCCATGCTTAAGAACTGCTTTGAGCTACTACTGCAATGTACTCAAAGGATAAAATACACCAAGCATTTTAAGTACAGTATGAGGTTCATTCTTACCAAGACAGTCCATAGTTCTTCAGAGGTATGATTTTGTTGTCTGTCAAGAATAGAGAATAATGTAAATGAAACTTCATACCAGGCTTGGGGCGATTACATCTCAATGTAATCGACTACGATTGCGATTACTTCATATTTTAGGATTGGGATTATGATTACGATTACAGCTAAAATTGAAAGTAATTGATTACGATTGCGATTACATTGCAATGTAATCATGATTGCAATCGTGATTACATTTTCTTTCCACATAAACAATGTAGTAGGCAAAACAACCCACAACTGGAAAAAGGCAATGTACATTGCTCTACATAAGCCTGGACAGAACCAAGTCCTCTCAGAGTAAAGATTATTAAACCCATGAACTTATAACTCATTTTAAGCTGGAACATCCAAGAAAGAGGGACAATTAAATTTTGTCATTCCAACAGAAGAACCAAGCACTGTAAAAATTGTTTAGTTACTTTACTTCTTTGTTCAATTCAACTTCAGTGTAATCAGAAATGAAACCATGATTGTGATTACTTTGCCATTGTAATCGATTACGATTGCGATTACTTTGCAATTTTTACAAAAGTTATTGATTGCGATTACAACTACTTCAAAATGTGTAATAGATTGCAATCGATTACGATTTCCCCAAGCCTGCTTCATACTGCGAAAGATGTAGTTCAAATTGCAGCTTTTAATGTAATATCACTTTAAAGGGTAAGTTAAAGCAAAAATTTTATTTCCTTGTGTGAAAGAGGAACCAAATCTATACATTATGGTGGAACTTCTATTCAAATCAGAGATGATGTCTCAAGATATCACAAAATAAAGTCACTAACATTTAATTTATGTTCCAAAGTGAGTTTGAGGGCAGCAGAGTTTATATCACCTCCTCCCATTGACAAGGAATGTTTTGTTTCCCTTTTTTTTTCCAGACTGTTGTGAGACTGCGTAGTTAATTAAGATACGACCTCCTGGTGGAGAATAGATAGTGTGTAAGATTCTCATGCTACGTATGTAGTTTCTTTTTCTGAAAATATGAGATTTTTGAGGAGAAATTTGGTTGCAAAGTTTAAAGAAAAACAAAAGACTTTCCATTAATGTGAGGATGTGATGTGTAATGTGCTTGTTTCAAGTTCAGTTCTTGTTGAAAATGTGACAACTTTACCTGCTGATATCTTGAGAACCGCACATCAGATTTCAATACAAATTTCACCCAAATGCTTAGAGTAAGTTCCCATCTAAGGTATTAAAACTTGATGTGACCTTAAACCCTTTTAATTCTTATGATTTCCATGCATAAATATATAACATGGAGCGCCTACGCACCATGTTTGAAGACTCAGACATTTCTATCTTGAAATTTAATGTTGACCATGAAAATGTCACAAACAGATGCCATTGTGAATGCATTGGCTTTTCTTTATCCTGTCATTGTATCCAATGATGGCAAAATGTGTACAAGGACTATTCATATATGAACTCAAGCAGGAGTGAAACTGAAATGAAGACTGAAACATTTATAATTTATTTGAAATGCTGTGTTTTTTGAAGACTGAATTCTAGAATTTTCATTCAACTTTGATGACTGATTACCACCTATGCATTGACCATTTCCTATTTAACCACTCCAGTAAGTTCAAATCACTTTCCTTTTTCTTATTGTCCTTTCAATATTTTGGAGATTTTCAAATCGTTCCTCCCAATTACAGGATTTCACCTAGCCTTTTTTTTTTTTTTTTTTGAGGGGGGGGGGGGGAATGCAGCTACTTTGGTTATTACCTAACAGAAAATTGCTGTTTCTTGCCACCTACACTGTTCTAGCTATAAAAGTAGTCATAATTACCCCTTCCTGTGGATGTCCAATTTGACATCAATACCCATGTACTATGAAAGGAAACCCTGCAATGATATTGAAAGCATATGAGCAATTTAATACCTTGTGCTGACTCAGGCTGCTGTCCAGAAAGGTTCATCATTCGAGGAATGGAAGGACCAAAGACATCTGCATCCAAAAGTCCAACTGAAAGCTGAAGAAGGTTACAAAAAATATGGAAAACTAATTTGGATAGAACAATTTGATTGGTCCACTGAGAAAGGTCACAAAAAATTTGAAAGTTAACCTTCAATTTGATATAACCTCATTGGTCAGTTGGAGAATTTTAAGTGTAACTTAGACAATGCAAAATCAGTGGTCTGAGGCAAGTGTTGAAATTTCAACCTTTCATTCAGAGTGCCATTTGATAAACCCTACAGAGCTCTTTAATAGAGAGGGCAAAAGAAATTTGATATCTGAGAAGTCTAACTTCTATGATGAAATTTGATCGGTTTTACATCTGAAATGGTGACAGTGACCAGGGCTGCCACCACGCTGGGCGGCACCTGGCGGTGCTACCCAGCTCGCAAAATCTCTTCCAGGTACTCTCCATCAATATCAGCATTACTGCCTGGCACAAATTTTTTACCCTTACTGAATAAAATTCTCAGATTTCTTTAGAATTGAGTGATAATTCCTCATTTTTTGTAAGCACTCTCCAGACTGCAAAAATTTTTCAAAGGGGAGGTGGGACAGTGACTTCCCTTAGCCCCCTGCCTCAGGACTGTGACCAAAAATTACCAGGCTATAAAAATGGTCTGGTGACAACCCTGAAAGTGACTGTTACATTTACACTTGTAGGTGCAATTTCATTTAACAAGCAACTTTATATGCTACACTAGTATGAGATTCCAAGGAATGGAATACAGTATTTGATAACAGGGCATAATGATATACAGTAATTAAGGGAATAAAGAAATAAAGACAGTGAATAACAGTTAATACAATATTAACTAAAGGTAGAACTGAACCTTTCAAAATAATTTTTAATTGTAGCATGGTAATGATACCTATCCAGCTAATGTTTTCAGTGTTAACATACAGGTTGTTCTGAAATTCTGAAATCCAAGGCTTTTTTTTCAGACTTTTTGATGACTTAAATGGAAATATCACTGAAATATACAAAATGTCTCACAAAATGGCCTCTATTTTTATGTTTCTACCCAGCATGGACACATGCTGCCCTACAAGACTGTAACTATCAAAAGTCTTAGTTTAAAATTTTAAGGCAATGTGGCAATTTTTCTTGACCAAACATCCAAAATCAAAGAGCCTCTAACAGGCCTCGATTTTCAGAAAAAGTTATGGTTGTCCTTCGGGCAACCATTTCAATATTTTTGGTTGTCCAAAAGAAAATTTGGTTGTCCGGAACATTTGGCTTACAATAACAGTACAAAACATTAATTGTGTGATAATGTATTATTGGTCTTGGATAATAAAATAAATGATTTTTCCAAGACAAAAACACTTGGAGTCTGAAATTGTATGATGGAAAATGTTGAAAGAGTTGATCGATCAGTCAACAGTATTTCTTCAATCACATGAAAGCAAGCTGCTTGGATGTAATTCATTGTGAGAGAAAAATGGTTGTCCATGGGACAACCAAGTTCCAACTCTTGGTTGTCCATAAGTTGAATTTTAGTTGTCCCAGACAATCAACCATGAAAACTGAGCCCTGTCTGAGATCATAATTTCTGACTGCAAAATTTCAGAACCTTTTAAGGTTTGCTAATAATTTCCCTTTTGAGTGAACCTCTTTCTACAAATCCTACACAGCTAAAATTATTGATTCAACACATTCAATAAAAGATACTATGGTATGGATCTCTTCAAGCATACTGGTACATGTTAATAAAAGCCCGCTCCTTACACTCACCTTATGAGATGAAAATAGACTCAAGGCAAGATTAACTGCAAAGAAAGAACACAACATTGACATCACTCTTACAAAAGTTATGGTCATTTTTCATACTATATAAAGCCATATCACATACATGAATTACAATTAAGGTTAAAAGCCATTCTAAAATGGAAGAATATATAGCTTAGCTCATATTTCATGGAATAGGCCTGCTGGAAAAATAAACATAACTTTATATCTAATTTTGAATCTTCTAATTAATTTTTACTTGATGAAAGATCAGCTGCCTTGAAGAGTGGAAGGATAATGATTCCTTACTTCCAATCCTGCATCCATCCCATGCTGAGAACTATCCCAATTCTTCTAAAAGGCTTTGATACTATAGTTTACACACAATTCAGAGTTTGATAAGAGCCATTTTTTCACTACTTCATTTGAAAGAAAAATACAAAATTGAAGTCCCACTCCCACATGTACAGTCAAATTGGTATGTGAGGTGTTTTTATGTAGTTTAGTTACTTAGATGGAGCTTTACGGCCCAGTTTCCAACCTATTGGTTCAAGTCGAGCTGGTCACAGCCTTTTTTCCAGTTGTGGCCCACTGCCTTGTTTTTCCTACTCCATTTTTTAATGTAAATGTTTGGTTTAAAAATCAAATCAAATCATACTGTACCAGCAACTGTTGACTTTCCAACTCCTCCTTTTCCAGATGCAACAGCAATAATGTTTTTCACACCAGGAATTGGTCTTGCCTTTGGTAAACCCCTTCCCATTAATTTCTTGACCCTTGCATCCTCTGTATCTTTTTGAGGCTGTTGCCATGATCTTGCCTATGAACAGAAAAAACATCAATATCAATCAACTAGCTCACCTGTGCATTGCCAGTGGCCATGGAGGTACACCAACGTAATAGTCAGATAAAAATTGCTTTAAGACTTTAAAGACCTTGTAACAAAACACAGAGTTCTGTTTGAGGGCTACGCCTTGGTAGGAAAGCGGGCTTTGAATTTTAAGGCATGTGAGTGTAACTGCATACCATCACTCACCTCAAATCACTATGAGAAGTGTTTTCTTTTTTTGCATAGATGAGAATGGGAGTTCTATAAATTTTTAAAGTTAAATAAAACAGCACACCTGTCACACTCCTTACTTTCCTGAGGAGTGCAATTTGTAGCACAACTGGAAAATCTAAAACTCAAGGCCTGGAAAAGTTGCAAAAGTTGCAATTTACTAAGGTGAGTGAAAAAGGCATATAACTTGTATCCATGGAACACATGTACAATGAACAATAAAATATAGGCTATACTGTTTTAGGAATTGTTTCAATCTATGCTGTCACATGAACAGAGCATAAATCAGACAGGTGTACAAAAAAATTGATTGGTTTTCTAACAAGTACTGTAGCTCTTGAGTGGTACGCTTATGCCAAGAGTGAAAGTAACTGGGCACCAGGTGTTGCCCAGCCTTTGTTTCCAATTCTGAGTGCACACAAGATTAAAAATTAGAAATATTCTACAACTCAAGATGAAATGCCCCTTGAAACTACATATGGTATGTTAAATTGGTACAGCCATAACTTGAATCTGTTAAAAATTCAATCACATTTCTTCAAAATGCCTGTATTTTATGTTATCATGTTGACTGGTACAGTGTCATCAGTTGATAGCTGTTGCATAAAACTACCAATTTTGCACACTAGAACGAGATCGTCAGTATTATTGAAGTGATGGGACAATATATTGTGACTTGGGATATTTTTCAGGACTCCTGTGATTTCTGTTAAGAAACCAGGCACACTCCTGCCAACAACAGCTGAGATAAATGAAACAACTAATTTGATTTCCCCCACCTTAATTCAAGAATGAGTTTTGGTTGCAGTGAGGTATACATGCAGCTAATTTGGGGAAACATTTATAAATAGATATTGACCTACATTGGCTTCAGTATGGACAAAGACAAATTGTTTGATTTGGTGGTTTGTTCTACAGCTTATGGTGAGAGGGAAAAATAAACCTCACATTAATTACAGAAAATCTTTTCATGGAATTCAGTATTAACCATACAGTAGGCCTACTCGGGTTTGATGACATTGTTCTGTTGACCATCCTAATGGAAGAATGGGGTTCGTACAGGGTGCAATTCCCATTAGGAACATGACTACATGAATCTGAGACAAATAATCACCATGAGTATAAAACTAAATCTGATGAGATTTTTTGCATTTGATGAGAAGTTTTTCACTTTGAAAAGCAATTTTTGTTTTATATCATCAGAAAAGGTTATGAAAAACTTCTTGAAAAATTTGAAGAGGTAAATCAAGAAGGCCTAGAATAGGCCTAACTTAATACAGTACAACTTGCTAGAAACCTTGGCCTAATAATAGTGTTTGCACGGGTACTAAAAATTAGGACCCGGGTACCCGATCGCCATACCCGTCGGGTACCCTGGTTACCCGGTGTTACATACGGTGACTAAAAGATATGAGCATTTTGTAAGGCATACTCCATAAGACATGCATGGTAACATTAACATCTGTATTGGATAGGCATAGCGATCACAGTTCCCAAGTTCAAAAACATTTGATTTAAGGTTTAATCATCTTGTTTTGTTTTAGATCAAAATGACAAGTAAAAAAAAAAACGTAACAGAAAACAGTCAAATAAGAAAATTATACTTCCCAAGGCCTATATCAATTTGATATTGAATTTTGGGACGCTTTCCTACTCAAAAAGCCAGCATAGTAAGAGCTCGAAGCTTCTCCTTTTAAACCACTGATTTAAAAATATCAACTAATCAGAGCCCTGTATTATGGTATTCTCTTGCAGGTCAAAAATTACTGATTGTAAACAAACGACGTCATGTTTGTGAACTTCCCGCATACTACTTTGCAATGTGTGTTGGAATTATCGCTAATGGGGTATGTACGTTCTTACGTAGCTAGCCTCGTGTCGACATCCAGGCACGGTAACATAACTTTCACACATAAACTTCGTAGTCTGCTCGAGCGCCATTTTGGGGCAAAATAACGTAATATATACTGGCCTATTTTAAAAAAAAATTTTGTGAAGGTTTACAGTGTTATTACATTGATGTCGTTTTACTTTGCAGATAGCGGCAAAGTGTTCATTTGCGTAAAACTGACACCTTTAACCATTAAGAAATATTCGAGGATTATACTCGAGGTGGCATACCGTATTGATAATAAGATCGTATATACATGCAAGGCTCAGTTTACCTAGCATGCTGAACGTTACGGGCACTGTCTTTGCGAGCTGGGCGGGGGTGATACAGTATGTCTTGCTATGTCTGCGTGAAACAGTACGATGTGATTTTGAATCGGCCGTCAGATAGCTTGCTTGCGAGTAAGTTTATAAGCGATATACATGTGATGTGTGAGAAGTAATCCACTACGTGACGATAGCGCGATCGGGCCGCACGCTGATAAAAATTTCAACTTCAGAAACGAAGTACAGACAACTATCAAACTTACACATAATTTCTAGGGGCTCTCTTCATTCTCAGTCTCGGAGAATGTTTACCAAACTGGCAAAATATTTTAGTCCATTACCGTGGGCAATGGCGTAAATGGGATGATCCTTTTGCATGCATTTTTTTTTTAAGATTCGGGTAGTAGATTTGGAACTGGGTAATACGATGGCGGGCGTGTACCCGGGTACCCAGGTTACCCGTGCAAACACTACCTAATAACTGGTTAAAATGAATAATTTTGTGCAAAGTCCATTTCTGTGTACAGCAATGTGACCTTACTTTTCTTATATGTATGTATATATATACATGTAGGTACTAATTGGGTTTCTGTACCCAGAAGTGGACATAAACATAATTTTAACTGACTTCACAATTTTAAAAGAGGGTGCTGAAACTTCGAAGTTTTAGAAAATGTTTTTTTTTTTGCAAGTGAAAACCCTTCCTTTCTTTCCTCCCTCAGAAAGCAACCCTTTATGTAGGTACTGTGGAGGGAAGTGAACGATTAGTACTGTGGAAGCAAGAAATGCATTGTTAGTACTGGAGCCCAACCCAGCATCAAGACCAGCACCCTTGCCTACTGTGCTACAAGCGTCGTTGCCGGTGGATGGGTTAAAAATTGTAAGTACAGTACTGTCTAATAATACTATCTGTTACATATAGCTATACATATACCTATAGCAGAGTATGCGTGTACTAGAGTGTGTACACATGTTCAGTACGGATATTTGTATACGTATAGGTACTGTATACTCCTACGTATACAGTTACTATGCATGCGTACACCTACATATGGCCGGTTACAGTTAGTTTCTGCCCTCCATTTTTTCAGCCCCTCAAAAATGGTGTTTTCTGCCCCTTTTATTTTTAGCAGACATTTTTTGGGGGGAGGGGGGAGGAAAGTATTGGAATGGAATGTGACATCAGTGGTACTTTTATCAAATGAAGATTCCATCAGCTTTTCCTAAAAGTTGCAAACTTCATGGATGTCTTTTACTGTTCAATGCAACACCCCTTACTGCCATGTTGACGTCTTTCCAAGCAACATTCTCACTGTAGACTTTAGTATACTGAAACGTACTTACGTACAGGTAAACGGTATTCAGTGTTGTGAACAATTGTTCACACATTCAGCATAAGCCTATTTTTAGACACACAGACTACTTATACGTAAAAAATACAAGTCTGTGACTATACTCCACATGTAGTGTTTGCACGGGTTACCCGGGTACCCGCCTGCTATCGTATTACCCAGTTCCAAATCTACTACCCGAATCTTAAAAAAATTGCATGCAAAAAGGATCACTCTATTAACACCATTGCCCACGCCAATGGACTAAAATATTTTGCCAATTTGGTAAACATTCTCCGAGACTGAGAATGAAGAGAGACCCTAGAAATTATGTGCAAGTTTGAAAGTTGTCTGTACTTCGTTTCTGAAGTTGAAATTTTTATCAGCGTGCAGCCCAATTGCGCCATCGTCACGTAGTTTACTTCTCACACATCACATGTATATCACTTATAATCTTGCACGCAAGCAAGCTATCTAACAGCCCATTCAAAATCACATTGTACTGTTTCACACAGACATACTGTAGCAGACATATCACCCCCGCTGAGCTTGCGAAGACAGTGCCTGTTACGTTCAACATGCTAGGTAAACTGAGCCTTGCATGAATACGATCTTATAATTAATACGGTAGCTGGCCACCTCCAGTATGATCCTCGAATAGATATTTTATAATGGTTAAACATGTCAGTTTTACTCAAATCAGCAGTTTGCCGCTATCTGTAAAGTTAAACAACATCAATGTAATAACACCGTAAACATTTACAAAAAGGTTTTGAAACAGGCCATTACATACAGGCTTCGACAAATTTTTTCTTTCCTACTTGTCCGACGGGCTAGCTGTTTTCTCAATCTACTTGCCCGCATAAATGTCTATTTGTCCAATTTAAATCTGTTGAGTACATATAATTTTTAAAGTCTAAAACTACAAATGCAATTTTGCACAACTCAAAAATTTAAGGCTGGGGCACAGTCTTATAAACATGGATAAAGCATGTAACGTGTACCTCCTATCCGTAGATGGTTGCCACCGACTGGGACAAAAATGTGCACCAAGACCGCCACCGTGAAGTTAAAATTTGTATGATTTGACGATGACTCTTATATTTTAAACAAACGTTTGACTATAGTGGGAAAGTATATCATCTTCCTGCAATACGTGAAGTGATTTTGACCTTATCTTGCCATATTTCCAAAATATTCCAACTTTTGTGCAAAATCTGGGAATTGACTTACACAAAATCATAGCAGAGAGCCATCTTGGTGCGCTTTTTCTCACACGTACGTTAGGGACAATGTACCATGCAGAATGCTCTGTCCATGTACAGGAAGTCCATGGGCTGGGGGTACTTGCCCGGCGGGCTGCAACATTGAGTATGGTAGTTGCCCGAGTGATTTTTTACTTGTCCCAGGCTGTCGGGCAGGGGATTTGTCGAAGCCTGTTACATATTATGTTATTTTGCCCCAAAATGGCGCACGCGCAGATTACTAGGTTTATGTGTGAAAGTTATGTTACCATGCCTGGACGTCAATACGAGGTAAGCTACGTAAAAACGCACATACCCCATTAGTGATAATTTGGACATGCATTGTACAGTAGTGTGGGGCAAGTTTACAAACCTGACGTCATTTGTTTACAATTGGTAATTTTAGACGTGCAAGGGCATACCATAATACAGGGCTCTGATTGGTTGATATTTGCAAATCTATGTTTCAAAAGGAGAAACTTCGAACTCTTAGAATGCTTGCTTTTCAAGTACGAAAGCGTCTCAAAATTCAATATCAAATCGATACAGGCCTTGGGAAGTACTAATTTTCTTATTTGACTGTTTTGTGGTACATTTCTTTTTCTTGTCATTTTGATTTAAAACAAAACGAGATGATAAAACCTTCTGACAAATCAAATGTTTTTGAACTTGGGAATGTGATCACTATACCTCTTCAATACAGCTGTAAATATTACCATGCATGTCTTATGGAGTCTTATACATACATGCATGTCTAATGGAGTATGCCTTAAAAAATGCTCATATCTTTTAGTTACCGTAACACCTGGTACCCAACGGGTATGGCAATTGCTGGCCTTGAGGATGACCTTGCAAAAATACTGGATCAAAAGAGCGAAGCAGATATGGTGATATTGGATTTCAGTAAGGCATTCGAAACTGTTCCACACCAGAGACTCCTGAGTAAGCTGAAGAACATTGGTATCAGTAATAGTCTCCTGTTATGGATTAACACCTTCCTTACCGATAGATATAAAAGAGTCCTCTTGGAAGGAGCATCTTCTAGTCAGCCCCCCGTAACTTCTGGAGTACCCCAAGGAACTGTGTTGGGCCCGCTGCTTTTCCTAATTTATATTAATGACCTTCCAGATGCCATTTCCTCATGTGTTAGACTTTTTGCTGACTGCATTGTGTATAGGGAGATTAAGTCCCCCAGGATAGTGACCTGCTTCAGACCGATATTGACTCTTTAAGTAAGTGGGGATCAACGTGGCAAATCATGTCCTTTCATGTACCTAAGTGCTACTCAATGAGGGTTTCTCACAAATAAGGTCTGTCGGTATATCGATATACCTGGTATACCCGGTATGTCACTTCTACCTATAACGACGGTATAGAAATCTGTCCTAAACCAATATACCTGAAATACCTGGTATACCCAATAGGAAACCTGAAATACCTAGTAAAATTATGCACAATTGAAATACCGAACCAGATACGCACACTGTACCTACTACTTTCACCGCTTCCCGCTCTTCATGTTTATTGTGTTCACCCAGCTCAGAAGTCCAGATACAAACCCTTGAAACCCATTCAGTAATACCCACACAATCATAGCAGGTCGGTGCTTGCACACACAATACACTACTGGGTAGGGCTTTAAACTGCATCCGGCTGTGGAATTTATGTAAACATGGGGATAATGAGGTTACCCTTTGCCACAACTGCCTTCGGGGCACCCTCGGGCAAAGTGTTCCTGTATATTTGCCCATGCTTTTTACATGTTGTTGCCTTCGGGCGTGTTGTTGCCTTCGGGCGGTGTGGTGTTGCCTTTGAGGGGAGGTGTTGCCTCTGGCTGTGGGGTGGCCTTGGAGGGTGATGTGGGATTTTCTTGGTTTTTGTTGTCTTGAAGGTTGGTGTTGAGGGCGGTTGTGGGTGACTTGGAGGGTTGTTTGGTTGTTGAGGTGGGTTTGTGAGTCCTTTCCGTTGTCACAGACTTTTGTGTTCCTCGTATTGTGTGTGGATTGTTCAAAGTTAGCTTTAGTGTTTTTATCCAGCTAGTTTCAGTTGTCTGTTTGTTGCAACGTGCCTGTTTCTATGTATGTTTTAAAAGGGACACAATACATCACTGGCACATCAGCCATGCATCCAACACTTTAGCGCTTACGAGAGCTACAGCACAAAAAGTCAACGGAGGGACGGACGAAATTTCACCAGTCAAAAATGGTTTACGCCTAATCGGCCAATAACGATTAAAAACGGGATACATTCACTTGCACTAATTTGGAAGTCGATGTATTGATAGGGGGATTCAAGTACTAAAACAGCGTTTGTTTTCCAACACGTGCTTCACCCTGCCTGTCAGTTTGCTGTTTCGCTGGCGTCTGTTGTTTGCAATGTAGAAATGTTTACAAACTCCAAACAAAGTAGAGCGCCGTGCCTTTTCAGTGCATTGTAACGGCACATACAGACAAAAACAACTCAAACCGGATGGGGCAGAAACATAAACGGAGAAACTATTTACAAACTGCTAAATCAAACACAAAATTATGTTCACAACAAAACTTCTGTGGCATACCTGTACCGTACAACACCTACCCCACACTCGAGCTATTTACACAAAGTAGAGCGCCATGTGTTCAACGTACAGTGGCTATAACGATACAAAAAGTTGAGCGTTTTCTAAAGGGGGATTGAAGTGTACAAATACAGTTATGCAAATAAGCAGTAAAAAGAGTAAAGGGAAACAAGTGAAATCATCATAGGAACCGCGTGATTGCTTTAGTGTGGACAAGCTAGATTTCTGTCAAGTTTGTCTATCCTTTACAAAAATGATTCGAGTCTATATTTCTAGTTATTGTAA
Organism: Holothuria scabra; assembly: GCA_037179385.1. Classification (NCBI taxonomy): domain Eukaryota; kingdom Metazoa; phylum Echinodermata; class Holothuroidea; order Aspidochirotida; family Holothuriidae; genus Holothuria; species Holothuria scabra. Next base: position 32,584,247 of record CM074185.1, on the reverse strand, counting down.
AACAATAAAGCAGCATGGGTCTTATTAATACCAAAATAAAACGGACAAAAAGAAAAACATCTTTGAAGGTACATATCAATGAATACCCTTCCTGAATACCAACAACAACAACTGAGAAAGTGAAGAATGTTACTTGTTTTATACAGTAATTATGGACAAGGTGTCACATAAATCCACAATATTCTGGGCTTACAACCAGTTGGACAGACTACTGGAAAATAATTACTACAAGTTCTGGGCCAAAAAACAAGCATGCTGGCCTTTTCAGGATTTAGCTGAGCTCTCAGGGGGGTTATAATTCGTCCAGCTTTTCTGAAAAGTCGCTCAGAAGGGGAAGATGTAGCCTGGACTGACAGGTACTGTCTTGCAAAAGGTGCAAGGTTGGGGAAGTTTTTTTTCTTGATCTTTCCACCATTCCAGTGGGTCATCCTCACAGTCTGCACAGGGGATGGCAACATACAAATCATACTCCCTTAAAAACTTTTCGAGGGGGAACTTTGAAGAGGAGATGACTGAGACTGCTGCTTTGTTTTTCCTAGCCAAGAGCCAAGAGTACATTGTTTTTCCCGTGGTGGGGGGAGTCTGAGGTGGGTGTGGTGGTTGGGTTTGGATCATTGGCTGTGTTATTAGAGCTTGTGGATGTTGATGGCTCTTGTTCGGAAACTTCATTTTGCGCCGGAGAGGATTCACCCACAAATAGAGAGGTGAAAGTAGTTTTCACTGACGTTGTTTGAATTTCATCAAGATAAGTGGCCTGTAAACAAATGATATGAAGGGACCGTTTTCAACTAGTGTACTACGTAAGTTTCAGCTACAGTATAAAGCAAGCACAGTCTGAACAAATCTGTGCCAAATTACACTTACAAAGTTTTTTCCATTAATTTAAACGATCAAAACATGAAAACGAAGAAGGGGATATTCTTTAGACAGACCTTGAAACGTGGATCCAGAAACGATGTTATGTTAATCAGACGTTGCCTGTTGTCATCTGCATAACGAGGCAGGATGTCATCAAGTATGTTTTGCTGTAATTTGTTTACTAACAGCTCATTGGGATCGCATTCACCTTCAGGTATCTCTGGTGCCAAGACCTCTCCTTCTAGCTTCTCTAGCATAGGTTTCATGCATGAAATGGTTACATACTTGCTCCCTGATATAATATCAGTGAGCTCCGCCAGAGGCTCCATCACCTTATTTAGCGATTCAAATACAGCGATATCTTGCCACTTAGGTACCAGGTGAACAGTCTTCCAATCGTTCACAAGCACATGCTTAATTTGCTCCTCATTTTCAAGAATGCGCTTAAGCATTGCTTGTGTTGATCCCACCTTGTGATGCAGTCCTAAATTAAAACGACAAGAGGATTGAAGTAGCCTTTGGTTACTAGGATTTTCAATCGGAAATGTACGGAGTACTGAGTAGTTTGATTTTCTACCTTCATGTCTCACCTAGCTACCCCCAGCACATGGTTTAAAAATAATGTACAACAGTATAAAAGGTAAAGACGTCATTGCATCACACACAAATTAGGTATGTTTATTAATCAAGGTTCTAATTTGTAATTAGCTGTTACAGCAGCAGTTAATGATCCCATATGAGCAATTCTGGAAATCCAACCCTGTCAAAAAATTAAACACTTACCGAAATCAGGCTTTTGGGTTCTTTCCCATTTTGGACCTGGGCTGTTTGTAGATCCTTTTCTTCTTCCAGCTGGTGTTAATTTCCACCAAACTGTGAGCCACACCCAACGACCGGCTAACTTTCTGATGAATATTGGGGTGTGTAGTCGGCGAATAAGACTTTGTTATCCGGAGGTGTATGCCGTGCCCAAAGTAACACATGTGCTCTCAACCCAAGTCTCATATGGCTTTAACAATGTTTGAGCAATTGTCAGAGGTAACACATATGAGCTTTGATGGGGACAATCCCCACTGATCTAACATGTCCTTGCACGTTTCAGCTGGCGTCTCGGCGGTGTGGTCCTCCAGTACAAACCTTGTCCCCAAGTCAATATGTTCCAATTTCCACTCAGAATCAATAAAATGAATGGTCATCCCTATGTTTGGTGTCATTCCATGCGAAGACAACATGTCCGTAGTAGCTGAAAAAAAAGTTGGCATCCTTCAAACGTGCAATAAATTTTTCTCTCACTCCGTTATATAGTTTTGGGATGTGGGTCTTGGACAATGCACGCTCGCTAGGTGGCTCAAACCTCAGGTCCATTTTTTTCTTCAAGTGGCGAATTCCGGGTTTCCCAACAGTCCGTATGGGCAATGAATCCTTTGCGATGCAAAAGGTAACGGCACGTAAAAGTTCTTCTCATTGCTTGTCGGTCATGTTGTAAGGGGTGTTTTTTGCAAACATGTCTGCTATGCGTCCTGTTGAAGAAGTGGCGGCAATAGTAGACCGGGAAGGTGTATCTGTTGCTGAACCCTTAGAACCAGAACTAGATGGATACAGACTTGCATGTTCTTGGGGATGGTAGGTATGCAGATGGAGACGCAAATTAGAAGTACTAGAATCAGATGACTTTACAACTTTCTTGCAAATGCTGCATGAAAAAGTCTCTGAGCTTTCAGTACTTGTCTTGCCCATACTTAATGGTTCGCTTAAACTTTATGTAAACGCAGGATTAACTTGTTTTCTTCTAGTTTTAAAATAATCTTCAAAATTGCCACATTTATTACAAAAAAAATTTGTATTAAATAACTCTGTTAGGTGCTTTAGGAAATAAGTGACAACGGGAGAGTGAATCTACATCTAACTGCCACGGAGGCCGGCAAAAGGAAAAATGCAACCTCGATATTTACCAAATATTAAGGTTACAAAGAAATTCTTACTAAACTAATTGATGGGGTAATCTGGTCTTTGTCTCATGTTCTCTATGCCACCATCAAGCTTTTGTGATTACTTTTCCTTTTCATCTGGTACTAGGCTGTTAACCAACAAACTGTCAAACCCCAATGTTTTTTGACAGAAAAACCACAACTTGATACATTTAAGCCATTTGCTGAAATTTTCGGTTACATTTGTTGTATTAATTTAACCAATAGATACCCGCACAGGGCACTGGGCTATGACTAATCCCATTTTTCGTATAGGTTTAGCTCACTGTCTTTATTCCCAAGTCATTCCTTTCTTTCACCAATGTTTGATAAATATTCACTGACATCTTGTCAACACTGATGGATTAGTCACAGTGTATGCACTTCAACTTTCGAAATAAATACTGCACCGATTGCTCACACATGGCCCTAACAAAAATATCACCTGTTGCTATACCGATTACGCGCATTAAATTTTTTACCTGGTATATTCACAAACCGATTATAATGCTACTTACCAGGTAAATCACGTACCTACTACTACAATAAGAGAACAGGGATCATCAACTGTTATACTAAAGTGTACACGTACGTACAGTACGATGCAGCGCGCCAGTAGTGGTGACACACAAGACTCACTGATTACAGGTCGTATACATGAACTTGTTTCTGTAGGTTGACTGAAGAAGAGAATCGAGGAATCATAATTTGGGTTCCACGAATTGCCATGCCAGTCTATTTTATTTCAATTTTGTAGAATCACGTAGTATATTGGGAAGGGGAGCTGGCTGGCATTTCAATCACTATCGTTGTCGGAGTGTTGCATCGTAAGACTGTACTACAGGCGTAACATGATATGTACTGTAACTGTAATAGATTAGGCTAACTTTTAAAGGGTTTAGCTCGAAATGAAAGACACATAAAACACATTCTTTATTTTAAAGAAACTTTATTCAAATCATAAAACTGTTTTGCTGCAAGAGAGGAGAAAAAATGTCGGTAAAATGAAAATGAGATGGCGCTGACACTCGTAGACATTAGGAGGTGGGTAATGGATGGGGACGTTGTATAGTACAATTAATGTGCTAAGTACCTGTTCTGTGAAATTTTCCGGTATACCTGGCAATACCAGGTATGCGGCAGTCGGTATACCGGTACCTGGTTTGGCTTATACCGACGGACCTTACTCACAAAACTAAACCTTTCACCAGGGATTATCTCATGGATGGGAAGATTCTCCAATCTGTCAAGCACCAACCTTATCTGGGGGTAGTAATTAGCAACGATTTAAGTTGGACCCACCATATTAATCTAATTGCTAGCAAGGTAAATAAAATGCTCGGTCTCCTGTGACGAAATATTTACAGCTGTAATAGTGATATCAAGGAAACTGCCTACAAAGCACTGGATCGTTCTAAGCTGGAGTATTGTGGGGCCATCTGGGATCCGTACTACGAAAGTGATAAAATAACACTTGAAAAGTTCCCAACGACGTGCTGCTCGCTTTGTCACAAACGACTACAAGCACAGAGATAGCGTTACCAAAATGCTAACAGATCTTAAATGGGAACCGCTTGAAGTACGGGGCACCAGACTCCGCCTTACCACCATTTACAAAGAAGTCCATAACATTACTCCCGCAAATATCCAGCTTTTAGGTAGTGTTAACAGGACTACTAGACGTAACCAAGGCATCCATATCATTGTTCCATCCCAATTCAACAAGATCTGCCACCAATACTCTATCCAGGAACTACCAGAGAATGGAACCTACTTCCTCCATCAATTCGGGCAGGTCCGGACATTCAGTCCTTTAAGTCTAACTTAGACAAAATCAACCTCCAGGATCTTGCGATTAGATCGCACTTCAAAATTTAATGTGATTCCCTTCCACACTGACCTGTGCGTGATAACTGTCTTTTGAAGGTGTTTGCACAGTATCGTGCAGAAGCAGAAGTTCTTGGTATGGCCTTGGCTACAGCCCGAGGCCTATGCCACACCGGAAAGTACACTTGCCAGGGGTCCGTTAGTTTCCGCCCATTACTTTCCGCCCCTAAAAATCTTGGGGCGGAAAGTAACGTTTGAACTAAGGTGTGATAAAAATTACTGTCAACTTCAAATTTCAAATCAAAGTACAAGGAAACAATGAAATTTATGGCTAGGCCTAACACTTTTTCGCTATCCTCATCAAAAATCATCGAAAAGAATGAATTTTACAACCCTTTTCTAAACGTAAAGTCTAGTCACGGACTTGTATTTTTTTACGTATAAGTAGTCTGCTAATCTATAGGTAGACTTATGCTGAATGTGGGAACAGTTGTTCACAGCACTGAATACCATATACCTGTACGTAAGTACCTATAAGTATACTAAAGTCTACAGTGAGAATGTTGCTTGAAAAGACGTCAACATGGCTGTAACGGGTGTCGCATTGAATAGTAAAAGACATCGATGAAGTTTGAAACTTGAAGGAAAAGTTGATGGAATCTTCATTTGACAAAAGTATCACTGATATTACATTCCATTCCATTACTTTCCGCCTCCCAAATAGATGTTTTCTGCCAAAAATAAAGGGGGCGGAAAACACCGTTTTTGAAGGGCGGAAACTAACTGTAACCCACTTGCCATACGCCAAAGAATCACGCCAAGGTGGAGGTGTTTGGAATTAAACGCCACACCAATTATTGCAATTGTATGCCAACTGTTGTAATTTTCCCTGTAGCAGCCTGGTACACTGTACGCCAAATTTGTTGGCGTACATTTCCCTCTGCCAAAGATCTTTCTGTGAGTGTGAAAGGCCCTACTTTCCAGTAGGCCTATTGTACGTAACCCCCTAGGCCTAACCCTATTGGCCTAACTGGGTACGGGAACCCAATAAAAACCGTACTATGTACGCTGTTTAACGCAAGGACGACCTGTGAGTGTGACCTGACGTTGGGATATGTGTAGCCTTGGCTGCCCATTTGCAGTGTTCACAATATTGCCTTAGGCTTAGCTTAGCCTAACGTTGTCCTACTGTAATGCTATTCGTGGTTGTAAAAACAGTGTGCCTAACGTTTGGCAGTAACGTTAGGCGTCGCTAGAATAATCTTGCAAAACTTTAAAAAGTATGGGGAAAAGAAACCTCAAATACATACAATGTAAGTACGGCATGGAAGAATGAATTCAATAGGCGACCATTTCTGGTTAATAAATCTGAAGGGGATCGGTTTAAGCCCGAACAACCCGTGGCTCATCGTGAGTTGACGGTGTTAGGAACTTGAGATGTCGAACGGCTATAGAGCGGACTAGACCAGCTTGAAGTTAGCTATCCAGGCCTAGCCTGGGATTCATCTTCCGGTTGGTCTGAGAACACAGATAGCCCATACCCACCCCCAAAAATGCAACAAAAGATCGTTCAGTTGGTTCTAAACTTCTTACCCTACAAAAGCCCATAAACGAACTTCAATTAGCTATCTGTAGCCAACTTCAGTAAGTTGAAGGCCTATTAATGAACGACCCACGGTTGTATAGCATCGGGGATTAAGGGCAGCGGGGCTTAGTGGGCCCTTCAAAAAAGATTGACCTCAGTTCGTTAAAGCAATGATAAGGTTCTTAATTTACTAACATAAAGTGGAGGCGCTACGGGTGAAGGGTGGGGGATATGAGGGGGCATTTCCCCCTCAAATTTTTCCTTACCCCCAGTTCCCCTTCCCCCAAATATAGTTCCTAGAATGGAAGTGTATGTATATCCCCACCATGATTATACTATGAATGGTACTAATTTGAACAAAGTGACTTCTGAGAAAGACCTTGGTGTAGTTATTACAGGAGATTTAAAGTCATCTAGGCAGTGTGCAGCTACTGCTGCAAGGGCAAATAGGGTGCTTGGGTTGATCAGGAGGAATTTTAAGAGTTTTAGTAAAGAAATTGTGCTAAATTTGTATAAGCAGCTGGTTCGACCCCATCTCGACTATGCTGCACAGGCCTGGAGTCCCTTCTTTGAAAAGGACAAATTGCTTTTAGAGCAAGTTCAGAAGAGAGCTACCCGACTCATACCTGAGGTTAAAAATCTACCTTATTCCCAAAGGCTTAAGCTGCTTGGGCTTACCACTTTGGAGCTGAGAAGGATTAGGGGGGACATGCTCCAGGTATACAAATTTCTATCTGAAGGGAATCCTTTGTTAGCTTGCAGTTATTTAAAGGTCCAGAGTAATCCTCGGGTTAGAGGCCATTGCAAAAAGCTTGAAAAGTCTTTTGCTAGACTTGACATTAGGAAGTTCAGTTTCTCTCATAGGGTTGTTAGTGAGTGGAATAGCCTGCCTGAGTGGGTTGTTAACTCCACATCAGTGCACCGTTTTAAGGTTAATATTGACAAGTTTTTCCATGACTGTGGTAGAATCTTTCTGGGCTCTTTAGGTGTTGGTGGTTTGCTTTGTTTTGGTTTTTTTTTGGATTACAGGGCATCTTATGGGGCCTCTAGAGCCCTCCTTTGCCCTTTAACCTGTTATGTTATGTTATATGTGGCCTATGTATGTGTTTGTGTGTGTTGGGGTGGGGATGGTAGTGCATGCACTCGCACTGGCGCCTGGGTGAACGTGCAATTGATACTGACGAAAAGTTTGCCCACATATGCCCTTTAATTTGTACAGTTGTAGCCGTGAGATAAAAGCGGTGGCGTATGAAACCTAGTTAGTAAGAACACGGCTTGAATATAGTGCCTCTGTCTGGGACCCAGAGAGACTTGAAAAACCAGCCGCGAGGGGGTACAGCGCCGCAGTGCAAGATGCGTCTGTAAAAATTCTAGTCAAAGGGCCAGTGTCACTGACATGATTTCTAGTTTGGGCTGGGAATCACTGGAGCATAGGAGGACTTCCCAAAGATCCATTAACAAATTAGTTGCAATTGATACCGATCCATACGAGTCAGCTCCCTCTAGAGGTGTGTCTACTAGAGCACATACCTCTAGTTCTTTTGTGAAACTATCTTCCCACAAAGATTGTTATAAATATTCACTGTTCCCTAGGACCTTTGCTGAATGGAACTGCCTCCCACCCAGTGTTAGGGATGCCCCCAACGTGACTGCAAATGCTTTTAAATCACGATTGGGCAGGGGTGTCGCCAGCGGGGGGGGGGGCATGTCCCCCTGTCGGGGAACACTGCCCCCCCCCCCGTCGGGGAAGATCGTTGGTTTCGTCCGGGAGGCCTTAAAAAAATAAAAAATAAAAAAAATCCGCAAGGACTGAAATTACTGGATGTGTGACCTTGAACATATTATTCCTTTTATAACACTATTTAAATACATACAGGAATCGATTTTCAATTACTTCTCATAGCTGATAGTTCATAGCTCTGTTAAAACTTTAACATGTACCTTGTCCCATCTTAAATCCTTGCGCGCAAGGTTCCCCATAATTAAGACTTGTGTTAGGGACCTGGAAATTTCACGTGCAGGCGTAAACAAGGGTGGCACCAGCGGGGAACCAGGGGCCATGCCCCCGTCGGGGAAGGCTGCCTTTCCCCAGTCTATGAGAAAATCCAGTTTCGTCTTCATCTATAGGACCACGATAAAATATGTAAGCCTGATAAACGTTAGTCCCAGGACGATGTTCTTGATTTTGCTTCACTAGTTTCCCTTACAAAACTGACAAGAAGTTGTTCAGGTGCATGCAGAGCCCAAATGGTTTGCCATCTGTCCTGCCCCGACAGCCTAATTCGAGCAACGGTAATGACAATCGGCCAGGCCGTTTTCAGTTATATGTAATGATGAACAGAAGTGTGAGAATGTCTCCTGGTAAGTCTGACTGGAAATTCATTTGAAGCTACCTTGTTGTTACGTGACATATTTTCAAAACGTCGGCGTGAAGTAAAATCATTTATTGTCGGAAGTTCGAATAGTCACATAGAAAATAAAATAAACATAATAGACCTCGCAATTGAATACAACGAGGAGTCTCAAAACAGTAAAAAAGTAGTATGTTTTTAATTTGGTTACATAGTTTTCCCCGAGAAAAAGACAAGACCATTTCATTTAATTGTAGCGGTGCCTTTTATCTGGTTATTTTCTGATCACATAGCAAGTTGGGTTTTTCTATTGAAGTGAAACTTTTACAAATAACGACTGCTTCATTTCTAGTTACAAGTCTGGAAAATGCCATTCCCGGCTGTCCTAGGGTAAGATTTTTTTTAAATTTTCTGTACCCTCCCCGCCAAATTATGGTGGCGCCCCGCTTTGATAGTGTTTTGGTCGAACAGATTACTCAGCAGAACAATGCATGCTTGCAAATTATTCTTCGTCTGAGGGAAAAATGAAGTGGAAATTTTTAAAGTTGAAAAAGCTGAAAATAAAGACTGCTTTGTTTCTGGTTACGAGCCTGGGAAATGCCATTTCCGGCTGCCTGGGATTTTCAATTTTTCAAATATTTCTGTGCACTTTTAGTTTGTTTTTCGGGCAGGATAACATTTATCAGACAAAATAAACTATTCTGCCTCCTACCAAACTGAAACACCCACGTACGCATATGTCAATATACAAAAATAAAAAAACTTGAAATATATGGGAAGCCAAACTATTTCCGTTCCGCTAGGAAAATTCCGATGGTCTTAGTATCCATGATGTAATTCAGAAACCCAAACAAAACTACAAATCACACCCTTCTTGATTTTTCTCATAAGAGGGTCAGATTCTTGCATAAACCCCCAAAATCTGTCATAAAATTACAGTTCCACCAATACCACCTTCAAATTCTCTAATATTTGTTAAAAGTGATAAACTTTTTCATTTTTCCATCGATGCTCCGTACAATAAAACACCCAATTTAACGCTCTCAATCACTCCGACAATTGCTCTTGACAGGCACATCATTGAATAAAAAGCCCCAAAGTTTCATTGTAACCTTACCCAAAAAGCAAATTTTTTCATAAAATTATAAAATTTCCCTAACATGATAAGCTGTTAATTTGCAAATCTTTGTTCAAAAAGTGAAAAGAAATTTCGGGTACATTTCCAGTTTCGTCTGAAAGCCTTATTACCTAGGCCTTGTACGATGAAATGAGTAACCCCAAAAGGGTTCCAGCTCTCTCCTATGTAGCGTTTTTGATTTTTATGAAGGACAGATTCTTTAATAAACACCCCAACCTTTTAATGGTCCCAGTGGCGGCGGAGGCATAAAAATTTAGGGGGGACAATCAGTGAAAAAGATGGAATGGTTGGACTCGTGAAACGAACCCTATGTGCGCGTATGTGCGCGTAGCGCACATCACGAGCGAGAAGCGCGAAGTCCCACTGGCGTAGGTCCAGGGCCTTAGGGCCCTGGAAGCTCTGAGATTCTACAAGCTCTCTCGTGCAATCTAAGCCGTTTTTGGAACATCTTACGGTGAATTCAGTGAACAAAAATGTGCGAAATATTTGCGGTCACAGATAGCCTATAGGCTATTTCTTGGACATTAACAGTTGCGTTGTTATGTTTGTAATTTTGGTTTTGTTAAAATCATTTTTCAAATCCAAAGGAAAAGAGGCGCAGTTACCTAACTACTCTAAAATCAGTTGCCCCTGTACTCGCCCTTGATTTGGTACTGCACCTGTAAGTTTGTATTGATTTTGTATTTTAATTGAAGGTCTATTTCTTGAAATTCTTGTACTTTCACCGGGATTCATTTCAACATTCAATCTGGTGTAAATTCATTAATATTCACCTTGGAATCAGTCTGAATCTGCCTGATGGCAATGGCAATGTTTCACTTCTCGCGGAGGGAAAATACCATTACAGTGAAGGTTCGGTTTCACTGGACAAGTGATATACTACATACACCTAGTTTGCGGACCGGGCGAGGTTGCCAGATTCTTGTAATGATTTGTAGCCAAATACTAGGTCACAGGCATAGAGCATGGCAGCAGGGGACCGTGACAAGAATCAGCAAAACAATGGCAGAACATAGGCTATGTCAATTTCGGCTGCTCTGTTCGATGGTGGGTCAACTATAGTCTCAACTTTGAATTGGTTCAAGGCTCCTAAGTTTCTTTTACTTCTTCTCTGATTTTTTGAGGGACGTCCCCTCGCTAAGAATTTTAGGGGGGGGGGGGACGTCCCCTCGCTAAGAAATTTGGGGGGGGGGACGCCCCCCCCCCCCCCCCCCGCTTCCGTCGCCAGTGAATGGTCCTTAAAAAACCATTTTTTTTTTTAAACTTTTTTTTTCTAAACAAACTCCAGATTTTTAGATATTTGTTGAAAAAAGCCAAAAATCTCGGCGCGCCTCAGATTCTGCCAAGTCACGTCCCAATGGGACTTACTCATCGCCTTTGTCGGGGGCTCGAAATGCTGGCCCCCCTGTCGGGCAAATCCTGGCGCCACCCCTGGGATTGGGCTCCATAAGTCTTGAAGGAATTTTTAGTAGAGCTCATTTTAGTAATTAGTTTGCTGTTCGGCCTTCTGTACCTGCATGTTACATTCCGTTTTGTGGAGATTACGCAGTAACTCACCAGAACCAGAATCAGACCCAGAAAGAAGGCCTACATCCTTCCGGGTTTGGTCAGGGGTTTCCAATCTACATGTGGTGCGCATATCACTAATGATACAAAGTTGCCCCGTCACGGTCTTGGCAGAACGGTACGCGGCGTGGTACATAGCGTGCTTCATTTATTTTTTCTATTGTTTCTTATTCTCCCTCATGCATCCATCAATTATTTCTGTAGGCTGCACGCCAATGATGATTGTGTTCGGCTTAGATGGTGTAATTACAGCTGAACACTACTTATACACTTTTTCCATCCCCAGCACCCCACCCAAATGAAAAAGTCTGGTTAAGCCACTGACTAGTATAGTGGTACTCGGTGGCGCCGCGCGAATATGAAATGATACTCCCAAAGAAAAAAGTTGTTAAACCTTGGAGTTAGATCAACCGACAAATCAAATAATATACCTCTCCTGGGACTTAATTTGGCACCCAGAGATATGCCAAAACCTCAGAGCTTCCGGGGGCTTCGCCCTCCTGAGACCTAACAGGCTCTGCCCCTGGACCCCACCAGGGGCCCTTAGGTTGGTCCCTGGACCCCACCCGCGAGAACTCGCGCTCGGTTTCGCGCCAGGCGCGAAAATTTTTTCTCTCAGCATTTTCATTTGCCCTCTGTCCCCCCCCCAAATTTGACATTCTGGCGCAGCCGCTGCTTACATAGGCCTACTGTGATGTGTCATATTTGCTTGGTGATACCGCCCTTGTGTCGCTTGAGTTGTTCCTTCAAAACTATATTGCTACCACACATACATCGGCTAATGTCTGGTCATTCTCCTTTTTTTCTTTTTCGTTTATTTATTTCAAAATTCAAAAGAAAAAAAAACTGCTTGAATTCTGCTCATAAGCCAGGGGAATGCCATTTTCGGCAAGGCTAAGTCTGAGTGGGGGCTTGCAACTTTTCAAAATTTTCCCGACCGCTCTGCCAGAATTATTGTGATATTCTTCCGGCCAATGGAATTTCTTGCTGTGTGTGGGTTTACGAGTTTTTCAAAGTTTCTGTATACTCCACGAGAACTTATCTTGGCGCTCCACTTGAATAGTCGTTTGGGCAGGACTACAAAATAACAATTGCAAAGGTTCTGCTTACAAGCCTGACAATGCCATTTCTGGCTATTGGAGGGGTCACTATTTTTCAAAATTTTCTTTTCGCTCCTCGCCAACTGATGGTGGCGTTCCCCCGGTACTCTACTCTTAAGATTGCAATTTGAGACTAGAGAATCTTGTGTTCCCCGCTCAGATGATGGCGGCATACACAATTAAGTGGCAAAATTTTGAATGTACCTTTGAAGACGTACGGGGAGATAGTGACCTTTTTTGTTTACTGTAAGTGACTGACAATTGTAAGTGCTAGTCTCAAAGTGTAACATTTTTATTCGATCAATGAACAAGAATAATAATACCATTTTCCATACTTTCTGATGTCAGGAAACACCGTTTCCAGCCATCTGGAAACTTTTTAAAGCAAAAAGTTTCTTGTATTGATGTGCGCCAACAGGGGCGCCGTTCCAGTTATATAGTCCTGCTGGCATTCGCCCCTCCTCAATATTTTTCCATTTCTCTATAAATGACCTGAGCTTCCCTTCTGGCAAATCCTGGATCCGCCACTGAGTAGAGTTAGACTTCAGCAGTATTCAGTCGTATTAATAACAGAGCTAAAGTTCAGTATCTCGAACTTAACTCCCCCCCCCCCCCGAGTTGAGAAGTGAAGACGCGTCAGGTTTAAAAATTTCTTTCTGACACAAATCATGTTTTGTCTTGTAGTTATTCAGATTGAGAGTAATTCTCGGGTTTTGACCACTTTTAAAAGCAATTTAAAAGCGCAACCTAAGCTTAGAGGTTTACGACCGTTTCGCCCCGTGCCAGTTTAAAATACCAGTCCGCCCTCAAAGCATTGACCGTCCTCAAATTAAAGGGCCACTCCTCTCACCCCAAACTACACTTCTTGTAGGGGGTTACAGAAACTCTCCATTGGCCCTGATTTTTGATTGACTGTTAATTCAAACAATGCAGATTACCAAAGCTTATATTACACAGCATGAACTGTACTGAGAGTGTTTTGATTATACACATAAAACTTTTCTATACTCACCCTGAAGCAATGTGAACTGGATAGTGACTGGATAAGGATGGATTTCAGACTATTGTGGGATGGGCTTAAGTAAAAAGGTTAGGAGAATTGGAACTGTTCGGGTTAAGAGAATTGGGCCTTTAAGATATGTCAGTTCGCCCCTAAAAACTGATCAGCCTTCTCCCCAATCTGTCGGCAGCAATTCTAAAAAGTGATTGTTATTGATACAAACGATGTGAACTGAAATTCCCATTTGATTCTAGGCTTTCAGGATGAAATACGGTTGATTTTGATAGGTAAAAGAAGTCTTTTATTTGCACCAACTCGTACGTTTCGGCACTTTTATTTTGAATTTTGAGTTTTGAGTTTGAGCGACTGATATTCTCATCTTGTTCATTAATACATCTTTCATGTATTTTCTTGGAGCAAAAAGGAATGTCAACAACTAAGAACTTGAATCGTGTTCAACGCATACAATTTTTTAGAGTTAAATAAATCCAACAAATGGTGCAAAAAATGATTAAATAACCAGAAAGCCAAAAAGCTTAGTTATTCCTTGCCAAAAAGGGGTGCTTTGTTGCCCCTATAAACCACTGAAAACGGTGTTCTCAAATGACCTTTGACCTCTACCAAAAACGATAGGGTTCTTCCTCTCAACATGGCCAACATATATACCCAAACATAAAAGGTGTCTGTCATTCCAAACTCAAGATATCGCGATTACAAGGTTTTCGGTCTTTGATCTCTGGTGACCTCAAATGACCTTTGACCTCTACCAAAAACAATAGGGTTCTTCCTCTCAACATGGCAAATCTTTATACCAAACATGAAAAATGTCGGTAATTCCTAACTCAAGATATCGCGATTACAAGGTTTTCGGTCTTTGATCTCTGGTGACCTCAAATGACCTTTGTCCTCCAACAAAAACATAGGGTTCTTTCTCTCACCATGGCAAATCTATATACCAAATATGAAAAGTGTCAGTCATTCCTATCTCAAGATAGGCCTATCGCGATTACAAGGAGCGTCACAAACACGCACACACACACACATACATACACACGGCATCACCATCGCATAGATTCCTTGCCTGCCTTCGGCAAGGAATCAAAAATGGTACGAAAAAGGTAGCCCAACGTGCAAGAGAATACCAGGTCAACTGTACACCATGAGAAACACAGTGGTGCCAAAATTCTCAAGGCCCTCAGCGACTGAGCCAGAAAAATGGAAGTATGGATTGTAATACACAACCCTACAAAAAAAAAAAAAAAGTTCTCACAACTTTCCGCCAATTCTTGACCTGGCCAACAAGTCAACAAGTTACATTATATACTTAACCAATACCTATCTAAAACTCAAACCAGCTCCCTTGCATGAAAGAAGATGATATGCCTATCAAGTATATCCAAAGTGTAATTACGCAGAGGCTGAACAAATAACGCTGCGGTAAATACAGCCAAAGTCTGCACGATTGATTTGACACCTAACACGTTAGATAATTTAAGGCATGCAGGATTATAGCGAGTCTAAATAAAAAGACAAAGTCGAAACTGGAAGGCAATTAAAAAGTTATACATCAGAAAGCAGAAGATGACGTCACACCTGGAAGTTAACTATGGTTTTTCGTCAAACCGTTGTTAAGTTATAGCTACTATCCTAGTATTCCTCATTCCTTCCATTTCTTCCATTCCGGATTGGTAAACGAGTACGTAACCGTCTACTCATTCGAAAATTGCGAATAAATAAAAAAATAACCGATTAGGTCGCTCGGTTAGATGAAGGAAATATTAGCAACTACTGTATACATGTTTTTGGTTTCCCGAAAGGGAATACCTATTGAGTCACGCAGACGTAACCTTTGCAAAACTAGTGTAGGATCGTGCATTTTAGTGTTGATACAGGCCAGGGGTGGCGCCAGCGGGGGGCTGGGGGGGGGGGGGGAGGGGCGCGGGGCCATGCCCCCCGTCGGGGAACACTGGCCCCCCCGTCGGGGAAGGTCGGCGATTTCGTCGGGGAGGACTAAAAATAATACGATTAATTAACTAAATAATTACTTAATTGTTTAATTAATTTAAATTAATTTTAATTAATTAATTGATTAATTAAAAAACCAAAAAGACTGAAGTTACCAGGTGGGTGATCTTGAGCACATTTTTTTGTTTTGCAATGCTATTTTAAAGCATATTTGGAATCGGAATTGGGAATGGGAATTTCGAACACTGCATGATGCCCCCCTCCCCTCGGGGAAGGTCGGCGATTTCGTCGGGAGGCCTAAAAATAATACAATTAATTAACCAAATAATTACTTACTTACTTAATTAATTAATTTTAATTTTTTTTTCCATCTCATTTATTCTTTATTAACATACATACAATTCTTGTTAAACATATATACAATGCAGATGATAATATAAATTTCGTTCCTTCTTTTTTGATGATATTAGCGGTAATACAATATTCTTTTTTTTTTCTCCGTGTATTTTAATATCTGTGTTCAACACGAATCTGAATAGATACAGTACGTTCGCTTTATATTCATCACTACAATTCCATTATATCAGTAGTATACCTTAAGAATGTTATAAATGAAGCAGTTGAACATTCCAATTATATGTAAGTAAACTGTAAATCTAAAAGCATCGGTTTTATACCTACAAATAGTGCTCACACTGTGGCACATTACACAGTTTCCATGACAGTCATAGTTATGATAATATGTTCATAGAACATTCAAAACAAAACACGCATCATATACAAAAAGGATCTTGTGTACCCACCATACTGTATATGACAGAGTTAGAATACCAAAGCATGATACCTGCTTATAATTACTTATAATTGTGTACACAGCAACAGGAGCAAAGCGTTGTTCATGGACCGTACATTACTTTAGGGTGAAGGGCACCTATCCGGGTGGCTGTATACTACTGCCGCCCAGAAAGGATACCTAATGTCACACAAACTTTATAAAAAATGCTGATAGCCAGCTACATACGTACAAACGTAATACAATAGATACTTAAATTTCACCGGCTTTCGAAAAAAATGAAAACGAATGTATACTAGACATGCGAGAGTTATTTAAGAAACGAGTATTACTGAATACTCACTAAAACAAGTCAACAGAGACAGTGGCGTAGCTAGGATTTTTTCCAGGGGGGGGGGGGGGGGCAAAGGTATGAAATTTCCCCAAAACTTTACAAGTATAACAACATTACCATGTCATTTTGTAATATTACCTGCATTTTAATCTTAAAGTATAACATAGAGCAACCGGAAATAACAAAGTATATTATTTTGGTAAACAATATCTGGTTTATTTGTATGTAGTAACGCAGTGGCGTATGCAAAATTTCTCTGAAGGGGGGGGGGGGCATGCAGTATGGTCTAAGGGGAGGGGATGTCCGGAAATTTTTTGACGTTTTTAAGGAGCCTAGATGCAAAATGGTGGAAGATTTTCGACTTTGACAGGAACAGTGTTAAAAGTTAATCGTGGTGGTTCATGAGGATAAAACTGAAACTTTTGTATCTTTACATGCATTCTTATGCCATTTATGCTACCTTACGAAGTAAAACTTGTCATTAAATTTGCACACTTCTAGAAGTCAAAATAAAAGAGCATTGATCGGTACAGGGTTGTGGGTTTTCTTGGCCACAAAACGTTATTTTATCATAAAGATTATCTAAGCGGAGCGCCACCATTGGTTGGCGCGGAGCGTAGAGAAAATTTCGAAAATCAGACCCCTCAGATGGCCGGAAATAGCATTTTCCTGACTTATACGAAGAATCTAACGAGTCGCTTTCTTCTTTTGTCTTTGGCAAGAAAACGCTCACTTCAAAACATGTTCGCAAACTGCAAAGTGATCAGAGAGTTAAGAGCTAATTTGACATGTAATTTTGCCCAAAAGACTGAACGAAGCGCCACCGTTGGTTGGCGTGGAGCGTAAAGAAAATTTCGAAAAATTAGACCCCTCAGATGGCCAAAAACAGCGTATTCATGGTTTTAAAGAGAATCTAAACATGTTGTCTTTTTTATCGATGCCACCAGTGGGAAACAGAGTCTACCATTTTAGGTAAAAATTGGAATTCGACAGAATTTGCCTAGGTCTATTTATAGGAATTAGAAAAAAATGGCATCACTGAAGGACCTTGCAGAGACAATCCTTCCCCTTTGAAAATTCTTGAAAAATTGGGTGTCCTTATAAGCAATCTGGTGCCACTTATGCTATCTTTTGAATAAAATCTGTGTTACTAAAGTTAGACTACGTATTTTTAAGAACAAAGAAAAAGTGGCATCTGTGAGGGGGGCATGGCCCAATGGTCTGCCCTTCGCAGGCCACAAAGAAGGCCTAATAGTGGCTCGATCACACAGGATATCCTGTTAGAACAGCAGTCTGTTAAGTGTAGAAGGCTACAAGGTACTCATTGACCCGTTTATTGTTACACCCCAAGTGAGCAGAAAGCTATTTTTCCGAACTAGACTAAGCCTCCAAAGATTAGGCTAAGTAACAAAATCTAAGTATGCCAATGGATCCCTTTCATTCTAATTTCTAGACTAACTTTAAGTTTATCGTTGGCCATGGATTGTTTCAGCCCCATCCATCGTTACGAACACAGAGTAAAATCGGCGTAGCTACTAATAGCTTGTAGAACAACATAATAACCCCGGGGTCTATGGTAGGGACTTGTCAGTTTTCACATCCTTTTACTGAATTCCCAAAGTGCACAGCACAGAGACTGTGTACAAAGGGATAAGTTCGGGATTACAGCCTTTCAGTGTTAGTTGCACTGTATCAGCTGTTGTTAAATACCTGAATGTGTGCACTGAAATGCACTGATCATAACCCCAGTGCGTATACAAGAGAACATTCAATCTGCTACGCGGCGAGGACATTTCTGTGGAACACGAGTAGGGCCGGTTCATGCGACCCTGACGAAATCTGAGTTAATTTGTTGCATGAAAATACAAATTATGTATGAAAAATGTCTCAAAATTTCTTATTCTACCAAAGATTTTGAGAAATTTTTGTAAGAATAAGAAAATTCATCAAATTTCCCCATTTTCATCAAATTTCCCCAAAAATTTTTCCAGGGGGGGGGGGCAATTTTCCCCCCTGCCCCCCCAGTAGCTACGCCACTGAACAGAGATTCAGTTTCAATTTTGCGGCACAACAACAGGTTAAATACACCAAAATTGACATGTTAAACAAATCTTGATAATTACTCAAAAAGGCGTGGAAGGTGATGAAAGCATTCTTTGAGCATATTAAAGTTTCTTAATGCATTTCTGGAAGTGCCGGCTTTGGAATTGATATAAGCTTCTACTTTTAAAATAAATATCAGTTTATAAAAGAACTCATTACATTTCGGTAAAGTCTCGTTTAACTTGCAGTTGTATACATAATATTTACAATTCACTCTTAGCTGATAGTTATTATGTAAGTGAAACCAAGTGTCTGATTGAGAATGAAATTAACAGTACAGTTCACTTAGATCCTGCTCTCCGCTGGGAATTTATTAAGTACAAAATTCGTAAGCACACAATCAGTTATAGTAAATCAAAAGCCCGCGCACTGCGAAAGCAGGAAAGCGATATCCTTATGTTAATTTCAATACTTGAACAACAGCTCGTTAGTGACAACTCAGCTGATACCCGTCATCATTTAAACGAAGCCAGAAATAGTCTTAATTTACTTTACAAGCATAAACTGGACGGAATTATCGTCCGTTCGAGAGCTCGGTGGGTCGAATTTGGTGAGCAAAATTCAAAGTACTTCTTAAATTTAGAACGGAGAAATAGGGTTAATAATACTATTAACAAATTAAAGATTGGTGATGATTATACTATGAAACATGATGATATATTGTCTGAAATTCGTAATTTTTATTGTAGCTTGTATTCATCTAGTTCCCACTTTAGTGATGAAATTTTCTCCACTATTCCTCCATTTATCTCCGAAAATATTGATTTTGATTTGTGTGAGGGGGATCTTACAATGGAGGAGTGTCATAGCTCTCTGGTTTCAATGCCAAATGGGAAATCACCTGGTTCTGACGGGTTCTCAACAGATTTCTATAAATATTTTTGGTCCAGTATTGGACAACTGGTGGTTGATTCTTTAAACTATGCATACCAAACTAATTCTTTATCTAAGGAACAGAGTAAAGGTCTGATCACCCTCATCTGTAAGCCTGACAAGGATCCTTGTTTGCTTACTAATTATAGGCCGATATCCTTGTTAAACACCGACTACAAAATTGGTGCGAAAGCCTTAGCTAGTAGATTGAAGGGTATTATTAAACATTGTATTAGCGATAATCAAACCGGGTTTATAGCAAATAGATTTATAGGTGAAAATATAAGGTTCATTCTTGACCTTATTAGTCATACTAACGACAATCAGATACCTGGTCTTTTGTGTTTCATAGATTTTGAAAAGGCTTTCGACACAGTAGAATGGGTTTTTATTGAAAGATCGTTAGCCTATTTTAACTTTGGTGAAAGCTTTCGTCGTTGGGTGTCTACTCTTTACAGTAATAGTAGTGCTTGCGTATGCAACAACGGTTATTCTACTGGTTTCTTCAAGTTACATAGAGGCGTGAGACAAGGTTGCCCATTAAGCCCGTTATTTGTTCATTATCTGTGCCGATATTCTCTCAAGAGCCATTACTTATAGCAATATCATCACTGGTATTAGTGTTTTTGGTAACGAAATTAGAGTATTACAATATGCCGACGATACCGTCATTCTTCTAGACGGTAGTCAAGACTCCATATCTGGAATGCTTAATATTCTTAATTAATTGATTAATTAAAAAACCAAAAAGACTGAAGTTACCAGGTGGGTGATCTTGAGCACATTTTTTTTGTTTTGCAATGCTATTTTAAAGCATATTTGGAATCGGAATTGGGAATGGGAATTTCGAACACTGCATGATGCCCCCCCCCCCTCGGGGAAGGTCGGCGATTTCGTCGGGAGGCCTAAAAATAATACAATTAATTAACCAAATAATTACTTACTTACTTACTTACTTAATTAATTGATTAATTAAAAACCAAAAAGACTGAAGTTACCAGGTGGGTGATCTTGAGCACATTTTTTTGTTTTGCAATGCTGTTTTAAAGCATATTTGGAATCGAATTTCGATCACTTATTCTTAGCTCTCTTATACCTCATTCCATGAACCTTCATTGTCCTATCTCATTCCCCGTCGGGGAAGGGCGGCATTTTTGCGGAAGGCCAAAAAATGAAGAACGTAAAGGACTGTAGTTACGGGATGGATGATCGTGAACTTTTTCTTTCTTTATGATTTTGTTTTTCGTTTGTAACCCTTTTTTAATGCATCGATTTTAAGACCAGTACACACTACGGCAATATCGGATCGGATTACTATCCGATTTCTGTCAGTTTTAATTAAAATCTCCTCCGTCCATTTTTGGAAAGAACCAAAAATTTGCCATCCTGTGTTAATATACGATATATGAGAGGAATACGGAAGTTAAATATATACTACTTATTTCGTGACGTCACATTGTCAAATAGCTTTCATCGAACTACGCGTATCCGATGAAAAAGTTGTCTGTGGATGTGGCGTCACGGAATGATTGGTATAAGTTACTTACAATTTCGTAGTCTACACTGGTTGGCAATTTTTTGTTTCTTTCCGACCAAAGATGAAGGAGATATTAATTAACCCTCACAAAAATCGGAGCGAAATCCGATCCGATATCGTTGTAGTGTGACCTGGCCTCTAATCGGTTTTAATCACTTCTTACTAGCTCTGCTATCTCTCCTTCCATCTTCAATCCGTCATGCCCCCGTTGGGGAAGACTTCCCTCCCCCTGTTGTTGAGAGAAAATCCAGTATCATCGGGGATCTTTCATATACAGGCCCACGATAAAAAAAATGTGGACCTGATAACTTAAGTTACCCCCGACGATCTTCTTAATTTTGCTTACTAGAAGACCATATTCTTCAAGGAAACTGACAATTCCAAATTTTCCTTACAAAAACGGACAAGTGGTTTTACATGTGCAGACATTAAGCAATCGTCTTTTTCTTAAGTCCTCCCGACCCTCTGGCAAAGGTCCGTTCGACATGCATTGCCCAATGGTCTGCCATCTGGCCCGTCCCGACAGCCGAATTCTAGAAACGGTAACGAAAATCGGCCAGGCTGTTTTGGGCTACACATAATGATAAACAGTGGCTTGAATATGTCTCCCCTTAAGTCTGACTGAAAATTCATTTGAAGCCACCTTGTAACGTGACATTTTTTCAAATACGTTGATCATTTTGTCTGGAGTTCGGGCAGTCACGAAGAAAATTTCAGTGGATATTGCCATTGAATATAACAAAGATTAATGGTAGAGTAAAAAAAAAAAACAGTATGTTTTTGCATAGTTTCCCTCCGAAAAGTCCATTACATCTAATTGTGGCAGTATCTTGCCTTTTATCTGGTAGTTTTCTGATCACTTACCAAGTTGTTTTTTCTAAGTAAAATTTCTGTTTCAAAGGAAAGCTCAAAATAACGGCTGCTCAAGTCTGGGAAATGCCATTTTCGGGTGCAGTGGCG
Organism: Holothuria scabra; assembly: GCA_037179385.1. Classification (NCBI taxonomy): domain Eukaryota; kingdom Metazoa; phylum Echinodermata; class Holothuroidea; order Aspidochirotida; family Holothuriidae; genus Holothuria; species Holothuria scabra. The sequence continues at coordinate 32,562,290 of CM074185.1, read as the reverse complement.
TAGCCACGGGGGGGGGGGGGGGGGCTGGGGGCCTAGGCCCCCCAGATTTTCGTCAGCCCCCCCAGATTTTTTGCGTCCTGATAAAGTAATTGAGAAAAAAATAAAATTTTTGAACGGAAATAAACTTTGAAGTATTTCTTTCAAAAACAGTAAATAAATAGAATGTGTAACAATTAAGAAAACATGCATGAATGTATGTAAAATAGGCGAGATTAAGGGGGGCGCTTGCCCCCACCTTTTCCAGAACTTGTTTTTTACGTCTTTGGTTGCTTTTGCTACAAAAATACAAAATGAAACTGACAGAGCTACGCGAGTGATACTTAATTAAGTTGTATAATGTTTTAACAGTTCATATACTGCATTGAAAACTAAATAAAAACAATACTCTTTCAATAAAGGTCTCAAAGCTCCCACCCGTCGCGTGCACCCGTTTTAAATATTTTAGGATTCGGGGTAACTTCTTGTAGAACACCTCTTCCATTGTCACTGAAACTTGTCACCAGTGCCCGGTCCGTAGCTGAAGCTCTACCGTAACTAGTGAAAGAGGGAGGCAGGGAGGCGGTCTTCTTCTGGTCCCCTTCTCTGACCAAGTGCCCCCAAGCTTTCTGAAAGGACGATGATCTTATTTGACTCTAATCTGGAGCTCCATCCTTTTTCGGTTGAAGTGAAAAGGGGCCCACCTTTTCTCTAATTTCCATTAATTTCTCTTTTGAGATGTCTCAGAAGTAGTCCTTTTTTCGCGTGTTCTGCGAGTCCCATCACAGATAAGGACGCTATAAAAGTCTCACGAAAAGAACTCTATAGGAGACCAACGGTACGTTTTTGCTTATTACAAATATCCTCAGGGGTCACCCTTATTTCAGCTGTAGTGAAAAGGGACCACTCTTTGCCTAATTTTATTCCAATTTCACTATTAAGATGAAGTAAAACTTCAATTTTTCGGCGCGCTCCGCGAGCCCCTTTACAGGTAACGGCTCTGTGAAAGTCACCTAAAAAGACTATACACACTCTAAAATCAAAAGAGTGAACTTAGTCACTCTTTGAACGAGTGAAAAGTGTAAATTCACTCCATTAGAGTGATAATTCACTCCAAGAGGAGTGAAGTTCCCTCCAAAGAGAGTGAAGTTCGCTCCAAAAAGAGTGAAATTCACTAGAGGAAGAGGGAAAATTCACTCTTCCACGAGTGCCTGCAATGATCGCTCTTTTTTTAAGAGCGATCACTGTGGGCACTCCATCAAGAGGGAAACTTCACTCGTTTTAAGAGAATTTCACTCTTTTTGGAGTGAACTTCACTCCTCTTGGAGTGAATTATCACTCTTATGGAGCGAATTTATACTTTTCACTCGATCAAAGAGTGACTAAGTTCACTCTTTTGATTTTAGAGTGCAGCTATATGGGAAACCAGAGTATGTTTGTGCTTCAGTAAGAATGTCTTTAGATGAGCACCGTTATTCAGCTAAGGTTACATGTGGCCCATCCTTTCTCTAATTTTCATTCAGTTTCATTGTTGAGATAGCTTCGCGCGCCCCATCATATATAAGGTCTGAATTCACATCACAGGAAAATCCCCCTAGCTTTCTGAAAAGAAGATCTGGGACACCAAGGCGGGAGTCCCTGAAGAACCTCAATTTTAAGTAATCCATCCTCGCACTCTCTGCATTATCTGCATTATTCCGGCCTACGTAAATCATACGGAGTAAGGATATAATTGAAGAAAGTCAAATTGGGATATCTGTGTTCTGTTAAGTGCCCATCTTATGTAATTCCAAGTTGAAGATAAAATGCATCATTTTAATGCGTACAATTTCGTAAATACCCCGGAGCTTCCGAGGCCTTCGCAATTGTACCCCCACCGGTGCTTTGCTCCTGGACCCCATCAGGGGCCCTGGACCCCACGCCGTTAGGAAAATCCTAAAACGCAGGCTTATAATCAGTTCAGTTAAAGTTCTACCAAACATGGCACCATTTTGCATCTAGGAAATCTGACGCAAAGAAAATTTCTCAGAGGGGGCACAACTACTTTTGGTTTTCCTATTAAAGCTGACATCCATTCAAATATTGCCGCATTAGTGATCTACGGTAGGTCCCCCTGAAGTTTACAATTTTTCCCAAGGGAAAGGGAGGTACCGGTTCCCTTTAGTCTCATCCCCCAGGCCACAGATCGGAAATGCCCAGTTCTGGGGTCCCTAAAAATGTATGTATTACCATTTTTCATAGATTGATTTTTTATTCCCATTTTTTGAGAAGTGACAGACATGAAATTCGTGTTTCAAGGCTGGGTACATTCAGCTTAACACGCGTGGGAAGTGCCGTTTCCGGCCATCTAGGGGGTTGGCAAAGCCCCAAATTTTCTTTAACGCTCCACGCCAACCGATGGTGGCGCTCCGCTTAGATAGTCTTGCCACGCCTGACCCTTGGAGGTACCAGGCCCTCCCACTTATTACCTAGGCCCCCCTAAAAATTCAATCCTGGCTACGCCACTGTTCGGGTGTCTGTGGTGTTAGTTTTTTTTTTTTTTTAACAATTTTCTTTACGTTCCACGCCAACTGATGAGTGACGCTCCGCTTAGATAGTGTTTTGGTCAAAAAATTACTTAACAGAACAATGCATCCTTGCATATTATTCTTCGTTTTGGGGGCAGTATTACAAAGTGAAAATTTTATTCCGAAAGAAAGCTCAAAATAATGACTGTATCGGTACTTTGTTTCTAGTTTACCAGCCCCCCGCCGCGGAAATGCCTTTTCCTGCTTTCTGGAGGTTCTTAATTTTTCAAAAATATCTGACTGTGCGCTCCACTTGTAGTTTTTCGGACAATATTATATTTTTCGGACAAAAGAAAAACAAAACAATTTTGTCCCCTCCCAAACTGAAACACTCCCGTCGGCCTATGTCAGAACTTCAAATATATGGGAAACCAAACTTTTTCCGCTGAAACATTTTCCAATATGGTTCGAGGGCATTAATCTACCTGATGATATTCAGTAACCCCAACAAAGCTGTACAAAACTACAGATTACCCCCACTTGAATTTCTTATAAGGTCAAATTCTTCCATAAAAACACCAATATCTGTCATAATATAAGTTTCAGACTGTAAAAAGTGGCAAAATTTTCCAGTTTTGATGGACACTCAGTACAACAAATAACAAGACAACTCTGTTAATCACCCCGACATTCTACCTAATTTTGCTCTTGAAAGGCATATCACGTAATAAGGAACCCAAGTTTTGTATAACCTTACAAAAAACCAAATTTTCTTATATTAAATTCCAAAATTTTTGCAATAAAATAAGCTCTTAATTTTCAAATCTTGGTTCAAAAAAGGAAAAACTTTTCGGGCAAACTTTTAGTCTCGTCTTGAGACCTTAGTACGTAGGACAAGAACGATTAAATGCATAACCCCAACAGAATTTCAGCTGTCGCGTGTAAAACGTTTTTGAATTTGTTCATATCAAGGATAGATTCTTCAATAAATACCCCCAAATTTTAATTGTCATTACAAAAGCCAAATTTCTTTCAAAAAATAAACTTCAGATTTTTAAGTGTTTGTTTAAAAGAAGGCCAAAAATTTCGGCGCGCTGCGCGCTCCTCAAATTATGTCAAGTTTAGTCCCAGGGACTAACCAATCTCCTTTGTCGGGGCCTTGAACTGCTGCCCCCCGGCGGGGAGCTTGGCCCCCCTGTCGGGCAAATCCTGGCGCCACCCCTGACACAGGCTATGCTTTATTGGCTTAACTAAGGAGAATTGTGTGCTTGTTTTGCATTGTTTTCACTTTTCAGCTGCACAGTACGGAGCTAACGCTTGTCTTCATTTTGGACGTTAGAGATTGTTGTTGCAAGGGTAGATCATTGTTTAGAGTGACAACTGTGTGAAGGGTATTTTTGGACACTAAATTAAACAAAAATATATCGTAATGTTTGCTTGTTTGTTCTTCTTTGAAAAAAAAAAAAAAGATTGAGACTGTCATTGGGTATTTCTATAATTTTTGGTTACTTTAAAAGGCACTGTTGTCTGTTGATATTGAAACATGGTTGTTTCTAGTTATCTTATCATGTAATAAAACTTGCTCGGAATTTGTGGAGGGCAAAGGTCATTTGAAGTCAACAGAATTACATCGGATATCAATTTTCTCTGATCTTGGTTCATTAATGAAGATATTCTGTAAGGCAGGGGTGGCGCCAGCGGAGGGGGCATATACCCCGCTGGGGAGCACTGTCCCCCCCCCCCCCCGGCCGGGGAAGGTGGACGGTTTCGTCGGGGAGGCCTAAAAATAATTAAAAAAAAAAGATAATAAAGAAACGTACAAGAACTGAAGTTACTGGATGGGTGATCTTGAACATATTTTTTGTTTTGAAATGCATTTTAACACATATCAGACTCGATTTTCAATCACTTCTTCTAACTCCCTTGTACCTCATTCCTTGTACCTTGTCCTATCTCCTCCCCCGTCGAAGAAGAACGACAGTTCCCTTCGGAGATGCCTAAAAATGAACGTAAAGGACTGAAATTTCTGGGTGGATGATCATGAACTGTTCTTTTTCTTTATGAACAATTTTTTCCTTTGTAACGCTATTTTAATGCATATCTGATTTTTTTTCATCACTTCTTACTAGCTCTGCTATCCCTCACCCCATCTTCAATCCGCAAGGTCATGCCCCCGACGGGGAAGGCTGCCCCCTGTTGTTGAGAAAATCCAATTTCGCCGGGGAGCCTTCACCAACATGCCCACGATAAGCTGATAAAAAACGCGGGTCTGATAAACGTCACTCGGACGATCTTTTTGATTTTGCTTACTAGAAGACCATATTCTTCAGAGAAACTCACAATTCCGAATTTTCTTTACAAACACGGACGAGAGGTTGTTCATGTGCATGCAGTGCCCAATGGTGTGCCTTCTGGCCTGCCTCGACACTGAATTCTAGCAACCGTACGGTAATGAAACTCGGCCAGCCCGTTTCAGCTACTCATAATTATAAAAAGTAGTGTGAGGATGTCTCCCAAGTCCCAATAAGTCTGACTGAAATTTCATTTGAAGCCACCTTGTAACGTGACATATTTTCAGGTACGTTGGAAGTAACATCATTTATAGTCTGAAGTTGGAGGAGTCATGTAGAAAATCACCTCTATTTAGCGGGCCTTGCAATTGAATACAACGAAAATAAAAAACACTTAGTAGAGTTTCAATTCCGTTTCATAGTTTCCCCCCGAAAAGAGACAAGAACATTGCATCTAATTGTAGCGGTACCTTTTATCTTGTAATAATCTGATCACTTAGCAGGTTGGGTCTTTTTCTTTTAAAGTGAAACTTTCATTTCAAACGAAAGCTCAAAATGATGACTACTTTGTTTTTAGTTAAGGGCCCGGTAAATGCTATTTCCTGCTGTCTAGGGGTTCTCAATTTTTCAAAGATTTCTGTGCTCTGCACTTTGATAGTCTTTCGGTCAGAATTACCGGCAAAAAGACTATTATGATCCCTCCCAAACTGGAACGCTCCCGTACGTCTATGTCTCTATCTAAAATATAAAACTTCAAAGTATGGGAAGCCAAACTTTTTCCGACGGAAAATGCTCCAATATGGTCCGAGGGTGTTAATCTGCATGATGGCATGATGATATTCAGTAACCTCAACAAAACTACAGATCACCCCTACTTGATTTTTGTTTTATGAAGATCAGATGCTTCCGTAAAACCCCTAAATCTGTCATAAAATTATAAGCTTCAGATTGTTAAAAGTGGAAAAATTTTCCAATTTCGAGAGATACTTGGTACAATAAATAACCAAAGCCAACTCTGTGAATGACCCCGACATTCTACCGAATTTTGCTATGAAAGGTATATCACTTAATAAAAAGCCCTATTTTCATTATAACCATACATTTTGCTTATATGAAGGACTAATTCTTCAATAAACACCCCACCTTTTTAATGGTCCTTAACAGTGGCGTAGCTAGGATTTTTTCCAGAGGGTGCAAAGGTATGAAATTTCCCCCCAATTTTTTCCTGGTCACTTTGTATGTATTTCATATAAAATATGCAAATTTACGAGTATGACAACAATACCATGTCACTTTGTAATATTACCTGCATTTTAATCTTAAAGTATAACAAAGAGCAATTGGAAATACCAAAGTATATTATTTTGGTCAACAATATCTGGTTTATTTGTACGTACTAACGCAGTGCCGAGCGCAGGATTTCTCTGAAGGAGGGGCCATGCAGTATGGTCTAAGGAGATGGGTATCCGGATTTTTTTTGACGTTTTCAAGGAGCCTAGATGCAAAATGGTGCAAGATTTTCGACTTTGACAGGAACAGTGTTAAAAGTTGAATCGTGGTGGTTCGAAGTAAAACTTGTCATTAAATTTGCACACTTTTAGGAGTCAAAATAAAAGAGCATTGATCGGTATAGGATTTGTGATTTTCTTGGCCACAAAACGATATTTTATCATAAAGATTATCTAAGCGGAGCACCACCATTAGTTGGCGCGGAGCGTAGAGAAAATTTTAGAGAAATAGCATTTTTTAGACTTATACGAAGAATCTAACGAGTCGCTATCTTCTTTTGTCGTTTGCAATAAAATGCTCACTTCAAAATATATTCGAAATCTGCAAAGTGATCCGAAAGTTAAGAGCTAATTTGACCCCAAAAATGGGATTTTGCCGAAAAGACTGAGGGAAGCGCCACCATTGGTTGGCGCGGAGCGTTAAGAAAATTTCGAAAAATCAGACCCCTCATGACCAAAACAGCGTACTCATGCTTTTTAAAAGAATCTAAACATGTAGTATTTGTTTTAATCGATTCCACCAGTGGGTTACAGAGTCTACCTTTTTAAGAAAAAAAATTGGAATTTGACAGAATTTGCCTATGTGTAGGAATTAAAAAAATTGTCATCACTGATGGGCCTTGCAGAGGCAACGCTTCCCCCTTTGAAAATTTGTGAAACATTGGGTGCCCTTATATGCAAACTGGTGCCATATATGCTATCTTTTGAAGTAAGATCTGTTTTACTAAAGTTTAACTACGTATTTTTAAGAACAAAGAAAAAATGGCATCGGTGAGGGGGGGTGGGGTGGGAATGGCCCAATGGTCCCCCTTCGTACGCCACTTAAAGGAGGCCTAATAGTGAGTGACTCGATCACACAGGATACCCTGTTAGAACAGCAGTCTGTTAAGAGTAGAAGGCTGTAAGGTACTCATGGACCCGTTTATTGTTACACCTCAAGTGAGCAGAAAGCTATTTTCCCGAACTAGCCTGTAAGCTTTCAAGGATTAGGCTAAGTAACAAAATCTAAGTATGCCCATGGATCCCGTTCATTCTAATTTCTAGATTTACGTTAAGTTTATCGTTGGCCATGGATTGTTTCAGCCCCATCCATCGTTATGTACACAGAGTAAAATCGGTATAGTTTAAACCCCTCCCGCTACTAGCTTGTAGGACAATATAACCTCGGGGGTCTACGTAAGTGACTTGTCAGTTTTCACATCCTTTCTAGACGGGTCCATTTAGAGTCTGACCCCCCAAAAATTTGCAACAAAGGGTCTTTCAACGGTTTACTATGCTATTGGATGTAGTGAATAACAGGAAAAAATCTATCAAATTCGGAGCCCGGAAAAAGGTGGTTTAATAGAAAATTCAAAATGGTCGGCCGCCATTTTGAAAATGAGAAAATGTGAAATAACTGTCGCCAGATGAACTGGTGTGATGCACTGATCTATATAGATCAGTGGTGTGATGCCGGAACTGTCGATTCCAACTATTTTTAACATAATAAATGCACTGGAGTAAACCTGAAGTACCTTTGGCATCATTTCAACACCTAAATCCAAGATGGCGGCTGCCCGCCATCTTGAAAATGATAAATGTTATATAACTGGCACCAGATGAGTTAGAGTGATGAAAGAAGTGCCGATTCTGACTCTTTCTTACATGAAAAATTCACTGGAGTAAGCCTGATGTAGCTTTGGTATCGTTCAAACCCCTTAATCCAAGATAAATGCAACTGACCGGCATTTTGAAAATGATAAAATGTTCTATAACTGCAGGCACCAGATGAGTGAGAGTTATGAAAAGGTGCCGATTCTGACTATTTCTTACATGACAAATTCATTGGAGTAAGCCGGATGTAGCTTTGGTATCATTTCAACCCCTTAATTAATCCAAGATACATGCAACTGACCACCATTTTGAAAAAGATAAAATGTTATATAACTGGCACCAGATGAACTGGAGTGATGAGAAAATGTCGATTCCAACTATATAAAACATGATAAATGCACTGGAGGAAACTAAGTTGATGTACCTTTGGTATCATTCCAACACCTAGATACAAGATGGCGGCTGTCGGCCATTTTGAAAGTGATAAAATGTTACGTAATTGGCACTTGATGAATTGGAGTGATGAATAAAGTGTCAATTTTGACTACATTTAATATGGCAAAACCTGATGTAGCTTTGGTATCGATCATTTAACTCCTAAATCCAAGATAGCAGCTGTTCGCCATTTTGAAGAAAAAAATAAAGTGTAGTATCTTTATAGCTACAGTGTGCTGGTTAAACTCCACACTTAACAGTGCCAAATTTCTACTAGGTCTCAGATGATTAATTTGCTCGAGTGAGTTTCCAGAAGAATCAGCCCTCCTCATCTGCATCGATTACTGCGTTGGTTACTATAAACTGTCAGTTTAAAGACGCTGTCAGTTTAAAGACATCAACAAATTGAATACAATTAGCCAGATGCTCTGACATAGCCTCTGTAAGCAAAATCTTGTTAAACCAACTTTGATTTGTTATTTTCAGGCCATACCAAATGATAAATAGGCTCATTGGCCATTGCATACCTTTACTAGTAAATAACGCACTTCAAATACAGTATATTGGACAATATTTGATCAGCAAGACTGATACAGTAGCACTAGGTGACATCATGTCAACAACTGAAAGGCTTAACTCACATCTTGAAACTTACTAAACTGCCACTGTTAAATTAGATAAACTTTTTCTTCATTACTGTCATTAGATTCATTATAGCACAAGGGGAGATAATTGTCATAATATGTTAGCTGGCATGGACCATCCGCCGAGGTGCAGGGAAGCCCGTATTAAACATGCGAAGCAATGCCTCTACGAAATACCAAATAACTTCCCTAAATGCATCCATCGGCAACCTCTTTATACTCATCCTAACAAGAAATTGGTTGGTAACGGTAAATTTTATCTACAAAATTGGGTGCGCCATGGGGGAGGCAAGCCTCGCCGGAAATATGAGACATATTCAGGTACTAACTTGAAAAACAAAGTACTGACTGATCCCAGAAACATTCGTTAGTTTCGCTATGAGACGACATTCTTTCGTTTTTTTATTATCTCGGAACTCTTTGCATAAGTCTAGTAAATAAAATAATAAAATTCATGCCTCAATTTAAGTAACATGGAGGCGTCCTACAAATTGGCTACATATTTAGACCTCACTATATTGATATTCAAATTCAAGTGCTTTGAAACCCAAGGGCTGCTGAACACCAGATTCTACACAAAGCCAACAGAAACCTATCAGATTGATAGGACTTCCGCTCACCCACTCGCCACATTTAAAGGCATTTATATGGTGTTGGCGATCCTTTTAGATATTCTTCAGCCTCGTTCTATAGAGCGATTTCATCTACGTCACAAGCCCCGCCCCTTTTGACGGACATACGCATTTAGTGTAGCTAGCTGAGAGACAGCTGACGACCCACTGTGAGAGTGTTGCACTAAGACAGTATTGATTTTTGCCCGTCAGTGGGCGTGGTTTCCCAGTTGTGACGTAACCTGAAAGCACTTTATAGGACTTATCCCACCAGGTATTCATGCTTAACGCTGTCCGAAACTGGCCTGGTGGCTCCTCAATTCAGTTGTAAAAACATCCAGTCAGTCGGAATTTCGGACCATGGCACTCAATAAATATGAGACCCTATAGAGACGGCGGTCTGTCCACTGAAAAGCACTGGGAAATATTAATATTCATATTAATATGCAAATTAGATAGGGGTGAAGTTCAAATCGTGTATCTGATACTTAAAAATATAGGCCGCAGTTAAAAATAGTACTTCTCAAAAAGTTCCTGATTTATAGAGAGACCTGGGATTTTGAGATACATAATATCCCTTTCATTCAGGACAACCGAATGGGGTTTAGTAAAGAAATACAATGTTGTGTTGCTCTGGCAAGTACCATGATGGCACAGGAAGACAAAAATGAAGGTCACCAATGTCAATATTTTTCATCGAGGATCTGGTGTTAGTCAGGCAAGTTTAGTTTGATGTAATTTCCCCTGACTCAAATCCTCGGCTTATTCTTCTGCTAACACTATAATTTGTCTTTTGACCCTATCTAATTTGCATATTAATATGAATATTAATATTTCCCATTATTTTTCTCTAGAGATCCTTTTACAGCGTAAAAGGGCCAAATCTCACATCAGTCAATGCCTGATGTGAGATTTGGCGTAAATATATGGAGAAAACATGATTTTTGACAATAGAGGGCGCCCATCGAAATTTAAACGTCAAAATGGAGCAGAAAAGCCCGGATATGGCCAGTATACTCTCCATTTTCAGAATCAGCGACCCAAAATTGACCAAATCCACTTGGTCTCATAAATTTTGCTTTCGGGTGACGGCACCTTCCCCCTTCTCCACATGGTCTATGGCGGCCATTTTGGATTTGACCAGTTCAACACCTTTTCCGAGGTCAAATTTTGAGAGATTTTTTTCCTCTTTTCCTCCCCAAAGAACTAAAAAACAATGGAAAACGTTTTGTTGCAATTTTTTTTTTAGGTTGGGGCCGTTTTGGGCATAAATTGACCCGTCTATTCACTGAATTCCCAAAGTGTACAACGCAGAGACTGTGAACAAGAGGATAAGTTCGGGTTTACAGCCTTTCAGTGTTAGTTGTACTGTATCAGCTGTTGTTAAATTCCTAAATAACAGCTTCCTGTGCACTGAAATGCACTGATCAATACACCCGCGCTTATGCAAGAGAACATTCAATCTGCTACGCTGCGAGGACGTTTCTGTGGAACGCGAGTAGGGCCGGTTTATGCGACACTGACGAAATCTGGGTTAATTTGTTGCGTGAAAATGCGAATTATGTATGACAAATGTCTCACAATTTCTTATTCTAACAAAAATTTTGAGAAATTTTTGTTACAATAAGAAAATTAGTCAAATTTCCCCAATTTCATCAAATTTACCCAAATTATTTTCCGGGGGAGGGGGTGACAACTTGCCCCCCTGCCCCCCAGTAGCTACGCCACTTTTCCTTAAATAGTCAAATTTCTTTACAAAATTTTAAAATTTGTAATTTTTCTTCAAAATAAGGTCAAGATTTTTAAGTGCTAAGTGACGTTCCACCGGGACTTTCTCAAAGCCTTTTTCGGGGCCTTGAAACGCTTCCCCCTGTCGGGGAGCTTGGCCCCCCTGTCGGGGAAATCCTGGCGCCACATGCGTAAGGGAATATTCGCAGTCGTAGTGTTATTACGTCTAGGGGTGTCAATGGCCAATATTCAAACGGTTGAATGTCTTTTCGACTGAGTGGAGGCGCCCTCGGGCCGTTTTCGGGCAGAACGAATACGTAATAAATATATCATACTATTAAAAATGCATTTTTAAAAGAAGCCGGGATACAAAATGGTGCTACATTTGATACCGTTTTTAAGCATACTTCGTTCCGATTGTCAGTTTGTGTTCGTCTATTTTTGTTCGTTTTCAAAATGCATGAAAGTATTAGGTATGACTTTCAATTTCAAAGGAATAATTGTACATTAATAAGCGAAAGAAATTTGGAATCTCAGTGGAGGGTTTGAGGACAGTGGTGTACCGTAGCCAGGAGAGACATGCAGTACGTTGTGTGACCGACCCATCAACTAAGTAGAGCGCCACCATCAATAGACTCGGAAAGTACAAAAAAGATGAAAATCGTGTCCCACAGAATAGTCGGAAACAGCGCTTTACAAACCTTGTTATTATACTCTAATCAATCTGCTATTTTGAGCTTTCGTTTGCAATTAAATGTTCACTTTAAAAAAATATTAAATTGCAATACAACTAAAAACTGACACCAAAAATGTAACACTTCAGTTTTTCGGTCAAAACTTTGAGGCCTCTACACACCTAATTCTTTTGTAATCTGACAGTTGAAAATATCCTACAACCATTTTGCAACTTCACACGATCAATATTTCATCAATGCTGGTAAAATGCTGCCCAACACTTTATGAAATGAGACTGAGAAATAATTGATTTGTAATCGACTGCCAAAATGTGTCATTTTCATTGTGGTTTGGATTTTGTATGAAAAATTTTCCGTGATCTGGTGACCATGGTGCTTTTCATTTGTTCGGATTTTTTAAAGAATATGGGCGCGCATAGGATTCTTTTGTGTTATTTAAAGCACGCTAGATTTTTTAAGTATTAAATGTGCGCCAGAATGTTTTCATACTTCTATTAGAATTCAGATCTGGCAGAAATTTAGGAGGCAGTCTGCTCCCTGTCTCGTCTCGTATGCGTAGGGTCTAAAGGCATGTTCTCCTAACCACAGAAAGTGTTTGAAATATTAGGTGTTTCTGTATGAAATCTATGTCATACCAACTCTCTTTGAATGGGAGTTTCTCACTCTTAAGAACTAAAATCGCATCTGGGAAACTGCAGAAGGAGGACGCGCTATTCTTTGGCTCCGCTAGTGCTTAAAGGTACAGTGTGACATGAAAATGATAAAGTTGGGCACTCGATGTGAAAAACTTTAAGAACCATGGAAATTGACATAATTCCCATCAAAATGAGTAAAACATGACCACAAAACAATAAGAACCATGGAAATTGACATAATTCCCATCAAAATGAGTAAAACATGACCACTTTACTGCGCTATACATGATTTGCACTTAATCATGCGTAAACATGCAGTTAACATACAAAACTTCCGGTTATCGTTGCTCTGATGATTTTAAGGGGATGGAGTGGTACACACACCCGGTCTCCAAGGCCCTGAATATTTCTGTCAAAGATTTGGTTGTCTCTGTGCCAGTCATGTGGTTTGGTATGTACTATTGTCAAGTAAATTGCACTCGTGACAGGTGAGGTCTGCAATAACCAAGAGCAAATCTCGCGTATGACAACAACGCGTTTTCCTTTGTAAAACAAAACGTGCATGTGTTTTCACAATTTTGTTGCGTTTTTCTATTGCACGATTCCCAAACAAGTTCTCAAGGTCTCGGTCCCGCGCTATAATGCCTTGCTTTTGGCCTCAAACCTCCAGGTCTCGACTACAACACCGTGTCAGCAATCGTGTCTGTATTTACAGCATTGATTTGAAAGATTGTTGGTTGAGGAAAGCAAACAATAAAACAGTTGGAATTGAAAAGAGTATATAGAGTCTAGAAGAAGGGAAAGAGAAAGAAAAAGTAATTGTAGGAAATCGACAATCGGATATTGGAAACTGGGAACGGTAAAATATATTTTGAAGAGAACGGTATTGTGTAAACATAAAAAAAAATCTTTCACTACTTTCAAATACCTACAGCAGACCGCTCTTTCAAACAATGTTACCTGGAAAAATATTGACAAATGAAGTCTTAAAATTTCTTCATTGTTTTTTCTGACTGTATCCATGGACGTCGATTTAGTGGGTGACAGGGGGGACATGTCCCCACAATTTTTTGAGTGGAGGGGACACTAACGTAAAAGTCCCCCCACTCTTTGTGACCTGAAACTTAGGAGTAAGGTTATACCAAAAAACTGTACATGTATAGGTTATGAAAGGTGTCCTCTACCGATTACTTGTTTATTGTTTATTTTTTTAACTGTACTACATGCAAACGTACATTCATTATCATTATTATGATACAATACGTAATAATATTTACAAGAAACGTGAGTATGAAGACAGTAGAAAAGGAACCAGATGAAGCTTGCAAGCTTTTCACGATCGACTTTCTGTATCAATAATTCCACACGTTTCTTTGCAGCCCCCCAAATTTTTCGCGCGCTCCGCGCGCTTTTTGTCTCATTGATGTTCTTTTTTTCACTTGAATATCAAACATACATTATTCATCGGTCTCTATGATTATGTCGATTGTTCGTGTGCATAGGGCAGTAGGTGTGGTAATGAAGGAGCACAATATTTAGGAATCTGAAGAAGGGGATTCGTTCTCTAAAATGTTGTAATGAAATCTGTAGTCTTTAGTGAATGAACAGCCTAGCAGGCTGAAACTGGCAAGCACATTTTAAGGAAACTGAAAATGTCTCGGTGCACAGTCTGCATGCAACTTTTTTAGAAAAATGTATGATCGCCGCTCAATCTTAGATTTGCCGATAGGAAATGCAAATTCTTCAGTATAATCCCCAACTTTTCAAATTTCCACACAGGAAACCCAGAATCCAACTTTGTCTGCAATGCAAGCTCCATATTTTCAAATATTTGAAAAAAGGGTAAAAATTTCATCGTGCTTCGCCCGCCACAAATTACGACCCTAGCACATTCGTAAAACCGTAAAATTTGAATGCTTGCTCACCCCCAATACCCGCAAAAATGTCTAGTTAAGCCGTTGAACGTGCACCTTACCAGAAAAGGAGAAACAATTTAGGACAGATGTCCCCCCCCCCGCCCCCACTTAAATCAAATCGAAGCCCCTTACTGTGTCACGTAGAAAATGAAGTCATTTCCTCAAAAGGAATTTGTATAAATTGAGTTGTTACAAAGACTGTGCAAAATTCAAGGTATTTAACCAAAATTTAGGGCAATTTTAATTGCATACTACGCTCTTTTAAAGTTAAATGCACCTTTGAACAGACATAAGGGCTGGGATCATAAACCTATCATTCAATGTAATCTATACCTCAAAATTTCATTTTTCATGCATGTATGATGAAGAAAATTGACATGCGGCCCCAAAAGAGTCTATATATATTATGAGCTTAAACTCGAGTCGAGCATGTCCAGGTTAAAAACTTCAACAAGGAGCCAGGGGCAGTAGAGTAGCCCAATTTAGAATTTAAGTCAGTGGGGCATACAATTAGGCTTACTATGCGGTTATAATCTAGCTCAAATAGTTTGCCTATGCGCGTAGACTATATGGATAGGCCTCATAATAACATGCAGGTTATTCTTAAGAAAACCAAGTTAGTGTGTTAGGTAGATGAGCGTTTAACGATACGTAGCTTCAAGAATGCGTTATACAAGTGTCAGTTCAATTGGTATGTAGACAATCAATAAAGACATAAGTTCAAATACCGATCAAGTCCGCCCCTTTATTCCCTCTTTCTACTGTGGGCCGTTAGGGTATAGAAGGCGTGTCCGTGTGACCTAGGGTAGAGATGACGTGAACAATAATGATCCATGTGTTCTTCCCGTGACTTCATTTACACCGTGGTGTCTAGAAGTGGCGTCTAAGTTATACAAACACGCGTAAGGCAGTCTTTCTTCTATTCTACTGCCTCAACCCACGGGGGAGGAAGGGGGAGGGGGGGAAGTGACCCTATCAAGGGTAAACTTCCCAGATAATATTTTAATTATGTTTGGCCCAAATTTATTGTTACTACTGTATTTTAATCATGACTCCCCCCCCCCCCCAAAAAAAAAAACCCGAATCAAGTATGATCATTTCAAATCTCAGTCAGGTGAAACTCCATGAAACCATCACCATTACTTTTGCTGCATCTGGAAGAAATCAACCGTCGGTATTTCCGAACGTCATTTTGAAAAGATGGTATAGATGACAGTATAGGGTGGTCAATACAACACTAGTTTTAGGCAGTTGTTGAAAGACGTTTGTCTTCACCTTTATATTTTGATAACAATTTAGCAGTGGCGGATCTACGGTGGAGCAAGAGGGGGCATATAACTCAGATTTTGTCCTTGCCCCCCACTTGCACCCCCTACAAATTAGGTCAGTAAGGAGTTGGGTTAACCGAAAATATATCTCTCCGTAAACTTGGTTTTTCATCCAGAAATATGCTAGAACCTCAGAGCTTCCAGGGGCTTGGCGCCTATCCCTCAGGAACGGGCGCTTTAGGCTCGGTTTCGCTTTGCGCCAGAATATGTTTTTACCCCAAAATTATCCTTTGCCCTTAGTTCCCCCCCGATTTTGATATTCTGGCATTACCACTGCAGGTAGGTAAATAACGACCTTAAAAAAATAAAATGAAAGGTCGAAATCATGTAAATGGTCATCCCATTTGCTTCGATCTTGAGCATGACAGATAGAGAAGGGATGGTCACTAACGCTAACGTATAGCAATCTATTATACGAAAATGAAGTGTGACGAAATCAATGACTTGAAAGAGAAGTTGGACTCATCATATTTTATTATATTATTTTTTATTTAAGAAGATCAACAAGTTTATTATTAGTAGAGGCCAATGTACGACAAACTTGTAAAGAGCATTAAAGCAAGATAGACAGCTGAATACTTTTCAAATCTCCACATTGGACTTACAAGTTTGTCATATTATGGGAAATTCCCTATTATTGCATATGAGTTTAAAGAGACTCGTTATTTAAGGTCACCTGATAACCATCATGGAATTGGGCCAAAGGTAAAGCGCTTTCGCAGCAGTTCTTGACTTAGCCTATTTTGCTGCCACACTACAACGAATTCGGATCCAAATTTTGTGAGTCTTTATTTAAAACCTTTCCATCTCTGTAGAGAAAGGTCCAACAATTTTCTAAACCAGTATAAATATACTATTCGCAAAAGAGGTCTATGAAAATGAAATGTTGACAAATTTTTGCAACCATCACACCAGCAGCACACTTTATCGGACACGGGTAGTCCGATAAAAGCTCTCTGTCGATTTTACGTCACAAAATGATTAGAACAAATTTAAACTTTTTAGTCCTGCGTTTCGGCAACATTTCGGCTCGTTCTGACCTAAGCTAAAGGAGGCTTTTTATCAAAACTAAAAAACTAAAAAAAAAAAAAAAAAAAATAGGATCGTGATCCAATCCGAATTCGTTGTAATGTGACAGCGGCGTTATAACATTAGAGATGGCTAAAAATAGCCTTCCCTACATGAAAACTCCTCTGAAGCCCAACGAAAATGTCTATTACTGTATTTTTCTGCAATTTTATCCACATAAATCTGTTTTAACTGAAAGGAATAGAAAAGTGCTATCAACGTTGGGAAAATTAAAGAGAAAAAAACCCGAAAGATCTATCTTTTAGAATCGTTCAATTTTGCTTAATATTATCAGAGAAAAATAGGCGCAACGGGTATCGAATACAAACATTAAAGGCATAAGAAATTACAGTTTCAGATATTACACACAAACTGATTGCGCCGTATATTTTACACAATGGGTGTAATGAGCAGGTAGTTGGCTATATGTAGACTAACAGTACCACCAGTTCCAATGGTTCTTATAGCAATCGTGGAAATCTTCACGCAGGAAACACATCACAGCTTCCCTGTCACATTCACACAAAGCCTTTTCGCATGTGGTAGCAGGTGAATCTGAAAAAACGATCATTAAATACAAATGCAGAATTCAGCCACGACGGCGTGAAGGGGTAGAGAAATGTAGTGGGGCGGGGCGTCGTCGAGGGACAGGGGGAAGTCGCCCCACCAATGAAAAATTGGGAGAAAAACATATCGCTTTGCCCCTCCTATATTTCAGGCAGTTTTTAAAAACAAAAAGCAGGCAGAATAAACACAATTTTACATTGTGGAATACATATGACTTTAGGGCTTCTAGGGCGTTTTCAATTTAAAACTGAACATTGCACAACAATTTGTGACGTATTTGTTGTATTGCTCAAATAAAGATCGTAATACTTCTTCGTCTCTATGAAAGTTACCGCACCTTGTATCAAGGTGTGACAGCACCCTAACTCTTATAGGGTGATTTGATAAATTAAGCCCTCTCTGTGCTAAATGCTCTTCAAACAAACAGGCGTTCTCGATCAAAAACATTTTTAATTTTAAAGGGAAACAAAGCAAGCGATCTGAGTTGTACAGAAAAAAATGTCACAAATTATTGCGCAATGGACTGATTTGTTTTAAGTGAATAAATTTCGGCATTTAATATCTCAACAAAGGAACCAGCTACGACCAATGGGAGTAAGGGGAATAAGATTCATTTGGCAACCTCTAAAATATATATTTTTTAAATTATAGACTTGAGGTACACTTGACGTCTCTATGCTTGTCTAATTTAGCGTTAATTATCTGGCAGTACCAATTGAAAATTGTTTTCCTCGGAGCAAAAAAGTACTTTGGAGTGACGAATATCTGTATTTAAACGCAATCAGCTCTCACCCCAAACTACCATTTTTGTATTAGTCTACGGAAATTCTCATAGCTCTTTTATTAACAGCAAGTTCAAATATTGCAGAGCACTGTTTATAGCTCACAGCATGTACTTCTGAGACTGTTTGATTACACATTGGGGCCTTTTATACTAACCCTTCGGCAATGGACTCAAATCTCTGACCCCAAACAGTACGTCTTACTTAAGCCCCTCCCACAACTGTCTGAAATTCATCCTCATCCAGACACAATCTCAGTTTATTGCTTCAGGGTGAGTATGAAAAGCTCAATGTGTATTTCAAAACACTCTCACTACCGTCCATTCTGTGAAATATAAGCTTTGGTGCATTGTTTGAGTTAGCTGTCAAACAAAGAGCTGAGCCAATTGAGAATTTCAGTAAACCCCTACAAGAATTGTAGATTGGTTGTGTCTGGATGAGGATGAGTTTTAGACAGTTGAGGAAGGAGCTTAAGTAAGTTATGAGAATTGGAACTGTTTGGTGAGAAGATTACGCCTTTGAACTTTTAAGCGCAATCTTTTTTTACCTTTGACATTCACAATTTATGCAATATACTGAACTTGCAGGCGTAAGGCGTAATTTGATTTGAGAGAGTGGGCCACAAGATGTTTTAATCCGAATCTCTGCGCCTCCTCAGACAGAGTTTGATCGAATTTCTTAAAATTTCTTGAAATTCTCCCTCATTATTGTTTTTATTAAGTTTGGGGCTTGGAAGACATAAAACAAATTGAGGCTTTCCATCTGAACTTTTGTAAGCGAATTTTAAAGTTAAAAAAGAGTACTCCAAACTGCATGGTATATGGTGAGCTGGGTAGACGCAAACTTGTTAAAGTAGTTGAGAGTAGGATGGTTACTTTTTGGGGTAGAATTGTGAATGGTGACGGTAACAAGTTGTCTTGCATGATGTATAAGTATCTTAGAGTTCTCCATGACAAGGGTATTTACACCTCCCCCTGGCTCCTTAAAATTAAAAGTATTTTTGAAAAAACTGGAACACCCTTCATCTGGGACACACCTTTCTTTAGTAATAATCGTAATGATATACATCACTGCCCTTACTTAAATTTGTCTTGGCTTAAAAAAACTATTGATCGTAAACTTGATGATATCTACAAGCAAGAATGGTGTGTGGAAGTTGATAGCAATACTCAGTGTAAAACTTACCGTATTTTTAAAAGGAATCTTACATTTGAAAAGTATTTAGTTAATCTCCCGTTTCGGAACAGACTTAGCTTTTGTAAACTTCGCTTTAGCAATAGCAAAATACCAACTGTGACCGGCAGATATAGGAATATTGTTTTTCATGACAGAATATGCACCCTATGTAATCAGGAAAAATTAGGAGACGAATTCCATTATTTCTTCGAATGTAATGCATTATCCCAAGAAAGGAACAAGTATATACCCCCTTATTTTCATAAAAAACCCAAACACCCTGAAAATGGAAGATTTATTTCAGACAAGTAATAGGAAGACTTTGCTAAAGATCAGTTTATTCTGTGGAGACATCCTTCAACGATTCAATTAGTTAGACTTAATCCCCGACCCCGAATTGTTACTATTGCTGCTACCAACACTATTATTTTTTTAAATTTTATTTTATTTTTTTTTATTTATTTATCTTTTTTTATTTACTATTGCTATTGTTATTATTATTATTATTAATATTATTATTATTATTATTATTATTATTATTATTATTATTATTATTATTATTATTATTATTATTATTATTATTATTTTTTTCCATCTCATTTATTCGTTATTAACATATATACAATTCATGTTAAACATATATACAATGCAGATGATAATATACATTTCGTTCCTTCTTTTTTGATGATATTAGCCGTAATACAATATCCTTTTTTTTTTTTTTTTTTTTTTATTTTTCTCCGTGTATTTTAATATCTGTGTTCAACACGAATCTGAATAGATACAATACGTTCGCCTTATAATCATCACTACAATTCCATTATATCAGTAGCATACCTTAAGAATGTTATAAATGAAGCAGCTGAACATTCCAATTATATGTAAGTAAACTGTAAATCTAAAAGCATCGGTTTTATACCTACAAATAGTGCTCACACAGTGGCACATTACACAGTTTCCATGACAGTCATAGTTATGATAATATGTTCATTGAACATTCAAAACAAAACACACATCATATACAAAAGGGATCTTGTGTACCCACCATATATGACAGAGTTAGAGTACCAAAGCATGATACCTGCTTATAATTACTTATAATGGTGTACACAGCAACAGGAGCAAAGCGTTGTTCATGGACCGTACATTACTTTAGGGTGAAGGGCACCTATCCGGGTGGCTGTATACTACTGCCGCCCAGAAAGGATACCTAATGTCACACAAACTTTATAAAAATGCTGATAGCCAGCTACATACGTACAAACGTAATACAATAGATACTTAAATTTCACCGGCTTTCGAACAAAATGAAAACGGATGTATACTAGACATGCGAGAGTTATTTAAGAAACGAGTATTATTGAATGCTTACTAAAACAAGTCAATAGAGATTCAACTTCAATTTTGCGGCACAACAACAGGTTAAATACACCAAAATTAACATGTTAAATAAATCTTGATAATTACTCAAAAAGGCGTGGAAGGTGATGAAAACATTCTTTAAGCATATTAAAGTTTCTTAATGCATTTCTGGAAGTGCCGGCTTTGGAATTGATATAAGCTTCTACTTTTAAAATAAATTTCAATTTATAAAAGAACTCATTACATTTCGGTAAAGTCTCGTTTAACTTGCAGTTGTATACATAATATTTACAATGCAAAATAAAAAAAATCATGGGATGATCTAACAATAAATTGTAACCAAAGAAGAAGTCTTTCCTTGACAAAATAAATTGCCTCCCAAAAAATAGTTGTTCGGAATCTAAAAGAAAACTTGAAGTAATATGGCAATCCCAAAATAAATGTTCTATGGTCTCAGTACCCATTTTACAAAAGGAGCAAATAGGGTTGTCAATTTTCTTCATTAAATGAAGTAGTCTATTGGTAGCAAGCAATCTATGGAGAAATTTAAATTGAAAGTACTGGACTTTGGTTTCTCGAAGGGTACGGAAAGGGATTCTACAAATAATTTTCCAGTCCTCCTCATTAAAATTAAAGAGTAGGTTCCACTTGTCTACTGCACGTGGAGGTAGAGAGACGTGGGGTATCAAAAGAGAATAAATTTGTTTTGAAAGATTTGGGTTATTAGGGATAGCATCAACGAGGTGATCGTCTGGGGGGCTGGCTACGTCAAGCCGCAACGAATTTTTCCACATAACAGGGATAGCCGAAAGCATCCCCCAAAAAATTGTGAAAGGGAATCTTCTTACATTAAATTTATTACAAAACTGTGCATAAGAAATTGGTAAACCATTGTTTCTAAATAAATCTCTAACATACAATAATCCTGCTTCATGAAGCTTCTTGTAATAGAAAATCGAGTTATTGATTTTTATAAAATGGTTGTTCCAAATAATCTGATTTTCAAAATTTTTGGACGGCGAAATAAAGGACGCCCTTGACCAGGCAATACAGACTTGTCTAATAAACACATTTTTAATTTTAATAACATCACTTGAGTTAAAGTTACACTTAAAAAGGAACTCTTTCCCAAAGGGAGATGGAGAAGCACTAAAGAAAATCTTCCAGTGACCAGTATTAGAATTATCTAATAAACGCTTAATCCATGAAGTTTTTAAAGCATTTGCAAAACTTTCAATGTGAATAATTTTTAGACCTCCAAGTTCTAAAGGGTTAATCATTGTATTTCTCCTGACCTTGTCGGGAGAACCACGCCAGATGAAATCAAGTATAATACCTTGAACCTCCTGGATGAAATCCTTGGGAGGGTTAGGGAAAACCTGAAAAAGATACACCAATTGGCTAATGGCAAAAGATTTTACTATAACGTTACGCCCAATAGGAGTCAAATCTCTTGCATTCCACAGCCTAAGCTGATTCTTAAGTCTGGACAATTTTTGCAAATAATTTAGCCTAAATAGATCATCACCATTATGAGTAAAACGAATACCTAGAAAATCAATGGGTCCAAAATTGGGGGTCAACTCAAACTCTAAAAAAAAATCCAGGGGAGCAGTAATAAGGGGGCCTAATGGAAAGACCTGGGTCTTTTTGAAGTTCACCTTGAGTCCAGAAGACACTTTAAATTTATTAAGAATATTAAGCATTCCAGATATGGAGTCTTGACTACCGTCTAGAAGAATGACGGTATCGTCGGCATATTGTAATACTCTAATTTCGTTACCAAAAACACTAATACCAGTGATGATATTGCTATAAGTAATGGCTCATGAGAGAATATCGGCACAGATAATGAACAAATACGGGCTTAATGGGCAACCTTGTCTCACGCCTCTATGTAACTTGAAGAAACCAGTAGAAAAACCGTTGTTGCATACGCAAGCACTACTATTACTGTAAAGAGTAGACACCCAACGACGAAAGCTTTCACCAAAGTTAAAATAGGCTAACGATCTTTCAATAAAAACCCATTCTACTGTGTCGAAAGCCTTTTCAAAATCTATGAAACACAAAAGACCAGGTATCTGATTGTCGTTAGTATAACTAATAAGGTCAAGAATGAATCTTATATTTTCACCTATAACTCTATTTGCTATAAACCCGGTTTGATTATCGCTAATACAATATTTAATAATACCCTTCAATCTACTAGCTAAGGCTTTCGCACCAATTTTGTAGTCGGTGTTTAACAAGGATATCGGCCTATAATTAGTAAGCAAACAAGGATCCTTGTCAGGCTTACAGATGAGGGTGATCACACCTTTACTCTGTTCCTTAGATAAAGAATTAGTTTGGTATGCATAGTTTAAAGAATCAACCACCAGTTGTCCAATACTGGACCAAAAATATTTATAGAAATCTGTTGAGAACCCGTCAGAACCAGGTGATTTCCCATTTGGCATTGAAACCAGAGAGCTATGACACTCCTCCATTGTAAGATCCCCCTCACACAAATCAAAATCAATATTGTCAGAGATAAATGGAGGAATAGTGGAGAAAATTTCATCACTAAAGTGGGAAGTAGATGAATACAAGCTACAATAAAAATTACGAATTTCAGACAATATATCATCATGCTTCATAGTATAATCATCACCAATCTTTAATTTGTTAATAGTATTATTGACCCTATTTCTCCGTTCTAAATTGAAGAAGTACTTTGAATTTTGCTCACCAAATTCGACCCACCGAGCTCTCGAACGGACGATAATTCCGTCCAGTTTATGCTTGTAAAGTAAATTAAGACTATTTCTGGCTTCGTTTAAATGATGACGGGTATCAGCTGAGTTGTCACTAACGAGCTGTTGTTCAAGTGTTGAAATTAACATAAGGATATCGCTTTCCTGCTTTCGCAGTGCGCGGGCTTTTGATTTACTATTATTATTATTATTATTATTATTATTATTATTATTATTATCATCATTGTCATCGTCATCGTCATCGTCATCGTCATCGTCATCATCATTATTATCATTATTATCATTATTATGATTATTATTATTGTTATTATTATTATTATTATTATTATTATAATTATTATTATTTTTATTATTATTATTATTATTATTATTATTATTATTATTATTATTATTATTATTATTATTATTATTATTATTATTATTATTATTATTATTATTATTATTATTATTATTATTATTATTATTATTATTATTATTATTATTATTATTATTATTATTATTATTATTATTATTATTATTATTATTATTATTATTATTATTATTATTATTATTATTATTATTATTATTATTATTATTATTATTATTATTATTATTATTATTGGGGGACGAGGATGGCCGTCGATATCTAAAGTCGACACGTCAAGTGGCTCTTACTTTTCGCCGATTATTCCATCCTTTTTAACAGTTGGGGAACGGATTTGTCCCTAATCTTAACACATTATACCTTCTGGACATTCAGAAATGGTTTTCTGTGGAAATAATGCCGGCTGGGAGACCGAAAGGAAGCAAGAATAAACCAAAGGCACCCCCCAGTAAATCTACCTTATATACTACATGCACTACACGTAGTAAGGCTACACGTACAACATCAATTTCTCAGCCTAGCCTTCATCCTACCACAATGGCCACCTCACATACTACTTTGGAACAGTCTATTGACGAAGCAATTGAGAAAATTCTTCAGAAAGTCGCTTCTGACCTAAAGACAATGAAAAGAGATTTCATGCATGCTTTAAATGAGCATGATAAAAGACTTAAAGCTCTAGAAGCAGAAAACCTATACGTCTCAAGGCTCAATGTGAGAATCTTGGGAGAGAGCTACAGGATCAAAAAAAGTTGGGAGAAGCGCATTCGCAGGACTTAAATAAGCTTGAAAGATTCTCACGAAGGAATAATATAAGAATCATCGGATTCCCCGAAAGAGATCAGGAAAATTGCGATACAATCGTTTCAGAGGTTCTACAGAAGGTCGGGTTGGAACATTGCAAGCTTGAGCGGTCCCATCGTGATGGGAGACGTATCCCTGGAAAACCGAGACACATTATCGCTAAATTAGCTTATTATAAAGATAAAGTATTTCTTATGAAGAATGCACGTAGATCCCTTGCCAACGAGCGTTATTTTATCGTCGAGGACCTAACGGTAATGGATTTGTATGAAAAACGACGTTGGAAAGACGAGGTATCCCGATTATTCGCTAATGGTACTTTCCTTCATTTTTCTGGGGGCCGATGGAGAACCAGGGATGGTCGTCCGTTTCCATTTCAGTCATCTTAATTATTGCACAAAATTGTGTTGGAAACTTTTATTGAGTGTCTTTTTTTCATTTATGGGCCATACACGTCTTCGTCTATACCTTTTGTCAACTGGACTTTTGCCTCATGCAGGACTCGACAAGTTTGGTTGATTTGATCCTTTTTCTCTTTTTTCCTTTCTTTTTTTCACCTCAGAATTGATTTTCTTCACTTTGTAGATTATATACGTATCTCATTCTTTGTGCTTTTCTTTAAAATGAAACGTGCTGTAATCGCTAGCAACGATCACTCTAACTTCACTTCAAGTTTAAATAATATTAATATTTACATTATTGTTTACTGCCTACACCCTCTAGCTTTTATCTTATGGACGGTTCATTTTAATGTGCTTATATTTTTATGGATCGGACTTTTAGTGATACTTTATGGAGTCCCTTAAATTCGTCACTTACAATGCTAGAGGTCTGAGGCAGTCTTCGAAACGTAGACAGGTTTTTGCCTTTCTTCACGCCCAAAAATTTGATGTTATCCTGTTGCAAGAAACTCATAGTGCCACTGATGATGAAAATTACTGGCGAAACGAGTGGGGAGGGAAAATTTTCTTTTCCCATGGTTCTATGCGTAGCAAGGGTGTTAGCATTCTTTTCAAACCTACTTTAAATTTTCACATTATTAAAGTTGATTGTCATGTGGATGGCCGTTATATAATTCTTGATGTAGATATTGCAGAATGCATTTTAACTTTGGTCTGCCTTTACGGACCCAACGTGGATCAGCCGTTGTTTTTTAAAAATTTCATTCACTTACTGGATACCTTTAAGGGTGAGAATATTATCTTTGGGGGGGATTTTAATTTTGTCTTTAACTTGGACTTAGATAAGAAACTAGGGAATCGTCGTACTAATTACAAAGCCCGTGAGGAATGTTTTAGCCTTATGAATTATTATGATTTGATTGATATTTGGCGTGAGTGTAACCCCTTTTTAAAGAAATTTACGTGGAAATCGAATATTTTACCCGGCCTTTTTTGCCGTCTCGATTTTTTTCTTATCTCAAGACATTTAAAATTGAATGTACGTTCAGATGGGCTTATTCCAGGTTTCCGATCTGATCATTCTTTTGTTTTAATGGTTTTGAGTATCGGCACATTTGAGAGAGGCCCAGGTTTTTGGAAGATTAATAATTCCCTTTTAAGTGACGAAAATTATTCACATTTATTAAATACTGTTTTAGCTAGAGAACTAGCGACTACTCGGAATCTTAACCCTTCGTCTAGATGGGATTTTATAAAATATATTGCACGTAGGGAAACGGTGTCTTACAGTAAAAATTTAGCTGCAGAAAGAAGAAGGTATGAAAAACAGCTAATTTCCCATATCTCTGCGTTGGAAAGCGATCTGTATTTTGAATGGTCAGATGAGGTAAATTCCTCTTTATTGGAGGCACAAAATAACCTCCATCATTTGTATGACTATAAATTAAAGGGTATTCTTGTGCGTTCAAGAGCTCGATGGGTTGAGTCGGGGGAAAAAAGTACTAAATACTTTTTAAACTTAGAAAATCGTAATAGGAACTCTACTTTAATCCAACAAATTCGTCAGGAAGATGGCACAACTTTAACAAAAGCAAAGGATATTTTAAATGCTCTAGAATCTTTTTACAGGTCTCTTTATTCTGCGGGTGATCACAATTCAGATGTCTTTTTCAATACCTTACAACTTGACAGAACATTAGATGATGAGCATTCTCGCCTTTGTGACGGCCCTCTTACTCTCGAAGAATGTAAAGCTGCCCTTGATAGTATGCCGTTAGACAAATCTCCGGGTAGTGACGGTCTTAGTGTTAATTTCTATAAACATTTCTGGCACCTCGTTGGTCAACCTTTGGTTGATTCTCTTAATTTTTCTTTCTTTAATGGAGAACTTTCCCCAGAGCAGAGACCTGGTGTAATTACTCTTATTCCCAAACCTGGTAAAGATCCATCTATTCTGAAAAATCTTAGGCCTATCTCATTACTTAACTCAGATTATAAAATTGGTGCTAAGGCTCTTGCTAATCGCATGAAGCTTGTCTTGCCTTCCCTTATTGGTCATCAACAAACTGGTTTTCTTAAAGGAAGGTTTATTGGAGAAAATGTTAGATTTACCCTTGATCTTATTGAGCATTGTTCTTCTTTTAATAAAGCTGGTTTCATTTTTCTCTTAGATTTTGAGAAAGCTTTTGATAAAATTGACTGGAACTTTTTGTACAACACCTTACATGCTTTTAAGTTTGGTAATAACTTCATTCGTTGGATCAAAACCTTTCACCATAACAGCTCTAGCCGGGTTTTCAATAATGGGTATTCTTCGGGTGACTTTAATTTAGGAAGGGGGGTAAGACAGGGATACCCACTTAGTCCCTATCTTTTTTTACTTTGTGCTGAGGTTTGGGCTCAAGTAATAATTCACAACAATGCAATCAGAGGCCTTAGCATTTTTAATAAAGAAGTAAAAATTTTACAGTATGCTGATGATACGACTTTGTTTTTGGATGAAACTGCCGATTCTCTTAAAGAAGTTATTCGTAAACTTGAAAATTTTTGTAACGTTTCCGGTTTGAAGATTAACTATGACAAGTCGATTTTGTTCCCGTTAGGTCCCTATGTTAAACGTAAACCAGCATTTATTAATGATCTTCCAGTTACCTGGTCAAAAGGTCCAGTTACTCTGTTGGGGGTTTCTTTTTCTACTAATCACGAGGACCTTTTCACTCTTAATTTCCCGCCCAAGCTTTCTTGACTAAAACAGACACTTAATTTATGGTCAATGAGGGACCTTACTCCTGTTGGTAGGAGTATCCTTGTTAAAACGTTCGGTCTTTCTCAACTTGTTTTCCTTTTCCTTGTTCTTCCAAGTCCTCCAAAGTCCTTCATTCGAAAGCTTAATCAGATAATTTTTAATTTTATTTGGGGTAATAAACAAGAAAAAATTAGTCGACTGACTATTATTAATCCCATTAGGCGCGGGGGCCTGAATGTAATCCATTTAGATTCCTTTATTGCAGGTTTAAAATGTACTTGGGTTCATCGTTATATTAATGAAAGACGAGGTTGCTGGAAGCTGTTTTTTGATTATTTTATTTCTCGTTATGGTAAAAGTTTCCTTTTTAACTGTAATTGTAAGATTGGGGACGTTACAATTGAAAATCCATTCATCGCTGATGTTGTTAAATCATGGCAAGGTGTGTCGTTTAAAATTCCAGACACCCAATTTGAAAACCAAATTATTTGGAATAATTCTTGCATAAGAGTTAATAATAATACTATCTTTTATCGTTTCTTGTTTGAAAAGGGAATTATTTATATACGTGATCTTTTGAATGGGGATGGTACGGCAATTTCTTATGATGCTTTTTTAAATAAATATAATTTGTTGCGATGTCCTTTCACGTTATATTAGGGAATTATAAAGGCGATACCTGTTCCATGGAGAGTTGCGTTTAATTCAGATGTTGATATTAATGAGAATTACAATGAATATCTCTTACATACTTTTATGGCCATTTTACGTGTTTCAGAATTCATCTATGATAACTATATTTTAAACTTAGGGTGCAAAATAAAGGCAGTTTCAAAGTGGAATAATTCTTTTCATTTTGACGACAAGACGTGGGAATCAATTTTTCACTGCCCCTGGTATTCTGTTCGCGAAGTAAAAATTCAGTTTTTTCAGTTTCGATTTATTCATCGGATTCTTAGTACGAATAGATTATTATATCTTATGAAATTAATTGAAAGTCCCCTCTGCACTTTTTGTAAAAGAGAAGAAGAAACTTTAGATCATTTGTTTTGGAACTGTCACATAGTATCCTCCTTTATGTTAGACGTAGAACATTTGTTTTTGCACCGTCAATTTACTTTGTCAAAAGAAGATATTTTCTTTGGTTATTGTAGATATGTTAAACATCCATTCAACTTTCTCATTTTGCATTTGAAGTACTATATATTCCAGTGTAAACAAAAAGACATAATCCCTAATATTAGCGAGTTCTCTTATAAATTCAAGTTTTTATTGGAGGTTGAAAAGCAGATATCTAAGAAAAGTAAAGGTAAACGTTTCTTTCATTATAATGTTTTGTGCAGATCGTTTAACTTATAGGTTACTTAAATAAACAATCATTTCAGTTTGTATTTGGACGTTGCTTGCTGCTTGTATGCATATTTGGATGTTCATGTTTATACTTACTATTAATAATTTTAAAAGCGATGATCAATAAACAGAGGTGTCAATAAAAAAAAAATATCATCATCATCATCATCATCATCATCATCCATCATCCATCATCCATCATCCATCATCCATCATCCATCATCCATCATCCATCATCCATCATCCATCATCCATCATCCATCATCCATCATCCATCATCCATCATCCATCATCCATCATCCATCATCCATCATCCATCATCCATCATCATCCTCCATCATCATCCTCCTCCATCATCATCATCCTCCATCATCATCATCCTCCATCATCATCATCCTCCATCATCATCATCCTCCATCATCATCATCATCATGTCTTGATTTACTATATGTACTGGGTCAGTATGAGCGATGCTTTCTTTTTTCCCCTTTTTTCTTTTTTCACTTCTTTATTCCTTCTTTTTCTTTCTAAGTAATAATTGTGTTTACCTTGTTTGTTAATTATGTTTCTCAGTCTCCTGTACCCCACATTGGGGTGTAATAGAGAATAAATTGAACAAACTGAACAATTATCCACAAAATTTACCAAACAATTTATAAACTGTCTCATACTGATTGCAGTTTTGTTTACTTGGGGGGGGGGGGCACTATGCCCTTGCCTCCATCCCACCCACACGGGCTTTGGGGGCTTTTTCTGATGAATATGTTTTATTCGTTGTCGTCCATGTGATACAGTGTACAACCTGAGGACTGGACTTAAGATAAAAAAGGACATTCTCAAGAAATCACTCCACACTTGACAGAATTTGCAGACCTCACTTTTATCGAGTTAACTGACACTCTATAAGATCATTCGTGTTGATATGTCGTTAAATATCATCTCACTCAATCACTTTTTAGAGCTTATTGGATAGTTGATTGAGTAATATCATCATTCAAAATGGATACACTCTAAAATTAAAAGAGTGAACTTAGTCACTCTTTGATAGAGTGAAAAGAGTGCGAATTCACTCCATTAGAGTGATAACTCACTCCAAGAAGAGTGAAATTTACTCCAAAAAGAGTGAATTTTCCTCAAAACGAACGAAGTTTCACTGTGCCTACAGTGATCACTCTTAAAAAGAGTCATCATTGCAGGCACTCGTGGAAGAGTCAATTTTCCCTATTACTACAGTGAATTTCACTCTTTTTGGAGTGAATTATCACTCTAAAGGGGCGAATTCACACTTTTCACTCTAACAAAGAGTGACTAAGTTCACTCATTTGATTTTCGAATGTACACTCTACAAAAACCCAAAGATTGAACTGCGTCACTCCTAAACAGTGTGAAAAGTGTGAATACACTCCACTAGAGTACTTATATCATTCTGAAAAGAAATCAGTCCAAAAAAATTGAAAATTCACTCTTTAAAGAGTGTCTACAGGAATCACTCTGTTCTAAGAGTGGTCTATGCGGGCACTCCGCCAAAGTGAAACTTCGCTCTTCCGGAATGAATTTCACTCTTTTCGAGTAAATTTCCGCTCTTTTAAAGTGAACTTTACAACTTTAATTTTTCACTTTTAACCGACTTAAAACAAATGGTTAGAAACTTCTGGGCCGTTTAAGCTCATCCAACCAACTGACTAACTAACGAACTGACTAAGTGACTAACTTACCGCATGTTACGGTTACTTGTCCGCATCTGGAGCAATCAGTAATGAAATTTTCGTTTTCATCGGTGCAGTAGTGACAGTTGTATCTCTTAAAGTAGAGATCTGTTGTAGAGCAATTGCCATTCTCTTCCAGTTTTCTGTAGCATAAGTCATGCACCATGCAGCATCTATGTGGAGAAATCACATAGGCCTAATACATGAAAACTGCAAATTTTTAAGGACAAAAACAGCCGTCCGAAACCTATTTTGAAAATTGCTGACAGCTTAATAATACTAAACCTTTTCTTATTATTTTTCCAAATATCTTTCTCAGACCGAACTATTATTTGCATAATCAAGGTTAATGAAGCACCTAATCAGATAATACTCGTAATTTTAATATTTTCACGTGATTCTCCAGCGACATTCATGAAACAAGATAGTTTACTACACTTATTCAAGTTGGGATGGCTACATTTTCTCTTTAAGGTTAGGGAATCACAAATCAACCTATTTTCAAATAGCAAGTACAATGAATTGTGGAATATAGTTTTGGATGTGCGTCAATTTTAACCACAGTGAAATGCCATTTACAAAAATGACAAACACCAAAACTCTATCCCACAACCTTTTGTAATTGCTATTTGGAAATAGGTCTATGGTCTTGCAAAAAATGGAAAAAAAAAATCTGTTTAAAAATGTACAGGGTAAGGGATTGACAACTTTAGGTAGGTACAATATACAGAGTGTTTCAGAGTCAAAGGTAGCGTTTAGTTGAATGATACGTGTAATTAACTGAGTTATAGCTTAGGCACTCACTGGTCTGTTCCGTCCACAGGATTTCCATAGCCGCCCTTGCCGCACCAACAACCATATCCGTTGTAGTCCCACAATGCATCGCGTTTAGTTACACAGGAGACCATGTAGTCAAACTGTAACAAATCTCGTTTCCATCTACTCGCAGCCAAGCCTAAATAAATGATAAAAATATTCCGTATATTTCAGTTCTAGATCATAGTTTCTGATTTTGGGGGACCAAGGGCCTCTTGTACTGGACTAATTTTTTTTAGAATTCCATTTTAATCAGTGTAGCAGCCAGGTGACCGAGCATCGTATAAGGGCCCTACTTAGCACGGGCGAAAGAAGTTCGTCTTCTACCCTGGGCAATGGTTGGTCCATGCAGAAGGCTTTACGGGAGGTGAATATCTAAATCTCGATGGTGTTGTTTAATTTATTTAATACTGTACATATTGTAAGTATAATACAACGGGTGGGTCGGTGGGCTCGCCTTCCAATAAAAGAGAAAAAAATATTTACCCACCAAATAAATTTTTCGGCCATTTGACTAAGATCACGTGTAGTATCTGTTCTTTTCCATCCAGTCTAGAGTGGAGCCATACATGACAGACAAATGATATAAATAGTCTGAGGGCGGTGAGGTTGGTGAAGTGTTGTCCTTCAGTGGACGTCTGTTTATGTCTGTTCGGGGAAGCAGTTTAAAGTTTGGTTTTACCTAACGGCTCTTTGCCAGAGAGTCGGGATGACTTTAGGAAAAGATTTTTTCAATGGTCTGAGGGCAGTGAGGTTGGTCAGTTAAGTGTTGTCCTTTAGGGGACGATAGTTTGGTTTCGCCGAACGGCTCTTTGCCAGAGAGTGGGGTGGACTTTAGAAAAAGTATTTTTCGCTTCTGGGCCTTTTGGTCAAGATCATGTGTAGTTCCTGTTCTTGTTATTCAGTTTAGAACGGAGCCATACATGACAGACCGGTGTTGCAAAAGGCCGTGACGTTTTTCAGCTAAGTGTTGTCCTTTAGTAGATATAGCTAGCTCTCTTCGGAAGCAGAACTTCTTCGGGAATATTATTTGGTTTCGTCGAACGGCTCTTCACCAGAAAGTAGGGAGGGCTTAAGAAAAAGTATTATTTTTTGCCAGTATTTTAGATATCAAAATTCTAAAACACATTTTTTCGTCCAAATTCCATGAATTGCTATGAACCAAGTATGATAGTGATACAATGAGTCAGTTACTCAATGAAAA
The DNA here is from genome assembly GCA_037179385.1 of Holothuria scabra. Lineage (NCBI taxonomy): Eukaryota > Metazoa > Echinodermata > Holothuroidea > Aspidochirotida > Holothuriidae > Holothuria > Holothuria scabra. The sequence goes on along the minus strand of CM074185.1, from coordinate 32,529,318 downwards.
TTTAGCCAAAAATATACTCATAACAAATATTGAATCGTATTTTATTCCAAATTTTCATTAACCTTTCTTCCTATAATTCTCTAGTTAGAATATATTTCGTGATGTATAAGTAATTTAAGAAACGACGAAATTCCTAACATAAGTTTCAGATGCCTTTGTCCTTTTTAAATGGTACTTAGAAACGGGCACGTTGTAACAAATAGACAACTCAAACCCGCCGGACAAAAACACTAACTCTAACCATTAACCATCCACATACAAAACAGGGAACCAAAAGGTTTGTAACAAACACACACAAAAAAGCGAAAAAGACGCTCCAACCCTACCCCAACACCCAAACAACCCGCCAACTCATCCAAAACCGCTTTTAAGACCAACCCCACATCAACCCCCAAGACAACAGAAAACAAGAACAACCCACACCACCGGATGCCTTTGACCTTTGGTTCAAAAAGTGTACTTTGAGTCGGTCACCAAAACGTAACGTAGGCACATAGGAGTGATAATTTAATATATTCAATGTAATGGCATTGTAAAAATAAAGAAAATCATCAAAGTGTGGAAGACTTTTTATCATCAGTTAATCAGAGAAAATATTTAAAAAAACATTGGTAAAGAAAAATTAGAAAATTTGGAGCTGTGTCTGAAACTTCACATAGGTCATAGGATAAAGGCTAGGCTACGCAAGTTTCCTCTAAATTTATATGTTGACAGGTTTTGAGCGTTTGTCATTTCCTTCTAGAATTTCTTGTGAATAATGTTTTTGTTAAAAGGTCAAAGAACCCTGATCGTACTTTTTTGTAGGCAGTGACCGACTCAAAATACTCACCGACTCAAGATATTCACCGACTCAAGATAAGATGTGTTATTATATGATATTTATAATAGGCTACTAATGACACATCAAATATGCCTCTTCCAACGCAGGGACATTTGTAACATTTAAAACATTAAACTTAAAAAAAAAATATCTATTTCATTTCAAAAACTTTCTATTTCATTTCAAAAACTTTCTATTTCACTTTAAAAACTTTCAAAGAGTAGAAAATTTAAGGTAAAAGGAACATCTCATACCATCGTTAGGCAACTTCAGCAATGACCAGTCTGAAGGTTTCCCTCCCAAATACGATGAGAGACATAGGCAGTCTTCTCGAGGGAACAGTGAACAGGTACCCCAATATCTACGGAGTCGTCCTTTTACATTTTTCCACAATATGTTTTGAAAGGGTGGTAATCACTTTCCCCCCAATATTTGGGAACAAATCGCCCTCGTGATAAATATTTCTAAAGAAATTCGGATAGGGTCCGCTCTCTAATCCGTTTCATTGCTCCCCGCCTCATTGATCCCCCAATGAGCTTATTCATCCAAGGTAGGGGAATGCGGCAAGGGGCGAGGATTGTTGGTAAGGACTATGCGTGTTATGGTTATAAGGGGGTACGGATGTATGGTTAAGTCTAGAGATTGGGTTTCGGGGACAAGATCTAAGGGGGATACCTATGAGATGTGGGAACAATAATACGAGGGACTACCGACATTTCTTTTATGCAAAACCACTCATACTACCTGCGGTTAGTGACATAAGGGAGTTTTGCCCGAATGAAAATAGCATCGGAGGTTTTATTTGTGCTAATGGTGGCTTATCCACTTAAGTTGTCGTGAGTAATTAATCTCAACACGAATCATACGTCAAGTATCATTTTGAGCTCTGCAGATCAGAATTGGTAAAAAAGACAATTTTTTAAATTCGATATACGGCCACCACACCTCGTAAAGCTGCTCAGACAATATTATTTCAAAGTCTTACGGTACAATAAACTATATACTAAAAACAGTTGTTGCGAGATGTCGTGAAAATGTAGCACTTCGAATTGAACAAACTGGTTTATTAGAAACCAGGATTGGTGGTGTGGGGGGGGGGGCACCTTCAAATAAATCTGGAAATGTATCAACATCCTTTTCTCTTGTTCTGCTACAAATATTTGGCCAAGTCCATCGCTCTGAAAGCGCCTTACCAAGACAAGAAGTGTGTAGTCCGTGCCCTGCGTAGCGAGTTTTTATTTTATCGATTACAGAGGGCTGCAGATATAGGATAGCTGGGATTTCTGCCTTGAGCAATCAGCTATCTAAGCGGAGCGCCATCAGCCAGTTCAGTGTGACTTTATTTCAATCTCAAATCAAATTTAGTGGCAATAATATAATGTGACTAAACTACAATCTGTAACATAAAAGCCATTTTGCTTAAAAAGAAGGAATTAAGTACTAGATGAGATGATGAGATTGAGGAGTGGTAACTAATTAAGAGTTTGTGGAGGTTGACACCCCTTAAAAAAAGCAAAATAGAAGGGAAAGAAACAAACACGAGAATAACAATCACATTCAGGCGGGCAGCCAGGATTGTGTCATTGGGGTGTTTTTTGGTGTGTGTGTGTGTGTGTGTGTGTGTGTGTGTGGGGGGGGGGTATTATGGGGGGGTGGTGACATGGGGTTGGGCACAACTGCATGAGGGAAAAGTCCAAGGACAGTGAGAAAAAACCGCCATTTTAGGTGTTTTTGCATTGCAAGGTTGATCAAGAGGAAAAAGAGAAAAATAAACCCAATGAGAGTGCAAGATGTGGGTCCACCTATGACCTACCCTGCGGAGCGGACTCATCTTTCAGCTTCTCATCTTCCAAAACCCCACTTAACAAGGAATATGCCGCACAGTATGCTACGCATGTAACCTATGGCCTGTCTTAGGAAAAGGATGCAAGGGCCAAGGGGTGGAGATAGTTTGTCATGGATTACTGCAGTGTCTCCGCGAAAGTGCGGGTAGCAGTCTTTTAGCAAATTGCGCCAAAACTATGCACGATTCCGGTTGTGGTCCATCTTCCCATATATTTACTCTACCTGTTCCGTGAATATTTGCGTTCAATTCAAATCCGAAACTTATTCTGGCTTATTATAGGGATTAGGATCGTCTGGAGTCATCTCTGTTATTACCAATCACAGTTCTTGCCAGAATGAAAGGCCTGGTCCTCTCACTCCAAACACTTCCAATTCTCCTTACCCAACTAAAGCCTCTACCACAATTGCCTTAAATTTATCCTCATCGAGACACAATCTCCGTTTATTGCTTCAGAGTAAGGACACAAGACCCAAATTTGCCATCAAAACAACAGGAAAAAAATCACTATTCTGCGACTTACTGTCCACCAAAGAGCTGAACCAATAAGCGAGTTCAGTAATTCGTTGCCGCATGGAATTGTGGGCCACAGCGTGGGATATACAAACCGAGATCAAGCACGTAGCGTACAGCGTTCACTTGTTTTCGTCACTTCGCGATACAACACTACGTGTCTGTCCAACTGGAAGAAAGAATGATTTCATCAAGTTTTCATGTAAATTCAAATTTTGGATAACCGTGTTGTAGGTGCGGAATCGATTTGTTTATCCCGACGATTTTGACGATGTGCGCATGTGCATAACCAAAACGAATTACAGAGGCTGGCTTACTGAGGGTTTCTGTGGATCGACAACTACAATAAATGTAGGCCTACTTTTTGGGTGAGGTTAAAGCCAGTGGCGTAGCAGGATGGAATTTTTTGGAGCCTAGGTAAACAAGTGTGTGTGTGTGTTTGGGGGGGGGGGGGGTGGTAGACTAAGAGGAGCTCCACCATCAGTTGGTGCGGAGCGTACAAGAACATTTTGGGTTTTACAAACCCTTCCGATGGCTGGAAACGGCACTTCCCACGTGTTTTAAGCTGGATGTACCCAGCCTTGAAATACGAATCTCATGTCTGCCACTTTTTATAACAGTGTGAATAAAAATCAATCTATGAAAAATGATAATACATACACTTTTTTAGGGACCCAAAATCTGGGCATTTCTGATCTGTGCCATGGCCTGGGGGATGAGACCGGTATCTCCCTTTCTCTTGGGAAAAATTGTTAACTTCAGGAGAACGTAGATTGCAAATATGCGGCAATATTTGAATAGATTTCAGGTTCAATAGGAAAACCAAAATTAGTTAATTGTCCCCGCCCGGAAAACTTTCTTTGCGTTAGATTTGCTAGATGTAAAACGGTGCCATGTTTGGCAAAACTTTGAACTGAATATAGGCCTACACTTTAGGATTTTCTATTTGGGGAGCATGAAAATTTTCGAAATACTCATTTTTAGTTTTTGTAGAGATTTTACAAGTGACATACTAGGCTACTACCAAAGAAAAAATGTTTTCCGGTTTTGAGTGGTGTTTAGATGCAAAATAGTGCAGTATTTGTTCAGTCATAGGTACATAACGTAGTCAAAATTAAAATACTACGAGTAAATCTCTCAAAATGTTTAAACCGCAAAGCAGAAGTAAGGATCATGCGGGAAACACATGCCCTTGTGGACATTTTACAAATCCGCCCGGATGCCAGTGCCAACTAGTAAATAGAGGAATTGTCGAAAAATCGTTCTACGGTGGCACTTGTCATGGGAAGGAATGAGGCACGACATAGGCCTATTTGTTAGGGATGGATGGGAAGAATTATTCGAAGGCAGTACCTTCCTTAAGGGCCAGTCGTCTCACCCCAAACCACAATTTTGGTAGGGGTGTACTGAAATTCTCCACTGGCTCACTCCTTGATTGACGGCTAATTCAGACAATGCAGGGTACCAAAGCTTTAATTACACAACATGAACTGTACCGAGAGTGTTTTGTTTATAAACACTGAGCTTTCCTTTACTCGACTCGAAGCAATCAACTGAGATTCTCTGGATGAGGATGAATTTCAGACAATTGTGGAAGGGGCTTCAGTAAAAAGGTTAGGAGAATTGGTACTGTTTGATGTGAGAGAACAGGCCCTTTAAGACATATTTTGTGTATGAAAAAGTATTAGAATGGTCGTGTAAGAATGGTCTCCCGTGTATGATTGCCTTGTTTTCAGTGAATCAACTAGCCATCCGAAAGGCAGAAAGACAAATTCGAGTTTGCTGTCGAAACGTTCGTTTCATCTTCGAAGTACGACAGTGCAGATTTAATTTTGTGAAAGTAATCAATATTGATTTCATACCTGCACACAAAATGTGTTTTACACACATTCATGAATGTTTTTAATTTTTACACATTTACTCGTTTTGAAGTTGAAGGAAATATTTCGAAGTGCATTTCCGTTCAAACATTTTATTTTTTCTCAACAACTATCATCAGAGGCAAAAAAATCGGGGGGGGGGGGGGGCTGGAGAACAGACCCCCTCTCCCCGTGGCTACCCCATTGGTAAAGGCCGATGGACTTCGTGCAGTTTTTCATCTTGACCTAACTGTTGGATTCATCCATATATTATGTAAAACAGTGATTATTCAGTACTTAATTTTTGATGCAGTTTGACATGCATAGGCGTAAGAGGCGGAGTGCAGCCTTGGGTAGGGGGGGGGGGGGCACTCGTCTTCCGAATCCGAGCAAAAGCAGTTGGTCTTTTCGGGCAAAACATGGTAAACGGTGACATTCGGGCAAAAAATGCATTTGCCCCTGATAGAAAATTACCCCCGTTCGCCTCTGTTGTCATGGAAGTCTCCATTCATGAATCTTATTGCGTCATCTTTTTATAAAATTGTTCCGACAGATCGGATATTCTGTACACATTTGGGAACGGAGGTCTATTATGCTGTATACATTGTAATCTTTGTAATACCTCTAGCTATAAAAGCGAACCATTTAAAAAATAAATGAGGTTGGCGACACGAACAGACTGGCCCTTCGCCAAACTTTACCCTTTGTTCACAAAGTCGATTAAAGTGTTTTGAAATAATTTTGAAGTATAGTTTTGTATCAAAGGCGTATGTCGAGGGGAGGGGGGATTTTGAGTGAATTCGAGAGAAATGTCACCCACTTCGTTCCGTTTCGTTTTTTTTATCGCATAACATAATAACATACAAATGACAAAAAGAATCAAGTAAATATAAAAGAGAAAGGACACAACCCCCCCGGGGGGGGGGGGGCGTGAGAACGTGCATTCCCTAAGAAAAAACCACCGGACTGCAGTAGCAAAAGCTTCTACAGTAGCAAAAAGGAGTAGTGTATAGCAGTCAAATATAAAAGTCTAATACCTGATCCAACGATGCAAAACAAAATCAACAGTCCCGCCTTCATTTTGTATCTGGAAAACGTGTGCAACAAAGTATAAAGTTCAATGTTACAATGAAACCTTCCCGATGTGAAACGCTGAAAAGGTATGAAGGGTTCGTACAATGGGAAAGTCGAATAAGCTACGCAGCTAAATTTGGGTATCACGCGATTGTTGATTCGCTTTGTAATTGTGAAATCACTCCTCAGTAACTAGTGGTAATTTGGAGACACGACATTTAACAGATCTGTATTGATTGTATCAGTAGGAAGGTACGTTTTGTTGTAATGATAGAGACAAACTATTGACAAACTATTGATCTGTTGACATATTTTTCAGGTCCGGAAACGAGAACCGCGGTATGTTTGCAATAATATTTCGACTGCCTCGAATTATAAAAGGCAGAACGAATGTGAACCTCGAGAATGCAGCCCAAAACTAACGGTAACAACCCAAGTGCGCTTGGTCTAATCTTGCTGAACCCAGGATCGTTCGGTGATTGCGTCGGGTCTGATCATCATGGGAACCGACACCGGCCTCTTTATCTGAAAAACCGCAGAAGTAATCCACGCATAGTTCCGGTCATGGGCGTCCGCAGGAATTTTTGTAAGGGGGGGGGGGGCAAGATCTTTCATGGATGTTTGAATTGTGTACACTACCTAAGCGGAGTGCCATCATCGGTTGGCGAGGAGCGAACAAGAAAATTTTGGGCCTTACAAACCCTCCAGATGGCTGGAAACGACACTTGGCGAGTGTAAGCTGCATGCACCCAGCCATGAAACAGGAATTTCATCTGTAATCTTCAGATTTTTAGAATTCAATGCAAAATATTGTTGAAGGGAAATCTGCCTCTCTGTAACGGCCTCGCACGCCTATGCACGATAAAACCAACATAACTGTCAAACAGCCTATATAGGCCTATGTCCGTTACCTAATTATGAACCATGCATACACCCCGCGCGTCACTCACCACTTGAGATCAGCACGGGACCAAACCAAGACCAACGCATTCATCAATGGTCGGATGCCATATGCACACTACATACCTGGCAACAGGCCTAGTACATATGTAACAAATTTGATTTTCCAGGGCGGACGCCCATGGTTCCGGTCCACCAGCATAGGGCCATCCTAGCGTAGTGTGTGTGTGTGTGTGTGTGTGTGTGTGTGTGTGTGTGTGTGTGTGAAGTTCCTCGAAATACGCTGTCCGGACATATGGAGGAATGGATTCGGTAGACCTAGTAAGTTGCATGCCTAGGCAAGAGGTCACCGCGACGGAGTGCACGGAGAAATATACCAATCAATAGACCTTGATATGATGCCACAGACTGGAGCAAAAAATTACGCCACAAACCAACACCGACAACTTGCAGACTGCCGATTTGTCAACCAGTCGAATACGCGCATAGTCTGCTACACGTATAGTTCTGCGTGTGACCACGTGTTCCATTATTTGACCCCAAGGATGACGTTAGTGGTCGCCAATGCATAAAGTCCCTGTGGATCGTCTGGGGGAAGGGAAGGGAAGGTTTTCTACTTATTTCGTTTGCATGGCGGCGGAGCCTGGAAGAGATCTACGGTAGCAAAAAACAGCCAGCTCACCTGCTCTATGGTGGCAATTACCAGATATCCCCTAAAAATACATCCAAGGGCGTGGGAGGAAGCAATTTTTGTAAGAGGGACTAAACACGATGGATGCCGGCCTGTTGCTCAGTGATACGAGGGTTGGGATAGCATCTTCCAAATTCGCCAGCCCAGAATTAAAAATGGGGAGCGAACTGGGGGGTAATGGTCTTAGTCTAATCTTGAACTCCCAATGTACGGGGCATTAGTGGATAGAGGGGTCGCGGTTTTAAGCGTCTGTCTGGCTACAGCTAGCTAGCTTCAGAAGGTCTAGGCCGGTCTAGACGGTTTAAAAGCCGTTATCTTTGCCGAAATGGGCCTTGGGCGGGGGGGGGGGTGTTTCCCCACTGTCACAAACATTCGTTCTCAAAAAGCGTGCCTATGGGGGAGCAGGTAGCTGTATCAGAGCATGGGAGCTACCGTAACTAGAGGAGCGGCTCGTGTAGGAGGTAAGGCGAATAATAACGGTGACCACAAGAAATCGTTTTGAACAACTTTTTATTGTTACATATGTTAAAACAAAACATATGTTACAACATATTACATGTTAAAACATAAAAACGGTTCCGGTTTAAAAGCTTTCCGTTGGTTAAGAAAAACACGCCACGTTACCACCATCCCGGGGTTTTTTTACCTGGAGAAAAAAGAACACGTGTTAATTACACGGGTAGCTGCAAAGTGAGAAAATTTTGAATAAGTGCACGATGCTTGTCCATATGAGCAGGGGAGTCGAGAACCGTGTACTCCCGACCCTTGGCATAGGGCCGTTCGGTGAAACCAAAACCCGTTTCCCGAAAAAGCTTTTACATCCATTGAAGGACAACGTAACCAACCTCACGGCCCACAGACCATTAACATCATTGGTCCGTATGACTGGATGGAACGAACAGATACTCAGCCAAAAGGCTGGGAAGCGAACAAACATCGTGTACGAACACCAACAATGCTCTCCCACTGGGGACAGTTATATACCCTCGTCAAGCAGTAAATTGTCATATATAAAAAGGTGGAGAGAGTTTGTGTTAGTTTCCCAGTTGCTTATTCGACACGCACAACAGCAGTGTAGAGTCTTTGGTATGGACTCAACCTAGGAAGAGGACCGGGGCCATCCGCGAGAGAGGCGGATGCTCTTACCGTTAGACCAAACACGCGGTCTGGGAACATGCGTGTTGGGGAACATTACACAACCAGGCCGATATCTTGCGACATTGATGAAAGGGGGAAGGGGGCTGGGATACCCTCAGAGATTGTTGAAATGGAAACGCAACGTGTTATGTGCTTTGGACGCACCCGGTACTGAACAACAAGGGCCAAATACATATCCTCGAATGGGGATTTGTTACACCTTTTAAAAGCCAGGTCGGTTGTATTTTCATGCCAAGGGCATCCCCTTAAAATAGGGAGAGAGTGCGTGCGCTAGGGGGGCTACCCCTTTTCCAGTGAGCAGAATAATTATGCACAAGGAAGTCCCATGGATCGCTACTTACAAATCCTCGAAAGGGGGAAAGGGTCAGTGTACAAATAATGGGTAAATTTGGATCTCTAATACTATTCTTTTTGGGCGAGTCGCAAGTGGAGACTTCTAAAACCCTCGTGTTGATCCCCTCCCCCTTAAAGGGTTACCCTCCAAGCCTATTGCATGCGACAGTTTATACTTATCGCTCTGTCGTCATAGGCACGACTAAAAATGAAAATGAAAAAGGTAGTTGTACCACCATTGTAAAACATCAGGCCTAACGCTTGTCACGGGTATTCCCGGGATGATATATGTGCATGCTTGCTATGTATGTATGTTGGTGGCGTGATGGGGGTGGGGGTGGGGGATACCTAAATAGCACATATGGCTAAATCCTCAAATGGGGCATTCCCCGCACTCTCCAAGTCATTCTGAAACCACAGTCCCTTATTTCCACGACCACGGGCAACTCTGAGAAAAGATGTTAACATTGGCTTCAAGTAGCAAAATATAATACAGAAATCTCCTCACAATCCAACAAAATCAGGAAAACCTGACAATCCAATAAAGCCTTTTGTGCGCACAGACAAATTTTGAACAACCAAATGCTTGATCCAGATGAGTACTGTTTCAATGGACAGGGAGTCGAGGGGTGTGTAAGGATGTCCGTCTACACCGCTCTCTTACCACAAAATCTCCCCACCCAGTTACTTTGCCAAGTTTATATCCAGCAATTGTTGGGTTCTTTCATACCTGTGCCGCATCTAAATAAGGTGGAATGGGAATGATGGGAATGATTGGCATCGACCTACTAAAATTGTTGAGTATAATGTCGAAATGTTTTCGATCACGGAAATGTACCGTGCACGTACCAATTTTAATATTGCGTATCATTTCTAAGAGGTTTAAGGGTTTGTAAGAGACGTCTGAACCCCTCGTGCCAAAATAAGAAAATGCCCTCCCACGTATGTGTGTGTGCCTATGTGTGTGTGTCAAAGACAACATTTTTAAGATTTTTTCGAATGAGACATTTATTCGCCGCACGCGCACTCTCCCAAGATGATTCAACGAATGTGGTATTAAACCCAAGTAATAATAAGGGCCGAATACTACACCAAGTAAGAGCGGTCTTATCCCTCTGTCAAAAATAAGAATACCCCCCTCCCTCTACAGTAAAGGGTCAATTCGTCAAACCTATATCCTGCGAAATAGCCCCGTCGTCATGGGCATCGCTTAAAATAGGAGAATAGCAAAGGGGCTCGGAATCCAACCAGTCAGGTCGATATTTGCTGGTGATGGGCATCCCTGAATTGAAGAATGCGGGTTTGTATGGTATATGTTAGGGGAAATGAAATATTGAAGAAGAAATGTGTCAAGAGGAATAATCTGAAACCCTCCATGGCTAATAGTCCATGGAAGTTACCAAATCCTCAATGGGGCGCTCCCAGCACTATCCAAGGCATTCTGAAACGATATTCCTTTGTTGCCACAACCACGAGCAACTCTGAAATGAAGGAGGGTAGTTCAATTCCTTCACAGAAATAAATACAATAAAGCCTTTCGTGCACGGAAAAATTAATGTATACGGGATCCAGATGCTAATTTTCTTTATGAGCAAGGAGTCGAGGGGCCTGCAAGGAAGTCGTAATCGAGTGTCCCAGTAAAAAGTAAGAATTTTCCCCCGCCCCTACAGTAATGGGTAGTAATTCTTCAAGTATATAACCTGCGACAGTCTTTCAACCTTGTCCACGTCGTCACAGGGGTTTGGAATTGTACCAATGCTAAATTAAAAGCAAATGGTGTTTGTGTGTGTTTAGGGGGGATAACCTCGAAATGCTTTTCGTACCAACATTTAAATTATGAATCCAAATACTACAAATCCTCGAATGGGGCGTTCCCTGCACTATCCAAGGCATTCTGAAACGACAGTCCCTTATTTCCACGACCACGTTCAACTCTAAAATGATAGAAGGAAAAGATGTTATTACCTCGTAAGCTTCAATAAGTAAATTGAGAAATATCCCTACAATCCAACAAAACCTTTCGACTTAATCTGATGAGAATTAATGCTGGGAGTTGCCTCAGTTAAGTGTGTTGGTTAGTTCACCAATTTGAATATTAGCAGGGAAATTGAGGGGTGTGTGAGCAATAGCGTAGTTAGTATATTGTCATGTAGCGGGGTGGGAGGAAACGACATACACGAGGGAAAAGGGGAGGGTGAAAGACTGCAACGCAAAATGGTGTTTTTTGACAAACTTAGGTCAGTCATGTTGGGTTTCGACCCACGTCGCTACGCCACTGAATGAGAGCGGTCTACCACTAATCGTACCATCCTTCCTCGCAGTTCTTTCGTCAACTTTAAAACCTTTGGCAATTGTATTTTATCACCGGGTCGTTTTTGGTATAGCAGAAGTATGGATATGGATGGGGAGGGGAAACGTGGATTGCATGGGTTTTTCCCACTAAATGGTTTTGCATCAACATTATATGAAATAGAGAAAGTCGTCGATAAACGGAGACGATACCTTGTCATGTGCATCCCACGAAATGGAGAGTATTCACTTGTTTGTGTGTTGGGGGGGGGGGCAGGGAGGGGTAACACTATGGGACATTCAAACCACCGTACCCGCACTCTACTGGACCAACAGTATTGGACCAACAAGGAAAAAGGGCCGAATACTAACAAATCCTCAAAAGGGGAACTTCCAGCACTATCCAAGGCATTCTGAAACGGCAATCCAATGAAGCCTTTTGTGCGCACAGACAAATTTTGAACAACCAAATGCTTGATCCAGATAGTAATGGACAGGGAGTCGAGGGGTGTGTAAGGATGTCCGTCTACACCGCTCTTTTACCACAAAATCTCCCCCACCCAGTTACTTTGCCAAGTTTATATTCAGCAATTGTTGGGGTTCTTTCATACCTGTGCCCCGTCTAAATAAGGTGGAATGGGAATGATGGGAATGATTGGCATCGACCTACTAAAATTGTCGAGCACAATGTCGAAATGTTTTGTATCACGGAAATGTACCGTGCACATACCAATTTTTAATATTGCGTTAGAGACGCAATAGACTAGCATTTCTAAGAGGTTTAAGGGTTTGTAAGAGACGTCTGAACCCCTCGTGCCAAAATAAGAATATCCCCTCCCACGTATGTGTGTGTGCCTATGTATGTGTGTGTGTCAAAGAAGACCCTCGTTTCCAGATCTTTTTGAATGAGACATTTATTTGCCGCACGGGCACTCTCCCAAGACGAATTAAACGAATGTGGTATTAGACCCAACAAGTAATAATAAGGGCCAAATACTTACACCTAGTAAGTCTAGGGGTTCTGTAAGAGCCGTCTAAACCCCTCGTGCCAAAAATAAGAATATCCCCTCCCTCTACAGTAAAGGGTCAATTCGTCAAACCTATATCCTGCGACATAGCCCAGTCGTCATGGGCATCGCTAAAAGGTGGTGTAGGAGGAAAGCAAAGGGGCTGGGAATCCAACCAGTCAGGTCGATATTTGATGGTGATGGGCATCCCTGAATTGAAGAATGTGGGTTTGTATGGTATATGTTAGGGGAAATATAATATATTGAAGAAGAAATATGTGTTAAGGGGAATTATCTGAAACCCTCCATGGCTAATGTTCCATGGAAGTTACCAAATAGGAAAAAACAGAACAGATTTACAAATCCTCAAATGGGGCGCTCCCAGCACTATCCAAGGCATTCTGAAACGACATTCCTTTGTTGCCACGACCACGGGCAACTCTGAAATGAAGGAAGGAGAGAGGGTAGTTTAATTCCTTAAACAAGAAGAGGAAAGCACCCAGAAATCTCCCCATAAATACAACAAAGCCTTTCGTGCACGGACAAATTATATGTATACGGGATCCAGATGCGCATTTTGTTAATGAGTCGAGGGGCCTGCAAGGAAGTCGCAATCCAATGTCCCAGTAGTAAGAATTTCCCCCCTCCCCCTACAGTAATGGGTAGTAATTCTTCAACTACATAACCTGCGACAGTTTTTCAACCTTGCCCACGTCGTCACGGGCATCGCCAAAATGTGGAGAAAGGGATGGCAAGGGTTTGGAATCAACTGGTTGAATATTGTCCCAATGCTACATTAAAAGCAAATGGTGTTTGTGTGTGTTAAGGGGGGATAACCTCAAAATCCTCCAAGAAAAATGCTTTACGTACCAACATTTAATTATGAATCCAAATACTTACAAATCCTCGAATGGGGCGTTCCCTGCACTATCCAAGGCATTCTGAAACGGCAGTCCCTTACTGCCACGACCACGGGCAACTCTGAAATGATGGAAGGAGAAGATGTATTACTTCCTTAGCTTGAATTCGCAAAGTTCAGAATTCTCCCCACAATCCAACAAAAGCTTTCCACTTGAAGAGAATTTATGCTGGGAGTTGCCTCACTTAAATGTCTTGGTAAGTTCACCAATTTGAATATTAGCAGGAAAATTGAGGGGTGTGTGAGCAATAGCGTAGTTAGTATATTGTCATGTAGCGGGGTGGGAGGAAACGACATACACGAGGGAAAAGGGGAGGGTGAAAGACGGCAACGCAAAATGGTGTTTTTTTGACAAACTTAGGTCAGTCATGTTGGGTTTCGACCCACGTGGCTACGCCACTGAATGAGAGCCGTCTACCACTAATCGTACCATCCTTCCTCGCAGTTCTTTCGTCAACTTTAAAACCTTTGGCAATTGTATTTTATCACCGGGTCGTTTTTGGCATAGCAGAAATATGGATATGGATGGGGAGGGGAAACGTGGATTGCATGGGTTTTTCCCACTAAATGCATTGCAAACCCTGAAGTTTTGCATCAACATTATATGAAATAGAGAAAGTCGTCGATAAACGGAGACGATACCTTGTCATGTGCATCCCACGAAATGGAGAGTATGCACTTGTTTGTGTGTTGGGGGGGGGGGGGCAGGGAGGGGTAACACTATGGGGCATTCAAACCACCGTACCCGCACTCTACTGGACCAACAGTATTGGACCAACAAGGAAAAACAAGGGCCGAATACTTACAAATTCTTAAAAGGGGAACTTCCAGCACTATCCAAGGCATTCTGAAACGGCAATCCAATAAAGCCTTTTGTGCGCACAGACAAATTTTGAACAACCAAATGCTTGATCCAGATGGTACCGTTACCGTTTCAATGGACAGGGAGTCGAGGGGTGTGTAAGGATGTCCGTCTACACCGCTCTTTTACCACAAAATCTCCCCCACCCAGTTACTTTGCCAAGTTTATATTCAGCAATTGTTGGGGTTCTTTCATACCTGTGCCGCGTCTAAATAAGGTGGAATGGGAATGATGGGAATGATTGGCATCGACCTACTAAAATTGTTGAGCACAACGTCGAAATGTTTTGTATCACGGAAATGTACCGTGCACATACCAATTTTTAATATTGCGTTAGAGACGCAATAGACTAGCATTTCTAAGAGGTTTAAGGGTTTGTAAGAGACGTCTGAACCCCTCGTGCCAAAATAAGAATATCCCCTCCCACGTATGTGTGAGTGCCTATGTGTGTGTGCCTATGTGTGTGTGTGAGTGTGTCAAAGAAGACACTCGTTTCCAGATCTTTTTGAATGAGACATTTATCGGGCACTCTCCCAAGACGAATTAAACGAATGTGGTATTAGACCCAACAAGTAATAATAAGGGCCGAATACTTACACCTAGTGAGTCTAGGGGTTCTGTAAGAGCCGTCTAAACCCCTCGTGCCAAAAATAAGAATATCCCCTCCCTCTACAGTAAAGGGTCAATTCGTCAAACCTATATCCTGCGACATAGCCCAGTCGTCATGGGCATCGCTAAAAGGTGGTGTAGGAGGAAAGCAAAGGGGCTGGGAATCCAATCAGTCAGGTCGTTATTTGATGGTGATGGGCATCCCTGAATTGAAGAATGTGGGTTTGTATGGTATATGTTAGGGGAAATATAATATATTGAAGAAGAAATATGTGTTAAGGGGAATTATCTGAAACCCTCCATGGCTAATGTTCCATGGAAGTTACCAAATAGGAAAAAACAGAACAGATTTACAAATCCTCAAATGGGGCGCTCCCAGCACTATCCAAGGCATTCTGAAACGACATTCCTTTGTTGCCACGACCACGGGCAACTCTGAAATGAAGGAAGGAGAGAGGGTAGTTTAATTCCTTAAACAAGAAGAGGAAAGCACCCAGAAATCTCCCCATAAATACAACAAAGCCTTTCGTGCACGGACAAATTATATGTATACTTGATCCAGATGCGCATTTTGTTAATGAGCAAGGAGTCGAGGGGCCTGCAAGGAAGTCGTAATCGAATGTCCCAGTAGTAAGAATTTCCGACTCCCACTACAGTAATGGGTAGTAATTCTTCAACTATATAACCTGCGACAGTTTTTCAACCTTGCCCACGTCGTCACGGGCATCGCCAAAAGGTGGAGAAAGGGATGGCAGGGGTTTGGAATCAACTGGTTGAATATTGTCCCAATGCTACATTAAAAGCAAATGGTGTTTGTGTATGTTAAGGGGGGATAACCTCAAAATCCTCCAAGAAAAATGCTTTACGTACCAACATTTAATTATGAATCCAAATACTTACAAATCCTCGAATGGGGCGTTCCCTGCACTATCCAAGGCATTCTGAAACGGCAGTCCCTTACTGCCACGACCACGGGCAACTCTGAAATGATGGAAGGAGAAGATGTATTACTTTCTTAGCTTGAATTCGCAAAGTTCAGAATTCTCCCCACAATCCAACAAAAGCTTTCCACTTGAAGAGAATTTATGCTGGGAGTTGCCTCACTTAATGTCTTGGTAAGTTCACCAATTTAAATATTGACAGGAAAATTGAGGGGTGTGTGAGCAATAGCGTAGTTAGTATATTGTCATGTAGCGGGGTGGGAGGAAACGACATACACGAGGGAAAAGGGGAGGGTGAAAGACGGCAACGCAAAATGGTGTTTTTTGACAAACTTAGGTCAGTCATGTTGGGTTTCGACCCACGTGGCTACGCCACTGAATGAGAGCCGTCTACCACTAATCGTACCATCCTTCCTCGCAGTTCTTTCGTCAACTTTAAAACCTTTGGCAATTGTATTTTATCACCGGGTCGTTTTTGGCATAGCAGAAGTATAGATATGGATGGGGAGGGGAAACGTGGATTGCATGGGTTTTTCCCTCTACATGCATTGCAAACCCTGAAGTTTTGCATCAACATTATATGAAATAGAGAAAGTCGTCGATAAACGGAGACGATACCTTGTCATGTGCATTCCACGAAATGGAGAGTATGCACTTGTTTGTGTGTGTTGGGGGGGGGGGCAGGGAGGGGTAACACTATGGGACATTCAAACCACAGTACCCGCACTCTACTGGACCAACAGTATTGGACCAACAAGGAAAAACAAGGGCCGAATACTTACAAATCCTCAAAAGGGGAACTTCCAGCACTATCCAAGGCATTCTGAAACGGCAATCCAATAAAGCCTTTTGTGCGCACAGACAAATTTTGAACAACCAAATGCTTGATCCAGATAGTTTCAATGGACAGGGAGTCGAGGGGTGTGTAAGGATGTCCGTCTACACCGCTCTCTTACCACAAAATCTCCCCCACCCAGTTACTTTGCAAGTTTATATTCAGCAATTGTTGGGGTTCTTTCATACCTGTGCCGCGTCTAAATAAGGTGGAATGGGAATGATGGGAATGATTGGCATCGACCTACTAAAATTGTCGAGCACAATGTCGAAATGTTTTGTATCACGGAAATGTACCGTGCACATACCAATTTTTAATATTGCGTTAGAGACGCAATAGACTAGAGGTTTAAGGGTTTGTAAGAGACCTCTGAACCCCTCGTGCCAAAATAAGAATATCCCCTCCCACGTATGTGTGTGTGCCTATGTGTGTGTGTGTCAAAGAAGACACTCGTTTCCAGATCTTTTTGAATGAGACATTTATTCGCCGCACGGGCACTCTCCCAAGACGAATTAAACGAATGTGGTATTAGACCCAACAAGTAATAATAAGGGCCGAATACTTACACCTAGTAAGTCTAAGGGTTCTGTAAGAGCCGTCTAAACCCCTCGTGCCAAAAATAAGAATATCCCCTCCCTCTACAGTAAAGGGTCAATTCGTCAAACCTATATCCTGCGACATAGCCCAGTCGTCATGGGCATCGCTAAAAGGTGGTGTAGGAGGAAAGCAAAGGGGCTGGGAATCCAACCAGTCAGGTCGATATTTGATGGTGATGGGCATCCCTGAATTGAAGAATGTGGGTTTGTATGGTATATGTTAGGGGAAATATAATATATTGAAGAAGAAATATGTGTTAAGGGGAATTATCTGAAACCCTCCATGGCTAATGTTCCATGGAAGTTACCAAATAGGAAATAACAGAACAGATTTACAAATCCTCAAATGGGGCGCTCCCAGCACTATCCAAGGCATTCTGAAACGACATTCCTTTGTTGCCACGACCACGGGCAACTCTGAAATGAAGGAAGGAGAGAGGGTAGTTTAATTTCTTAAACAAGAAGAGGAAAACACCCAGAAATCTCCCCATAAATACAATGAAGCCTTTCGTGCACGGACAAATTATATGTATACTTGATCCAGATGCGCATTTTGTTAATGAGCAAGGAGTCGAGGGGCCTGCAAGGAAGTCGTAATCGAATGTCCCAGTAGTAAGAATGTCCCCCCTCCCCCTACAGTAATGGGTAGTAATTCTTCAACTATATAACCTGCGACAGTTTTTCAACCTTGCCCACGTCGTCACGGGCATCGCCAAAAGGTGGAGAAAGGGATGGCAGGGGTTTGGAATCAACTGGTTGAATATTGTCCCAATGCTACATTAAAAGCAAATGGTGTTTGTGTGTGTTAAGGGGGGGGGGGGGTAACCTCAAAATCCTCCAAGAAAAATGCTTTACGTACCAACATTTAATTATGAATCCAAATACTTACAAATCCTCGAATGGGGCGTTCCCTGCACTATCCAAGGCATTCTGAAACGGCAGTCCCTTACTGCCACGACCACGGGCAACTCTGAAATGATGGAAGGAGAAGATGTATTACTTCCTTAGCTTGAATTCGCAAAGTTCAGAATTCTCCCCACAATCCAACAAAAGCTTTCCACTTGAAGAGAATTTATGCTGGGAGTTGCCTCACTTAATGTCTTGGTAAGTTCACCAATTTAAATATTGACAGGAAAATTGAGGGGTGTGTGAGCAATAGCGTAGTTAGTATATTGTCATGTAGCGGGGTGGGAGGAAACGACATACATGAGGGAAAAGGGGAGGGTGAAAGACGGCAACGCAAAATGGTGTTTTTTGACAAACTTAGGTCAGTCATGTTGGGTTTCGACCCACGTGGCTACGCCACTGAATGAGAGCCGTCTACCACTATACGTACCATCCTTCCTCGCAGTTCTTTCGTCAACTTTAAAACCTTTGGCAATTGTATTTTATCACCGGGTCGTTTTTGGTATAGCAGAAGTATGGATATGGATGGGGAGGGGAAACGTGGATTGCATGGGTTTTTCCCACTAAATGCATTGCAAACCCTGAAGTTTTGCATCAACATTATATGAAATAGAGAAAGTCGTCGATAAACGGAGACGATACCTTGTCATGTGCATCCCACGAAATGGAGAGTATGCACTTGTTTGTGTGTGTTGGGGGGGGGGGCAGGGAGGGGTAACACTATGGGACATTCAAACCACCGTACCCGCACTCTACTGGACCAACAGTATTGGACCAACAAGGAAAAACAAGGGCCGAATACTTACAAATCCTTAAAAGGGGAACTTCCAGCACTATCCAAGGCATTCTGAAACGGCAATCCAATAAACCCTTTTGTGCGCACAGACAAATTTTGAACAACCAAATGCTTGATCCAGATAGTACTGTTACCGTTTCAATGGACAGGAAGTCGAGGGGTGTGTAAGGATGTCCGTCTACACCGCTCTCCTAACCACAAAATCTCCCCCACCCAGTTACTTTGCCAAGTTTATATTCAGCAATTGTTGGGGTTCTTTCATACCTGTTCCGCGTCTAAATAAGGTGGAATGGGAATGATGGGAATGATTGGCATCGACCTACTAAAATTGTTGAGCACAATGTCAAAATGTTTTGTATCACGGAAATGTACCGTGCACGTTCCAATTTTTAATATTGGGTTAGAGACGCAATAGACTAGCATTTCTAAGAGAGTTGAAGGGTTTGTAAGAGACGTCTGAACCCCTCGTGCCAAAATAAGAATATCCCCTCCCACGTATGTGTGTGTGCCTATGTGTGTGTGTGTCAAAGAAGACACTCGTTTCCAGATCTTTTTGAATGAGACATTTATTCGCCGCACGGGCACTCTCCCAAGACGAATGTGGTATTAGACCCAACAAGTAATAAGGGCCGAATACTTACACCTAGTGAGTCTAGGGGTTCTGTAAGAGCCGTCTAAACCCCTCGTGCCAAAAATAAGAATATCCCCTCCCTCTACAGTAAAGGGTCAATTCGTCAAACCTATATCCTGCGACATAGCCCAGTCGTCATGGGCATCGCTAAAAGGTGGTGTAGGAGGAAAGCAAAGGGGCTGGGAATCCAACCAGTCAGGTCGATATTTGATGGTGATGGGCATCCCTGAATTGAAGAATGTGGGTTTGTATGATATATGTTAGGGGAAATATAATATATTGAAGAAGAAATATGTGTTAAGGGGAATTATCTGAAACCCTCCATGGCTAATGTTCCATGGAAGTTACCAAATAGGAAATAACAGAACAGATTTACAAATCCTCAAATGGGGCGCTCCCAGCACTATCCAAGGCATCCTGAAACGACATTCCTTTGTTGCCACGACCACGGGCAACTCTGAAATGAAGGAAGGAGAGAGGGTAGTCTAATTCCTTAAACAAGAAGAGGAAAGCACCCAGAAACCTCCCCATAAATACAACAAAGCCTTTCGTGCACGGACAAATTATGTGTATACGGGATCCAGATGCGAATTTTGTTAATGAACAAGGAGTCGATTGGCCTGCAAGGAAGTCGTAATCGAATGTCCCAGTAGTAAGAATTTCCCCCCTCCCCCTACAGTAATGGGTAGTAATTCTTCAACTATATAACCTGCGACAGTTTTTCAACCTTGCCCACGTCGTCACGGGCATCGCCAAAAAGTGGAGAAAGGGATGGCAGGGGTTTGGAATCAACTGGTTGAATATGGTCCCAATGCTACATTAAAAGCAAATGGTGTTTGTGTGTGTTAAGGGGGGATAACCTCAAAATCCTCCAAGAAAAATGCTTTACGTACCAACATTTAATTATGAATCCAAATACTTACAAATCCTCGAATGGGGCGTTCCCTGCACTATCCAAGGCATTCTGAAACGGCAGTCCCTTACTGCCACGACCACGGGCAACTCTGAAATGATGGAAGGAGAAGATGTATTACTTCCTTAGCTTGAATTCGCAAAGTTCAGAATTCTCCCCACAATCCAACAAAAGCTTTCCACTTGAAGAGAATTTATGCTGGGAGTTGCCTCACTTAAATGTCTTGGTAAGTTCACCAATTTAAATATTGACAGGAAAATTGAGGGGTGTGTGAGCAATAGCGTAGTTAGTATATTGTCATGTAGCGGGGTGGGAGGAAACGACATACACGAGGGAAAAGGGGAGGGTGAAAGACGGCAACCGAAAATGGTGTTTTTTGACAAACTTAGGTCAGTCATGTTGGGTTTCGACCCACGTGGCTACGCCACTGAATGAGAGCCGTCTACCACTAATCGTACCATCCTTCTCCGCAGTCGTTTCGTCAACTTTAAAACCTTTGGCAATTGTATTTTATCACCGGGTCGTTTTTGGTATAGCAGAAATATGGATATGGATGGGGAGGGGAAACGTGGATTGCATGGGTTTTTCCCACTAAATGCAATGCAAACCCTGAAGTTTTGCATCAACATTATATGAAATAGAGAAAGTCGTCGATAAACGGAGACGATACCTTGTCATGTGCATCCCACGAAATGGAGAGTATGCGCTTGTTTGTGTGTTTTGGGGAGGGGGGGGGGGGCAGGGAGGGGTAACACTATAGGACATTCAAACCACCGTACCCGCACTCTACTGGACCAACAGTATGGGACCAACAAGGAATAACAAGGGCCGAATACTTACAAATCCTCGAAAGGGGAACTTCCAGCACTATCCAAGGCATTCTGAAACGGCAATCCAATAAAGCCTTTTGTGCGCACAGACAAATTTTGAATAACCAAATGCTTGATCCAGATAGTACTGTTACCGTTTCAATGGACAGGGAGTCGAGGGGTGTGTAAGGATGTCCGTCTACACCGCTCTTTTACCACAAAATCTCCCCCACCCAGTTACTTTGCAAGTTTATATTCAGCAATTGTTGGGGTTCTTTCATACCTGTGCCGCGTCTAAATAAGGTGGAATGGGAATGATGGGAATGATTGGCATCGACCTACTAAAATTGTCGAGCACAATGTCGAAATGTTTTGTATCACGGAAATGTACCGTGCACATACCAATTTTTAATATTGCGTTAGAGACGCAATAGACTAGCATTTCTAAGAGGTTTAAGGGTTTGTAAGAGACGTCTGAACCCCTCGTGCCAAAATATCCCCTCCCACGTATGTGTGTGTGCCTATGTGTGTGTGTGTGTCAAAGAAGACACTCGTTTCCAGATCTTTTTGAATGAGACATTTATTCGCCGCACGGGCACTCTCCCAAGACGAATTAAACGAATGTGGTATTAGACCCAACAAGTAATAATAAGGGCCGAATACTTACACCTAGTAAGTCTAGGGGTTCTGTAAGAGCCGTCTAAACCCCTCGTGCCAAAAATAAGAAATCCCCTCCCTCTCCAGTAAAGGGTCAATTCGTCAAACCTATATCCTGAGACATAGCCCAGTCGTCATGGGCATCGCTAAAAGGTGGAGTAGGTGGAAAGCAAAGGGGCTGGGAATCCAACCAGTCAGGTCGATATTTGATGGTGATGGGCATCCCTGAATTGAAGAATGTGGGTTTGTATGGTATATGTTAGGGGAAATATAATATTGAAGAAGAAATAATGATCTGAGACCCTCCATGGCTAATGTTCCATGGAAGTTACCAAATGGGGAATAACAGAACAGATTACAAATCCTCAAATGGGGCACTCCCAGCACTATCCAAGGCATTCTGAAACGACATTCCTTTGTTGCCACGACCACGGGCAACTCTGAAATGAAGGAAGGAGAGAGGGTAGTTTAATTCCTTAAACAAGAAGAGGAAAACACCCAGAAATCTCCCCATAAATACAATAAAGCCTTTCGTGCACGGACAAATTTATGTATACGGGATCCAGATGCGCATTTTGTTAATGAGCAAGGGGCCTGCAAGGAAGTCGTAATCGAATGTCCCAGTACTAAGAATTTCCCCCTCCCACTACAGTAACGGGTAGTAATTTTTCAAGTATATAACCTGCGACAGTTTTTCAACCTTGCCCACGTCGTCACGGGCATCGCCAAAAGGTGGAGAAGAGGATGGCAGGGGTTTGGAATCAACTGGTTGAATATTGTGCCAATGCTAGATTAAAAGCAAATGGTGTTTGTGTGTGTTAAGGGGGGATAACCTCAAAATCCTCCAAGAAAAATGCTTTGCGTACCAACATTTAATTATGAATCCAAATACTTACAAATCCTCGAATGGGGCGTTCCCTGCACTATCCAAGGCATTCTGAAACGGCAGTCCCTTACTGCCACGACTACGGGCAACTCTGAAATGATTGAAGGAGAAGATGTATTACTTCCTTAGCTTGAATTCGCAAATTTCAGAATTCTCCCCACAATCCAACAAAAGCTTTCCACTTGAAGAGAATTTATGCTGGGAGTTGCCTCACTTAAATGTCTTGGTAAGTTCACCAATTTGAATATTGACAGGAAAATTGAGGGGTGTGTGAGCAATAGTTAGTATATTGTCATGTAGCGGGGTGGGAGGAAACGACATACATGAGGGAAAAGGGGAGGGTGAAAGACGGCAACGCAAAATGGTGTTTTTTGACAAACTTAGGTCAGTCATGTTGGGTTTCGACCCACGTGGCTACGCCACTGAATGAGAGCGGTCTACCACTAATCGTACCATCCTTCGTCGCAGTTCTTTCGTCAACTTTAAAACCTTTGGCAATTGTATTTTATCACCGGGTCGTTTTTGGCATAGCAGAAGTATGGATGGGGAGGGGAAACATGTGGATTAAATGGGTTTTTCCCACTAAATGCATTGCAAACCGTGAAGTTTTGCACCAACATTACATGAAATAGAGAAAGTCGTCGATAAACGGAGACGATACCTTGTCATGTGCATCCCACGAAATGGAGAGTATGAGCTTGTTTGTGTGTGTTGGGAGGGGGGGGGGGCAGGGAGGGGTAACACTTTGACTTGGGACATTCAAACCACCGTACCCGCACGCTATATTTAAATGTAGTATTGGACCAACAAGGAATAACAAGGGCCGAATACTTGCAAATACTTACAAGAGGGGAACTTCCAGCACTATCCAAGGAATTCTGAAACAACAATCCAATAAAGCCTTTTGTGCGCACAGACAAATTTTGAACAACCAAATGATTGATCCAGATGAGTACCGTTTCAATGGACAGGGAGTCGAGGGGTTTGTAAGGATGTCCGTCTACACCGCTCTTTTACCACAAAATCTCCCCCACCCAGTTACTTTGCCAAGTTTATATCCAGCAATTGTTGGGGTTCTTTCATACCTGTGCCTCGTCTAAATTAAGTGGAATGGGAATGCTGGGAATGATCGACCTACTAAAATTGTTGAGCACAATGTCGAAATGTTTTGTATCACGGAAATGTACCGTGCACGTACCAATTTTTAATATTGCGTTAGAGACGCAATAGACTAGCATTTCTAAGAGGTTTAAGGGTTTGTAAGAGACGTCTGAACCCCTCGTGCCAAAATAAGAGTATTCCCTCCCACGTATGTGTGTGTGCCTATGTGTGTGTGTGTCAAAGAAGACACTCGTTTTGAGATCTGTTTGAATGAGACATTTATTCGCCGCACGCGCACTCTCCCAAGACGAATTAAACGAATGTGGTATTAGACCCAACAAGTAAGTTTAGGGGTTCTGTGAGAGCCGTCTAAACCCCTCGTGCCAAAAATAAGAATATCCCCTCCCTCTACAGTAAAGGGTCACTTCGTCAAACCTATATCCTGCGACATAGCCCCGTCGCCATGGGCATCGCTAAAAGGTGGAGTAGGAGGAAAGCAAAGGGGCTGGGAATCCAACCAGTCAGGTCGATATCTGATGGTGATGGGCATCCCTGAATTGAAGAATGTGGGTTTGTATGGTATATGTTAGGGGAAATATAATATTGAAGAAGAAATGTGTGTTAAGGGGAATTATCTGAAACCCTCCATGGCTATTCCATGGAAGTTACCAAATAGGGAATAACAGAACAGATTACAAATCCTCAAATGGGGCGCTCCCAGCACTATCCAAGGCATTCTGAAACGACATTCCTTTGTTGCCACGACCACGGGCAACTCTGAAATGAAGGAAGGAGAGAGGGTAGTTTAATTCCTTAAACAAGTAGAGGAAAACAACCAGAAATCTCCCTATAAATACAATAAAGCCTTTCGTGCACTGACAAATTATATGTATACGGGATCCAGATGCGCATTTTGTTAATGAGCAAGGAGTCGAGGGGCCTGCAAGGAAGTCGTAATCGAGTGTCACAGTAGTAAGAATTTCCCCCTCCCCCTACAGTAATGGGTAGTAATTCTTCAAGTATAACCTGCGACAGTTTTTCAACCTTGCCCACGTCGTCACGGGCATCGCCAAAAGGTGGAAAAGGGGATGGCAGGGGTTTGGAATGAACTGGTTGAATATTGTACCAATGCTAGATTAAAAGCAAATGGTGGTTGTGTGTGTTAAGGGGGGATAATCTCAAAATCCTCCAAGAAAAATGCTTTACGTACCAACATTTAATTATGAATCCAAATACTTACAAATCCTCGAATGGGGCGTTCCCTGCACTATCCAAGGCATTCTGAAACGGCAGTCCCTTACTGCCACGACCACGGGCAACTCTGAAATGATGGAAGGAGAAGATGTATTACTTCCTTAGCTTGAATTCGCAAAGTTCAGAATTCTCCCCACAATCCAACAAAAGCTTTCCACTTGAAGAGAATTTATGCTGGGAGTTGCCTCACTTAAATGTCTTGGTAAGTTCACCAATTTGAATATTGACAGGAAAAGTGAGGGGTGTGTGAGCAATGGTTAGTATATTGTCATGTAGCGGGGTGGGAGGAAACGACATACATGAGGTTAAAGGGGAGGGTGAAAAACGGCAAGGCAAAATGGTGTTTTGCCAAACTTAGTCAGACATGTCTCGACCCACGTCGCTACGCCACTGAATGAGAGCCGCCTACACTAATCGTACCATCCTTCCTCGCAGTTCTCCTTCGTCAACTTTAAATCCTTCTGAAATTGTATTTTAACACCGGGTCGGTTTTGGCATAGCAAAAGTATGGATGGGGAGGGGGAACGATGTGGATTGAATGGGTTTTACCCACTAAATGCGCTGCACTCTGAAATTTTGCACCAGCATTATGTGAATAAGAGAAGTCGTCGATAAACAGACGATACCTTGTCATGTGCATCCCCCGAAATGGAAGTATGCGCTTGTATGTGTGTGTTGGGAGGGGGGGGGGCAGGGAGGGGTAACACTTTGACTTGGGACATTCAAACCACAGTACCCGCACGCTATATTTAAATGTAGTATTGGACCAACAGGGAATAACAAGGGCCGAATACTTACAAATCCTCAAAAGGGGAACTTCCAGCACTATCCAAGGCATTCTGAAACAACAATCCAATAAAGCCTTTTGTGCGCACAGACAAATTTTGAACAACCAAATGCTTGATCCAGATGAGTACTGTTTCAATGGACAGGGAGTCGAGGGGTGTGTAAGGATGTCCGTCTACACCGCTCTTTTAATACAAAATCTCCCCCACCCAGTTACTTTGCCAAGTTTATATTCAGCAATTGTTGGGGTTCTTTCATACCTGTGCCACGTCTTAAATAAGGTGGAATGGGAATGATGGGAATGATGGGAATGATTGGCATCGACCTACTAAAATTGTTGAGCACAATGTCGAAATGTTTTGTATCACGGAAATGTACCGTGCACGTACCAATTTTTAATATTGCGTTAGAGACGCAATAGACTAGCATTTCTAAGAGGTTTAAGGGTTTGTAAGAGACGTCTGAACCCCTCGTGCCAAAATAAGAGTATTCCCTCCCACGTATGTGTGTGTGCCTATGTGTGTGTGTGTCAAAGAAGACACTAGTTTTCAGATCTTTTTGAATGACACATTTATTCGCCGCACGGTCCCTCTCCCAAGACGAATTAAACGAATGTGGTATTAGACCCAACAAGTAATAATAAGGGCCGAATACTTACACCTAGTAAGTCTAGGGGTTCTGTAAGAGCCGTCTAAACCCCTCGTGCCAAAAATAAGAAATCCTCTCCCTCTGCAGTAAAGGGTCAATTCGTCAAACCTATATCCTGAGACATAGCCCAGTCGTCATGGGCATCGCTAAAAGGTGGAGTAGGAGGAAAGCAAAGGGGCTGGGAATCCAACCAGTCAGGTCGATATTTGATGGTGATGGGCATCCCTGAATTGAAGAATGTGGGTTTGTATGGTATATGTTAGGGGAAATATAATATTGAAGAAGAAATAATGATCTGAGACCCTCCATGGCTAATGTTCCATGGAAGTTACCAAATGGGGAATAACAGAACAGATTACAAATCCTCAAATGGGGCGCTCCCAGCACTATCCAAGGCATTCTGAAACGACATTCCTTTGTTGCCACGACCACGGGCAACTCTGAAATGAAGGAAGGAGAGAGGGTAGTTTAATTCCTTAAACAAGAAGAGGAAAACACCCAGAAATCTCCCCATAAATACAATAAAGCCTTTCGTGCACGGACAAATTTATGTATACGGGATCCAGATGCGCATTTTGTTAATGAGCAAGGGGCCTGCAAGGAAGTCGTAATCGAATGTCCCAGTACTAAGAATTTCCCCCTCCCACTACAGTAATGGGTAAGAGACGTCTGAACCCCTCGTGCCAAAATAAGAGTATTCCCTCCCACGGATGTGTGTGTGCCTATGTGTGTGTGTGTGTGTGTCAAAGAAGACGCTCGTTTCCAGATCTGTTTGAATGAGACATTTATTCGCCGCACGGGCACTCTCCCAAGACGAATGTGGTATTAGACCCAACAAGTAATAATAAGGGCCGAATACTTACACCTAGTAAGTCTAGGGGTTCTGTAAGAGCCGTCTAAACCCCTCGTGCCAAAAATAAGAATATCCCCTCCCTCTACAGTAAAGGGTCAATTCGTCAAACCTATATCCTGCGACATAGCCCAGTCGTCATGGGCATCGCTAAAAGGTGGTGTACGAGGAAAGCAAGGGGGCTGGGAATCCAACCAGTCAGGTCGATATTTGATGGTGATGGGCATCCCTGAATTGAAGAATGTGGGTTTGTATGTTATATGTTAGGGGAAATATAATATATTGAAGAAGAAATATGTGTTGAAGAAGAAATATGTGTTAAGGGGAATTATCTGAAACGCTCCATGGCTAATGTTCCATGGAAGTTACCCAATAGGAAATAACAGAACAGATTTACAAATCCTCAAATGGGGCGCTCCCAGCACTATCCAAGGCATTCTGAAACGACATTCCTTTGTTGCCACGACCACGGGCAACTCTGAAATGAAGGAAGGAGAGAGGGTAGTTTAATTCCTTAAACAAGAAGAGGAAAACACCCAGAAATCTCCCCATAAATACAATAAAGCCTTTCGTGCACGGACAAATTTATGTATACGGGATCCAGATGCGCATTTTGTTAATGAGCAAGGGGCCTGCAAGGAAGTCGTAATCGAATGTCCCAGTAGTAAGAATTTCCCCCTCCCACTACAGTAATGGGTAGTAATTTTTCAACTATATAACCTGCGACAGTTTTTCAACCTTGCCCACGTCGTCACGGGCATCGCCAAAAGGTGGAGAAAGGGATGGCAGGGGTTTGGAATCAACTGGTTGAATATTGTGCCAATGCTAGATTAAAAGCAAATGGTGTTTGTGTGTGCTAAGGGGGGATAACCTCAAAATCCTCCAAGAAAAATGCTTTGCGTACCAACATTTAATTATGAATCCAAATACTTACAAATCCTCGAATGGGGCGTTCCCTGCACTATCCAAGGCATTCTGAAACGGCAGTCCCTTATTGCCACGACCACGGGCAACTCTGAAATAATGGAAGGAGAAGATGTATTACTTCCTTAGCTTGAATTCGCAAATTTCAGAATTCTCCCCACAATCCAACAAAAGCTTTCCACTTGAGTAGAGAATTTATGCTGGGAGTTGCCTCACTTAAATGTCTTGGTAAGTTCACCAATTTGAATATTGGGTTGAAATGTGAATGCTTCCTTAGATAAGCATTTATATTAATGGACAGGAAAATTGAAGGGTGTGTGAGCAATAGCGTAGTTAGTATATTGTCATGTAGCCTGGGTTGGGGGGCGACATACATGAGGGAAAAGTAAGGGGAGGGTGAAAAACGGCAACGCAAAATGATGTTTTTTGACAAACTTGGTCAGTCATTTTGGATTTCGACCCACGTGGCTACGCCACTGAATGAGAGCGGTCTACCACTAATCGTACCATCCTTCCTCGCAGTTCTTTCGTCAACTTTAAAACCTTTGGCAATTGTATTTTATCACCGGGTCGTTTTTGGCATAGCAGAAGTATGGATATGGATGGGGAGGGGAAACGTGGATTGCATGGGTTTTTCCCACTAAATGCATTGCAAACCCTGAAGTTTTGCACCAACATTATATGAAATAGAGAAAGTCGTCGATAAACGGAGACGATACCTTGTCATGTGCATCCCACGAAATGGAGAGTATGAGCTTGTTTGTGTGTGTTGGGGGGGGGGGCAGGGAGGGGTAAGACTGACATGGGACATTCAAACCACCGTACCCGCACTCTACTTGGGAAAATCATTTAAATGTAGTATTGGACCAACAAGGAATAACAAGGGCCGAATACTTACAAATACTCAAGAGGGGAACTTCCAGCACTATCCAAGGAATTCTGAAACAACAATCCAATAAAGCCTTTTGTGCGCACAGACAAATTTTGAACAACCAAATGCTTGATCCAGATGAGTACCGTTTCAATGGACAGGGAGTCGAGGGGTGTGTAAGGATGTCCGTCTACACCGCTCTTTTACCACAAAATCTCCCCCACCCAGTTACTTTGCCAAGTTTATATTCAGCAATTGTTGGGGTTCTTTCATACCTGTGCCTCGTCTAAATTAAGTGGAATGGGAATGCTGGGAATGATCGACCTACTAAAATTGTTGAGCACAATGTCGAAATGTTTTGTATCACGGAAATGTACCGTGCACGTACCAATTTTTTATATTGCGTTAGAGACGCAATAGACTAGCATTTCTAAGAGGTTTAAGGGTTTGTAAGAGTAAGAGTATTCCCTCCCACGTATGTGTGTGTGCCTATGTGTGTGTGTGTCAAAGAAGACACTCGTTTTGAGATCTTTTTGAATGAGACATTTATTCGCCGCACGCGCACTCTCCCAAGACGAATTAAACGAATGTGGTATTAGACCCAACAAGTAAGTTTAGGGGTTCTGTGAGAGCCGTCTAAACCCCTCGTGCCAAAAATAAGAATATCCCCTCCCTCTACAGTAAAGGGTCACTTCGTCAAACCTATATCCTGCGACATAGCCCCGTCGCCATGGGCATCGCTAAAAGGTGGAGTAGGAGGAAAGCAAAGGGGCTGGGAATCCAACCAGTCAGGTCGATATCTGATGGTGATGGGCATCCCTGAATTGAAGAATGTGGGTTTGTATGGTATATGTTAGGGGAAATATAATATTGAAGAAGAAATGTGTGTTAAGGGGAATTATCTGAAACCCTCCATGGCTATTCCATGGAAGTTACCAAATAGGGAATAACAGAACAGATTACAAATCCTCAAATGGGGCGCTCCCAGCACTATCCAAGGCATTCTGAAACGACATTCCTTTGTTGCCACGACCACGGGCAACTCTGAAATGAAGGAAGGAGAGAGGGTAGTTTAATTCCTTAAACAAGAAGAGGAAAACAACCAGAAATCTCCCTATAAATACAATAAAGCCTTTCGTGCACTGACAAATTATATGTTTACGGGATCCAGATGCGCATTTTGTTAATGAGCAAGGAGTCGAGGGGCCTGCAAGGAAGTCGTAATCGAGTGTCACAGTAGTAAGAATTTCCCCCTCCCCCTACAGTAATGGGTAGTAATTCTTCAAGTATAACCTGCGACAGTTTTTCAACCTTGCCCACGTCGTCACGGGCATCGCCAAAAGGTGGAAAAGGGGATGGCAGGGGTTTGGAATGAACTGGTTGAATATTGTACCAATGCTAGATTAAAAGCAAATGGTGGTTGTGTGTGTTAAGGGGGGATAATCTCAAAATCCTCCAAGAAAAATGCTTTACGTACCAACATTTAACTATGAATCCAAATACTTACAAATCCTCGAATGGGGCGTTCCCTGCACTATCCAAGGCATTCTGAAACGGCAGTCCCTTATTGCTACGACCACGGGCAACTCTGAAATGGTGGAAGGAGAAAGGATAAGTGCAGTTATTCCTTTAAACAAAAGTAAGGAAAATTATCTACTAAGTCGTTTGTGCACGTACCAATTAGTTCATCCAAATGACCATTTCTGTTAATGGGAAAGAGAGTCGAGGGGTTTTGCAAGTGCGAGAAGAGGGGTATAATTGTCTAAACTATTCGACCATTCGAGCTAGGAATGTAATGAATATCCCCTTCCCCTTCTGTAAAGGGTTACTCGTCAAGCCTTTATCCCGCGAGAATCGTTTTATACCTTCACCTCGTCTTTATGGGCATAGCTGAAACTGAAAAGGTGGAACAGGCGAACGACGATGGTGGTACCACTATTGTAAAATATTAAAAGGGCTGGCCAATAAACAACAATAATTGCTTGTTACGGGCATCCCCGAGATGATATATGTGCGTGGTTTGTGTGAGTGTTGGTGGCGAGGTGGGGGAATTACCGATAACGGCCGAATACAAATCCTCGAATAGGGCATTCTTAGCACTTTCCAAGGCATCCTGAAACGGCAGTCCCTTATTGCCACGACCACGGGCAACTCTGGAATTAGGGAAGGAGAAAGGGTCAGAAATTTGTATTCCGTAAACTTAAAAATGAGGAAAAGATATTTCTCCCAATAATCCCAACAAAGCCTTTTGTGAACGTAGGCTACCAATTTGAATAATGCGTTATCAAAACGGAATACGGGATCCAGATGGACATTAGTCTTTAAGGGCAATAATTCCGAGGGGTTGCAAGGAGAGCTTTCTAAACCCCCTCTGCTAATTTAGAATATTCCTCCCCTACAGTAAAGGGTTTATTCAAACATTCTGCGACAGCCTTTTTCTCCCGTCTTCAAGGGCATCGCTGAAAGGTGGGGTATGGGGACAACGACAAGCAAGTTGGGGAATCCATCCTCTTAGAATTTTCGAATATGTTTGCCTGTATTTAATGGGGGGGGCAAACAAAAATCCCCCAAGACGTAAGGTGTTTTTGACGTACCAATATTGAATATTAAAACGGAATACTTACAAATCCTCGAATGGAGCGTTCCCCGGACTCTCCAAGGTATTTTGAAACGACAGTCCCTTATCTCTGAAATGAGGGAATGAATAGGGGGATCAGCGTATTAATTTAAGGCTAAAAATGATAAAAAGTTTCCAAAAACTTCCAAATTTTCTAACATCCAACAAAGCCTTCCAATATAACCGGATGGAGTTCTAATGTTGGGGGGAGTAGGCTTAATTGTTATAAGCTTTCTAACTGTGCCGCGATTTTTGGTAATGTTGTAGATAAAGTACTGGGTAGACCTGTCGTTTTATTATAATTAAAAAACGCCAGTCCTTCGGGAACTGCCTACCTTTTGATAGGAAAAGTGCGCCACTGATCCTACGAAGCACGATGCCGGCGGTGTGTATTCGATAGTGTTGTGTATATGATATCGATGCTGTGTATACAATGTCATGGTAAAGGGGAGCGACCGGGGGCAGGGGGCAGTTGGTGGGGCGACATCGTTTCGCCCCTAACAATTCAGGCAGAATAATCAAAATACTACATTGTAGAAAACGACTATAGGGCTTCGATAAAACGTCAATTTGAGCCATCTATTTTGTGGATACGGTATACCGTATTCGGTATACGCTATTCGCTATACGCTATACGGAGAAGTGTGGGAGAAGGATGGTATACGCTGCACGAAAATCGAACAAGCACGATTCCAACTATACTAACTATAACACGGCTATACGGCATTTTTAAAAAACTTAAATTTAGCTCGCTGCAATAACAGTTGCTAGAAAATTTCTTCCATGTTTACCTTAAAATGTTTTGTTCGGGACGAGTCTAGGGACAGTTTTTGACAATACCTTCAATAAAAAAAGGTTCGCGCCTAAAGGTACCATTCAATTTGTCATTCGATTGACGTTAATTGACGAAATGATCATCATAATTGGTCTTACCCTTAGCCCATACTAAAGAAGTGGTCGATAAAATGTCCCCCCACACGGTCATTTTTGGAAATGATTGTGTATGGCGGACATGACGGCTGTTTGGAGTATCCGCCAGAGCAAAACTAAAATTGGAAAGATTGAGGAAAATGATTGTCAGCGAGAACCGTCAATAGTTCTAAAGTTGATCGTACGGGGGGGGGGGGGGGGCGGGCGGGCTTTGAGACGGGAACAATTAAAGTGCACCTCAGTCACAAATGTTAAAAAATAAATATTATCAGCAGAAAAAGAATTCCAACGGTCCAACTCCCATATTCATGAGGCATTTTTGGACAGAGATGAAATGTTAAAATTAAAATTGTACATGTGCAATAACGGGTGATGTCATTGCACTACTCTAGGCTGCGTTCACATAGGGTTATACTATGTGAACGCAGCCCAACGACATCAAACTGTTGCGCATATACCATCTTTGTATTACTTTCCGAAAAACGAAAGAAATACAAAGATTACAACAACGACATCACAAACTGTTGCGCATATACCATCTTTGTTGTTGTTTTTTCTGAAAGTTACGTGTGATAACACTTGTGGGGCAATGCATTTAAGCCCTCTCTGTGCAACATGTTATGAAGGAAACGGGAAGTGTTCGTGATAAAAATTTTGTACCTCAAAAAAATTGAACATCAAGGAATATGAAAAATGCTTTCTAACACCTAACTTCCATCTTCGTAGGACATTCCTAAGCTGAGATATAAAATGTTTGAAGTTTATTCATTTAAAACAAAATTGATCGATTGCGCAACAATCTGATTTTTCTTGAACAAAAACAATATTATCTGCTTTGTTTCCTGAAAAAATGGTTTTATGACCGTGCCTTGATCACTTCCTGTTTGTCTGGATAGCGTGTTGCACAGAGGGGGCTTAATTACATCACCCAATAAGAGTAAGATAGCTATCACGCCTTGATACATGGTGTATAACTTTCCGAAAAAAGAAGAAAAAGATTGTAATGAAACGATATTGCGCAATATACCATTTTAGGTTAAGTGAATTAACTTTTTTTTTTCTCAGCTCAGGAATTTCCTACGAAGATTGAAGTTAGGTAGGTTCATTTCTCATACTCTATGAATTCTCATACTCAATATAAATTTTTGAATGTTTTGACTTGGGGAGGTACACTATTTGCAAAATGGGGGTTGGACAAATTTTCATTTTGCTTAATATACCGAATTTTTGAAATTAGCACATAAAATTTTTAAAGAGAAACTAGCAGTGGCTCGAACAGGAGCATTTATTTTACAGTCTGACTCATTAGCACCAGGCACTGAAAGGCTTTCAATTGCAATTTTATACTTCTGCCTTGTCAGAAAGCCCTGGTCTCAGACGAGACAAAGTTACCATTTGCAATCGAAAGATTGAGTAATTTGCTCAAAGAACGAAATGTTGTCAACCAACTAAAATAAGCCCCTTAAAACCATTGGCGTAGCTGGACATTTTTCCGCGAGACGGGCCGAAATTTTTGCTTTTGCCCATCAAACAATATGGACAGTACTGCAGAAAATTTGGGGTTCTGGGTTCCCTGTTAAGAAATTTTGGAACGTTGGGCGATTACTAAAGCATCTGGGGTTCCCTAGAAGCCAGTCTACTGCATGGCGACCAAAGATCGTTGTTGCAACACATGTTATCTCTCCGACTACATTTTAAAATTCAGGAGCTAATATACTTGGAAAATTTATGAAAGATGAAAAATATATGAAAGTAGCACTGCAGTAGCCTGTGGATCTGGCGCTTCATTATAGTAGTTTGTGAGATTGTGTTGATTTATGGAAGATTTATTGATAAGCACTACTGCAATTGCAATTGCAATTTTGCGTTTTTTGAAACGAAAAATCAAACATTGGCTTTTGTTGGAGAGAATAGGAAATTTCATGAAAGATTTGGAAAACCACACTGTAGTAGTTTCCCATTTTTCATAGCAATCATTTTTCAATTTTCATGGCAATCGCCCCATGCCCCTGTAGCTACGCTGTTGCCTTAAAGACGGTATTTTGTTCGGCTTTTAGTTAATGAAATATGTTTTCCGCTTACCGTGTGGGAGCTGCTACGGCATAGGTCACAAGCAAGCACGTCAAAAAAAGGTTCACAAACATCATGGAAGTTAATGATTTCTCAAAGACTTTGTAAGATCAGTGGTTTTCCTCTTGTGCCGAAATAGACTTGGTTGATTGCTGTCTGCTATCGTGAGAACAAGCGAAAAGTGAACTGCTTCAAAATTTGCAAGAGAGTTTTATTTCAGCAGGATTGCCAATGTCCAGTTTTTAGTAACAACACTTTATTGTCACATGCTACTCCTTATCAGTCAAAGTGACATTGCACCATCTTTCCTTTTTGTTAGTCGATATTTGTTAGACTATAGGAATGCAAATCAAAAGCACTCGGCTAGAAAGGCTCAACATAGCCTCAATGGACAAACTAGAGACGGCAGGCATGGAGCTTGAAGTAAGACGTATTGCATTGGCTTACATATCATGCATATTTAAATTTTCCACCATATCTGTAGTCCGACTCTTCCAATCGTATTATTCGTTGGAGCACCACACCCAAGAGTTAAAACTTCTCACAGTGCGAAATACGTTACAAAATTGACATTAAAACATACACCAGGCCCTACTACGGCTCTTTCTTGACCTTGAACTGACATTCATTTCCTCCAAAAGGTTTATATATCCGAAAAATATGAACAATTTCATTCTTAAGATCTCATAGTTTAGAAATTTACGTATTGAATTCGAAAAGGCGATGACAGAACATTTCAACAGTATCACAGAGACGTGTGCAGAAAGGGAGAAGTATGGGCCCCACTATTTGAACATGGGGCTGGCAATACTATATCCCTAGTTTTCATGTACAGTCCGGAAAAAGTTCATGGAAAACTTAAATAAACGAATGAAATATAGTTTAAATATTTCTAGTTAGTTTTATCAGCCCACCAATTTCTTTAGTGCCCCACAAGTGAAAAGGACCCTAGCGTCCCTGGGTTCCAAACAGATTTCAAGTAAAGGAGGAAAACCGCGCCTAACTAATAACCCACGTGATTCCCACATCATTATGTAAGCCAACATACTTTAGAGTACATACATATTGATCAATTATTTTAATCGTGCATTAGACAATACAAATAATGTATCTGGATATTTGTTGGACCATCGCAGCTAGATGAGACAACCACCTCACCCCTGACAAAATATCGCACCCCTGGCTATTGTCTAAGTGCGAATTGCTCCCGGGTTAATTAATTGCATAGATGGCCACAAGCCTCAGGAGAGTTAATAACGACAAAAAGCTTGAATCTTGATACAGAGGAAAGTAGAGATATGAATGAAACAGCTGGCCAGCATGATTAAAATATTTTGAAATAATTGACACCCCTGTACACCGATAGCAGGTGTCGGTCACGTGGGGTCTTAATAAATGTTGTTTTACTTTAAATTTTATAGCGAGGGAATTTTATTCACATTCTTTTACATTACGCTACAAAATAATGCAACCACACTCTTTGTGTGAGCCTTGCATTGTCGTTGCCGTTGGAAGACGTTTTTTGGCAAGGGTGCGTGTGTGTGTGTGTGTGGGGGGGGGGGGGGGGGTCGGATACTTCCCACAACGAAAGGAAACGAAAATTGACCCCGTCTGGAGCTTTGTTCTGAAAAAGGAGAACATGTGTAATTACAGCAACCACTGGTTGCCCCGGCAATTTTTTTTTTGTTCATAGGAAGGGCAGCTTCTTCAATAAAGAAACCAAATTTTTCTTAAAAACCGAAATTTTTCAGACACCTTCCTCGGCGTAAATTTATGGCAACTGTTGTTTGCAAGCCACGTAACCACAGGTTGCTAAAATTAATATCTCTGTAAAATGATTGTAGTCTGAATTTAAGATGACTGCTATCTCTGAAAACAGGGAACTAGCTGGTTCTTGGTTAAAGCAAGTTGAACCTTATAATACCGTGTTTTTAAAAATCGGGAAATAAACAAGGGAAGGACTTTTCTGTTTCACATTTATGCAAAGATTAGAATATGAGTCTATTTTTTGAGTGTATCCTTTATGGACAGATGACGTAATCGTTTAACACTGCAGTCAAATTCCAAATGGGTGGTACTGAAAAAAGAATAATACAGCCCTGATTTCGCGAAATTTTTGTATTTCCCGCTGTAGTAAGTTGCTACTGATTTGCAAAATTGATGAAAGTTTGTAATTAATTCCGATTACATTTTTGAGATAGACCTGTCGTCGATTAACTGAAGTTCGGTCTTCTCATACTTCCTTAAAATGTCTGTAGCTCAAACGCTCTTTGGGATCGTTGTAGGTCTACATTTTAATCGAACTCAAGGGGAGGGAAATAAAGACTTGTACCGGAGTCACTCCGAGGAGGCACTTCAAATGCAAAATCCCTTTAATTCATATTTTCGTGCATCAAGGAACACCGTTTTGAAAAACGAAAACTACATCACGGGAAGGTAAGAATTTAAACGTGAAAGTACTTACTTGATGACATTCCAAGTCATTGCCATGGTGAAGCAAGTTTTGAAGTGAGGGGCAGGTAGCGACGCTGGTTTGATATCTTGAAATATTGATAAGTGAAGGCTCTTCGCAAACTCTCAAGAGGTGAGTGGGGGGGGGGGGGGTGGGGCTGGACCGGCGTCGATCCTTGCGAACCTTGCAAATAGACAGCACATTGTACTCTTGTACAACACATTGTAATGCTGCTTGTACCCTAAAGGGTTTGTACGAAAAGGTTTCAAAAACTTATGCACATGAAAATGTATCAAAGAACCAGATTTTTCTGAAAGGGTGTCCATGCAGTGTGTTGAGTGATGGCCGGCCTATGGAGGGTCTAAGGGGCGGGGTATCCCTTCCCCTTTGAAAATTTTCTCCTTTTCAAAGAGCCTAAATGCAAATTGGTGCAAGATTTTGGACTTTGTTGGACAGCAGTAGTGTTGAAAATTGAATCGGGTAGTTAATGGGGATTAAAATGAGAATTTTCCGTCTTTACAAGCAACCTAAAGTCCTGTGCGCTACCTTTCGAAGGAAAAATGTTTCTAAATTTGTATACTTTTAGTAGTCAAAATAAAAAAGAGCATTGGTGAACAGCATAAGCGAACGAAGGCATTTCAGTTTTGTTTATTTTTTCTTGCTCATAAAACGTTATTCTGCGACAAAGAATATGAAAGCGGGTCATCACCACCAGTGGTGCAGAGCGCGCACAAAATGTAAGAAATAAGACCCTGAGACGGCCGGAAGTAGCATTTTCCAGACTTATACCAATAATCTAAGCAGTCGATGTTTTCTTTTGTCGTTTGCAATAAAATGCTTTCTTCAAAATGAGTTCGCAAACTGCAAAGTGATCAGAGTATTTTTAAAAATATTTTGACCGGGAAAATGTAATTTTGCCCGAAAGATATCTAAGCGGTGCTCCGCCACTGGTTGACGCGGAGTGTAGAGATATCTCTGAAATGTCGCGACCCCTGCCTTATTCCCGCCTTAAATAATTAACAAACATATTACTTAACTCAATTCATCTAAATATTCGGTAGGCAGTTGATATCATATCTTTCACTAGAGAATTGGAGGGTACCGGTACACGTTCCTCATTCCCTTTGGCTACAACACATGCAGTAGTGCCTTTTTGGTCGTAAATCGATATTCGACCATGTGGAAAAATTTGATGTCACTTGGGGATTTTTATTTTTTGTAGAAGTATGCTTGAGAATTTAAAATGTAGTCGCAAGAGGCCAGCCTGAGAGCATCCAGCTTTCTTTTCTTTTCTTTTCTTTTCTTTTCTTTTCTTTTCTTTTCTTTTCTTTTCTTTTCTTTTCTTTTCTTTTCTTTTCTTTTCTTTTCTTTTCTTTTCTTTTCTTTTCTTTTCTTTTCTTTTCTTTTCTTTTCTTTTCTTTTCTTTTCTTTT
This sequence comes from Holothuria scabra, assembly GCA_037179385.1. Lineage (NCBI taxonomy): Eukaryota > Metazoa > Echinodermata > Holothuroidea > Aspidochirotida > Holothuriidae > Holothuria > Holothuria scabra. Next base: position 32,490,536 of record CM074185.1, on the reverse strand, counting down.
CTTTTCTTTTCTTTTCTTTTCTTTTCTTTTCTTTTCTTTTCTTTTCTTTTCTTTTCTTTTCTTTTCTTTTCTTTTCTTTTCTTTTCTTTTCTTTTCTTTTCTTTTCTTTTCTTTTCTTTTCTTTTCTTTTCTTTTCTTTTCTTTTCTTTTCTTTTCTTTTCTTTTCTTTCTTTCTTTCTTTCTTTCTTTCTTTCTTTCTTTCTTTCTTTCTTTCTTTCTTTCTTTCTTTCTTTCTTTCTTTCTTTCTTTCTTTCTTTCTTTCTTTCTTTCTTTCTTTCTTTCTTTCTTTCTTTCTTTCTTTCTTTCTTTCTTTCTTTCTTTCTTTCTTTCTTTCTTTCTTTCTTTCTTTCTTTCTTTCTTTCTTTCTTTCTTTCTTTCTTTCTTTCTTTCTTTCTTTCTTTCTTTCTTTCTTTCTTTCTTTCTTTCTTTCTTTCTTTCTTTCTTTCTTTCTTTCTTTCTTTCTTTCTTTCTTTCTTTCTTTCTTTCTTTCTTTCTTTCTTTCTTTCTTTCTTTCTTTCTTTCTTTCTTTCTTTCTTTCTTTCTTTCTTTCTTTCTTTCTTTCTTTCTTTCTTTCTTTCTTTCTTTCTTTCTTTCTTTCTTTCTTTCTTTCTTTCTTTCTTTCTTTCTTTCTTTCTTTCTTTCTTTCTTTCTTTCTTTCTTTCTTTCTTTCTTTCTTTCTTTCTTTCTTTCTTTCTTTCTTTTCTATCATTTGCTTTTTTGTTCCCTCATCGGCTGCATGTTACAAATGCGATGTTTGTAGTATATACATTTAGCGGCATACTGAGAACGAATGAAAAACAGGTCCGTGGACTGCCTTTGTCCTTGCAAATATATTGGATTAGTTTCACGTCTAGGGGTTTTCATAAAAAGGGGCTCATTTTGGTAAAATATGAGTCCATTTCACATAGGAAAATAATCACTATGTATTAATGGTTTTCTTTGTATAGGTTGAACTTGAATCAAAGGGTAGAGGGGGTATCGCACCCTTCCCTTGTTTTAGAAACTTCTGTCAATATTTATTATGCTGGCCAAATTGCAAAAATATTTTATTTTCAAAAATTTGAAATGATTTATGTTATGAGATTTTCATCTTTTTTTTTCTCGAAGGATGAGAAACTTCATTTACACCTTGTAACATGTACAAAGCGGTGAAAGTTGGAAAATATAATAAAATGTTTTCAAGTATTAAAATTTATTAATTGATTAACTGATTTTTTTTTTTGAGAGTGTGGAATCCACTTTAAAACTTATATCCAGGGCTTATCATCCTTGGTCGGCCGCTCTGTGTATAAGGTGTTTTTCAAGCACTTAAAAATTGGTTACTATTAGCTTCAGAAGCTTCATTGTCTAACTACATTGCAAAGATGGTCACTATAATGAATACAAGATTTTTTCGGAAAATGTACCTATTGTATATGTTACGTAATCCCGCAGGTGGGACAGCATAATATGAGATCTTTGTAATAGCACGGATGGTTCGCTATTATAGAGCAGAAACTTACGATAAAACACACATTCCAGAACTGAAAAGAGGACAATGAAATATTGTGCTGCCTGATAAAACGTTCACCCGTAGTTTTTGTGGCCTAATCTGCGGTGATCAAACCAAACAATGAAAGACATGCATTACATTCTGGTATTGTTTTGTTTCTTTCAAGCTGTCATCCTTGTCCACGGCAGATGTTATTACTTCCCCGCGGGTTATGACATTTATCCCTAGGAGGGGAATAACCAAATAATGCAAATGAAGTTAGTTGGTTAGTTAGATAGATCATGGCTAGTTACACCTGCCTGGTTAGATGGAGTTTTACGACCTAGCTTCCAAACTTTTGGTTCAAGTCGAGCCGACCACGGCCCTTTTTCCAGTTATGGCTCCCTGGCTTGTTTTCCCTACTCCATTGTTTATACGGGGCAACACGCAGAGGCGGCGGAAGCGGGGGGGGGGGGGGCTGGGCCCTCCAATAATTTTTTATGAGATTTTTTGGGGGGCATGCCCCCCCAATAACTGAATGTCGCAATAAATTTTCGAAAAGTAATTAAACAAATTCAAGTTGCTTTTATTACATTTCGGCTATTCTTTGGCTCAAATATTACTTCTCAGAGTGCAAAAGTTGCAAAGCTTCCAGGGCTTCGCCCCTGGACCCCCACATTAATGATAACCTGTAGGAGAGTTTATTTTCACCCTTCAAACAGTTGCAGGGTATTTTGCAATTGTGCCCCACTATGAATTTCGGAATAAATTCAGATAGACTGTGACAAGCTTCATGTCTTCTGAATCTCTTAACTTTTTACACGTCGGGTTTCAGGATGGATAATTTTCTAACAGATTTGGAGTGGCTAAAATTGGCTACCTTGGTGTGGATTAAAGTGTGCTCCTAGCATCTGGCATGTTTCTTTCTCATGTGGGATTTTTTTCAATTTCTGGCGATGCACAAAATCGTTCCAAAATCATTCTTGGTGTGGTGGGTAGAATATTTGGGTCTAGCTCAAAAAGCTATGACCGTTACTTCACAGATAATCACAACACAATGCCCGAAATTGTCGAATAGCCTATCCAAGTTCTTTCAAGCATTTGTCCGAAAATGGAAAAGTGTCATAGTAAGGGTAACCTAGTTACAAAAGGTTAAGAGATAAAAAAAATTGCGACATTTGGGAAGGTTGTGGCTTAAAAGAAACAATTATTCTTGAGATATTTTTTTAAATCTTGTGTAACACAATACCCTAAATGGCCGATTATAGCCCCAAATCTTTGCCGAAAAACAGAAGATGCTATATTTAAAGTACAATTTTCATGGCAAATAAAAAAGATCTGTGACACATTTGGGTGGAATGTGAAAAAAGGCTTTCATCATCCCAACTTCACACTGTAGTCATGCAAAAATTTTCCCCCAATGGTTAAATATTCGGGCAAAGATTAAAAAAAATGCTGAGACGTTTTCAATTGCCAAATTAAGTCAACGGATGGACAGGAGGGTGTTCAGGTGCCCAAAAGTTTGCCATCTATTCTGCTCTAGAGCCAAATACGGGCAATAGTTATGAGATTCAGGTAATTTGTTTTTCGATACTTTAATGATGCGGGGTGAGAATGTCTTCCCGTAAGTCTGCTTGAAAATTCATTTCAACACACCTTGTAACGTGACAATTTTGTCAATAACTGTTACTAGTAGAAGAAAAATCATCTACATCAGTTCATCCAATGGTAGTAGTACATTTTATCTGATTCTTCTGATCAAAAAAGCGACTAAGATCCCCATAGGCCTTATTTTTCAAAAGTAAAATCATATATAGTCGAAAGTTCGGGCACACAATTTTTTCAATATATATTGAATTTAGCCAAGAGTCGCAATAAAGTAAAATTCATTAGCATGTTTTCAATTCCGGGTTGTAGTTTCCCCCGAAAATATGCGGGACTATTTCATCGAATGATAGTGATCCATTTAGTTATCTGGTAATTTTCTGATCGAATAACGACTGCTTAGATCGATCCCCCTATAAGCCTGGGAAATGTCATTTTCGACTGTCTCAGGGGTCCGATTTTTCAAAATTTTGTGCTCGCTTCGCGCCAACCAGCGGTGAAGCTCCGCGCAGATAGTCTTCCTAGCAGCATTTTAGTTTCAAGTGAACATTTTTGTGCAAACAGAACCTCGCATTAGCGACTTCTAAGACCCCGTATGAGCATAGGAAATGACATTTTTGACTGTCTGAAGTGGTCAGGTTTTTCAAGAATTCCTGTACGTTTCGCCCCAACTTATGGTGGGGCTCCACTTAGACCGCTTCATAGCAGAATTTAAGTTTCAAGTGATCATTTTTTACAAAAGGAAACTCAAAATAGCGACTGCTAAGATCCTCATATTAAGCCCGGAAAATGCCATTTTCAACTGTCTGAGGGGTCGGATGTTTAAAAATGTTTTGTAGGCTACGCTTCGCGCCAACCAAAGGTGGCTCTCCGCTTAGTCTTTCTGGCTGAATTTTAGTTTGGAACGAACGTACGTTTATCTTCAATTGAAACTTCAAAAAGCAACTGCTTGGATCCCCTTTTCAAGCCTGGGAAATGTCTTTTTTGACTGTCTGAGAGGTACGAATTTCCAAATTTTCTGGACGCTCCGCGCCAATCAGTGGTGGCGCTCCGCTTTGATTGTCTTACGGGCAGAATAACATTTTTCGGGTTAACATCTTCTGCCCCCAAACTGAAATGTTCCCCTACGCCTCTGGAAATACCTTACTCAGTCGTGCACTGGAGCAGCTGCTTGCAACATTCAGCAGGATTCCGGATTTGAAATCTTAGTATACATAGTCCAATGGAGTAATGAACTGAGCTAATCAGTACCTCAAAAGTGTGTTTTTATCTTAGAAAAATCACAAATTTTTCTCACCAGAATTAGGGACAAATAAACCTGACAAATGCCATTTCCAGCCATCTGGGAGGTTTAAAAATCCAAAATTTTCTTTATACGCTCCGCGCCAACTGATGGTGGCGCTACGCTTAGATAGTAAACTCCAGCCACCCCCTACAAAGATATCCAGCCCCCCCCATGGACCCCTACCAGGGCTTTTACCCCTGGACCCCACCAGGGGCCCTTAAGCGGCCCCGGACCCCACGTCGATGGGGTTTTGTGCTTCGGGCAAAACCTGACACCTTACGGCGTTACCATTATGTCGGCTGCCGAAAACTTGTGGTCCCCCCAATAAAAAAATGTTCCGCCGCCTATGACACGCACAACGGCAGTAGATTCCATTTTAGAGTCTTTGGTATGACTTGACCTGGGAATAGAACCCGGGCCTTCCGCGTGAGAGGCGGATGCTCTACCGCTAGACCAAACATCATTGAAATGAAAGAATAAGTTTATTAGAAGTAGGCGATATCTTTATATCCAAAATAACAACTATACTGTGCCATCGTTTTGTAAATTCTTGTACCCGATTAGAAAAGAACACGTGGAATATTCCTCACTGAATTGATCCCACAGCATTACATATAAACCAAACAAAGGTCAAAGGTCCTCTTAGAAGCAGTTTTAGGCCTCCGTTAGTGGTGAGAAATATCTTGCCTTTCCATGCAGAAGGGGGGGGGGTGTTAGTTGCGGTCGATTCCAGAATAAAACGGAAACAGTTTAAATGACACTAAAACACTTTGTACCTGCAGTGGAAGGGGGGGGGGGGGATAGGATGAGTGCCAGTACGACATCGTCTATGTGTGCCCCGGTCACCAGTACCGGTAGAGCTACTGATATCAGTGGCACGATGCACATGAATTGACAAGGAGAATTACGATCATAATTAATTTACAGCAGAGGTTCTCCATTAAACAAAAAACTATCCCTACCTTTGTTCCTGCAGAAAAAGTGCAAGAATAAATTATATTCTCATTTAATATATTCAGTCCCACCGTTTAGCTGATGTAGTTTTTCTTTTAAGAGTGTAACGAACTAGTCATCATTTTGAAAACTTAAAAATTTTGGACATCAAGTAAATTTCTTTGATGAATGACCCCTTTTTCAACAACAACAACAACGAAAAAATGACAACAGGTGCAGTAGCTTTGGGACCAAAATTCAATTTCTCGGTAAAGGTTTACCCCCGTTTTGCAAATAAATATATTGTATTTGGGACAGAATGTGTTTAAGTTTATGAGGGAAACCATCTGAAGCTGGGCCATACGCGTTTGGGGGAATTCTCTGCCCAACATACGAAATCTCAACCCCAAAGACTATCTACGCAGGGAGTCAGAAGTCGACACGAATGGACCGGGTACAGCAAATTTTTAAAATCGCGACCTTCACATAGCCAGAAATGGCATTTCCTGGACTCCTATAAGTAAACTTTGAATAGTTGTGGTTTTGAGGTTTTGTCTACCATAATTTGCCCCCCCAAAAAAAAGAAAAGAACAAAATGGAAAACGAAAAACCGCGACCTCGCAAACAGCCAGAAATGGCATTTTCCTGCTCGTATAGGTAAAATGTAAGTACCCTTTTGTTTTGAGTTTTCGTAATAAAACGTTCACTCTAATAGAAAAGGAGCAAATCACATGGATTTAGGAAATTCATTTTGAAATAAGAACTTATTTAAAATGTAAATGGTTTACAAAATGGTTTAAAAAAATTGTCATGAAAAAAAGTACCTTGTACCATTTTCAGGAAAACTTCAATGACGCCCATGTTATTGGCAAATGAAACATTCAACGACGTTTTTGCATTTTTTCCAAATAAACTGTACCCCTACAACTGCCAAAGTGTAAGGCCAACCCCGAAGTGAGGCTGAGGCAGAAATGGTTTTTAAAAACTGCCAAATGTTTTCGTATTTTTTTGTAAACGTTTTAAATTTAATGAAACTTTTTCTGTGGTACTGTTTTATTGTTTGGGCAAATTGTGAAAGAATTCGGGTGAAAATAGGGGTTTTCTGTGAATATAAATCCGTCAGACTCAATAAATGGCTGCCCAGATTTTTTCAAAGCTTCTGCCCGATATTTATAGGTCCTGCGGAAATAAGCTAAGTATATTTTCAATGGAAAAGTGATGTCCCTCCGATATCCGGAGTAGTATCTGACACCTCGTTCTGGCGCGGGATAACTTTTTGATTGCCGGTAGTTCTGTCAGTTCATGTATCTGTCGAGCCCAGGTCTTTCGTCGGGTCGGAGACGACAGCCGGGCCCCTCTCTGCAATTAGCCGACCTAAATTATGTTGCCAAACTCAACTGTTGTAACATGGGGTATGTACACGCATGACGACACCTATAGAGAAATCTGCCATACCGGCCTGGCGGCCGTTCTTTTACTTGTAACTTCTGAACTTATAAGGCTTATAAGGAAAGAAACGACCTTATCCGTCTCTACGATATGAAACTAAACTCCTTCCCTCCCACTGAATTTATTTTCCGTTTCTCTTCCCTTTTTTCCTCAGTTTCCTCCTTTTTCCCGGGATAACCTTCCCGGTCAAAGCCGTCAGGGGAGCACTTTGCCCTGACAGACACTTTATTGGGTACTAGTTTGAGAACTGGAGAATGGCATCACAAATCATTGCCCAATCTATCAAATGAAATTGGGAGAATAAATATCAACACTAAACTTCTCAGCTCAGCTACACTAACCGGTTTACATAAAGAGGAAAGTCCCCGTCTCCATTATTTGAATAATTGAGCGTCCTAGCTTAGACTGAAGATAGACTGCATTACTCCCCCTTTCTTCACAAATGGAAACGTAAGATTTTGTTCTTTGAATTGAAGGATGTAAGCATTCTTCAGTTGAACACATTTTATAGGGGAAGGGTTAAAAGCCTAGCCGCCACTCCCTGCGTCCTTACTGTGTATCCATACCTATTCATATGGTCATGATATATTGTGTGATCTCTTTACTAACGCCCCCCCCCCCCCTACAATAATTGCAAGACAAAAAGAACAATTCACTCGTTTTTAAATCAGGCCATTTATGTATGAGGATAGATTGTGAGAGTATTTTGGTTTTAGAAAACTAATTTTCCATAACATTACCAAGTAAATATGATGTTTTGAGGATCAATTGCTGTTTTTTTTCCTTTTGTCTAAAAGTCTAAGGTGTTCGTATAACAGGGCACCCAGTACCCAGGCTAAGGTAAACATTACCTCGTAGTTTTCACTTGTAGGGCTCTAGGTCTATGAGCTTAATCAGCTTTACTACATGTTAGAGGGTTCTTATTCTAAGCAATTTGCTGGCGAATTTGAATTTGAATTTAATGTGTAGTTCCCAAGATATCAACAGTTTAGGTTGTAACATTTAAACACAAAGGTGAACTTGAACGGTAAGCATACATGATGCTAGTACCCTCAAATTAATGATCAGTCCTCCCTTTCCTTCAAACTTTCCAGCAAATATTCCTTCTCAACAATACTATGTTTTGTGAATGCAATTGCATGAGAGACGCAAAAACTTTGCGAACTTCACAATAGCTATGAGGCGGATCTACCCATATTGAGTTCAAGCTCAACACGCCGGATGAAAAACAAAACCACATTCTCTGTCAAAAATTCTGGTAGAGGACCACTAACTCTCACTGCATATTTGTGCCTGTGAAAATGTGTGGTGACTGACAACGTGCCGTAAGAACTTGATGGGATGTTGTTTGTGACTGTGCTTCGTACAAAATATGATCATTTTTTAATTTGAATTTTGTAGACAATGAGTTGAAATACAGACTGTGCAAAATTCAAAGCAATTTGATCAATTTTAGTGTCATTTTTTATTGTATAACTCCGCTTTGTGAAATGCCGTTTTTGAGATACTATTATGGTGGGAAACACATACTTATCATTCAAAGTCCTGTAGCGCAAAATTTCAATGGTCATAGAAATTTGAAAGTGCCACGAATGCCCAGATTGTGAGCTTCGATCAGAGGGGTGACATCATACTGGTGGCATGTCCTACTTGAAAACTTCTACTGGGAGCTAGGGGTCACGTAAGTAGCCTCATTTAGTGTGGAAGTCAATGGGACTTATAATTAGTGGCCCGCTACCTTCTTGAGTTTCAGATTTTATAAAAGGTGGCGCCTTACTGAAAAAAAGATTGAAGCCAAGCGTTCAAGAACTCGGCCGGTTATTTATCCTGTCAACTACAACAGAGAACCAACTCGGGCGCCTCTCTAGTACCCTTCTGCATACAGTGACGCTCAGCGTGCTTTGTATGCAACAGCAATCTCTCCTCGGGACTCCCCTCAAAGACAGGCGATACATTGGGGATGAGCATTACTCGCCTCCCAGTGCAATCAGAGTAGGACCATGAGTGAACACTACCGTCCGGTATGGCGTCAACGTGCCGCGCAAGTTACAGAAGAGGATTCGAAATAAAGCTTGAACATCTGCATCTATCACACGTTTGAGTGGAATTTTCAAAATACAAATTTCAGCCAGATGTAGTGTTAGCAGGGAGGAATTATGTTTATCAAATATTTGGAGATTAAATTTTTAATTAGTTTTGAATGTTTCTTGACAAGCTTTTCCTCTATGACAGATGTTTATTTTTCATATTTCTCATTTTTTCTCCAAATGGAGGCTTATGTCACAGAAAACTCACAATCTTTCTGGTTCGTAGGAAATCTGGAAGTTAATTCTACGGTACGTGCTGTAGGATAATTTCCACTGAGGACAGTTTAAGACACTGAGGTAACTGTAACTTGACCTAATGTTTCTTTTACACATCTGTCGAGGTTTATTTCACCTTATTACTGAAAAATTTTCTGGGAACTTGTCTCAGGTCTTCCTGGTTTGCATTAAAGAGGTTGTCTCATTATTCATTAGGGAATATTTTACTGTGCACTCATTTTTGTTATGATAGAAAGAGAGTCGTTCTCAAAAAGAGTCACCAACTGGTTTATTAAGTGTTAAAATGTAATTTTAGATGGGTTATTTTGAGAACGACAGAAACATTGACAATTAACATAACTAGAATTAAAATAATCATCCTATTAGCGTAATAGATCAAGTCGTTTTGTGCAGGCCTACAAAGTCTGGGGCAAGGTCCACTTTGTGGTGCACGTAACTTTGCCTATAGAAGGCTAAGCAAAGCTATTCCGAAAATTTTAAGCTTTTGTCTAAAGCTTCTCGGCTTTTAGCTGAGGCTACGCGTTCTTTTCATCAATTTTAGAATGGAATCTCACATGACAGACTAAATAAATAAGTGAATAATTTTCAGTATTTTATATCTAAAGGCTCAATAATGTCCTATGAAGATAGGAGTTGGGCTGTTAAAATTCATTTTTAATGCTGTTTGTATTTTATTTTTGAATTATTTTACTTGAGGTACACTTTAATAGATCTCGTGTAGGCTACAGTACTACCACTTTTCGGGGAAATGTCTTAATGCATTTAAACATGTACATGACATGAACCCCTCTCCGCGTCTGCCCGCCATTCTGCAATTAAAAGCGTCCCGGATTTTTTTATGTACTTATTTATTTTTGCATTTCCGTTCGAATGTTTTATCATTTCGGGCAAAGTGCGCCAAGCAAAACTATGGAGTAGATTGACATTGTTTTCTCATAAGTTTCTCTGAATTGGAACAAATTTTTGTAATCTTCTTTTTTCCTAGAAAATTTGCCATGCCGACTATGACTCTATCTAATTTTCCTGCCAAATGTGTGAATGGATTGGATGAGTGTTTTTGTGTTATTAAAAGACATTTCATTTGTTTTATTTAAAACAAACATGGCTTGCCCGAATTGTCCAGACTCCGACCAAATTTCAGATCCAGAAGATATCTGCAGCTTAGTTTAACATTTTTTTTCACTCGGAAAAGTGTCCGAATCTCTGGAGTACGGCACCAGTGTTGTACAGGCGGTGCAATGGGTACATTATGTTACAGGTGAAAATATCGGAATTCCTAAAAGGAACTGCAAAGAACCTTTTTAGTTGCGGTGCCTGCCACGCAGGCAGCCGCAACTATAGCAGTCGCCACAGGAGTCGAAAATTAGGAATTACCGCTAACTCCTCCGAGACGGGCGGTTCCATGGGTATGTGATGTTGTGTAAGTTGTGGGGAATGTTGTTTTACAATGTATATCATTTATTGAAGGTCGTTAACCTTTGGTAAGGGTGTTAAAATGGTTAATTTTGATTAAAAAATCGCGTGGGCGTAGTCTATTTTTTGAACAAGGACCACAGAGGTGTGTTATCAAGAACTGATTTGTTATTGGTTGACAATGTGTTTTGCATGGGGTTCAAGGAAGTAATCCTAACAGTCACGTTGTACGTAAATGGTAGGTAGTATACGTACGCGTTTGGCAAGCGAAATGTCCAATAATTAGAAAAACCAAGTTTTTCGATCGAAAAACCAAGATTATCGGTCGAAAAACCAAGATTATCGGTCGAAAAACCAAGATTATCGGTCGAAAAACCAAGTTTATCGGTCGAAAAACCAAGATTATCGATCAAAACCATGTGTTCCGCCGATAAACTTGGTTTTTCGACCGATAAACTTGGTTTTTCAACCGAAAATCTTGGTTTTTCGACCGATAAACTTGGTTTTTCGACCGATAAACTTGGTTTTTCGACCGATAAACTTGGTTTTTCGACCGATAAACTTGGTTTTTCGACCGATAAACTTGGTTTTTCGACTGATAATCTTGGTTTTTCTAATTATTGAACAAACAACATGTAATATCGGTCGAAAAACTTGGTTTTTCGAATCACTGGACAAACTGTTTCGAAAAACCAAGTTTATCGGTCGAAAAACCAAGTTTATCGATCGAAAAACCAAGTTTATCGGTCGAAAAACCAAGATTATCGGTCGAAAAACCAAGATTATCGGTCGAAAAACCAAGATTATCGGTCGAAAAACCAAGTTTATCGGTCGAAAAACCAAGTTTATCGAAAAACCAAGTTTATCGATTATTTCGAAAAACTTGGTTTTTCGATTACCATGGTGATTTGCCGGTACTACTTTCTGCGACCACGACATGCTAGATGGCGGCTCCTTCAAAATGATTGATACATATCATATTGCATAGCTTAGGTCCGTAACTTCCAAAAAGAACATCATCAAGAAACAAAAATGGAATTCAGGTTGGCCCAAATCAGTGGCGTAACCAGACCTGACTGTCCGGGTGGGGGGGGGGGGGGCAATAGCATAGAGGTTTCCCGATTTTGTACTAGTTGAGCTGTTGAGATGATGTACACTGTTTTAGTTTGTGGGTGTCTTAGGGCCCCAAGGGAAGTGTTGTGTTAAGTGGCGTCGGAGGCAATATTGAGGTGGGGGGGGGGGGGAGGAGAGTACAATTTTGGACCATGCAACTCATTATACCCCATTGATCAAAAGGTACATTTTTATACTAAATTTTTTGCCTTTTCTACGAGCAAGAACAAATTTTTTTTAAGTAATTCTGATTTTTTTCTTTGGTGTGAACACTACTATATTAGGTACATACCGAAAATTTGGGTCCTTAAACACATTTGTAAATATGGAAATTGTATTGCAGAAAGCTTTCTGGGTTTCCCATGAGGAAGTTTAAAGAATTGGGGGATTACTGACGAATCTGTACCTCCTTCAACTATTGGTGGCAAATCTGAGAATGATTGCATTCAAAAGTCCTCCCGACTGTCTGGCAAAAAGCTGTTCGGCGAAATCAAAGTATAAACTGCTTCCAGAAGAGGCTAGATTGCACGATTACTCAGTCGTTGATGCTACCTAATGTTATCTAAGGCATACGAACTGGCACTTTACGATTACATTTCAAAAGTTTCTCGAACTATTTAGACAAAATATTTCAAAATCAAGAGCTTTCAGTGAAGAAAATTTGGAATTCTATGAAAGACAGTGTACAAAAATGGCAATATAGCTGCGGTGTCTCTTGATAATGTAGTGTCACATATGCTAAATATCCGATTTTGTCATTTCCAGAGCTCGGAAAAGTTTGCCAAACTGATTTATGTGCGACAACAAATGCACCTCACATTGCAGTTTAGTTGCAGCTCCTTTTGAGATTTGGAACAATGAAAAAAGGGAATTTATTACCCGGGAGGGGCGGAAGCATGGTTCCGCTGCTTCATTTTTCACGGGGGGGGGGGGGGTTTCACCGCCCCCAGTCCCCGCTTTCTACGCCTATGGTGGGGTTGTGGACTGCTCCCATCCTCAAACACCACCATCTGAATATAATTTTGATTACTTTTCACCTCAAGGCCCTTTGACAGAGAGTCGGGATGACTTTAAAAAAAGATTACTTTTCACATCCCAAATGCGAGCAAATTTTATGCAATATGGTCAACACTTATATGACTTGGTGTCTTCAGGTAAAACGAAAAATATACACGAACTCAAGTTTAACAATTCATATGTCAACATAAAAATATATCTGATATATTACATCCAAATAAACATTTTTTAAACGTTAAAGGAAAAAACGCTTTATGTTCTTGGTCTTCTTGCATGAACGGTCTTTAAATGTGGGCTGTATTGTCCTATATAGTCCATTCGTCAGATGGTCATATACTGAATGTATTGATGACTGGATCAAAGTCAATACTCGCAGAAATGTCGCTTTCTGTATAATGAGGAGAGCACGATAGGAAAGTCTTTCCTCCGATAAAGTGGACCTCAGATATTATTATTATATTAACTTTAGGCAACTAAATGAATGTTCATATATTTCTCTAAATGAATGTTCATATATTGACCAAAACAGTGTTCCACGGATGCAGATCATCCTTGCTTTTGATGTTATAGTTGGTCCACTTTCTTTCTTTTCTCAATTTTCTCTTTTTTTCCTTTCCCATTTCTTTCCTTCCCCTTCTTTTCCCGGTTTCCTTTTTTCTTCTGCCTTTCTTTCCTTTCCTTCCCCTCCTTTTCCTCTTTTCCCTTTTCTCTTCTTCCATTCCTTCCATTTCCGTTTTTTGTGTCGGGGTGGGGGCACGCTACTCACCGTTGAAATGAGCGAAGATTTGGCAGTCGACTAAGGAATGAAGCAACTTTAGGTTCTGACGATCTTTCTTGTCTGTTAGGTAATGGTGCTGAAACAGTGTTGATAATCACAAACAAGAATATTATTTTGGCCAACCTAAATTCCATTTTTGTTTCTTGACGATGTCCTCTTTAGAAGTTACCAACGTTAGCTATGCAATATGATATGTACTGTACGTACGTACTGAGCTGCATGCATGTTGTTACATAGCCCATCAATTTGAAGGAGTCGCATGTCGTGGTCACAGAAAGTAGAACCTGCAAATCACCATGGTAATCGAAAACCGGGTTTTTCGAAACAATCGAAAAACTTGGTTTTTCTACCGAGGAACTTGGTTTTCCTAATTATTGGACGTTTTGCATTGACAAACTTGGTTTTTCGACCGATAAACTTGGTTTTTCGACCGATAAACTTGGTTTTTCGACCGATAAACTTGGTTTTTCGACCGATAAACTTGGTTTTTCGACCGATAATCTTGGATTTTCGACCGATAAACTTGGTTTTTCGATCGAAAATCTTGGTTTTTCTAATTATTGGACATTCGGCTTCGAAAAACCAAGTTTATCTTTCGATATACCAGATAGATCGAAAAACTTGGATTTTCGACTGAAAATCCAAGTTTTTCGACCGATAAGCCAAGTTATTTTGAAAATCCAAGTTTTTCGACTGTAAGACCAAGATATGGAGATAATCTTGGTTTTTCGACCGATAAACTTGGTTTTTCGACCGATAATCTTGGTTTTTCGACCGATAAACTTGGTTTTTCGATCGAAAAACTTGGTTTTTCTAATTATTGGACATTTCGCTTGCCATACGCGTTTCGTGTATTTGCGGAATAAGCCAGTTCAGAGTTACAGGGACGGCTGAAAGGTCAAAGGTCATAAGGGTACTCTGAAATCGGAACCCAACGTTACTACGGTAAACAATTTAGATCAGTGTGTGTCACATCATATGATTCACTACAATAACCAGCAAGCAACTTCGTTCCTTTACTGTAGGTGTTCGCGTTATTTTAGCACTATGGAGTGCCCTAAAACTCTTGAGGACTTCCGAATGTGGAAAGTCGAGAGACTAAAACACTTCTTGAGGAGTAGAAATCTCAAAGTTAGTGGCCGTAAAGATGAACTCGTAGCGTTGGCGTACGCAGCTGTGTGTATGAATATACCAGAGGTATCTGATGCGCGAGAAGAGAAAACCAGTAGTGATTACAACGCTATTTTGAATGTTGGGGACAACAAACTGCCCGACCCATTCAAAGACCTTCAAAGTGGATGGGAAGGTGAGCAATCAGTTTCGAAATGGCCACCGTGCATGTACTTTGATATTGCAGATTATTTGAGGAATTTGGATGATATTGAACTTAGCAAAAGACTTATGTCAGATTACAAAGAAGGGAAAGCTTACAGCTACTTGGAATCTGGTTGGCTAGGTGAAATTCAATACCATAACATCAGAGAAGAAAGTAGTTTCTGCTTCCTTAAAAGCGAATGCAGGCCTTCACAGCGAATAAATAACATTCCATGGAAAGCTTGGATTTGTTTGGAGAAATCAACAGAGCGAATAGTGTGTGGATATTGTACCTGTTTTGCTGGGTGAGTAATTTTTCGTTCACAACAATTTTAACTAGGCCCAGACCTATGCCTGATTTATGCTGCACATGGATCACTGATCTATATTACTGGATTGCAAATAAGTATTGTTTTGGAAGTGAAGCCAGTGGAAGTGCACTGCCGGCCATATTACTACTAGGACCCAAAACTCACCAGCTTGTTTACTGGTATGCGTGCTGAGTAGTGTGCAAAGAGTGTGCTGTAGAGAGCGAAAGATTAGGCTAGTTGGATTAATTTTGCACCACTGGTAAATCATTCGAGACAATGAATTGATCATGATTTAAAAGCAGTATTTTCTTTTCCAAAATTCAATTTTGAGGCTTTAGTCAAATTAGCCTAGTTGACGTGAGTTTGATTTCAATCGGTAAAGCCTGAAGGGAAGGTGTAACACTATCACACGATATGGCCTACTGTAGCTTCGACCTACTGGTGTATGTTAGGCAAAATTAGATTTTACTTTTCTGTACTAGTGTAGCAGTTACTGTAAGGTCCAGTGTTACAAGTTACATATCATGAAGGAAAGTCATCAACCAATTTATAGGCATTAGACAAGCTTAAAATGCTGACAATTGTGCACTCCAAAGGAAGGCTTAAAGAGTATTACAAGTACCATTCACTGAAAAATGAACTTCATTTTTCACTGTTTCCTTGAAAGAAGGCTAAACCATATACTCAGTGTACCGTTGAGTGTGCACCTAAGAGCTCTGTCATTTCAAGATTTTTACACGTTATGTTAATGCAGATGCGCACTCGACGACCCGCGCATTGGAAGGTCACCCCATCATACATTGAAAAAGAAACAACAACTAACTTACTCTAAGGCTTACAACAAATTAGTACAATAACAATGAGGTTCATTTTCCAGTGGTTAAAACCTAAGAGCTATTTTTTACAGTCAGGTATACCTTGTAGGGTCTAAGTCTATTTGATGTTTATCCTTTAGCCGTTTGTCACCTATCTGATTGGCATGTTATAGTCTATTATAGTATTAAAGAGGCAGTGCTTCTGCATTACCAGCTGCTGCATGTGTTACATAATTATCATACCATTGCTGGCTTGGGCCTGGGGTCTCATTGTGTTATGTAGATCTTCCTGTATGTATATGTAAATGTCTTCTAGGTGTGGTCATGCACTGAGCATGTCCCTTGTGTACCTTTGTATCCTTGCACTATATGTATTGTGTTTACTTGTACTGTATTGTACTGCATGCACTGTGACTGAACCTTGAATAAACAGAGTTGCACCAGACCCCGGAGTGTGTACATGTTCTCCTTTGCTCTCCATTATTTCTTGGTTTCCAGAACTTGGTCCCTACAACCTGACAAAATCAGTAAAAACCCATTAAATTTTGTTAAAATCCCAACAAAACCTGACTTCACCTGACATACCAGTAACAGGTAGACTGGATTTTTTAGCAGGGTTTCTCACTTGTTCTTGGCAAACTCTATTTGGAATTTTTTTTTTAAAGACTTGCATCTTCTTGCAACCACATTGGGCTATGCTCTTTAAGGTGGATTTAGCCTGGAGGACTGGCATGACACAGCACTCAGTCACAGATCAGCAATGTGCATGGAACAAGTACGGTGCCAAGAAAACTGTGACACCCAGAAAGATATCAGACATGGACTGGAGTAAACCTCATTTTTCAAAACATGGTTAGTTTATAATTTTATTCTTGGGCAACTTTTTCACCCGTACTGCAGGTAATATAACAGAATTTCAATAACGATCAACTGAAGGATAATAATTTGCTTCATTTTAAAAGCTCAAATAATTACAGCTTACATTTTTATTGAAAGCCTGATCAATGGCATTTTCATCTGTCTGAAGGGTTGCAAAATTTTAAAAATTTTCTGTACGCATTTGCCTGAATATTTCAGCCAGAGAATCATATATCCTTCGTCTCTCAGACTGATTCCCAGTTAAGCTACACCCACATTTTGCTCCGCAGCCACAAAATGCTTGTGTAGCCTTGACATTCGTGGGTGCATTCCTCACACTAATACTTTCCTTGCATACTTCAAATGTTATCATCCCACCTGCCCCTACCTCACTGACACACACAAGTTTGTATGGAGAAGTACTGTTTAGAATGCCTTAATACAAGATATAAGCTGCTGATACCACAAAACAACTTATTGTTTAATTTTAATGTTTTTCTTATTTTCATTTTAGGAATGCAATCACCAATCAATCCAGTTGAGAGACAACTCTTCGAACCCATGCACAAACGGAAGAAGTTGTCAGATTTGGGCACCCTGACAAATGTTCTAATGCCCACATGTCCAGATGCCTGCCTCTTGCAATATGCTCATGAAGGTAGGGAACTCCCATATTATCCTCCTGAAAGTGACTTCAATATTTCTGGGTCACTGGAAGTTTCATCAACCCCAAGCATTCTAGCACCTATTTCTCAACTTGCATCTTGTTATGAATGTGCTCAAGCCTTTCTGGAAAACCTCCCTTCTTTGACTACTGATAAAGTGAACCAGATAGAGATTGAAACCAGGGGACAGTCAAACAACCCAACCTGGTTTGCTCAAAGAAAAGACAGGATAACTGCATCAAAAGTTCATGCAGTTGTCACACGTGTTAGGACTATCAAGGCGTCAGAGACTGAAGCAGACACTTCAAGGTTGGCGAAACTAATTTCAGGTGCCTCTGCACCCAATCCTGACCTTCCAGCATTGAAATATGGCAGAGAAATGGAAGGGCAGGCTAGAAAACAGTATATAGATGTTATGCGCACTTTTGGTCACCCTTCATTAACAGTTACAGAATGTGGTCTGTATGTTGAACCACAGCATATTTACTTGGCTGCCACCCCAGATGGCATTGTGACATGCAAGTGTTGTGGAACTGGTCTCCTGGAGATAAAGTGTCCTCTCTCTTCAGCCCATATGGTTCCGTCTGCTGACTGTTTGCAGTACTTGATGGAGAACAGTACTGGCCGTTTAAGACTGAAACGCTCACATGCTTACTACTATCAAGTGCAAATGCAGCTTGGTGTAGCTGATAAAAAATGGTGCGATTTCTTTGTGTACTCAGTTCATGGATATGTGAGAGAGAGAATTTTTTTTGATGAGCAAGTCTGGCAGGAAATATCAATGTCTACCAAGCACTTTTTAATGAAATTTATGTACACACACTATTCAACAGAAAGAGTGAAGTAGCAAGTTTGATGGATTCTCCAGAGACTGAGTTGGCAAACTGAATCAATTCAAGGGCAAGAGCAGTCATCCAAAACTTATTTTGAAACAACAGCTCAATTCTAAAATTTTCTACTTATTTCTTTTCACAACGTCTTTCATACTTAGGAAATCAATATTGCATAAAACCAAGAAGTGCCTCCCAGTAAATTTCACATTTGAGGAAAAAATATGGTCACATCACTCTGAAGAGCAATCATGAACTTGGACAGTGTACGACATACACTACTTCAAGTTGGAAAGACTGCTCTTGCCCTTAAAATTTAAACATTGATAATATTAATGTTGCACAGTGGAAACCCCATCTCAATAACATGTATCCTTTGGAAGATAATGATTTTCAAAGAAATGCAGTTTTCCCACAAATGAGTTGTACTATATAAAGAAATCTGTGATGTCACATTTAATAGGCAAAGCCTTGACTTTACACTGCAGAAGAGAATATTAAGCATATTCTTTACTTCATACCAGACTTGAAGTGAGAGAACACTGCAAATTTCAGAGTACAAGTACAAGGCCTGGAGTACAAGTACAATTCCAAATCCATGAACACAAGTATTACAAATCGGCTCAATAATAGGGGTGGGAATGGGAGTACGCTGTAGATAATACTACACAGTGTTTGAATAACATAGATTGAAATTTTTCTCCCTTTGCATGATACCCATTGGGAATGCTACTGGAATAAGCCTTTAAGTGAGAGCAAGAGTTAATTTTTAAAAATAGCATGTTTTATTTACATTTCTGATTAAACAGTAAGTTGGTGCCCACCTGTGTTGCGATGAAGGAAAACGACATGTGAGTTTTCTTTGTAATAGCCTTGTTCAAGAGCACTATGTGTTTTATACTTTAAGTAAAATAAACACAACCGTCTTCACATATAAATACACTGTCTTTCAAAAACTAAGAAAGAGGGTGAAAAAGACATGACTTTGACTGCTTATTCCAATCTAACAACCAAGATGGCAATCTTCTAACAAGAATGGTGAATGATGGAAATATACATATATATTTTATTTTCTTTTTATTTTGTCTTCTATCCTTCTTTCTTTTGAGACAGAGTTAAAACATGCATAAAGAAATGTACTTGCACAAAGCATCTACGTGAATAATATTATCAATGGAACTGAAATAAAAAAGGGAAAGACAAAATATTTCAGATCTTCTTGCTCATTCTTTTGTTTTTAAGTTGATCAGCAAGTTTTGATATTGCAATTTAACAGCCTATTTCATTAAAACTGGCAAGAGAATATCTATGCTTGTAAAAAAGAAATAACTCCATTTTAACAGAATGCAGTTCCAACAGTAATAAAACATGGATTCTAAATTCATCAACATTCCCACAACCTGGACTGGTTTGCCCTAAAAATGTCAGGATGTGCAAAGAAGGTTACTGTACCAAGCTATGTGCTAAATCATTTTTCATAGTTTATTTTTGACATTTCTTAGCCAAACTATTTGAAAAAAAAATGGCTGTACCACTGCAAGTAAGGTCAAAATATGTGACTTGCTAAAGAAATGTTTTGGGGAAATATCCAATTATCCTATAGATGTAGGACTTATAAAACTATTTCATTTAGGCAAACAGATTAACCATATGTAGTGCTGTAAACTGTTGATGATTTCAAAGCTCATATGCAGTCTTAAAGGGCAAATGCAGTCACTCCAATTTGAACAAGGAAAGTAGTCTGTACTAGTTTGTGAATGGCTCTTGACAATCTTGTGACAATGTGTTTTTCACTGAATTGTAAAATTTACAAGTAGTAATATCTTGGTTAACCTTGAATGCTGAACGTTTAAGTAGTTGTTTCAAAATAATTTTGGGGCGACTGCTTTTGACCTTTAAAGAGTTATTAATGTGTGTTTTATCAAAGAGTTATGAAAAATCTCTCAACACTAGTGATCATTCAATGTTAAATAATTGGCAATGCATGTATTCCTTTGGAAGTGGAAACATAATTTACCCAAGGTTACAATAAAAGCCAAAAAACTCTGTTGGATACCTACAGTTCTTCACTTGACTAATGGTGGCTGCATATTTGCTATGGCAGCACATATGGTTATGATGTCATCCACTAGAGGCACCATAATAATAGGTAGGGTCTCCTGCAAGATACGAAAGGTCTTCATTCTGCCGATTGCTCTTTCGACGTAGATCCTGGCATTCGCATTTTTTTTTTAGTTTTTATGGCATCTGCTTTAGTCATCTGCTGAATGCCTTTACTAGGAGGAGGTATTTGTAAGTGCGCACGATGCAGTAGTAAATCTTCTTTGATGGTGAAGCCCCTATCTGCTAGAATTAAGTCACCTCGATCAATCAAACTGAGAAATCCAGACTCAATGGTAATGGTCCAGTCTGAAGCCCTCCCTCCCCATGCCTTCGACAAGAATGATATCATGCCATTTGGAGAGATTGCTACTGTACCAGGAACTTGATGGTGTTATGATGTTTATAATCAGACCAGGTAAGAGCTTGAAGCTCCAAGTTTTTGTAGAGTTTTGTTTCTGATTCGGTACGGTGTGGGTGTAAGTTTATCGTAAGGTTTAGGCCAAGCCTAACGTTAGGCTTAGTTATACCGTGCCATGTTTCGGTAAGTGTGGTACTAGGAACAGTGATAGCCTAGTAGTATTGTTATGTAGGCTAGTACTATTAGTAGTATTTTTATAGAAACATGTCATAAGTAGGCCTAGTAAGTGATAAGAAGAAGAAGTAGTAGTAATGAGTTATTGGACTTTGGAGTATATTTCCCAGGATTTACCAAATCCTTCACGAATGCTCTGAGGTTTTATCAGTTCCACTATCAATTATTTTTCAGAAATGTCTTGACTGAAATTTTGTTCCTACTGACTGGCGGGTTGCTAATGTCACTCCAATTTTTAAAAAAGGGGGATCGGAGTTCACCTTGTTATCACAGGCCAGTCAGTTTAACGAGTGTTGTGCGCAAAATTATGGAATCCTTAATCAAGGACTGTTTGCTAAAGCATCTCTTAGATAATGGGTTACTCAATCTAACTCAGCATGGTTTCCTACCCAGTAGATCTTGTGTTACAAATTTGCTAAGCTTTCTTGAGGATGTTTCTTTGTCTCTCGATTCAGGTTCCAGTGTGGACGTCATTTACCTTGACTTCCAAAAAGCTTTTGACAAAGTGCCACTAGGTAGACTCATGGTAAAATTGCATAGGTTAGGCATCATAGGCAAGTGCGCTCAGTGGATCAGTTCATGGCTCAATGGTAGGTCTCAGAGAGTTGTTGTCAATGGAAATTTTTCTTCCTGGAAAGAAGTCTCAAGTGGTGTACCACAAGGTTCTGTTCTTGGCCCACTTCTTTTCTTGATTTTCATAAATGATATTGATAGCTCTATCACTTCCAGTATAAGTAAGTTTGCTGATGATACAAAGCTCTATAGGAAGGTTGGAGGAAAAGATGATTCTTTATTGCTTCAGAAAGATCTGGATAGGTTATTTTCATGGTCTCAGACTTGGCAAATGTCTTTTAATGCTGACAAGTGCAAAGTCCTCCACTTTGGTTCTAAGAATCCCCACCATGATTATACTATGAATGGTACTAATTTGAACAAAGTGACTTCTGAGAAAGACCTTGGTGTAGTTATCACAGACGATTTAAAGTCATCTAGGCAGTGTGCAGCTACTGCTGCAAGGGCAAATAGGGTGCTTGGGTTGATCAGGAGGAATTTTAAGAGTTTTAGTAAAGAAATTGTGCTAAATTTGTATAAGCAGCTGGTTCTACCCCACCTCGACTATGCTGCACAGGCCTGGAGTACCTTCTTTGAAAAGGACAAATTGCTTTTAGAGCAAGTTCAGAAGAGAGCTACCCGACTCATACCTGAGGTTAAAAATCTACCTTATTCCCAAAGGCTTAAGCTGCTTAGGCTTACCACTTTGGAGCTGAGAAGGATTAGGGGGGACATGCTCCAGGTATACAAATTTCTATCTGAAGGGAATCCTTTGTTAGCTTGCAGTTATTTAAAGGTCCAGAGTAAGCCTCTAGTTAGAGGCCATTGCAAAAAGCTTGAAAAGTCTTTTGCTAGACTTGACATTAGGAAGTTCAGTTTCTCTCATAGGGTTGTTAGTGAGTGGAATAGCCTGCCTGAGTGGGTTGTTAACTCCACATCAGTGCACCGTTTTAAGGTTAATATTGACAAGTTTTACCATGACTGTGGTAGAATCTAATCTTTCTGGGCTCTTTAGGTGTTGGTGGTTTGCTTTGTTTTGGGGTTTTTTTTTGGATTACAGGGCATCTTATGGGGCCTTTACAGCCCTCCTTTGCCCTTTAACCTGTTATGTTATGTTATGTTAAATAAAATATTGTTTTGTTTTCATGTGGAGACAGGCGTAGGCCTAGCCTTGGCTAGGCTACTGTATTTAATGTTAATAAGTTGTTAAAGGCTAGCCTAGGCCTAGGCCTAACGTTAGGCTAATATTAATAAAGAAATGAGTTATCATTTAGCTTTGCCTAACTTAGGCCTGGGTATAAGCTTACAAATGTTTGTAGGCTGTAGCCTGTAACTTTGTAAGTTAATGTGTCAGCTGAAACATCTTAAAGAGTTTTATGTTGTAGATACATAGGTAATTTGTAAGAAATCATTGCCGTATTAACACACACCCAGATACATCTGATACACCACGCGTGGATCGACTTTCGATGTTTCTAGATTTCATACTAGGGCTGTGAACGTTAAGCAAAAGAACTAAAGAGTTAACCTTAAAAATTTGCGATCGTTTAGCGATTAATCGCGATTAGCTTATCACAAAGAAAAAAAATAATTTCAGTACAGTATGTAGTGAGTGATACTGATTGTAATGCAGAAATAATAATATATAGTTGATATTTTACATAGTGGATTGTTACATGGTAAAATCAAATTATTCTGAAACTTTGAAGCCTACAGTACAAGGTTCAAATATGCCCAGAATGTTCCATTTAACAAAAAAATAGGGATCATCAGAGTATACAAATAGATAAAAAAAACTGTCAAAAACAGGTTTTGCGATTTATTAATTGCTTGTAGTTTTGTACTAAACATTTATTCCACGTGCGATCGTTTAGTGATTAATAGCTACACGTTCACAGCCCTATTTCATACTTGTCAAGTTATCACTAAAATTAATGTGACATGATTTCATGATTTAAAGAGTTCTACAGTAGTTTTTAGTAATACAGTTACAGTATGTCTCAGTTAGCCTAGCCGAGGTATATTTGCTCAGGTCGCATATGTTTGTAGGCTAGTAGTAGCGTAGTGGCCGTGATCCAACTTAAACCAAAGGCCTACCAGCGGGGTTAATTTTTCAGTGGTTTAAACTTCAGAGCTACAGTATTGGTACTAACTGGTTTCCTTTCCTGGAAGTGTCATACCTGCACATGCTTGTATGTACAGTATTCGTATCCCTAACCATAGCCCAGTATTTTATCAGCCATTTACTATGGGTATGCAGGCTCGTACTCCGTAGCCAGCCCATGTGGAGGGGTGGGTCTTTCTTCCAAGATGTGGACCTTTTTCCAAATACGGGGGGCGGCTGGCATGTGCTGCAAGCATGCAGCTGATAGGGGTCTGGGGCATGCTTCCCTGGAAAAGTTTGAAATCTGTAGATCTCCTGCAATCTGGAGCATTTTAGGGGGCTTTTGAACACAACAGAAGTCCTTTTTCGCCAGTAATTCCACACAGTACACCACCCTTGAAGAAGTGAATGGAAATTGGTCCTCAATATGTCAAGAAAAAAATTTCATAGCTGACCCTTCAAACACAGGGCTGGAAAAATGGACCTCTCTCAAGTTGGGGTGGATCGTTCGAACCCTCCGACCCCCCCTCCCCCCGGCTACGGGCCTGGTAATGTATGTGACCCTTACCTTATATATTGCTATGTGTTCGTAACCCTAACCCTATACCTGGTCATATTTTTAGAAGAAAAACATGATTCTCATCTATCCTGAGTCGAACATGGGGGTATTAAGCTCTTGAAACACTGAAGACGGTTTAAAGTTGGCCAGGACTGAAGTTGCTATGACAGAAGGGACACCAGTTTTAGAATTCCAGATGGCCTTGTGTCAAGGAGAAAGCTATGTAAAACCCAGCCAGTACCAAAGGCTATTCTTTGAAGAGACTAGTCTTCGACTCTTCGTAACATCAGGAGCCTACTTTAACAACCTAACTCGCTTCAAGGAATGCAACTGGTTGGATAAAGAAACAGACTAGGCTACCAGTGTTTGCTTTTAGGCTATACTGCTATACAGAGAGCATTGTTTGAGTCTGCTCTGTGTGTAGCAGAGACATTGTTAGCCCAAGTCAACATACATCACTACAAGTTATCCTGCCATTCAGTGACCATGGTTTCAGCTCAATCTTCTTGGGCGACATTTTTCCACATGACTAGTGAATTTGTAGCATCAACATAGCTTTCATGGAAGACTGTGGCCGGTTTGACTAAACCAATTGGTTAGAAACTGGGCTGTAAAACCCCATCTAACTAACATCATCACAGCAGACAGGCAGCTAAAGCAGGCCTGTTGTTTTTTCTTGAAGTTGCATAGCATTTTTTCTAATTATGAAAATTCTAGACCCTCTTATTCATTTGGATTAAAATTGATAGTTGCTACAGTATCAATTACCAGTACAAGTTGTGAATACACTTTGGCCTTTTGGGGAGTCCAATTACATCAATTTTTTTTTTTTGTCTGTTACTTTTGTTCAGCGTTTTAGAATGTATGTTTTTACAGATTTAACGCTTTATAAATAAATGAATTTGAATTTGAATTTTTTGTGGCGCTACGTGGGTCCTAGAAATGTGGTGCCAGCGGACAACTGTGAGCTTCAATAACACAGACCCATGCTTACACAATGGGTTATGCAATCCAGTAATATAGATCAGTGTGTTAGCCTTTTCATTCAGATATGGCATTGGGCTTTTTTGCAAAGGATAGCATCAATTTATTTTGTTCGAAAATGAGTTACAGTTACTTTTGTAAATATACAAATATAACACAATAGCAAAATATACCAGTTCAAAGAGAAGTGAATGCTTGAACCTTTTTTCTTATCAATTGTTTATGAGCTTATCATTTGTGACAATTGGTTACGAGGATTTTGCCAATAATCGTGTAAAGCTGCACAGAGTATCAATTGTTCATTGTCTTGTGATAGCAAGCACAGAGAAGTGACCATTGATGGACTACTATTGATCCATCCAGATCACAGAGTTACAGCCCTGGGAAGCTTTGTATATTTAGCGTGTAGGCTAGTGTACAGTATATGGATAGTGTCTAGAACGCCTGTTCCAGATACAGTCACAGCTTATGAGTTTAACAGGAAAGTCTGAAATTTGGCTTTGTCTGTTATCTCCTCCAAGACAGGCGGTTTCATGGGTATGGTGTAATGCAGGTTGTAGGGAATGTTGTTTTGTATCAAATAATAATTTTTGAAGATCATTTAGCTTTGTTATGGGTGGTAAAATGGGTATTTTTCAATAATAAGTCGCGTGGGCGGTGTCTATTTTTAGAGCAAAGGCCACAGAGTTGTATTGTCAAGAACTGGCGAGGTAGCAAATTACTTCAATATTTAAGAACTGGGATCGAAGTGTGCCTTGCAATTACAGGCCTGCCAGTTTAACCAGTATTGTGTGCAAAGTTATGGAATCTTTAATTCAGGATAGTTTACTTAATCTGTCACAGCATGGGTTCTTGCCAAGCTGATCTTGTGTTACTAACTCTCTGAGCTTTTCTTCAAGACGTCTCTTCATCTCTTGATTCCGGGTATGACGTTGACAGGGACCGCGGAGAAGGGGGGGGGGGGGGCTTTAGCCCCCGCACTTTTTTTTTGTTTTGGGCATTTGTGACTGCCTTAAACTGCATTTATTTTATTGGACATATTGGGCCGCTTCGATGATTAGCCCCTGCCCTTCAAAATTGACTCCGCAGCCTCTGGTTGATGTCATTTACCTTGACTTTTCAAAGGCCTTTGATAAAGTTCCATTAGGTACACTGATGGTTTAACTGCGTCGTTAGGGGTTCAGGGCAATTGTGCTGATTGGATAAATTCCTGGCTTCATGGTAGATCTCAAAGAGTTGCTGTCAATGGTAACTTAATTTTCTCCTTAATTTTCATCAATGATATCGATAGTTATCTTACATATTGTATCTTATTAGTAATTTTGCAGATGATAATAAGCTTTGTAGGAAGATAAGCATTTTGGAAGATGCCTTACTGCTGCAGAAAGATCTGGATAGTTACTGTAAGTTTCTTGGTCTCTATCAAACTACATTATCCGATGTTCGTACGATAACATTTAATGTTAAGATCATTGTTCTCGAACTGTTATACCCCTCTTACTGGCTACTTGACAGGCTATACTTCTCTGTATTTGGAATGAAAAAACTTAACTACTTAAGAATAACAAGGACACGCTAGAAAAGAATGAAAAAAGTCAATGAAAAAGAAACTACAATCTACATACAGTGTGCAGTGGCAGAAATTATTTCGCTTTTATAAAGTGCGTACATGCCCCCCCCCCCCCGTCCTGCCCTCCCACTCCCTAGGTTGAAATACGGAGACTTGCCTGTGAGCCACAACTGGAAAACCAGACGTGGTCATCTCGACTTGCTCTAGTTCGTCTCCCTCCATCTAATTATCAAGTACTGTAAAACCTACTGCTCAAGAAACCGTTCACAGGACAATATTGGAGTCGTAGCAGAGCATACGCCTAACTGCCTGCGTGGCAGGCGCCGCAACTTAATATCTAGGAATAACTAAGTTGTAACTAAGACACAGCTAACCCAAAATCAACCACGACATTTTATCTAAAAATACACTCCTACAACGACGTCATCCCGATATATTTTAACACCCGATGTCATGCTTAAAATCCAGCAAACAGATCACTACAATTGACACTATCTCACGGTCATTCTGCATGCCAAAATGATGGATGACGTCCAGTTTTGTTGCGGCACCGCAACTGGTCTAGACGTACGTCTTGTTTCGTTAATCAGACGAACATTAATTAATCGGAATGAATTTAACACGTAACTTTCATAATTTTCTCGAATACGGGTAAACTAGTCAAGCAGTCTCTCTGATGTAGTCTTACGTCTTCTTTTCCCCTTCTCCCCGTTTTACATTTACTAAATCTTTTCTTAATTTGCCCTCTTTTCAACCTGCTGGTTTGAGTTGATCATCCCTTTGGGTGGAGGTGGGGGGGGGGGCACGGGTTTCCACTTGCTCATCCTGGAAAATACGCTACCCTCTCCACAGCAATTCCAAAGTGATAAGAAACTTTTTCCTTCTAAAATCTAACTTACGCCCATGTTGAACGTCGTCCGGAGAAGAATGGTAGTTTGGGCCCTAAAGTTACTTCTGCCCAGGTCCCAGTACGGTAAATGTGGCCTTGTGTGTCTTAAAAGCACAGAAAAGTTTCGGATTTTCAGAGTCATAACTTATGATAATTAGTTAGATAGAGTTTTACGGCCCAGTTTCTAAACCGACTCGGTTCACTAGTCGAGCCGGCGACAACCTTTTTTCCAATTGTGTCTCACTGGCTTGTGTTCCCTACTCCATTGCTTATGCTGAGCAACAAACAATGTCAGTAGGTTGCATTGAAGGTCTTGACCTGGCCAGGAATCGACCTCCAGGCCTGGCCGGGAAACAAATAATTACAAATATTGCGCTTTTATTGGAGAAAATTCGGATTTTCATGAAAGAAGCTTTGGGAAAACTACGGTACGCCAAGAGTGATGTAGCAAAGGGCTAGTTTCCGATTTTTCATTCTTTAAGAACCAGGGGGCAATCGCTGCCCTCCCCTCTGTTGGTACGCCAATGGGCAACAGCCTGTGTGGACAACTGGGCGAAAAATGTACAAAAAGAAATGACTATCTGAACGGAGCGCCAACACATCAAACCATCGTTAATTTAAATTGAACCTCATTCTGGACTAGGCAGTAGGTGCTTTCGATTATATTTTTCCCAATCACCTAGCACACCTCTGTTACTTGAATTACCAGAATTCGTCTCAGTATGAAATGCTCTGAAATATTCTACCCACCACACCAAGTTGGATTTTGGAACAGATTTGTGCATTCCCAGGAATTGAAAAAAATCTCCACAGGAGATAGAAACAGGCCAGATGCTGGGAGCCATGCTTGGAACACGCTTTTGCAGGACTGTAATCCACATCGAGGTAACCAATTTCAGCCACTCCAAATTTGCTAGGAAATTGTCTATCAAGGAACCCGACGAGTTAAAAGTCAAGATATTCCCGCCGAAGATGAAGCTTGTCACAGACTACCTCAATTTATTCCGACATTCAGCTGTTCAGAGTGGATCTATCGCTGTGCTTCTATGTCATAGCCGGATAGCCATTAATCATTTGATACAATTTACTCTTGTTTGGTTTGTGTTTTTTAACATAAACTATTAGCTTCAAGTAGGGTAGGATATAAGGTATATCAAGTATATCAACAGATCAAGTCCATGGCTACCTAAGAGGAAAAGGCGTGGGATGGTCATTAGGTTAAAGGTTGAAATTCAAGTTCAAACCCTTCTTTCCTAGACCACAGACTGCTTATTTAAAATTTGTAAAAGAGGAGACCATGGCAGTCAGCCACAGTTGCAAGTAAAGCATAAAATCCGCCCGTCAAAGACAGTCACAACTCTAAGGTATATCCTTACAGAAATCTCTGTTTGCACCAAATTATGGTTATGACTCCACAACCAAGACTTTCCTTACCCTCAGTGCATCACGTCAGCCATAGTTTACAAGACCGAATTCGCCAGCAATTAAAGTCTAAAATTTTTCATACTGTACATGAATGCAACTCCCTGATGAATGCATCCTTCTTAGCTGCTCGTATCCCGAGGGGTGTAAAAGGCCACACAAAGTTAACTTGCAATCAGAATAGCTTACTTTTTTTCTGTTGCATGTAGGTCATGAGTTCAAGTCCCAGCCCCGACATTAAAACTGTCGTCTAGTTTTCCTGGTTGTAATTATCTGCTATCCCTTAATCATAGACGTTAAACTGTGAGTTTGTCTCACGAGACTGCCATTGCCAGCTTGGCGTTAATTCACCTTCATTGGGGCGTTGCCGAGTTACCACATGAGAGGATCAAATAAAACAAACAAACAACAAACTGGTGTGTATACGGGTAAAAGCCATTTCCACTGTGACCCCCTTAACGTCTCATACACAAGTATGATGTTTGTCTGGAGCAAGGATCATCCAAAAATCGGCAAAAAGAGCACAGAACTTCGTTTCGTTTCTATAATTTGTTTTAAAAATCTCTCTACTTTTACAGAACCAACGTACACATCTGTAAACGACTTAAACAGTTTTAAGCAAAAGTGCAACAAAATGTGAAAAGCACGTATGGAAGGTTCAAATTTTCAAAAGTGTAGTAGTAAAAACGTAACAGGGAAAAAGTACCTTCATTATTCAACGAGTTGTGGATCTATTTATATTAAGTTGAAAATCTATATTTTAGTTGAAAACACCACGTAAATGATAGCACTATAGACGGAGAAGACAACGAAGCTAATTCGGACACACCTGTATTATTCTTTAGCAACAAACTTAGAGTGAATGCTTATCAAGAGTCAACAGATAGGCATAAAACAGAGAGATTTAAATATTTATGAAATATAGTAAATAACGAAGAGGAAACAGATTAATATTCCCACAGCATTGTTGAGACCACCACTAGTACAGTAAGCTTGCTGTGGTCAGTTGGATAAATTTCTGTGAAAACACATCCTCTGTGTTCCTTATCTTTATAAAAATGCTACCTTTCTGAAATAAGGGTTAAATCTGGTGACTGCATTTATTTTTCATGATCAACACTTGTCTTCGTCGAAGTTTTGATAGCGTGAGTTGTAATTTCTTTCATTATCACGGAAACATTCTACAGCAGCCTTATCACATTCGCACAAACCTGTCGCACACTTGCCGCCCCGAACTGTGAACCAAAGATAAAAATAACTTAGCAAAACAAGTTTTGTTTCAAGTAGTTTCACCTATATAAACTTGAAGTAAGGTAATTGAAAAGCATTGGAAAAGATCTTACGAGGATAAGGCAACTTTTGAATCATTCCCTCACAGTACGTTCCTGTTTGAAAAAGGTGAGCTCATTTTAATTGTGACTTTTGTTAGAATATGTGTTTTCCAACTGTTGACATGCTTTTCTCTTCTCCTACACACAAACGTAATATGAAGAGGTACAATTCATCACACTATTTAATCATACTTGCATTGATAGCTTTTGCTTCAATGGTACTAGGATTAGGAAATCGAATTTTACAAAGTATTTAGGTTTAGTTATTGACGAAAATTTAACATGGAAACAGCATGTGAATGACGTACGCAATTCCCTCTTTAAATATATTGGTATTTTTTTTATCACATAAGTGACATTCTTCCAGTTGATACTGCAGTTCAGATTTACTACTCTTTTATTTATTCTAGACTTATTTATGCAATTGAAGTCTATGGTACAACCTGTGCTACTGTCCTTAAACCTCTCCAGACATTTCAAAATAGAATACTTAAGCTTCTCTTAAAGAAAGCGAGACGCTTCAGTCCAAATCAGTTGTACTTTGATTATAACATATTAAAAATCAAGGATATCCACAGGTATTGCATGGTTGTAATTGTTTTTAAATATTGTAATGATATGCTACCGAAGGTATTATCTAATGTAATAAAGACACCTAATGTAGTCCAGTTCCCAATGCAGAGCCGCCACAATTGCCTCTTTTCAGTTACCAATCACAAAACTTTACACGGCAAATTAGTTCTCCAAAATTATTGTTATAATGTCTGGCACAAACTTTCCCCTAGTGTTAGATCAAGCCCTTCAATCCATTCTTTTCAAAGGAATTTGAAATCTTTCCTTATAAGTAGTTACCATTAGCAAATATTTAGTTATGAGTCTCAATTCTCTTTACTCTGTCAAGTTTTTCTCTTTTCTTTTTGTCATCATTTTGTCTATGTTTGTATGGTCACTAGCCTTGATAAACTGTATTGTTTTTCCAGTGTCCATCATATGTACTTTGTTTTAAGTATTGTTGTACATATGATGATTGTTGTACATATGAGAAATGAAATTGAATTGAATTGAATTGAATTATGGAGCTAGAAATTTTACACAAAGGTCTCAAGTTAACCCCCTGATTTACAGAATCACGA
This sequence comes from Holothuria scabra, assembly GCA_037179385.1. Classification (NCBI taxonomy): domain Eukaryota; kingdom Metazoa; phylum Echinodermata; class Holothuroidea; order Aspidochirotida; family Holothuriidae; genus Holothuria; species Holothuria scabra. The sequence continues at coordinate 32,459,116 of CM074185.1, read as the reverse complement.
AAAAAATTATGTTCTGATTCTTCTTCTCTACCGAAATCTTTCTAAAAAGTGAAAATTATTACTTACTGTACCTTTTCCACAAACGTAGAATGGCACACTCACCACAATGGGGTGTTTTTGGACTCGATGGATCCAACGGATTGCCCATACACCAATGTCTGTACATCCACCCGTATAGCTGCAACTTCACCTGGCAGTTATCGGTTCTCAAGAGGTCTTTGTAGCAGTTGTCATGGTCCTCACAACATCTGAAAGGTAAAATCGAATTATTACATCTGCATGTGATTCAAGTTATCGAATGATTACCTGTAGTGGCAAACAAGACAAACATGACAAAACTAATCGTTATTTTCCATCTTCGAATTCGATAAGCTGAGTAGAAATTTATTCCTAATCCAACATAATCATATCAGTGCTGTAGTAGAGTCGGCCACCATTTTAGTCCGAGTCAGAATCCGAGTTTGAGTCCGAGTTAGCGGCGTAGCCAGGATTTCGTTTTAGGGGACCTGGCACATGAAAGAGGGGCCTTGACAAGACGTCAACCATTTTAATCAAAATTACGGTGTGATAACGGAAATATAATACGCATCTACTAGTTTACTAGTTTCGGTACGGTACCTACCGTAGGTGTTAATCTGCGGGTGGTCAAATAACAGAAACGGCATAAGGTGTTATATTTGCAATTAAAATATAATTATTTTCGTATATAAATATTCGTATGATCATGTTAACAATTGAGAGAAATGGGGTTGTCGTATGCGTCAGCTTTATCCCCTGGCCAGAGCTGTGATCGAAAAGAGAATTACCTGTGCAGTTAAAGGACAAGAGCAGTCATGTTAGTTTAAACTAGTGTAGTAATCTATCCTATTCAATGAATGGCTTTGACAAAAGTTTGTCTTACTGAATTGTGGAACTTACGAAGAGTTACACTCACAGTGCTTCACCTTGGATATGCGATATTTAAATCCTGAAGTATAATGAGGGTACTTGGGGACTTAGAATTAAGAAGAAGTTAGTGAGAACTAGCAGCCTAGGTTTGGGCGACTGCTTTTTCCCTTATAAGGAGGGTTTACCGGAACAATTCACTGGACTTTGAACCAAAAGATTGGAAGTGATCAATGTATTAAAAAAAATCTTTTTCTCAAGTCCTCCCGACCCTCCGGCAAAGGGCCGTCGGTTCGGCCAAACCAAACTTAAAGGCCAAATTCCCTCATCCCAAACAGTACCAATTCTCCTTACCTTTTTACTTAAGCCCCTCCCACAATTGTCTGAAATTCATCCTCATCCAGTTACAATCTCAGTTTACTGCTTCAGGCTGAGTATAAAAAGCTCAATGTGTATAATCAAAACACTCTCAGTACAGTTCATGCTGTGTAATGTAACCTTTGGTCATCAGCATTGTTTGAATAAGCTGTCAATCAAAGAGCTGAGCCAATTGAAAATTTTGGTACTCCCGTACAAGAGTTGTAGTTTTGGATGAGAGGAATGGTCCTTTAAACTGCTACCCGAAGAAGCTAAATATTACGTCCACTGAAGGACAACACGTGACCAACCTCACGGCCTCCAGACCATTTTCATCATTGGTCTGTAATGTATGGCTCTGTTCTAGACTGGATGAAAAGAATAAAAAAATGTACACCTTTCTTCATGATGTAATAGTAAAGAACCATAGTGCTGATCGTCTCGACGTTCCCCTAAAATGATCAATTACATCATCATAGCTGATTGAACGAAGTATTCTCTTTCAAAAGATATCAACGAAAGATCTGAGAACGGCATTGAAAGCATACTTCGCCGACTGCGAAATTTTAACTCGGCTCATTGTTGAGAACATTTTCTCAACTGTAAACTAGTCATCGGTAAAGAAACTAGAAAGCTAGAACTTTTGGATACTTAGAAATTCGTCCCAATCTATATTGGAAAGTATTGAAAGTAAACATGGTAATTTGTCCACTCCTCCTTTTTCTCATCGTTTTTAATAAATTTCGAAATACTGGGATCCTCCTCATTAGTCAATTGTCCACTTGCTTTTTCGCACCCATCTTGTATTTTGTCCATTGACATGAATTGTCCTGACTGAGGTCTACATGCCCACACACTTCATGAAATCAGTCTGTACCTCTCGGAAGCGATCTGACAGTTCTGTAAGAAGACTGTCTAAAGCAGCATACCATCACAGCCTTCGAAGATTTGCTGTATCTGTAAGATTCTGGTTCCGTTGACCAGTCGTCGTCTCCTAAATATAAGGATATTGCTTTTAAAATGGGTGAGGAATAGCTATGTCTTTCGAGCTGGCTTGTACCCGCTTTGGTAAGGTTATTGCACTCACACAGTTCAACGGTGAACTGCACAACAGTATTGAACCTCATACTATCGTTTTCTCGAAATTCAGTAAGTTTGTCTTTTGCGATAGCAAGCAAGTCCACTGTGATATCAACTGTTTAATCGCTCTTTTGCAAGCTTATTCTCAACTGATTAGTGCACTTAAAGAACTTCTTGAAAGCAACAAAAAGAAATGCAAACTTGGTATTCACAAAACGTCTTAAAAAATATTAACCTCCATTACAGGTCAAATTATAGACAATGGAAAAGGTGACCAAAAGCGGTACCTACCACAGTAACGTAGGATGTGAGTTACATTAAAAGTAATAGAAGGCCTGAAGAACTTGAAATAGTCCTTTTAATCAACCATTAAAAGAGGGTTTAAGTCGCAGCAAGATTTTATATGTTAGAGGGGTGCTTGTTCTAGGCATTTTGGTGAAATTTGCTTTGAAATCCGATGTGTGGTTTCCAAGATATGAGCACGTAAAGTTTACACATTTTTAACAAATAGTGAATTTGAGGCAAGCACATAATTATGACATCACATCCCCATATTGGTGTGAAGTCTTTTGTTTTTCTTTAAATTTTTTTTCTCAACAATCCTATATTATTCAAATGTGATTGCATAAAGGCCCTGTCACACTATTCCGGGCAGGCTCTACGGGCTTGTTGCGGGCAAGAATTTTGTTGCACGTAGGAAAAGTTCTGCGGGCAAGTCAAGATTTGGGTGGGTTTTACGTGGAACTTGCGTGTTTAACCCGTGGTACTTCCGTGGGTGTAATTGTTTGTTCTCCGCGTGAAATGCGTGCAACAAGCAACAATTATTTAAATAGTTTCTGGGGAACTTGCTTATGTTTCAAAAGTGTTTTTTGGCTATATATGAATATCATTTTCATTCAAATAAATGCTTTTTATAAACCATGACACACTTTTGTTTTTGTTTTTATTTCAGTTTTTGTTTATTCGAAAATGAAAGGAATATCCTTCAAGTAACTTTTCATGACGCTATTTAACACAGACTTATATGCTACATGGGTTACAGGGTGATTAGATACTAGGGCCAATAATTCTGTATAAGACGCTTTTGAATTCCACATTGGCCTTGAATTTCCTATTGCATGAATTGTATGCCTCCTGTGTTCAGATGTTCGAGACTGATCACTATCTGAGTTTATTTTTTTTGTTTGGATGCCACCTCCTCGTTCACATGTCATTCCTCAGCCCCCAATAAATAATCCTAGCCAGGGAGGTGTGGACCCCATCAGGGGCCCTAGGCCGGCATCTTTGACCAAACGCCAGGACCTTGAGCTACTAATGCGGAAATTATGGTACTATAAGCTATCCAAAGTTTTGGTTAGGCCCCCCCCCCTTGCCGCTAACTAAAAGTTTCTTGCGCCGCCGCTGGATTCGTGTACCCTTACTTGAAATAAATCAGAAGATGTTTGCCCCGGGAAGAACGTCTACTTTCACCATTGTATTTCTACATGAATTTACAGTTCCATGATATCTCAATCATTCAAAAAGATAATCTTACTGGTCTATTGCATCAACAACCCTTAAATCGTCACCACCAAATCCACAATGACAGCCGTAATTATTGTAATGCCAGAATGGTCGGTCAGTCACACAATGAATCATCTCGGCAAACTGGAGGAGGGATCTCTTGACTCTCGCAGATGATGTGAAACCTTTAAAAAATATAAAAAAATAACATGTTAATGCTAAAAATTATTTTTTTTCTTTTTTAAGAATGGTCCAGAACCAAAGTTATTTTTGATATGTTAAAGAGGAACATATTCTAAGAATTCTGGGGAAATTTTGATTAATTTTTCATATTCGGTTCTCGAGATATTAGCAATTGAATGTGACCCATTTTCTACATAGAATGAACCTTATGGAAGCAGGTGTGATGTAATGGATTCAATTGTTGACCAATGTTCTGTTTCTATTTTATGATTAACCCCCAATTTCAGGCTACATAATACTCTAATATATTGATACCATAATTGCATCCCGAGCAATGAAATTTTCAAACCTTTATATGCATTAGGGGTATAAAAGCACCCCTAATGAAATCAAAGTCAAACAAACAGGATAAAAAATTAAGGAAAACAAGACGGTCAGAAATGTGAATCCATGACATCACATCTGCTTGGAATGCTTTGTTTTCACTTTTGAGAATAAATTATGTCAACTTCAATTGCTAATATCTTGAGACCTGAACATAGGAAATGAACGAAACTTTCACCAGAATGCATAGAATATCTTATTCTTAAAAATATCAAACTAATTTGGTTTTGGACTATTCTTTCTAATGGAGCAAGTTAAAGCTCTCCAACGATAGGCTTTCAATAAAGTAAGACAATCAGCCGTATCATGAATGTTCATTTTGTCTCCGTGACTTGGATCTAGAGCTTTGGTAGCAAAATCTCTCCAACGATCTGACGATAGACTTTTAATAAAGTAAAACAATCCACCCTATCACGAATGTTCATGTAAGTTGTCTCCGTAACTTGGACCTACAGAGCTTTGGTAGCAAAAGTACCCATATTCTTCTTTTGCTGCAAATAAAGTAACATGATACCGTATATGTGGAAATAGATGTCTCAACAGCAGAGAATGTTTATCGTTTCCACATATAAATATGCTCTAGTCCCAGTGGCTCCAATAAGATGGAGTCTGCACTCTAAAACGTGTTAAGCCATTGAAACACTTAATTTGTCCCACTATGTAAATACGTTTAAATTCTAAACATGTTTAGCTATAAAACACTAAATGTTTAGCAATGTAACGTGTTTGAAAGGGAGATGTTTAGTTAGTAGGCACGCGTGTTAAATCCTTCACGTGTTTACAAAGTGGGAGCAAATAAGTGTTCAGAAAAATATTTGATTCCTAAACCTTTTTCAGAGAGTGGGCTTGGGTAGTACCAGCTACAAGGACAATTCAATTACAGGCTTACCACTAACATACAGTATTTCGGGTAACTGTTAATTTAATACAATAACAAATAGTTTACAAAAAGTATGCATTAAGATTTTTTTAGAGCCCCAACGACAGAGTCTACTCGGCAGACCAGGTTGGGTACTATTTGCTTCTAAGGAACATACTGCGGTGACACGTGAATGATTGGCAATTAAGGAGAGCAATCGGTATCATATCATGGGGAATCGGCATGTACCAGCTTCATTCGACATACCAATTTAAGCTGACATATGCCAATTTAAATCGACATATACCAATTTAAATAGACACATACCAATTTAAATTGAGACATACTATAGTTTCAATCGACACCTACGGATTTACCTCAGTAACATATGTGACATCCCGACTTTGCAACCGCCACAAAGCACGTGCGATTTGCTGTTGTCTCACCACTTTGTACATATTTGGCCATCGTTAAATTGCGGCTGCCGTGTTGCTGTTGAGTATGGTAACTCCCTATTGGACTGAATACATGGAGGCAGGCGTTAAGCGAGACGAAATGCAGTATTTAAAGGCAGTCATTCGTCACCCTAAACTACAATTTCAGTATATGTCAAAACTCTCAATTGGTACAGCTCTTTGATTGGCATCACATTCAAACAATGCATCATAGCTAAATTACACAGCATGGGCACTGAGAGTGTCTTGATTACACATTATGGACTTGTATGGCCACTGGGACAAGCCATCAAGCAATAAACTAGGATTGTGTCTGGATAAAGATGAGTTTTAGATAAATGTGGGAGGGGCTAGAAGTAAGTAGGTTGGGAGAATTGGAACTGGTTTGGGATGATGAAAATATGCCTTTAAGATGGTACACGAAATTTGTGGCTTTTAACTTTTTGTGCTATATGATCAGGTGACGCATTTCATTACTCTAGCTGAAGAATGATAGTTTACGATTGCTTACCGGAATGGAAATTGCTTCTGAATTGCAGAAATTACGAAAGCGGGATACTATATATGTTGATGAGATAAATTGGTATAGGCCTATGTCGATTTGAACTGGTAGGTGTTGATTTAAATTAATACGTGTCGATTTAAATTGGAATGTGGCGGTTTAAATTGGTATATGTCAGCTTAATCCGGTATATGGGGAACCAAATTGGTGTGTGCCAATTTTCCATGATATAATACCGATTGCTCGCCATACACCTGGACTATTGCCCTTTACCAAGAGCAGTACCGGTACCTGGTATGTAATGGCATCAATAAAAGTAGGTGAGGATGGGAATAGTTTTCACAGTGCCTAGATCCAACTGCGTCGTTCAAACGTTGAAGCATTCCTCCATTTTTCAACTTAAAAATCAACTTTCCCTCATCTGATGTAAAAGGGACGTAAATGACTAGTTATGAGTAACATGAATATTTGGTTATGAGGTTGTTGTCGATTAGTATACTTCATGACTAAGTTAATCCAGGTTGAGACACCAACATGAATTTTTACATTGTTACGTTTTCGGGTGAAAATGAGAATTCGCCCGATCGGGGTAAAATCTGCAGCATGAATATTCATGAGCACTTAGTGTGTCCCTCTTCACAATCGTCACTTTGTTTTGTTAATGTGGATATATTCAAATACAAGGTAATTTTTCACCACCACACACCGAAACTTAAGAAACTTTCGACAACGTATTAATGAGTACAATTGCAAGCACTAGTAACTTACACAACTTTCTTTAGGAAAAATTGCATAAATCTTGCGGCTGTATCGAGTCTATAATTTAAGGTTAGGACACGGAACGTGACAAAATTGCTCGATATCTCAAAATTTGCGCGGTGAACTATCAAACATGATCCTGCTTTTTTGTTCCCCTAGCAACAAAGTTTCTAAATATTCCAAAATTTCTCTTCCCTAAGATCGATGAAATTTCCCAGGTGTTTTGAACGTTTGTTTCCGTTAAATTTGCGCGGTAGGATCGCAAAGCATCAATTGAGAAATTTGAAAATGGCACCACCCATGGCCGTATTTTCCCCCGATCGGGTGAAAAACCATTTTCTCCCGAAAGGGGTTATCTCCCGAACTGGTAAGCAGGCCACTTCCTAAGCGATAACGTTGTTATGTGCAAGGAATGTTACAATAATTTGCCCGAGAGGCTGTAGTATGTTTTGTTAGGTTTTTATGAATTTGAAAGGCTTTGTTTGCATTCTTCATTATTGCTTTCATTCAGCTGGCATGACACCGTTTAATGATATGCTAATATATTTGTGTTGTATTATGCGTGCAAGACTTGCTATTGTGTAAGCCCTTCTGTCTGGCGAAGTGCCTGCTTTATAGTAACTGCTGAAGGTGTGGCTCGGTCTCTCCTCCTTTGGACTCCGAGCAGACATGTCTTGGTACAGACGTCCTCTGTAAGTTATTTTCACCAGCCCAGAAGCTTCTGTTTCCAGACCTTCCGTTATGTTCCTGCACCAGTGACAGAACTTTTCATTTATATCCCGTTTTCCGTTCAACCGACTGTTTTCCGTTTCTTCATGATCTGTTCCCTCCCTGTCTGCGACACCTCACCACACCCCAGCCTCGGCCCGACAACACTCGCGTAACAGCCGCCTAAAGCTCGCACGAGGACTCCACATCGCCTTCATCAGCCACGACTCCCACCAGACGACAGGAGACGCTACGTTAATGGATCAGCCTACCGGAGGTACCTCCATGCGCGCCTAAGTTAAGTTTTACTCATTTGTAAGTAGCGGTACCTTTTATTATGTTGTAAAATGCTATTCTGTTAGTTGTTTCAAGACCCGAAGGAGTTAAATTACATTTCTTTGAAACCAATACTCATTCTCTTCTTCATTATAGTCTGCTTCCTAAAATTCCTAAAACTATGATCGGTTGGGGTTTCTCTTTCATCTGAACTTCAGTCGTTTAATTTCCTTTCGTTTCTATGTGAACTTTGTAACAACGTGCACTTAGTAATGATCCAGCTGCCCAGCCTTTCTGTCTGTGAAGAGGTACAATAATTACGTCTTGTTACTTCTTGTCCCTTTCTCCCCAACATCAATTTTCGTTAAAGGTGAAGTACTTCATCCTGACCCCCTGGATTGAAGCCTGCGGTTTTAGAGTTATCTATCTCTTAACTTGTGAAATTCGCCCATAATATTCAATTGGTGAAACTGACAAGAATTTCTTTTAAGATTTAATAATCACCGACAAATTAGCATCAATATAAACAAGCCAGGGTTTCCCTTTGCCAAACATTTAAATTCTCCGTCACAATCTCCCCAGTCTTAAATTCGTAGACATTAAAAACAGAAAAAGGTTTGATTATCTGATGATCTTTAAGGAATTTGTGTTGCTGACGTGGCCCACCTTTGGCAACTGATCTGCCAACATATGGCCGTATGGGACGGAAGTGCCGGGGGGGGGGGGGGGGTTGCAGACTCCCAGTTGGCCGAAACCTTGATGAATTGGGCAGACTTCTGTGCCTCAGTCGGGCAGAGATTATGCCTGGGGTGGGATCTGGAGTCGTGAAAAACGTCACCGCCCCTGAGAGAAAGAGTCCCATTCGGCCATGCCTCCCAACATGTAAGCAGAACTGCGAAACACTTTCGCCTGTGCATTACCTTAGACAGTAGCTTCCAAACAGTCCGAGGTCCTCATATGAATTCTCTAACTAAAAGGCAACGAATTAGGCTATCACATTTTGTAATAACAGTAAATTACTCAGTTTTATTTGGCAAGGCTTCAGTTCTTAGGCTATCCTGATGGATTACATTTTTGGACTGCTGACCAATCTCAACCCAAGGGACACCAAGGAGCGGATTCCACTTGTCTAAAGTCCAGTAAAACCAGGGAGCTTTTATTTGGATAAAAAACAAGCAAGCGCTCAAGTGAAGAAGAGTAAGTCTATCGTTTTCACACAGTTCATTCCCATAATATGACATGTTAACGTGATAGGTTGTTCTTCATGGTTTTGTGCTTATTTAGCGAGAACGTTACGGTTACGAAAGCGTGTATTTCGATAGTCTTGAATTGAAAAAGGAATCAAATCGGGGAGGGGAGCCTTGGTCTCCTCCCCAAATAGAAAGCTACCAAACGCAACTCTCCAAATAGTGCAGAATACTCATTTTTACCTTGCCTGAAAAAAATTTTCTTACCAAAATGCAGGATACAATAACTTTTTTCCTCAAACCTCTCATCCATTGCTGCCATTTTTGTTGAACACATAAAACTTATTTCTTCAAACAACTTGTGTATTTCCTTATTAGTGGATGGCTTTCGACTGCCAAATTAGCATTCGACATCACTGTAGCTCTGTATTATAATTATTTACAAGCGATTACGTAGGCTACGGTACCGTATCAAATAATAGGATGGGTCGGATTTCATGAAAAAACTTCTACAAAAGAAAGTTAACATATCACATTTCAACAGTTTTACCTTAGGTCTCGTTTTTTGCCATTGGTTGAAGTCTTAAAGCTTTCAAATGTCCACGTATTTATGTAAAAAATGTTTTTCCTCCGTGAAAGGGATCCCTATTACGATGAAGCGTCAGTCCGCAGAGGATGTGAAAGAAGAATTACGGACGCAAAAAGGTGGAAGTCGCTTTACCATATCAAACACAGGTGTGGCGCCAGGATTTGCCCGACAGGGGGGAGGGGCAAGCTCCCCGACCCAACAGCATTTCAAGACAACGATATTGAGTTACTGCCTGTAGGACGTGACTTGACAGAATTTGAGGCGCGAGTACGCATAGCGCCGAAATTTTTGGCTTTATTTTTAAGAAACATTTAAAAATCTGGAATTTGTTTTGAAGAGAAAGTTTGGAAGAAATTTGGATTTTTGTGAGGACCATTAAATAGTTGGAGTTTTCATTGAAGGGTCTGTCCTTTATATGAGCAAAATCAATAACGTTATACGGGCGACAGCTGAAATTCTTTTGGGGTTGTGTATTTTATGGCCTACGTAGTAAGGCTCTCAGGCGAAACTGGAAATTTGCCCGAAAACTTTTTACCTTGTTTGAACTGGAATTTAATGAACGAAAATACGTTTTTGGTGAGGTTTTAATAAAAAAAAATTTCTTCTCAAGTGATATTCCTTTCAAGAGCAAAATTAGGTAGAATGTCGGAGTGATTGACAGAAATTGGCTTTGGTTTTTTCATTGTACGGAGTATTCATTGAAACTGGAAAATATTGCAACGTTTACCAAATATTTGAAAATCTGAAGCTTTTATTGGAGAAAAACTTGTGATTTTATGACGGATTTGTTTTTCTTAAAGAATTGTAGTTTTGTTGGGATATCTGAATATAATGGCGTACGAAGAGGGGGGGGGGGGATTGCGCCATGCCCCCCGGGATGTCATTTTTCAGATCCTAAAAATTAGAAGCCATTCTTTACTAACACAGATTATACTTCAAAAGGTAGCATATGTGGCAACAGATTGCATGTTAGGATACCCAATGTCTCAAAACTTTTCAAAGGGGGAAGGGTTGTCTCTGCAAGGCCCCCTCAGTTATGTCATATTTTAATTCCTAAAAATAGGCTTATTCTGTCAAATTCCAAATTGTACTTGAAAAAGTAGACCCTGTAACACTCTGGTGGCACCGATTGCCTCTGAGAATATCTACCTTTGTAAGAATTTTTACAAGGGAGGGACCCATCCCTTAGACACTTTCCATGGCCGTCATAGACTAAGTGAAGGGGGCATGGAAGCGGATGGCTCAGGTGCGGTGAGCAATAGTTTGCCACTTATGAAGCAAGAGATGTAAAGGGTAAAATCATTAACAGTCGGCAGTTCAAGCAGTCACAAAAAATTTCATAAATTCAGCGGATCTTGAATTTAGCCAAAAGTCACAATAGAGAAGCATTTGCATATTTTCAATTCCGTTGTACAGTAAAGTTTCCCCGAAAAGAATCAATACACAATTGCCCGCACAGGGTTTCCGTACCTTATCCACCAGGGTTTGTCGACTCATACTTTAGTACATGCAGTCAATCAAGATGTAGCCCATTTACGTGGCTCCAAACGTGGTGTAAAGTACTCGAGATCATGTTACTATCTCCCCTAAATTTAAAAGAAGGCATACCCGTGGTTTTCCCGAATAAGCCACCTGTGGTAAATTACGCTGAATATTGGAGGGCACAAAGCATCGTATACGTATATAGGCATATGTAATAAATCTTTTTGGAGTTTATTTCAAAATAATTGGGAGTATTTTTTTCAATATAAGCAGATTTTTTTTTTTTGGGGGGGGGGGGGGTGGCTTGAGTACATTTGGGGTATGGATTCCCTAAGCCCCCCCCCCCCTTGTAAAACCGCGTCTGGGGATACGGCTCATTTTGAGCTTAAATTGACCCGTCTAGGGTTGCAGTATCAATGTTACCGAGTATTGAACTTTGGACAAAGTTCTATTTTTAATGTACTTATTCATGTCAATTAAATATTAAATAAATTTGTATAATGTTTTCTTTGGAAGAGGAGCATATGCTGCCTGCCATTAGAAGATGTTTGATCAAGGATGGCGTCGGCGGGGGTGGACGGGGGGCATGGTCCCCCGCCGGGGAAGGTCGGCCATTTCGTCGGGGAGGCTTAAAAGTAAAAATTAAAGAATAAAAAAGAAAAAACCTACAAGGACTGAAGTTACTTGCAAAAATCGACATTCTCTGTGCGTAGAACTCACAGACGAACTTGAACCAACTATATCACTTAAGTAGCATACACTTTTAGCAGTAAACTTTTCCACTCAAAGCTAGCGAAAAGCACAAAGTTCGCATGCACCAAGACTTCCTGGTTACCCTCATGTCGTTCGTGAAAATGCCCCCATTATCTGATACAGATCTCCGCCTTGATTAAACAGCAGCAACGATCCTTAGTCGCCGTGCAATCTTAGATTTCAGGGGCGGATCTAGGATCTTTTTTGAGGGAGGTTCAACATAAAAAGGGCACATTTATTTAAAATTTTTGCTTCCACAAACGTCAACGTTTATGCAATTTACCTAGGCACCGTCGATCGAAAAAATATGTTTGAGGGGGGGGGGGGGGCAGAGTTCCATCAGGACTATCTAAACGGAGCACCACCATTGGTTGGCGCGGAGCGTACAAGGAAATTTTTGGTTTTATAAACACTCGAGATGACCGAAAACGGCACTTTCCAATCTTCTGAACTGAATGTGCAATGGACCGATAAAGAACATCTTCAGCACCCATTTGGAAGTTCTTCCCGAGAGCCCCACCTTTTGGAGAAGGGGAGAATGTCGCTAGTTGTTACAGGGGCAAAATTGTTACAGTGTCAGTTTCTCGTTGCAATAATAGGGGGAGCTTCAAGCTAAGCGTTCCACTCTTTGTGATGTGTCTGAATAACCTCGTCGCAAGGAGTGTCAGGGAGTCGCATACTGTGTAAAGCCCGGTACACTCTGCCACGATAACTATCGACACCAAGCGACAAGACTTCGCGTCGGCTGTAGTCCTGGTGGTTTGTCCAGGTTCAGCACTAGAGCTCCGTCGTGTCGTAAGCCGTAGGTCCGATTGAAAATGTTCAATCGTTTTTGGATGCTATCGGTGCGTTTAAATTCCGGGTTACACGGTCACGGCTAAAAAAGAAGTGTCTACGATATATTCATTTTGTCCAAGACGGAGTCTTCTGTAGTTGTTGCGGTGTGTACAGGGCTCATGGGAGCTTTAGAAAACGAGACGTGGCCAGGGAGAAGCGGCGTCATAACCCACAGTTCACGTCGTCGAGCTGACGTCCGCGTCCTGAAATTTTTGCGCTTAAGATTTCCGCTACGCGGAATAAAAATTGCATATGGTAATATCCAAACTTCATTTGAGTAGTTGACGCGCAAACCGAGTTGTTGATGGTAACTGTATTTAGCGGAAAGTGTAAGTCAAATAGAAGCTGCTTTAACACCAAAAGCGTTTCAAGCGTTGTAGTTTCGAGCGTCCAACGCTTGAATGTTTGGAAGCTCGGTGGGTCTCACATTACCAGTTACTACCAGCCAGCGAAGGGGGCGTTTCAATTTGCTTTTTCGAATTGAACGCGTCTTGTTGAATATTCATAAAAACCTTTATCAACATCAGTGGCGTACGAAGGATTTATATGAAGGGGGACCATGCATTTTGTTGAATGATCGACGGCCTGTTGGAGGGGTGGTGTTGAAAATTTGTGGCTTTTTCGACTTTGACAGGAAGAGTGTTAAAAGTTAAATTGAGGGGGTTCATGAGGATAATTCTGTGTCTTTCCTTGCAATCTAATGCTATTTACTCTACCTTTCGAAGTACAATTTGTCTTTAAATTGCTTACTTTTAGGAGCCAACATAAAAGAACATCGATAGGCATAGGCGAACGGGAGCGTTTCAGTTTGCTGGGTTTTATTTTCTTGGCCACAAAACGTCATTTTGCTACAAATGCCTTTCTAAGCGTAGCGCCACCGTTGGTTGGCGCGGAGCGTAGGGAAAATTTCGAAAAATCAGACCCCTCAGATGGCCGTAAATAGCATTTTCCATACTAGTCTTATACGAAGAATCTAACGAGTCGCCATCTTCGTTTGTCGTTTGCAATAAAATGAACACTTCAAAATAAGTTCGCAAATTGCAAAGTGAGCAGAAACTTACTTAAACATTCTTTGACCCGAAAAATGTAACTTTGCCTGAAAGACTATCTAAGCGGAGCGCCACCATTAGTTGACGCGAAGCGCAAAGAAAATTTTTAATAATTGCAATCCCTCAGATGGTGGAAAATTGCGCGTTCATGCTTGGGGAAAAGGGCATCCGTGAGGGGGGGGGGCATGACCCAAAGCCAAAGCCTGAGAACTTCGAGCTCAGTATAAGCAGTGGAATGGGGGAAAACAAGCCAGTCAGCCACAACTGGAAAAAAGGGCGTGACCGGCTCGACTAACCAATTGTTTGGAAACTGGGCAGTAAAACTTGATCTATTACCTAATTTTACCAAAACAATTTTGTGTTAATATCTGTTGAACGGGAATTTTGTAACTTTGTTCGGGGTAACAAAACCCATACATATGCAAGACTAGACAACATCATCCATATGGAGACCAGTCACATTGTCAGACCACGATGATATATTAGTTTTTTGTTAGTTTTAACTCAAATGCATGATTGTGGTGAAGAATTGCAGTTGTGGAAAAATTGAAAAACCAGACTGTGATTTCCCCTTTAAATGACTTTAAACTTTCTGAAATATCCTGAAGGCATAAATCATATGTCATAGAAATGTTCTGTACTACATGAATCCTTAGAATTTGACAACATCCCAATGGCACCACTAATTTGAATTATCATTATGGCACATGTCCAATATTGTACATAATTTTTTTTTTTGTATTTTTTTTTATTAAGAAAATCCCCAAAACATATATAAATAATTACATGATGAAAAATAGCATGTGGAAAAGCATTAGCAATTGTGTTCATACAATTCATGAAATTACAATTCAGGGGGATCCTGTAACAGCAAGAAACATTACATAAATATTCAACTCAGGGATTCCATACGTATCGCATTCTCCCACTCCGACCACATTTCAAGAAAATGAGTATAGTTGCAATTAATACCGCTGACATATTTTTCTACTTTCAAGTAATCTCTTATATCACAAAGAAAAGACGACAAAGTGTGTCTTACAGACTTAAGTCTACACTTGTATACATGATACTTAAATATGACAGCTAAGTAGTTGAGTGCCCGAATATCAGTGCCATAACCATAGTAACCTAAAAGTAAACATTCATTTGAGTAGTAGAATTTTTTTGATAACTTTTCTCTTGTCAATGAATTGAGTTGATCAATTAGATTTGTTACAACAGGGCACATACAGAATAGATGTAAAATCGTTTCCTTCTCTTGCTTACAAAAAGTGCACAGATCATTTTCTCTTAGTCCCATACGATGAAGTAATACATTTGTACACAAGAAGGAATTTACAATTCGATACTGAAACCATTTAAGGGGTACCTTTAAAAACCAATTTATTGTAGTATTTCCAAATCTCATCTGTAATAGAAATATTAAGAATACTATTCCACTTTTCTTTTGAATAAGTATTTGGAGTAACATAAGGTTTCACTATAATATCATAAAATACTTGACAGCCTTTATCAGACCGTAGCAATACACTATAAATTGGAGGTCTTATAGGCATAGGGAGTTTAGACAAAATCTTGAAATTGTCGTTGACTGAAAGTATAGCTCTACGAAGACCAAAGAAAGTAAGGAAATCAACATTCACCCCAAAGCAATCTTTTATGGTCTCATAGTCAAAGAAATTTCCTTCTTCATCAAAAAATCATTAAAGAAATAGAATTTTTGATTACAGAAAGCGGGAATATTTAATGGATGGCCATCCATTTGGAAAAGATCATTGTTCCATACCCTTTGACTCAAGAATTCTGCTGGATTTTTTATACTGTCATATTTGTATTCAGATTCACCCAAGCAGCAAGCACATCTGCCCAGAAAACGTTTTTCATTGTACTAATATAAGATGTAATGTAGTGCATACTTTTACTAATCACATCGCCTAGATCTCTATGCATATCATGAAATAAAATGCACCAATCATTATTTCTATCATATAATCGTCCTATCCATGAGATTTTAATAAATATTTTGATAAATACATTAACATTTACCATCCTTACTCCGCCCTCTTCATACGAATTATAAAAATGGGTCCTTCTAACTTTGTCTGACTTTTTATTCCAGATAAATTGAAAAAAAAAAAAAACAGACGCTGCAAATTGGTTACAAAACTGTCTTTTGGGTTTGGAAGAGTCATTATGATATACGTTAGTTTCTCCCACAGGGGGATCTGTAGAAAGAGAAGCGTTTTTAGAATTTAATAAAATGGGTCATAGGGCCCACAAGGAGCATTGACCCAAAAATCCTTCTAGATAGCGCACTACCCAAAGAACATTTCATTCCAGTTAAAAAAAAATCCATGAAAGTAGACCGACACAGACACCGAGAGAGAAAGAAAAAGATAGAGAGGGGGAGGGGTGAGAGGGATTGATGGAAGGATGGAAGGATGGATGGAGTGACGCATGATCACAACATCTCAAACCAGCACGCCGGTAAGATCTAACTGAGCTGGTAAGATCTAACTGAGCCATTACTACGTAGGGCTGACAATTTCCAGACCAGTGGGCAAGAAATCACACCGGGACTTTCTGGACCACCTCGAGGATGAACACTATAAAACATTGGTGTTGGTTTGCCGTAATTAAACCCGCAAAGAAACCAGGAAACTGACGAGGTGTTTCAGTTTATCATCCTTCCGTAAAACTTCATGTAGTAACTAACCCACGGCGGCCCATGAGTGCTCCCATTTGGGGTTTCTCGCTTCTCTTCGTGCTCGTGTAGATTTGAACGTAGGCGCACTGGGTTAATTTCTATAATGAGGGGGCAAGAGGATTTTTAGCCCGAATAATGTCACCGTTTATCATGTTTTGTGCATAATTTGCCCGAATAGACCAACCCTTTTTGGCCGAATGGGGAGGGCGAGTGTCCCCGCACCCGCACCCGCCTCGTACGCTTGTGGATTTGAAGTTCACGTGTAAATCACATATGTGTTTGCACTCCAATGTCAGACAGAAATTTGTGCTCCTAGCTGAGAAACTAAAGTTTTAAAGGAAACCTAAGAAAAAGCGACCTTTGTTGTTTCGCATTCCACCAGTTGAGAGACGACACTGGACGTTGTTAACACCGAGACTGTTCGCGGCATATTACTGCACTGGATCTTTTAATTAAATGGGACCAGATATTAAATCTTCTTATCCGGCGCAGGACCGTTCTTTTTTATGAAGACCCTCTTTTCGGTGGACAATTGTGCCGATCCTTTTTTATATGAAGATCCCCCTTTTGGTACACAATTGCACCGTACAGTCTGCTCAATCTACAGCTTGAAAACTGTAGAATTTCAAAGCAACTCTCGCTTCACTTCTAAATTTGAAAGTGGTATGTATACATTACATTTAAATTGCATTTGCCTTTTTACATCCAAAAAAGTAATCACCTGACATGCGTATTGCAAGGGTGAACCTATCGTGTCTTTGCAGGGACGTACTTGCTCTCTCTTCACAAACATGAAAAAATTTCTTCAATTGTCGTCAGGTCGTGTTTGAGGAATTGGCTGCTGTAAAAACTTGCCAAAAAGTTGGCTCAGACGTCGTATTTTAAATATTGGTTACCGTGAAAACAAGACTAAATTGGCTCAACTGTTGTGCTGAAAGTTATTGGCTAATTTACGAACACGTCGGAATTGGCAAAATTGTCACGCCTTAAATACTGGCTACTGTAAGAACAAATTAAAATTGACTTAATTGTCAATGCTCAAAAGTAAGCGGATAGTATGAAAACATGACGGTTTAAGCAAGCACGTAGGTACCATGAAACCACAAAAAATAACTTGACAAATTGCATTAAACGCAAATATTTCCTATCAAAATGCAAAAAATAAATGTGAGTTTTTACACTTCATTGCAATGCGGTAAATCGTTGCTTAATGTTTTATTATTGGGTTTAGACACCCTGCAAATCTCAGTAATTATTTGCATAATGATAAAATTCGTTCTCGTGCATGCTCTGGAAAGAATCGAAAGTTTTGTGACGGTTTTATTGGCAAGTTACAACATTTTGTGATCTCAACAGTTATTTGAACAACTGAAAAATTTTTTTTTTTCGAACTGTGCAAAGAAGCAAATTAGAGTAACTCAATGTTCAAAAGAAATCTCTACACCTTATTAGTTATGTACAAAGTGGTTAACTACTTTTAAGAAAAAAAAATGTAGCACGTGCTTAACTCATACGTTATGAATTGTAACCTCAACAATCTTTATACAACGACAAATTGCTAACTTTTTGAAACTCAGCGAAGAAACTTAATTTTCATAATGCTAAAATAAGTGTGTTGAAATCTCAACAATTATTGGCAAAACGGCAAAGTCCTCATCAGAGGGTGAGGTGGGGCAGAAAACTGTGCCCGAAAATGAACTTCTGTCCAAAGCACTATCTAAGGGAAGCGTACGGTTATGGCTGTATGACTTTTGTTTGTTGTTTGTTTTGCTTTGTAGACGTTGCAAATATATCCGTTATCTTTTTTCTTTGTTGTAGGGAGTCATCCACCTTGCTAAGCCAATTTTGTGGATGACTTAATTTGACATCATATTGTAATATGTAATCTGATGAAACAAATCAATAAATGAAAATGAAATGAAAAGTTTGAAAAATCGCGACCGTACAGCTGGAAATGGCATCTCAGGCCTGCAAGTTGAATCCGTGCAATCGTAATGTTGTATTCTTGCCCGACAGACTATGTAAGCCTAGCTACTTCCATCACACAAAACAATTCAAATCACAAAATCACACACACATACAATTTTGAAAAATCGCAACCCCTTAGACAGCGGGAAATGGTTCCGCAGGCTTGAAAGCAGGATCAAATCGGTCATTACTTTAAGCTGAACTGTTGTGTTGAAATGTTTAAATCAAATAAATAATAAAAAAAGCAAAACGATAAGAAAATGACCAAAGTAAGGGTGAGGATGGGGTAGCCATATTTGGTGTGAAGAAGAGATAAAGTCATATATCATCATCTCCTTTTTATGACAGCCGTCGGGGAAGAATAAAAGGGGTGCAGGGGTGTAGGCTGGTCTGAGCCTGGGTAAGTGTTTGGAGAAGGTGGAACTCAATTCCAAAGAGGCCTGCACAATCATGTTTATAGGCGGAAGAACAAGGTCACCTCAATCAATCCCGAAGTCTGCGTAAATTGCACCTTTCTATGCGTGGTAGGGTTTCTTTACAGGATTGGGATCCTTACTTTGTCACTACGTCAACTTGCGGTCCCGGGGAATTCCCCCTTCCCCTTTGAGAAATTTTTGTTTGTTAAAGGTTGCTAAGATGCAAAATAGTGCAATCTTCGAGATTCTTTAACTAATTATATGGCGGAAAATGTGATTTTGGCTAAGTGGAAGGGAGAGCAATTTATTTTAAGAAACCTATACTTTGTAAACAAACCTTCTGGAGGCTACTAACCCGTACTGCCTTAAAAATGGTCATGTGGCGGAGTGTAAGTAGTGAGAAATGCGCGAAACGCGCCGAAATTAGTTCACTAAAGAAAATTTCCATGAAAAAATCATGCAATCAGGTTCTGCATCTTGACACTTTCAATTGCCCAACAAACCTTAATGCCACTCAAAAAGTTATTCTTTTGCCTGGTAATTCGTAAACAGCTTTCAGTATTACTACTGTGCCTCTCCGAAAGATGCCACCGGAAGGTATTGATGAGAGTAAGAGTTAGATGAAGTTTTACGGCCCAGCTTCTAACCAATTGGTTTAAGTCGGGCCGACCACGGCCTTTTCCAGATGTGACTCACTGGCCTGTATTCTCCACTCTATTGCTTATGCTTATCACCATGTTAAATTGCAGTAGCTTTCATTTTGAAAGTCTTCGGTAATTAAAGAACAACATTAAAGGAAGGTTGACATGCGCGGGACGCGCAAAAAGTTTAATAGTAGAGCCATTTGTGATAAAAATGAATGCAATAGATGCAAAATTCGGTCGAAAACGCACCTCACCCAACCCTCTACAGAAATCTATATTTTAAACGTCTTTTGGGATCATGTGAAAATTTCCGATAATTAGATGGGGGGGACTTCCCTGTGCCCCCAAGTATCGCCCTCACTGATTGACAGTATGATTGTTTTTGTACTCAAATTCGATTTCGACACTCTAGAAGTTAGCATCCATGAACAGGGGGCATATGTCTCCCACTTTATTGAGTGGAAGGGACACTAACGTAAAAGTCCCCACCCCCTCCCCACTTTTTGTGACCTGAAACTTAAAAGTTAAGTAGTACCAAAATACTCTACATGTAGGTTCTGAAAGATGTGCTCCACCGATTACGACCGATTTCTGTATCAATAGTAACACGTTTATGCTTTGCAAATCCCCAAAATTTTCGAGCCCTCCGGGCGCTTGCAGTCTCATTGATGTTCTGTTTTCACTTGCATATCAAACATACATTATTTATCTGTCTCTATAATCAGGAAAATGTTATAATAAAACCTCCCTGCTATAATTATGTCGATTGTTTGAGTGCATAGGTCAGCAGTCGTGGCTATGAAGATGCACAACATTTAGGAATTTGAAGAAGAGGAATTGTCCCCTACTTTGTTTTAATGAAATCTGTAGTCTTTGGTGAATGACCAGCCTGGCAGACTTAACACATTTTAAGGAAAAAGTCTCTGTGCACTGTCTGCATGCAACTTTTTCAAAAAAATAAATGATTTCAAATGCAAAATTTAGAGACGATCACATCACACATTCGTAGAGCGATTCGAACATTTCGTACTTAGACCATTATTAGAGAAGTAAAATCGCACTGAATTTTGCTAGATTGGAGACTTCAATCTATAATTAGAGGTAGACCTCCATCCTCTGTCTGCAAATAGTGAATGATGAGGTGTCGTTCTAAACTTCGAAAGGACATATTTTAATGTTTTTTGTATCAACAATCTTACACCGGTAGGCCTATACAACGGTCTCATTAAAACCAGTGTGTATCATCATCCCACGATCTGTGATTTTCCTGCAGTAGATTGAAGTGTGCTGTTGATCATGCAGTTTATGGATTTTACCTTCTTTCATCAAAAATGGTTCCTTACTATCAGAATTTTTGTACAAATCCTTCGCAAACCATATGTTCGTTGTGATTCTATTTACTTATAGAGTAAACCCGGTATTTAAATTCACAATAACCCGTAAAGTCCGTTCAACTAACTACCCACACTTTCAAGACCATGTTTTGAAAACTTTGGAGTTTCAACTGAAAATATTGAAACATTTAGCACCATTTTGCATCTGGGCTCCTTTGCTCAGACACCTGGCGTAGCTACAGGGGGCAGGCGGCGCTGAAAAAATGTAGAATTAGGAAATTTGTTATTTGTGAAACCAGCCTACAATGTGGTTTTGGCAACTCATGAAATTCCAAAATTTCAAATAGTTGTTTCAAAAAAAGCAAAGTTTTCCGCGCGCTTCGCGCGCCGCATATTGCAATACCTAAGCAGAGGTGCTCGCTCATACCTTCAACTTGGTAAACTTTTCCGAGTGGTGGAGGTGAAAAACCCGGAAATTTGCTGCATATTAAACCAGACTATCAAGTGACAACCGTAACTATAGTGTTTTTTTTTTTAAAGTTTCTTCCATAAAATTCCAAATCTTCTCCAATATAAGCTCCTGACTAAAAAAATTTCGTCGGAGAGCCTCATTTCGTAGGCGTTGGATAACATGTAGCGAGAACGAGCTTTGGTCGCATCTCAATCTAAGATTTGCCAACACGATGTATAGATTCCTCAGTAATCCCCCAACTTTTCAAATTTCCTTACAGGAAACTCTGCAGAAACCAAACCTTTTTGCAATACAAGCTCCATATTTTCAAATATTCGAAAAAAGGACAAAAGTTTATTGCGCTTCGCACGCCCCAGACTACGTCCCTAGTACAGTGGTGTTCACACTTAAAAATTCGTAAAATTTGGATGCTTACCCACCCTCTCCCGGCCCCCAAATGTGTAGTATGGCGCTGTGGACACCTTACCAGGACAGGAGAAAATATTTAGGCCAGATTCCCCCACCCACCTTGAAAATCAAATCGACCTGAATATTTAACATATTGCCAATTATTCCACGAGAAAACTTCTCACAACTAAATTCTCACTGCCAAATTTGACCGTAAGAATATACACAACTATTCCAAGAAAATTTTGGCAATACCATTTTAAGACGCTGTTTGCGAAGGCCAAAAGCAAGGACGATTTCCGACAATCTATGGGGTATTTTTATCCAGATGTTTTCCAGAACGTTTCGTGCCGATTTGTTTCGATAGTTTTCCCAAAGCTCTCAGCCTTCCCTTTCTAGCTCAACATCCCCGGTGCGCTCCTGTGTATGACGTCAGAGAGTGCATCACCTAACCTCATACTTTACTCTGTTCATACGGATATTTACCAGTGAATTCCCAGAAAGCTGCAGAAACGTGGCAGCCGAATTGTGCATAATCCTTACAAACAGGTCTCAATGCATCGATATTCCTCCTATATACATTATCGCCCATTCACTCCTAATATAGGCCTAAGTGTAACGAGATGTTTACGAAAGCTGTCAGATAAATTTATATACGATCATGTGTCCTCTTATAGGCACAAGACTGATGTGCTGGGTATAGACGACTGTCAGGTAGTAACACGGTTGTCTTGTTGAGCTTCTGTTTTTGCCTATTTTTTGTCTAATTTTAAGCGGTACGTCCACACCCCGCGGACCCGCCTACGCCCATGGGGTGGAATGTCACTAAGACACGTCACAGGATGGCTTCTGATTGATTTTTCGTCTAAAAGTTTGAGCACTGTGTATTCCTGTACACCATCCGGTCTGTTCGTGATAACCGACAATTGAAAGCATCTTAAACCTTTTTCCCAAATATTTTGGGCAAAGTTTTGTTCAAGGGCATGAGTTGGGCTGAAGAAAAATTATAATATTGCTGCCAGTGTGTTTTGAAAATTTTGTCTTCTTCTGATTTTTTTTATGAAAACTTTACTTTGTATAAACTACTCTTCCATTTTAGGGAAATTTTGGGAGTAAATAGTAGATTCAGCCATTTCGTGCATTAAGTTGCTTTGCTCAAGACAATTAAGGGAGGCCGTGACGTGAAGTGAATGTGTTTTTTGTCAGCTGTGTGTTAATGTCGCGATTTTTTTTACTCTTTTGGATTTTTCTCGGAAACATTATCCTCAATGAAAGGAATTTTTTCATTGTCGTGCGAACGTTTGAAAGAGTTCGGATACTCCTCCCCATTTGGGGCATTGTGTTGGGCAAGACTATGAAGTAAGGCCCAAGGACAAATGTTTTGTGTAAACTGTCCGTATTTTTCACGAATTTAAAAAAAAATATGTTTGATAATTCATGAACGTCAATTAATTGAACTATGATGCTTTTCATTTTTAGGAAAAAATATTGGGAAATAGCTATGTGCAATTTAAAACATGTCATGCCAATTTTTTCAGATTCAAATTCCTGTCCCAATTTTCCTGACAGAATTTCAGATGTAGTAAAAGTTTGGAGGCATTCTGCCCTCTTCTCTCTCGTACGTCTATTTTTCTTCAAATAAACACAAACGTTATTTGCTTCAGCAAACAGAACATTTATTTCTTCATCTTTGCTTATCTTTGAGTGACTTCCAGCTGCATTCGGTAAATTATACAAATCAAGGTTACCTGTTTACATGCCCGATTCGGCTGGTTTGTGTGATAAACAGACTCCTATAGTAACTGACGACCTTATGTGATGGTAACTTTAACTTGAGTGCATTTCAGTCTCTGGTTCTAAGGTATAAACCTCAAACAATGAATTGAATAAGAAATTGTGAAGTAACCTCGTCAACATTGAAGTTAGACTGCGTATATACATGCACAAATAACTGCTGAAGTGTTCCATTTCCTGACTTATAAAAACTGTTTAAATTACAAAGTAAAACATTTTTCCGGAAAAGCTGGCATGTGAAACATTTGTTCATGAAATTTGTGTGAATTTTTTCACAAAGAACAATAGAACAGAAAGTGTTGAAAGCATACCATGAATTTTGAGATATAAAAGAAGACAATGGTTTCCTTATTTTTTTAATAGTTGAAAACCCAAATTTATCCAAACGGGAAAATGGATGTAGGGATAGGGGGTCAAATTTATTTAGTTAAAAGTTTTTCATTGCGACTCATGTGAAATAATGGTTATGGCTATGGTTCTTGCAAAGTAACCATTACAAATAGCAAAACCACCGGACCCCTATTGTCGATCAGCACAGTACGCAGTTTCAAATTCAGGTGGTAAGTGTAAGATGGAAGCTTTTCTCTACTCGTTACAGCTAACTTAAAACAATAAAGAGGGAATACATGTATCTACAAATGTCTTGGTGAACTCAGAAAGTCTACTTATTTCTTTAGGTTTTTAAATGTGACATTCCCCAAGAAAGTGAGGTGATAAAACCTCAGTTTTCATACTAGTGGGAAAGATCAGTGAGATATTACCATGGTAGAAAGATTCGAGAAAAAGAGTCAACTATAAGGTTAGATGATTCGTTGCAACATTATATACATCCTTCTTATTATTATTGTGTACATTATTGTATATGGACTCTTAAATTAAAAGTTTGGCAATTTTGGTTAGGCACATCGGTTAGGCACTTCAGAGTTGTTTTTAACCAAACTGGGATTTGAAGAATAAAAAGGTATTCACCAGCCAGACTATAAAAAAACTGGACAACTTCTCCCTCAACTACTAAGCATTCTGCATACCTAAATGTGATAACAGGCTATAAATTAGTGATATACCAACGCTAAGTACGGTATGTTCGTACAGCCCCAGTCGTTTAAATCACAAAAATAACTAGCACTTCGATGGACCCAGACTCCGAGGATTGATCGAGTCAAAGAATGATGTTGGAAGATTTTGTCTTGAAGTAACTATGAACACAACGTGTTTTGTGCAGTAGTCAGTGGTCTAGGTCAATTGAGTTTAGATGGAACTTGTCATCGAAACTTCGTTTCGTTTCGTTTATTTGTTTTACTACATCATCAAAATGTATGGATACACAAAAGTAATGAATACAGTGCATACATAACTCTGACTTAGATGGAAGTAAAACTAAAAATCCCTGAGGGACTTGTCGAGAGTTCTACTCCCCAAAACAAGAAAAGCAAGTTACCTAGAGTAGCTGTGTAGCAAACACAAATAAGCATAAAGAAAAAGAAAAAAGGACAGAAAATACAATAAACTAAAGGGAAAGGTAATGAGTTAGAATACAAGACCAGAAATAACCCTTACGAAACCCCTCTTTCCAACCCGGCCCCCTCCTCCGGCCCCCCTCCCACCCACGAAAGCCCTAGGCTTCCCACAAACAAAATGCGCATAGTGACAAAAACGTTTAATCATGCACTTGAACAGTATGAAAAGTCAACCATGAAGTTTTAACCTTATAAAAAATGGTGTTGAAGACTACTGAAGAATTAGTACAAAGCTATGTAGTACTGGGTGAAACCTCTTCGAAAAGAATTTATACTTGGCCTGTTAATTAATGAATTAGGTAATGAGTTCCACAGTTTTATAACTTTGTAGCTTAGGGTCAACTGTGAGGATGAGGTACGGGTAACAATAGTATGCAGGAGAAGAGATTGACGAGTAAAGTAGTTTTGGACTGAAGAATTTTCGGTGAAGAATTCTGAAAATGATTTCGGTAAAAGGCTGTGCATGAAACGATAGGGGAAAGAAGCAATGTTGAGGTTGATCATATAGAACAGTTTTAACAGATTAAGAGACGTATAAAACTCGCTGGTGTGGTCACGGGGTCCGGACAAAGAAATATAACGAACAACTCTCTTTTGCAAAAGAACCAGCTTGTAGGAGGTTTTTGTACATGACCAAACTGTAGAACAATATATTAGATGAGGAGAATAGGGTAAGGTAAATTGTACGGAGAATACCCCTTGGCAACAAATGTCTTAATCTACCAATTACTCCGATTCCTCTGGCAATTTTTGAAGAAATATGATTGATGTGCTCCTGCCAGGTGAGCTTGCAATCAATAATGACACCGAGAAATTTTACACTTTTGGATGGATCAAGTTTTGCCCATTTATGGAGATATTGAATACATGATGATGAATATTATTAAATACCATAAAATTTGTCTTACTGATATTAAGAGACAGCTTATTTGCCATGAACCACTCAGAGAATAGGCTAAGTTTATCAGCAACACTGCTTTCAAGTTGATGAGGGTCATTACCAGTGAAGAAAATGTTTGTATCATCGGCAAAGTGTACAACTTCTGCTTTTTTAGAAATCAAAGTAATATCATTCATATAAATAATAAAGAGCAAGGGCCCAAGAATTGAGCCCTGCGGTACACCACATCTTACAGTTTGAAATTTGGACTTTACAATGTTAAATGATGTAAATTGTAAATTTTTAGAGAGATAGCTTTTAAACCAGTTAAGGCAAATACATCTAATACCATAGCGCCCAAGTTTCTGTAAGAGAACACCGTGGTCAGTTGTAATGCCTTTGAAAGATCAAGAAACACCCCAATACATGTATTATTATTGTCAAAAGCACTGCGTAATTTTTCAACAGCTTCAATAAGAGCAAAGTCAGTTGAGTGACCTGGACGAAATCCGTATTGGCTGTTGGTGAGAACATTGTGTTTTGTAAGAAAAGTTTGTACTCTGTTGAACATCAGTCTTTCTAAAATTTTTGAGAAACCTGATAAAACTGAAACTGGACGGTAATTGACAAATTTATTTTGATCACCTTTTTTGTAAATAGGGACAACTTTAGCAATTTTTAGTTTCTCTGGAAAGATTCCCACATTGAAAGACAAGTTAAAAATATATGCCAATGGTTCGGAAATGTACGGTATTACTTTACGAACGACCCTAGGCCGAAAACCATCATAGCCCGCAGCCTTATTGGGATTTAGGCACTCTAAAGAGACATTGACAAGTTCATCTTTAATAATGGGTGAAAGAAAGAAAGAGCTGGACCAATACTCTGGCATAAGTTCCTTTAAGCGAGAATTTCCTGGTCTTTTAGATGCAAGAGATGGACCAAGGTTCACAAAAAAGTAATTAAATGCATTAGCAATGGCGTCTGGATCTGAAATCTTGGTGTCCTTGTTTATAAACTCGTCAGGGTAACTACTTCGTGAATGTCCTTTGTGTAAAATGTCATTAATATTTTGCCATGTATGTTTCATGTTATGATTTGATTTTGTGAATATATCGTTATAGTACATCCGCTTTGCTATGCGTACTATATGATTAAGCTTATTACGAAATTTGGTATAGATCTTTCGGTTCGTAGGTGAGGGAGTCTTCAGATAACTCTTGTAAAGCTTTTCTTTAGATTTAATGGAGGTGATAATTCCTCTCGTAATTCAATTTTTTCTTCTTTTTGTGTTTGTTTAATACTGTGATTGGGAAAGTCGTTTCGTAAATTTGGAAGAAATGTTTGAATGAAAGTGTTGAACGCTTGACTGGTGTCTTTAGTTTGATAAACATCACGCCAATTGGCACCCTCAATACGTGATACAAAAAGTTTTATGTTGCGATCAGAATAATTGCAGATGTAGATTGGTTCATTGTTAAGACATTTTATTTGAAAAGATGAATTTGTAAAAGATTGAAAAATGATCGCTAACATCAGTGACTAAAATACCAGATACCTCAATGTGAGCCTTGGAATCAATATTACTAACATATGTGATTATGTTGTCAATGAGAGAAGCTGAACTGCTTGTCACTCTTCTAGGTTTGTTGATAGTGGTACTGAAACCACAAGTAACTCTATTATTAATAAAATCAGATGAGTTAGTTTTACACAGGTCAATATTAAAGTCACCCATCACATAACAATACTGGCCTTCTAATGAAATCTTGTTAAGAACATCATACATGTAATCGTTGAATCTAGCAGTGCTACCGCCAGGGGGACGATATAACACTCCTACTATGACTTTATGATTCAATGTAAGAATACTCAGTTCTATAAAAATACATTCAATATCTATACTGAAATAGGAAAGGTCTCTTCGAGAAATAAACTGAAACTGCTTACTAACGAACATTGCAACACCTCCACCTCTCTTTGTCTGACGAAGACTTTCAATTAGAGTGTAGTTATCTAAGGCGATGTCCTGCGACCTGTTGTCATTGAGCCAAGTTTCAGTGAAACCAAGCACAGAAAAGTTGTGACGTAATAATGACAAGTAGTCGGTCATATGATTTATGTCCCTCACTAAGCAGTTCAGATGGAAAACACTAAGAGTTCCCTTTTCCACGCTATGAAACTCATCAATATTGAAATACATAGAATCATTGCAAAAACACCTGCTAAAGTTACGGGGTATTTCTATTGATCCAGCCAGATAGGATCGGAATTCTTCATCGTTGTCAATATTAAAATATGGAAGTTCATATAAATTACTTTCTAACATTGGAAAGGATGGCAGTAAAGAAAGACTTCTTTGTGAATCTCGTAAGCTTAGTAGTGGTTGTCAGAACCGCTATTGCATTTACATGTTGGCATACAATACATGTGGATAGACTTTTGAGGAAGAACTTAGTGCTGCAAGATAGCCAAGGCACAATGTCGTTCGGTTCACTAGGCACGTAATCGTACCAACACCAGGCTAGGTTTCTTAAGTATGAGTGCGACAATGTTTAGCATAGAATGGGTTCACCCGCATCATTTGGTTCTGATTAACAAGCACATAGTTTTTCTCAGGGCTTTTTGTTTTAAGTTCCAGCTCCCTGGTTCCATGAAAGCATTAAACACTGACTGCACGCGACGACAATTAGTGCTAGTTTTTCTTCGAATCAGTCTTCGAGTGTGTAATCCCCCATTCTCTTACATCTATTCCACTTAATGTGACATACCACAACATATTCATTTAAAAACACTTGGTAAATCAAATTCGCCACAAAATTTGAAACAATGGAACATTGAATTAGTTGAAATTGACGAACATTTCTCTCTTGGCCTCTTAGAATTATCACACAGTTTAAATTTTTATTAGAAGTATAACCACAGGTAATGCTGCAGACATCTTCGTCAGATCTGAAATTTAGGTTGCCTTGACTAAGGTCGTGTTTTCCAAAGTTCTATAATCTCTGGTGAACCGCAAGAGACAAAATCAAACGTATATAACCGAAGATGATTGGCCTCAGAGGAGCGTCAAACATAATTGGTGAGATGTAAGCTAACTAATGAAAGCGTAAATGGCCGAGGTCGACTTTATTTAAAACAATTGGTTAGAACCTGAAATAACTTCATTGACCAACATCAATTGTAATTAGTATCTGTCTTGGGAACTTTCCATGTAGTCTGATTACTTACATTTCTAGATAAGCTTGTTACATATTCATAAAGGATCAAATGCGAATGAATGCGCACTTAAACTGTTCAAAGTTGTTTTCATCACCATTACAACGTTTCCTGGAGAAAAGATGGACATAGCTTCTTATTCCTGCCGTCTAATTTTAGAAATATATGTTTGCAGTTTTTTACTTTTCCACTTGCAATATTACGTGTGAATTAATAGTTAGTAATAAGAACATTTAAAAATTTTCTGATTACTTTAGCGAGAAAGTGTCAAATATATACTCGGCGTTCAAAAACGTTACACGAGAAATAGTGGAAAGCTAAGTTCACCTTTGGATACATCTACACGCTCACTGTCTGTTGTAGAAATGTGGAGGTAAAAGTACATGTCGCTTGATTTTCCGTACTTTTAAAGTGTACAATATATTTCGAAGTAATGCTTACCTGCCCCAATAATCAAACCAATTAAGATGAAAGTTCTCATCTTGATCTGCAAGCTCAGACTGTCCACTTATGCTTAACCAACACTGATTGAATATTTGCTAGGGATTTCACCAACTTCGTAATTTCGGAGTCTTGGTGATTTCAGGTTGTTTTCAAAATCGAAATCAGACTATGGTATTTTCTTTTTGAAAGGGGCTTTTTAACTAAAAATGCCTCATATCACAGAGGAAACTAGTTCCATCCGGTAATATAAAAAGATTTCCAAAACAACGTCGAGAGATACTGTAGCGTAGAAGGGACAGCGCATTGACGAGGTGCAGCCTGACATGGCAAAGTGACAAATAAACTGAATCTTTACAAGTTGACGAGATGGTATAATGACAAAGTTCAGAAAAAGGTCTTTTTGCAACTTCTGCAAATTGACGAGTTGCACAGTTGTTACCATCTAGTTAAATTGTTAATGTAGCAAACTACAAAAACGCTAAGGTAGGCCTACCGTCAAATCAGGAACCTACTCACGATATTACCTTAACAATTTGCAAGAAAATAACGAAATGCTGACGTATTATCGTAACATTTTTCAAAAAAATGCTACATAACTCACTTATAAAAAGTGATGAATTCAACACCATCTCAGCAAAATGATTAGTTACGCATTAAGAAGATCTTACCAAATCTACATTTGGCAGATTTTAAGTGATCGTTTTCAGAAAAATGATTTCAAGCTTGGTGACAAATAACACGTACATATGAAAATGTATTTCGAGACCTGGCAAGTCTTCGCTTTACGCTACTTCTGTGTTTCCTGTACTGGTTTTTATCTTGGTACTTAAGAACGATGCTCATCAAACCTGGGATTAACATGGATTTATGGTCTACCAAAGGTATACTTGGTATACTGTTGGAGACCCCCAAGATCTGGCAACAACATGACCGCCTATTCAGAAGCATTAGCCCCCTCGCTCAGGTGAAACACATCTATTTAATAAGCACCGAGGAAGCTATATCTTAAGCAAAAGTCACGTCACAGGGACCGCGGGCGAATTTTGGATTAAAGGGGGGGGGGGCTGATAACTTACAAGGCCCATCAGCAAAATGGGTCGCGGTATATTCCTTGCTCGTCCGGTCGGTGCCATAAACTGTAGTATCTCTTTGATGAGCCTACGCAAATCTGAGGTTTCACTTACACATTTAACTATTAAGAATACAAAAGTTTTCGTATTAAGACTAGTTTGAAGACCATTATTAAAATGTGTTTCTTCCACTAGTTACATAGGCACATTCTATAATGCAGGAACGGGATAGGAAATAACTTAGATGTCTGGATCGATATACTTGTATGATTCCTAAAACATAACGTAGCTAAGATCTGAAGAGAAGGCTGCTCGGAAATGCAATTTTCAGGTTTTCATTCAATTAAAATACCGGTTTGTTACTTATAAAATACTCATTATTTGAGTGGTTGACTCAACACGCATGTAAGACAATTTCAGTTCTATCAAGCTTAGGCAAGAACAAGAATTGGCAAGAACCACTCGCTAAGCTGATTGATGCATAAATCCTTTCACAGGTCCAACTCAAAACTAGCTTGATTGAAGGATTCATACACGAAATTGACATGTCACTTAGAGCAAAAACCGGAAGAGGTATTAATTCGAAAAAAAAAAAGAAAATAATGAACACGACATGTCTTTGAAGGGTACTATCTTGAGCATATGTAGTCTTAGTTCTTCATTAGAGCAAATTTCTTTTGGCGGGAGGAGCTTCTGAAAATAGATTCATTGGCGATGGAAGCCTTTCTGAACTTGGACTTGACGGAGGCGAGTCTAGTCCGAGTCCACCAGGCATTAAATATCACAACATGACCAAGAGCAGAGGGTAGGCAGGCACTTAGAGTGATGAGGATATTTTCTATATCTTAACACATCACAAACTCGAAGCAATATAAGTTATTTTTTCATCGGGTTTGTTATTCCAATTACAACATCCCAGGTGGCATAAACGGCATATATAAATATTGTACTGTTGTAAGAGATTCTGAAACTGCAACCTAATTTTATTAACAACAAAGCAGTCAAATCTGATCTACCAAGTCTTAAGTTTTTTAGAAGAAACTAGACGAATCTCCCAATACTGCAGGATTCAATTAAGGAAATGCATACAATAATGGTGTCTGCAATATCTTGAAGTTTCTCATTCAGAGGAAAACATGTACATGCTTATTGTCTATTGCACACAACGCCAACGATGAACATGATATGGCTTTATCCTAACATTACGGTACGTTGTTCTTAATTTTTTTCTGTTGCACCAAATATTATAGGCTCTGATGGCAAGATGAGAAGATATTACCTTCAATCTGTGTGACAATGCTACTGTAAACAGTTGGGAGACTGACCTCGGGGTCACCAAAACATATTAAGCTTTGATTACATCACAAAATTATGAATTTTAGCCGCTTATTGAAATGTATACTTGGAAAAATGGCTGGAATGGCTGTTTTATTCTGTGTACTTTCAATTACCAAAAAAAACTTTGAACGTTACCAGAATAACATCGCAAGTTATCATATCACCAATTTCAGATGAAATAGTCAGCTGAAAGGCGCAAGAATCAAAGGGACGGATTTTAGGTCATCCTTTCTGAACTTGGCGAATGGTCACAAATTTGTCCCGAAATTATCCCGAAGCTGCCCAACAACTACCAAATGATCAAATTTGATCACGAAATATACTTTCCCACATAGGCTTAGTTTCGTTGATAAATTATTCCTATTTTCCTGCAGACGGTCAATCCCGTTTTGTTTTACTACGAATCTTCTTGCACTGCACATGTTAGTAAGTGTTCGCTCTTGAAACGCAATGCGTGATGGTACCAAACATATTGCAGCACTGTGGTACAAGATCCAACAAAACGCCATTTATTGGGCGTACACATACGTAAGTGATGCGAAAGTATGCACATATAACGAATAGATAAAGCAGAACAAAGACGCAGAGTTCTTTTTAGCATTTTAAGAGAAGATAAAAAGGATAACAAGAAAGGTACCACTATATTTTGGAAATATTATTTGTTCTCTCTCTCTCAAATTATATTTCAACATATTCTCACCTTAAAGACCGAAAATTGTGCAGTTTTAAACTCCGCAAAGGAGCTCTCGTTCCTTCGGTTTTCTTGGAAAGCTTATGACCAAGACTCTAGCAAAAATTCACCCCCTGACAATCGTTATCTACTAAAACGAGTTTCTTTTGAATATTTAACTTTTTAGCTATCTTCATGATCAATTGTCAAAAATGCTCAATTACTTAAGACGTTGAATAAGAATTATTGACATTTTAACGGGTGTCCGTTTCCGCTCTGCGTTGGCTAGCTCGAGCACGGTCTCCCAGAATGTCAGTCATGTTAGTCACCACTAGTACTGAGGGTATTCAGATTGCGCAATAATGCTCATTCAAAAATCTTCTAAATTCTATAGAAAATTTTTTATAGAAAATGTATAACACTTTCTATAGAAATTCCTAAAGTTCTCCTAAAATAAAAGCCTATAGAATCTATATCGAATCCTATAGAGTTTCTTTAGAACAGCTCTTTAGAAACTCAACACAAACTGTTTAGAAACCCTCAAGAAAACCCACAGAGATTCTTTAAAAAGGAAACTCTAGAAGTTTCTTTAGAGAATTAGTGGGGTTCTACAGAAGCTGTATAGAGGTTCTATATAGGTAACGTATAGAGGGTCTGTAGAAACTGTAGAAAGGTCCCATAGAACAATCTGCCTCTTTTCTAAAAAGGTTCTATACAAATTTAATAGAAGTTTTATGGATTAATGTCTGCAATTTGACACACAAATGTATGGAAACTGACCATTCAGCACCTTAAGCATTATGTGCATGAAATTTTGCATCCAAGATGATTTTAGTTCTTCCAATATCCCCTAATGTGGGGCGATGCGCACTGTTTAACAAAAAATTTCCTTACGGGATAAGTTTGGCCCAATCCCTAACAAAATCCGTAACCCTAACAAGGAATGCAATCGATACAATACAATGGCAACAACCAATCAAAAAAAAAAAAAAAAAAAACACTTTGTTAAACAGTGCGCATCTACCCCCTTATGTTACTTTTATGGGCCGGTCGGCGAAACCAATACTTGCACTGCTTCCCGAAGAAGCTATTACTTCCACTGAAGGACAACACGTGACCAACCTCAGGGCCTTCATATCATTTACATATTGGTCTGTCATGAACGGCTCCATTCTACACTGGATATAAAGAACAGATGTTACGCATGATCTTAACCAAAATGCCGAATATCCCCTTGTTTTTCTTGAGTCCTCCTGATCCCATGGCCGATCCTATGTAACATATCCGCGAGGTTACCAATATTTGCATGCTTTTATTTGAGTGTATTGCCAAAAAAAATCCGAAAAGATTTATTCCATGCTGCTTTTCCCCCCAATTCGGTTGAGTCTTAGTAGCGAAGATCGCCGGTATGCCTTTCTTCAATTTTCGACGAAATTTCCTCAACGTATTGTGCAACAGAGTAACGTGATCTCGTTTTTTGTGTACCACGCCGCTTTGCTATATCGTTTTGCCTGCTATTAGACACAATGCAGACGACTATTAAGTATCTTACCATAAGTTAATGGCGTCGTAGAGTGGCGTAGCTCTGGCTGGGGCAGCCTCCCTTGCTCTGAAAACGAAAAAAAAAAACGAGAGTTGTAATGTGTGAAACAAGATTATCAAATAACACCGGACAACTGAAGGGCGATTTTTCCAAAGTATCCTTCACAAAGTTTAGAATTCTCTTGTATTAATGTAGCTCATGCGTCTGTTAGAGGATTTACACTAGTTAAAAGAATAGTCCAGATCCATATTTATTTGTTCCATATGTTAAATACGGAAATATTCTAAGCATAATGGTGAGAGCTTCATTCATTTCCCATGTTCGCTTTTCAAGATATTTGCAATTGAAGTTGACACACTTTCTATAAAAAGTGAATTCAAGCAAGTACCGTACACTGTAAAAAATTTCTCTGTAAATTTACCATAACAAGTACTGACAACCAGTTTCACAGAAGTATTCTGTAATTTTGAACCGTCCTGTAAAATAACAAACGTTTCTTGAATTTAAGAGATCGGTAATATTTTACATAAAATTTCTGTGAAACTGGTTGCCAGTCCTTTTTATGGTTAATTTACAGACTGACTGTAGTTTTACAGGCCGACAAAATAGCATGATATTAGGCTGTTTATTTGTTGCCAGTAGCATTTATTGCAAAAAGCACGGATTGAAACAGCAAACGAAAACTTGCAACACAACACTGAACTTGAAAACAACTCCAAACTAATAATATTTACAGGGAAATTAACCAGTGTAACGGCATGAACGCGAACAAGCATCACCAAAGTCTAACGTTAATATTAACGTTAGACCTAACGTCCATAGTTACATTTACACTGTATGTTGTTGACGTTAGGCTATCGACGCGCTCTGTAGGCTAACCAATCAATTTCTGCGCGCTCAAAAATATTAGGTTTTTGGTCTTTGTGTTTGAATTGATTGTCTACGATTATGCTTTTGTGACGAAACAACAAGTTCTTTTGGCTTAAGTGTCAGATATCGTTTGAAAGGATAACAAAAACGCAGTGGCTAGCCAGGATGGAATATTCGGGGGGGGGCTAGGTAACAAGTGGAGGGCCTGGTACCTCCGAGGATCATGCGTGGCAAGACTATCTAAGCGGAGCGCCACCATCAGTTGGCGTGGAGCATACAAGAAAATTTTGGGTTTTACAAACCCTCCAAATGGCTGGAAACGGCAATTTCCAAGTGTTTCAAGCTCGTTGTGCCCAGCCTTAAATACGAATCTCATGTCTGCCATTTCTCAAATAGTGTGAATAAAAAATCAGTCTATGAAAAATGATTAAACATACACTTTTTACTGACCCAAAATCTGGGAATTTCTGAATTGTGTCATGGCCCGGGGGATGAAACTAAAGGGAACCGGTATCTCCCTTTCTCTCGGGAAAAATTGTGAAAATCAGGAGAACGTAGATCGCAAATGTGGCAATATTTGAATAGATTTTCAGCTTTAATAGGGAAACCAAAATTAGTTGTGTCCCCCTCTGAGAAACTTTCTTTGGGTTAGATTTGCTCGATGCAAAATGGTGCTATGTTTGGCAAAAATTTGAATTGATAAGGCCCACGTTTTTGGATTTTCCTATTTGGGGAGCATGAAAATTTTCAAAATACTCATTTTTAAGTCCTTGTAGAGATTTTGCAAGTGACATACATACTACCAAAGAAAAAATGTTTTCCGGTATTTAGTGGTGTTTAAATGCAAAATGATGCAGTATTTGTTCAGTCATCGGTATATTACCTAGTCAAAATTAAAATATCTCAAAATTAAAATCTCTCAAAAAATTTAAACCGCAAATCAGAAGTATGGATCATGCGGGAAACACATGAAATGCGAACCTTGCATGTGAACATTTTACAAATCCCCCCGGACGCCAGTGGCAAATAATAAAAAGAGGACTTGTTGAAAAAAAATCGTTCTACAGTGGCACTTGTAATAGGAAGAAAGTGAAGCACGACTTATTAGGGATGGATGGGAAGAATTATTCGAAGGCACCCTTACCCGGAAAGTTCCAGTCCTATCACCCCAAACCCATTTTGGTGGGGGGTACTGAAATTCTCCATTGGCTCGGGCTCCTTGATTGACAGATAATTCAAACAATGCAGGGTGTTTTTCCGTTGAAACACTTTATTTTTTCTCAATAACTTTATCAGGAAGCAAGAAACCTGGGGGGGATGAAGAAAATCTGGGAGCCTGGGCCCCGCTCCCCGCCCCCCCCCCCCCGTGGCTACGCCACTGCGAAATCGTCATATCTTACCATTTGTGACTATCAAACATCAGAGCAATTTGCGTCGTGGGCTTGGTATATTGCTGGAAGCTTATACATTTACGCATGCGCAATTTAATTACAGCTATATTTCTGGTTTTATTACAGATAAAGGTTGTAAATATACGGAATTGCTTATAATTCCACAACAGACTGTTTTGTTGATTAAATTAAACATACTTTTTCTGGTAGATTTTCAGAAAAATTATGTGGTTACGTGTTTCCAGTACAAACTACTGTAAAATAATCAATTACAGGTACTCTCTGTAGGAAAAATACATGAAATTTTACGTTAAATTACAGTCATTTTTTACAGTGTATGTGAGATGCCATCGATTCACATTTTTGGCCAAAGTTTGTTTTTCTTTATATCACATCCTTTTATTTTGACCTTGAATTTATTAGGGTTCCTTTTTTGTCCATAAGCCATGTATTCTTTTAATTCCATTACTCAAGATGCACCTTTGGTGAAAATTTATGAATTTGTTTAGTTGTATAAAATTGGTGGTTATTTATAAAAAAACAAAACAAAGAAATTGGCCAACAACATGAATCTACGACACCACGGGACTGTTCGCCTCTAGCTCAATCTATGTAGAAAATTTGCTTCATTCAGATGCTAATATTTCGAGAATCGAAAATGGGAAATAGAAAGTTACCACAATGCTGAGAATTTGTCCCTCTTCAAAATATCAGTAATA
Source organism: Holothuria scabra (assembly GCA_037179385.1). NCBI lineage: Eukaryota > Metazoa > Echinodermata > Holothuroidea > Aspidochirotida > Holothuriidae > Holothuria > Holothuria scabra. The sequence continues at coordinate 32,421,882 of CM074185.1, read as the reverse complement.
TTTTTGACTCTGGACTACTCTTTAAAAAGTCTCAACACTGTATTCAGATGATTCATTAAATATTTTTTCCTCATCGAGGAAACAAAAATTATGAAAAGATGGAAGGAAGAACCCCAACCTCCACTGATATAGATGGGACTCATGTTGTCAAACATGTTAATTTCACTAGATCGTTCAAAAGGTCACGTTAAACAGAACGCATGCTGACTTTTCACATCTTGTCGAGACACTAAGATCCTTAGACGCTGAGGCTCTTTAAAGGGCCAAACTTCTCACACTAAACTACAATTTTGGTATGGGGGTACCAAAATCCTCAATTGGCTCAGCTCTTTGATTGGCAGCTAATGCAAACAATGCAGAGTATCAAAGCTTATATTACACATGAACGGTACTGAGAGTGTTTTGATCATATAAATTGAGTTTATTTTCTATACTCACCCAGGAGCAATAAACTGAGACTGTATCTGGATGAGGATGAATTTCAGACAATTGTGTCAGGGGCTTCAGTAAGAAGGTTAGGAGAATTGGTACTGTTTGGGGTAGAGAACCGGGTCTTTAATTCTTCTTTCATTTTCTGTCAGGTACATTTGTAATATTTCAAAACTCAGATATTGCGTAGGCCTATTCAAGTTTAATCAGGAATTTTTTTCAAGGGAATTTCACAACCGACTATGACCCCAAAAAAGCGTCAAATGATTCTCAAAAGCTGGACTACTACTCTAGGTTGGAATAATTACCTCCTTTTTAAGCAACATATTTGAAGACACAAGATCAGTTTCTACCCGGTTCAATTTTTCAGTTTTCGGAATCACAGGCTTCCGAGTACAAGGAATGTTGTGAGGACAGGAACATTCTTGTTAAAAGTCCGACCAATTTGATTACTCCCCTACGTTTCGTTACCGGTAGCAACCCTTTAACACCGACTTCTTTTCCTTTAAACTTGATATTTTAGCTGTTGGCTGAAGCAGAACTATTTAAACTTAACAAAAGATAAGCACTGTTTTGCTCGAAATGAGCATTAAACTTTCTTCCAAGAAATCCCGGTACCGGTCCTACCCAAAAAAAAAATGCATAAACGGTAGATGGAAAAAATTTGCCACCGTATTACGTCAAATATCTTACGGAAAAGAAAGGTGCTCTCCCTTTCTTCCACCTATCATTTCCTTTTGAAAACACAGGTTTCAATTGAACTACTGTCTCGTTTGTATTACCAATGTGGTTTCTGTCAACAACCGGAAGTTGTTCGAACTCAGTCTGACGGTATATAGCAAGTGCGTGTCAGGTTGAATAACTTGAGTTTCTTGAAAGCACTAGCAATGGTAAGATGGCCGACTGTACACAGGTAGTGGAGATCATTTAACTATTTTAAATGATAAAATGTTGAATTAGGTAGGTTCTCAAAGTCGTTTGGGGAGAAGCGGGAAAAACCCCGCCGAGTGGACTCGGATAATGCCATAGAGTCTGCTACCCAAGAAAGGGAGAAGAGACTGTTTATGATAGCTTTCACGAATTGCATGACTTAACTATGACACACGCGTGGTCAATGGCAGCGGATCCAGGAATTTCTGAAAACTTAGTCAAGGATGACTACTATTTGTCAGTTAAACTTATTCAACTGGGTCAAATTTAAGTTAAATATTACTAGCCAATATTGTTGATTAGCGTGATAAGTCAGTTTTAACTCTGTTTTGAATATTCTGTGTTTTACAGTGCATTAGCGATTTTTTCTTATCACTTCAGCATTAGGCCTTCCTACTGAGTCCATGGTCATTATGCTTGCAACTTATGATCTTCTTGTAGCGAATTGTCGCTTATGCATTAGGGGTAGTAGTATAGTATGGGGGAATGACACCTTTTTGTGGAGGGTAAATAGTAGAGGGTAGAGGGTAAGAGAAAGAGCGCCGCCAGCAGAAATACAGACTGGTGACGTCATGCTCCGTAGTGTATTTCAAATAGGCTGAAGGGGGGTTCACGATTGCCGTACAAGTAATTGCCGGTCTCCTTGTTTCTCACTTGTGGTACACAGCCTGCTTTACGTAAGGAGTTTATCACGTTCATCGTAAATCCTCATCTCTATGTTTGTCTGAGGATGGTAAAAGAATGATGGGATCATTTATTTTTCTTTCATGGTCTCATCAATAACAGACCCCAGTATCTGTAAATTCGTTATCATAAGGATTTTCTATCTGACCCTACTTGTAACAAATGTACGGTAAAAGGTTCCCAGTAAACGTCGCGAAAAATGGTTAATTTCGAAAGTGTAGCGGTTTCCTTCAACATGATCCCGTGAATACTATTCTTTTTTTTTTACTTCGAAAATATGGTCATTCCGGGTTGGCAGTACTGTATCCGTTGAATCAAAATAGCCTAAATACCTGCAATGAATGTCGACAAAAATATGCTTTTGCTTTCCTTTCTTTTTTTATTTGTTCTTGCTCGTATGTGTACATATATGTGATTCCTTTTAATAACAACTAAGTTGTTACTTAAGCAGAAACTTGAGCGCTATCTTTCTAAAAGGTTACAATTTACATCATTTAACAATGTAAAGTCAAAATATCAAACTGTAATATGTGGTGTACCGCAGGGCTCAATTCTTGGGCCCTTGCTCTTTATTATTTATATGAATGATATTACTTTGATTTCTAAAAAAGCAGAAGTTGTACTCTTTGCTGATGATACAAACATTTTCTTCACTGGGAATGACCCTCATCAACTTGAAAGCAGTGTTGTTAATGAACTTAGCCTATTCTCTGAGTGATTCATGGCAAATAAGCTGTCTCTTAATATCAGTAAGACAAATTTTATGGTATTTAATAATATTCATCATCATGTATTCAATATCTCCATTAATGGGCAAAAGCTTGATCCATCCAAAAGTGTAAAATTTCTCGGTGTCATTATTGATTGCAAGCTCACCTGGCAGGAGTACATCAATCATATTTCTTCAAAAATTGCCAGGGGAATCGGAGTAATTGGTAGATTAAGACATTTGTTGCCAAGGGGTATTCTCCGTACAATTTACCTTACTCTTGTGTATCCATATCTAATATATTGTTCTACAGTTTGGTCATGTACAAAAACCTCCTACCTTCACAAACTGGTTCTTTTGCAAAAGAGAGTTGTTCGTTATATTTCTTTGTCCGGACCCCGTGACCACACCAGCGAGTTGTATAAATCTCTTAATCTGTTGAAACTGTTCGATATGATCAACCTCAACATTGCTTCTTTCACCTATCGTTTCATGCACAGCCTTTTACCGAAATCATTTTCAGAATTCTTCACCAAAAATTCTTCAGTCCACAACTATTTTACTCGTCAGTCTCTACTCTGCATACTATTGTTACCCGTACCTCATCCTCACAGTTGACCCTAAGCTACAAAGCTATAAAACTGTGGAACTCATTACCTAATTCATTAATTAACAGGCCAAGTATAAATTCTTTTCGAAGAGGTTTCACCCAGTACTACATAGCTTTGTACTAATTCTTTAGTTGTCTTCATCATCATTTTTTATAAGGTTAAAACTTCATGGTTGACTTTTCATACTGTTCAAATGCATGCATCATACATGTTTTTGTCACTATGCGCATTTTGTTTGTGGGAAGCCTAGGGCTTTCATGGGTGGGAGAGGGGCCGGGGGAGGGGCCGGGTTGTTAAGAGGGGTTTTTGTAAGGGTTAGTTCTGGTCTTGTATTCTTATTCATTACCTTTCCCTTTAGTTTTTTTTTAATTTTCTGTCCTTTTTTCTTTTTCTTTTTGTTTATTTGTGTTTGCTACACAACTACTTAAGGTAACTTTCTTTTGTTGTTTTGGGGAGTAGAACTCTCGACAAGCCCCTCAGGGTTTTTTAGTTTTACTTCCATCTACTTCAGTGTTATGTATGTACTGTATTCATTACGTTTGTGTATCCATACATTTTGATGATGTAGAAAAACAAGTAAAAGAAACGAAACGAAACGAAGTTGTTGGGGCAGGCAGAGCCCTTCTTGTCTACCTAACAGCTTCTCCATTCAAGCTGTTAACCAAAGTTTATGCACTTAAGCCCTTTCAATTATTGCATAATAGTTAAAAAAGATATTTACAATGTCAACATAATCCAAATTTAGTATCCGATTTAATAACGGTTACGTTTCCTTCTAGGCCACTAAACATGTTATATATAGCAACAAAAGCAAAATTCATAGCATATTACATTCAACTGTCCAAACGCTTCCCTGGTTTCAACTTGAACATTTTTTTTATTTGACCGCCCTGTATTCCCGATAATTTGTAACTACTATCACCGGAGTTCGTAATTCATCCTTATTTCGTATAGAGAGACCGAACTGACGTAGTAACTTTTTAAGTCCTCCGAATCGACTTTCAGTTCAGGTATGGCGATTATAGTGCCGTATAGAAGGTAAAGAACATGCATTTGATCGATTAGGCACAAATGGAGAGGCGAAAGTTAATCCAATAAGCATGTTTCAGTTCGAAACTGAGATACACAGTCTTAAAGTTGATAATTACAGTTCTTAAGTTTCAAAGTCTCTTCTTAGCTTCATTTAGACTGAAGTGCAGTGAATCCCTCATTACACAATCACAATATCAGTTGAGTCAAATCACAGAAATAATAGTACCAAAGTTTGTGTATATGATATCACTGAAAGAAAAATATCGATAGTTTCTCTAGTACCAGTATACTTTTCTACCGTATTGTAAACAGAACAGCCTCCCATTCTTTGCCAGGAAATGAATGAAAATGGGGCCACTTTATACTATAGGAAATTGCATCATGCTTGCTCTACACATCCCCATAAAGTGTGTCTCTAGACACAGTCAAAGGTTTGATTTATATATCGAGGTAAGTGGTTTGTACACCATTTTCCAACACCTTTCGCTTTGGATAAAAGTAGGTAAACCCGGCCTTGGCTTGAGAGTTAGTGCATACCTGGTTGTCCTTTACTCTAAAACCCTTGTTTTCACCCGTTGCTGGGACTTTCTTTTTTAGAACCCCTAAATACAAATCTTTCCCGACCTCATTACGTTTCTTATTGATTCCCTTACAGCTGAATTTGTCTTTGGCTCCACCAAAGCAGTAGTACTTTTCGCTATTGAGGTCTACAATGCCACCCCCCTCCCATTCTACTTTAAATAAACCGGGTGTCCGTTTGTCGTAGCATTTATATTCTTGTGTGTCCGTACGAGGAAACCAAAGGTGTTTTTCTTTGTTATTCATTTCTTTCAGTTCAGGTTTGACAAGATCGTCCAGTTTTTCGGCTGCTATAGCGATGTAGGCCGAGTCTGTGTCCATTTCGACGTACTCACAATGTTGTCGGTCAAAGTACTTGTCTAAGAAATCGTAGTAGAATTCGAGCATTCCCAGCTTGGCGTATTGATAGACGAAGAAACCAATCTGAATGGTAAATCCATGGCAATGGACCGCTTTGCCGACTCCACTTCGTAACAGCCTGTTGAAATTTCATTCAAGTCTCGGAAGTTAGTTTCATTAATCAGTCAGGAAGCTTTGTCCTCTGTTACGATATGAATTTTGCGATGCCCTACTTTATTGGTAATAGTTTTACCGTAAGACGAATTGCCAATAAGTTTCATGGTATCGGCAATGATGACTTTAGAGGGATCACGATCTCCCTCCCGTCTTGCATCTGACACAGCTTCGCCAAACGTTTGGGAACAAGCTTTGGGGTGTATTCGATCACTTGGTAGATTTGAATGTTTTTAGGCCTTTGTTGAGATACCACTTGAGCAGGGGTGTTGCCAACAAAATTTTCTCCCCAAACATACTGCCAATAAGACTTTTACCAGGTTTTTTTTCATAATGTTTCCTTCCAGAGCAAAATGTTTCATGTGTCCACCGATATCGTCAGTTGAAATATCTGCATTTTTGAAGATTGGACACATTTCTGCAAATGTGGGTTTTAGTTCTTCGGGTACGTGAATGTCGCACCCAATAGCTTCAAAATTTAGGTCATCTCGAATAGCCTGTACAATCCGCTGCTGGCTCAATTTGCGTACTCGTTCCAGTGGTAAACGGAAACTTTGAAGGAAGCGTTGCAGTTCTGGCGACATCTTCTGTTCTGGGTAAAATTCACATTGTCTTATTTCCTCGTAGTTGTACCCAAGGGACTGGATGTAATCCCAGACCTCGTCGGTTGATTTCCTTTTAGTGATGAACTTCTGCTGTTCTTCAATAGAGTAGTTCTTTTCCTGAGTGAGATAACAGTCGTGACCGTGAACGTAGCATCCATGAAACTGGTAAACGGTGTTTGTTTCTTGACAAAATCCACCGCAATCCAACTTGTTTTTCTTTGTAGTTCCCTTGACGTCGAATGAAAACATTGTCTTTGTACGCCTTGCAGCCACTCATTACTGACAGGGCGACTCTTTTCTAGCTTGAACCCAGTCCCTTCTAGACGCCTCAGATATTGACCGGTTTGCATGTTCTGCATGATCGCCCACAGATAAAGCAAACTATTTTTTGACACACGTTGTCCGTGTTTCTAATCTTTGTTTTGTCTTCCCCTTGGTAGCGATGAAAGATCATAGTACAGGTCTTTATTTTTCTTGTCAATCAGAGCAAACGGTTCTCCTTGAGCCTTCTGAAAAAGGTACTTCTTGGTGAGGCCTGGTACGGATATGCCATCTTTGAATACATCAATATTGCTTTCTTTGTAGAACTTCGCCATTTTATCTAGAGCCTCCAAAAATGGGACGACATCTAGATTATTATACCAGGTCAAGTCGTCTTTCATGGTTTGCATATTTTCTTGCTGCCACACTTTTTGACAGTACGCGTATTCATCTGGCACAATGTTCGATTTTTTAAGTCGCTGTAGCTTCGTACGGAGACAACGCTGTATCGTTAAGGTTGTCAAAAGTGATCCATTCGTACGGAAAGACACCTTGCTCAGAGAGCAATCGTAGGCTTTCATAAAGGTATCGTAGCTGAATTCTGTCTGGAGGAATGGAATTGACAATGTCGAGGAATAATAAATGTTTCGATTTCACGGAAAAGTAGTTGTGACATCTATTGACAACAAATTTAAGTGGGTCGTATTTCACCAACCACGGAAAAAGATGTTGCTTCACCGAGTTCGTGTCATATTTGCCAGAATAAAAACTGAGTTCTGGTAGTTCTTTCAGATACGCAAACAATTTGTCATGCAATACTTGCAGATAGTGTTGACGATGTTTCGTGTTTTTCTCCCCGATTTGCACGCAATTCTTCGAAAGACGCGTAATTAGTCAGGTTCACAATGTCAATAACTTATGTTTCGTTGGCAATCATGGTAGATTATGAAACCTATATATTTTTGGAAAGCTTATAGCATAAGGAAACTAAATATTAATGTTTACATTTGAACAGATGTTTGTATGGCGGCCATTTTGGGTTTTCAAAATGGCGACTGTAAAATACATATTTTCTTCCATTTCTGCCCTTTATTACACTAAACACTTAACTGGACCTATTGTGTTTGGTTCTAAATCATAGCAGCTTTGCAAACTTATACATGTAAGAAAGGTTATGGCATAACAAAAATAAAAGTCAATGTTCAAATTTGGAGAAAAGCTTTTATGGCGGCCATTTTGGATTTTCAAAACGGCCACTGTAAAATACAAATTTTGTACTATTTCTGCCGCCACTTATTACCTTAACCACTTTATTTAACTTACATTACTTTCAAAACCATGATGGCTTTACACACCTAAACATTTTTGAAAAGGTGACAGGGGGGGGGGCAACTAGGGTCAGTTGCCCCCCCATGACCAGTCTAGCGCCCCTCAGTACAAGAAAAATGCGCCCCCTGCGTCCTAAAAGTAAAGTAAAAACTGCCCGAAAAGTAAAAATAAACAAAGAAAAAAAAAGGTCCCCAGAATTTCGAACCGTTTAGCTATATATAACTATGGCAATGGGAGTTGGTCTCCGAAATGTCGGTCAAATTCAAGAGTATGCGGCCCTTGCATGATGTTGGCGCCCCCCCCTTTTCAAATCCCCCCCCCCCTTCAGCTAGGGACTGGTTCCACCCTTGAAAGGTGATAGCATTGGAAAACTAAAAATCAATGTTTAAATCTGGAGAGATCCCTGTATATCGGCCATTTTGGGATTTTCAAATTGGCTAAGGTAAAATACTTTCATCATAGAGAATATTACAGAATATGCCATTTATAGTTCGTCATCACTGTCCTGTGTCTCATATCCGGCATTATTGTCCGCATTATTTTCACAGTCTGTTCCACACAAGTAAAGGTCGGTGTAAGTTAAATCATTTCTTCTGCATGAGCACCGCTGGATTGAGCAATTTTCTTTACATTGACATCTGACGTACTCTACAGTGGCCTGAGGGGCTGGTAGAACCTTGGTGGTGATAGGGAGTATATGGCCTTTTTCGTCCTGATGGTAGCCATGCTCGAGTGGGTCGAAACAGCTGTTGCCACGAAACAGTCGATTGGCATCAAACTCTACTCTGTTCTCGCACACGTTCAGTGTGCTCCTCAAGTGCACTGGTTGTTGGAGGCAACTTGTTACTTTCTGCTCGATGTTTGCAAAACAGATGCGATCTGAATACTTTTTGGGCAATATGCCAAACACACAAAGCTGTCCAATGTTTGTAATACCTCATGCGTTAGGTCACCATCCTCTGGTAATTTCATCAGTGCTTTGATGACGTCCCTTTCAGCCTTGATATAGTGTTGAAACTACTTCGTTTTACCCACTTCTGAGAATCGACCATTATTGTGTGCTCCTGTAAATGCATGGAATATAGGTAATTCTGTTGTTTTTCTCTTCCTAGCGCCCTCCATATTGGCCCTACCTCCACGGTTCCTGAAACCATGGTCATTGAATTGCCTTTGCAGAGCTTCTCATAGGCTGCAATTGCTAAAACCAGGACATCTGTATCCGGGGAAACGTTGTGATGCTGCCAAGCATATGATCAGTGTGTCGGCTTCCCCATGATTGTTTGGCTCAAACTGCATGTTTCGGTTGCTTCTAGTGGGGCCTGCTGCTGACGTGATGATTAATTTTGAAGAGTTTGCATTATACTTGAGTGTTGCCTCAGAAAGGTACACTGTCAGATCAGCTTTTGTGTTTTCATTAGATAAGAAACGGCTCATTGGTATATGTATGATGTTTGTATCATCTGCAATGTGGTATTGAACAGGGCCTTTGCCTAATTGTCATTTTTCTCTGGTTTTCTGTTTTAAGGAGTCAGACTTGTGTGTGTCGAACACCAGGATAATCTCATCGAACTCTGCTGTCAAGGACATGAGACTGTCATTGCAAAGTTGGCCAGGATCCTTGACTGTGGTGATTGTCGTTGGTTTCTTTGTCATCTTCTGGACGAGCACCATTCCATTAACTACAGCAATTTTGTGACTTGTAGATGGTCTTGGAAGGGGATTTGCCGCATCAGCAATATCATCAGGCTGTTCTGTTTGCTAATCGTGCATCAGTATTATTTTCGTTTGTTTTACCAAAGTTCTCGAGGCTATGGATCATCTTTGACTTATCACTACATGGAAGGATGGAGCCATCAATAGTGCTCTGGGGGTAAGAGTGAAGTCGTAGTTCCATATTGCATTCTTCTGATCGATGTCACGGCTTGATTTGGCTAGTACCATTAACCGACCGTATAGGTCTTTCGTTTCTTTCAGATCGACTGACTGGTCACGGATCTTGACTGTTTCCTTTTGGTTTCCTGACATGTACATTTTTTTATTCTGCTTCTTTACTGGTGCCCACAAGCTGACATCTCCATTGATTCGTTCTGCAATGTAATGCACATAGAGCTTCTGGCCGGTGTTATCGATGTTCAGAATCTGGGAGACATATTCTTGGGGAATATATATTCCTGTGTGATGAAGCTGTAGATCTGGTCACCTTCAGTAGCGAATGGGTTGCCATGGCTCAGTATGGCAGTCTTTATTCGGTCAACATTTTCATGCTCTTTTTTGACGGCACTTGGTTGTAAATGATGATGCTCTTGTGGCTTGTTGACAGCAACATCAAATTGCTCTTTGAATTCTCCTGAAAGACGTAACATCTCTGGTGTACCTAAGAAGAATCGTTGACGAGAGGTGACATTATTGGAAATGCCAATTAACCCAGAGTGGATCTTCATCATCCTGTTGAGTTGTTTGCATGCGTGATCTGCTCCAGTCACCCAGTCTGGGTACAACTGCTTTTTCAGATCAGGTCTTGCATCCACCAACAGCACTGCCTTTTCATACAGAGCCATATCGAATGTAATCACTGTTGGGAATTCTTCACCAACGACCAACGTCTTTAGTTCGGATGTTTGCAGGATTACAGTCAGCATCGTAGACCATTCGTGTGCAACTCTGGCAGCAATGGCAGTGCACCGACGTGGGTTAGAGATTGGCCAACTGATACTAGTGATTTAAATCCTGCCTAGTCTGGGATTTGGCTCGGTTCCCCATTCGTCTTTGTTCTAGAAAGAGCAGAAGCTATGACCCTGCCTAGATTGGTCAGTTCATATGATGCAAGCATACCTGTGTTGTCGAGCTCAAACTTGTTTGCTCTCCTGTCTGACCCAGTCTTTGGTTTACTGCATGGCTTGATGCATGGGAACATGATACTGAAGAACCGATGGGTTGTGTGCCTCACGAAGTTGCAGACTGGGTGCAATGGTTTTTTCAGTAGCATTTGCCTTTGATATACAGCAGTTATTGTCCCAGGTGTGGTTCCTTACCCATCGGCTGTGTCCTCTGCAAAGTCAGTATTGTCAATACCAAAAACACAAACGACTCTTTCTTGAGGAATGGTGGCACATACAGGTCGTTGAACTCTTTTGTATTTTCTGAAAAAGCATTGGCAATTGATGTTTCAAGGAGCAGGGCACTACTCTAAGGTACACAATAGTCTTGAGCGTGAAGGAGTTGCACCAACTTTTTGTTCCTAGTGCTACGGTGAACACTCGGTGCCAACCCTCGAACCTGTGGATTTTCTGGTACACACTGTGTGCGGAATGTGGCCTGTGCTTGCTTGGGTTTGTGTTGCACCTGCCTTCGGGTCTTGAAAGCATACATTATGTTCTGAGTTATGGTCAGTGCTGATCGGTCGACTGTCCTCATCTCTGTCTGAAACTTTTCTTCGGGTCCTACCAAAATCCATCGTATCAGGCTGTGTAATTCAGATGGAACATCTTCTTTTGTGCTTGCTACGGTGACTATGTCGATCTGCTTCTTTTCCTCGGTGAATTCTGTAATGCTTCTGCGTATAAGCTTAGCTGTTTTGTAAAGCATTTTGTGTTATCCATTTCACTTGCATGGTGTTGCATCACAGATGTGTTGACCATGTATTCCTCGCAGGCCTCAGGGCAATAAAGAACAGAAGGATTTCGTCTGTCTCTCTGTCTCACAGAAGTCACACTCGGCAACTCTTATAGCAGCTTGTTTTTCAGCCATTTTCGGGTCAACGTCGGTGTGTGCTTTTTGCTTCATCACTACCACCCAGGATCGATATGTATGTTGTCTCGATGGCATCCATGGGGAGATATGCTTTTCTTTGAGTTTGGATGTCTACAATGTTGATCAACTCAATCAAGCATGACATCTGCAGTGGTAGGTCTGCCGTTGCTGGTCTGGCTAGGTTTCTGACATCATCCCGGAGGACACGATACACATGATTCTTGCAGCACTGCATGTGATATTTCACGTCGATTGCATTTGCATCACTTGGTGAGAGTTCATTGTTTAACCTAGTCATCAGCACCGGGTCTTGGGTAATTTGGATCGCTTGCTAGAGCATTCCCAGCGCTTCCGGTTCGAACAGTGAGGAAACGCTGACCATCATCCACTTGACAGAAGAAGCATCGATCTTTCGACAAAGGTTTTGTTGCAGATCGTGTGTATGTTGTTGATGTGGCTGGTGTGTTTGCTTCCATTTCTGAGCTAGTTCTCCTATGGCCACGTTTTTTACAGCATTCGTTCCCGTAGACATGGAATGTTCAAAGCTTTCCCTAGTGCGCTACAAAGATACCTTATTATTGGCATTAGATTAGCAGCTCCCATGTCATGTTGATTTTGCTTCAAGCATCGCTTGTTTTGTGCAGTCCTTGAGACGTTTTTGGATAGCAACATATTCTCCATCCTGTAGGTTTGCTCTGTCAGCCACCATGTTAGGAAGTTTAGTTTCTCCCATAGAGTTGTCAACGAGTGGAATTGTCTACCAGATTGGGTAGTTAACTCCCCCTCAGTTCACTGCTTTAAGGTTAACATTGACAGGTTTTTCCATGGCTGTGGTAGAATCTGATTGTTTGGGGCTGTTGTCAAGCTTTGGTGGCTTGACTTTTGATTAGGGCTTGGACTTCAGGGCATCTTATGGGGCCTTGGCCCTCCTTTGCCCTTCAGCCTGTTATGTTATGTCCAGTAACCTCTTGTAGGATTCTATCCTGGTACTTAGAACAAGTGGCCCTTTGTTAATGTTTTTCTGAAGGCAAATGATGAAAAGTTTCTGCTCTACAGACTCCGTAGACATGCCCAAAGACAAGTTGCTTTCTTCGCGATCTTCACTCATGATGGGTTATGCACTGAAAAGGCACAAGAACAACCCCCATACCCAGCCAACATGCCCAGCTGGGCCACAACTGGGACCCATTCGTGTTTGTCAGGTGTTCCCACGTGGGGCCCAACTGGGCTAGCCTTTCCCAGCTGATGCCCAGATGAAGCCCACCTGGGCCCCGCTTCAATAACTGAAGCCTACCTGAGCTTCATCTGGGCTTCAGCTGGGAAGGGCTAGCCCAGTTGGGCCCCACGTGGGAACACCTGACAAACACGAATGGGTCCCAGCTGGGGCCCAGCAAGTAGCCCAGCTGAAACCCAGGTTGGGCCCAACTGGGCTATTATTTCCCAGCTGATGCCCAGATGAAGCCCAGCTGGGCCCCGCTTCAATAACTGAAGCCTAGCTGGGCTTCAGTCAGCTGGGCTTCAGCTGGGAAAGGCTGGCCCAGTTGAGCCCCAAGTGGGAACACCTGACAAACACGAATGGGTCCCAACTGGGACCGAGCAAGTGGCCCAGTTGAAACTCAGTTGGGCCCAGCTGGACATGTTGGCTGGGTAAACACCTCCACCACAATAACATGTAAAAGCAATTTATTAACCTTTACGCTCTGGTAACTACATAAACAATAGGCCGAAATTAATGTAATCCGGTTTTATTTCTGGTGGGGGGGGGGGGCACGGGCCCATCACCCTCCTCAGAAAGAAAGAATTGTAACAGTCAGAAATCTGATTACACCAAGTATGGATTCCTTGTACCTGAAAACATAGACTTGGTGTATTTTGTAGATTTTTAAGGGTAATTAGAAGTAGAAATAGAGCAAAATATGTCTTTTTACGGCGGACATTTTGAAAATCCAAAATGGCGGCAATACCGGTATCAGCGCAAATGTAAACATTGATTTTCAGATTCTCCATGTAATAAAGATTCCAAAAATGTTAAGGTTACCTAATCTACCATGATTGCCAACGAAAATACATAGTGAACCTGACTAAATGTTTCCATCGTCAATTTGCCTGTTGCTTTTGTTGCCTCTTTCACGTCCTCAAAACAACATTCAAAATCGTACACTGCTCGGTAAGGATAATACCACAAGCTACCTGGTATGTAAACACCTTTGTCTTCGAGCAATTCGAATACCGTCTTTGGATGAGTGTAAAATCCGCCGGGGAAAGTATGTTTGACCCCGACACCATCACAGCCCGCCTTGTGTCTTTTCATATGCCAATTGTCGCTTCCCAGTTTTTGACATTTTGACATTGGTATGATTTTGTGTACATAATACATATTAATATGGTTTCCGCATAAATTCAGGTACATAGTGTCATTGAATCGTCTCAGCGTCACGAATGACACGAGCAGTTAACTGTGATGAGTGATTTCGTACATTGTCTAACGGTGAGTGGCATAGCTAGGAATTTCTGAACGGGGCCAATCACGTGGAGGGAGATTGATTGATCCGTGAGACTATCTAAGCGGAGCGCCACCGTCAGTTGGCGCGGAACGTTCACGAAGCTTTGTAAAATCGTGACCACAGACAGCCGGAAATGGCATTTCCCCAGCTTTTAAGTTGAATCTAAACAGTCGCTATTTTGAGCTTTCACTTGAAATTAAATGTTCACCTCAATAAAATACGAGCATTTATACAAAGTGATCAGAAAATTACCATATAAAAGTAACATGATGTGGTTACTCCAAAGTAAGGTAATCATTGAAAAACGAGTTTGTATGCGCATTCTACAAATTAAAATTGAACGAAAGATACCCCGACCTCCTTTTTTACCGTTGGTCGAATATCGGGTCCACAGCACTGCAGGCTAACTAATTTAGCACGTTTCACACCTTGTGGAAAATCATATTGAAGACTGCAATTGTGGTCATTAAACTGCCCGAATACGCTCCAGTCTACTTTCAATGACTACTGGTGTTATTGTCATCAAGAAATATGACACAAGATGATTTTGATTGATTTTATGGCAAAATTATGCCCACTGCATACTGTAAGTGTTCGTAAATATGTACGGACGCACGAGGTTCGTGCTCACCAGTTACCGTGACGTGTGACAGAATGATGGTACTAGCCAAGACCATAAAACATTGTGAATAAAGTAGTTAGTCTACGGTAAACCTAGCGTCACAACTTTTAAATTAGACCTATTTAGTAAAAAATACGTGAAAGGTGACATTTGTTACCATTTCAAAGACCCATTTGGAGCTGGGGCGGGCTAAGCGAACGTGTTCTGTTGTATATTTTGAGGATATTGAGTTCAAGAACGTTAGAAATCTATGTTGTCCGGTCACCATCATGGGTTCGGGGACGGGTTTTCGACACTGCACAAAAAGAATCCAAACTCAACGTTGATCTTAAAAGCGGTTTTTTGCTTTTCAGAAATCTGTTTTGCTGCCTCTATCACGCCTTCGATCGTAAACGTATGTAAGCGAAAGTTGTAGGTGTTTTTCAGCTTTCCATTAGTTTTAAACCTAGTACGAATATCTCTCCAGTGCTTCTTGTACATTTTGTTTAAATCGCGGGTATCGCAGTGCTCGGCTAGACCAAACATTGCGGGCAATGTAAGGTTTTCTGGAAACACAACCGGTTCCAATTTATCGTGGATTGATAATCATTTTTAAGCAGATCGGGATTCGTTTGAACACTGGATGTCAGGATCAGTAAATTTTCCAACAGACAGTTGATGAAGAAACCATTTTTACGAGCGAATGCGAAGTATAGCAGCCGCTTTGCGGACTTGTAACAATGTTTTCAATCTGTGCCCTGTTGGTTTTGTTTATTTGTAAGTGCTTGTAAATTAAAAGGCGTTAACCATGAAAACAGATATATTTATTTAAGGATGTCTCTGGTTTCATTACACGTTGAGGCATATTACTTCAGGTCCGGAATATTTCAATGACATGGTTCTTGAAACGACTGTATGGGGTTCTCAGAAGCCCTTTCTATAGTTTTTGTCAACTGCCGTTCTTTATGACATGGTCATTACCCTTCTTTTCTTACAGTTTGAAACATCCGAGCAATCTATTGACGTAAAAGTTTAGTCGTTGAAATAAGAAAATCACTGAAAGGATGATACCTTTTCATAATCAAGCAACTTAAAACTGTAACAAGAGCGACAAACTAAAGTTATATTTTACTTTGTTCAGAATTGAAGACCGTCACAGAGGGTTAGGAATAGAGAACGGATAAGATAGCGTAATCTCCCGGATGCGAAAATTGCGCAATATTAACTGCGTAGCTTTCTTCTGACCTAGACGTTTCAACTGAAACTTGTATCGCCCTTACCAATAGGCGCTTGCTGGTGACCACATGATCAGCCCATGGAGCTGTTATTTGGAAATAACAGCTCCCTGATCAGCCGAACGACATATGATACAGCTGATGATATCAGGTGCTACCGTGGCTTAAAAAACCATTTCCAAATGATGATGTGTTTCAGTGGAAAGTCAAATATGTGCCATGTGCAATAACTTAGTTAACCTTAACCCAAGTCTTTTGTTCTGCATTTTGTAAATATTCTCCCATTAGATTTCTTTTCATTGGTGGCTGTATTACTTGGCGGCATGGCACAGATTTAAAACGATTCCTTGGAGCAGCCGTACTCTAAGAAAAAGACCCCCTAGCTGCTTACCTATCCCACCAAAGAAAGAGAAGGCGAGTGAGAAATTTTATGCTGTTTATTTTGTTGACAATGATAGTTGGGATGGGAAGAGAGAACTCTGAAGAGGGAGTAGCGAAATAAAAGACTGCGTAGTTATCTCTCTTTACCTCAGTTGCCAAGATGATGGCCAATTTGCATCTCTTCTGATCTGGAAGTATATGCTTGCTTTGTTGGTGATCATACGATCCGGTATCGGGTTGAACTACCGAACCGTAATAAGCATTGTCAACGAACACTTTGGGAACATTGAGGAAGTTAAAAAAACTGAAATTGTGACTTTTGAAATTGTGAGGAAATTTTCAGTGATATTTTGAACTTTCAATAATATGCGTGAAATTCTGACAGTTTTTGCCACTGTCGGAAATTATTAATAAAACAATTCTTCTGCAATCTAAACACGGTCTATTTTCTAGATCTACCGGCAAAATCATCCACAACCCGTTTTTTGTCATTTTTTAACATCAATATTAACGTATCACTCACATATACTTTTCTAAAACTCGAGCTTGTAGCATAAACATTTCTATTTCCCTCACCTCCCATCACTAATGTTTCACCTGTATAAATTTTCAACACTGATATCCTTTTCTGAAATACGCAAACTTCCTCATCATAACAATTTCACCATCTACTACCTGTTACTCGTATTAGGGAGTTGCTAAAATTTAGCAACTCTCTGTCAATATGACTAGAATCGTTAGACCGCCTCCATTTGCGAGTATGAATGCCTTGCATTCTGGTTTTTTCTCCCTGAGAGTTTTCGTGAAAAAGAACTGTTGGGTATGTTCACTGATTCCGTATTTCCCTCACGAAGTTGAGGATTCGGTTCCACCGTTCCTTGTCCTTTCTTCGGAGGTTAGTGTGGGGTCACACTGTTCAAATAAAAAGATCAAAATTATAGTAATGATCGGTCCCAAAAGGCTATACTAAGTTTTAACTGATAGAAACATTATATGAAGGTATTAGCTAGCTAACAAAGATAATAATATGGGAAAAGTATGTTTTTGTGTGTCACATAATTTTGTTAGGTGTCATGAACGATATTGGTTTCAATTCTGCTTTTGGTTTTCTAAATAAGATGTGAAAATACAATACATTTAGCTCAAAACAATTTCCCTTTTAACATTATTTATTCCCATTTTTTTTTTCAACAGAAAACATTGCTTTATATTCTTGTTCATATTCTTCTTGGAATTACTTTTAGAATTTGATCAGAACTCCCACAATATGTTTTTTACAAATTGTTTCCAGACCTTACAACGAAGCAATCAAATTCATTGTCTTTTGCTTGAAGTAAAAGGGTGTCTACCGTTTCACGTTCGATGCATGTAATCACTGATGTAGCTGCTAATAATGCCACAAGTTTGAAGTTATTTGAGACTTTTGACTTCATAGAACATTCGATGGTCATATAAGAGTGGGAATAACAAACCGTGTTAGCTTTTATTACAGGAAAACGATGAAAACAGAATATCAACGACTGAACATTATTAATTGTCTGGCCCTCTGTTTATACTCGAAGAGCACGACAGTCATTTCCATCTGTTCTCAAAGGGTTTTGCACGAACTGGTATCTACCTCGATTTCCCTCTTAGTTCCCCATCCCCGCAAAAAATCAAAATGTATATATGAAAAGTGTTACTTCTCCATGCAAAGAGGTTGCTTCATTTTGTGTGATTAATCGAGTCACACTTTTCTTAACTGAAGATTAGTCGTTGCTAAAATGAAAAGATTTCTTCATTTGTCTGGGTACGGATTTACATGACATAACATGACAATTTTTCCCCTTGAACGGTGGAGATTTATATACTTTGACCTTGATTTTCGAATCCAACAGTGAAATGACGCACTGTTGAACAAGAAATTTCCTAACTGGCTAACGATAACCCTAATTCCTAACCTAATCCCTAACCCCAACAAAGAATACAATCGATACAACACAATGGTAACAGCCAATCAAGAAACACCTTTTTAAACAGTGGGCTTCTACCCAAATGACGCATATTACCGGTACACCTTGAGATACTGGGCATCCGCCTTCAAAAGATTTTTTACGATTGGTTCCCCTTTTTCACGTATAACTTTTTAATAGAATTATTCTAGAATAGATTTCAGTGGCTAAATTAGTAACCAAATGAATCTTTAACTTTAAAAAGTGGTTCTGATTTGGTGAAGTTTTGGACAAAAATAAAATAAAAAATGCTGAAATAACACTAAAAAGTTTCAGACCAATCCGTCAAATTATTGATATTTAGGGCAACCCCCCCTCCCAAAAAATAAAATTGGTACTTCAAATTCCGAAATTGACGAAAACGTACTATTAATTACATAACAACATTATTTCTTAACATTTTCAACAGTAAGGTACAGTCCTAGTCTTTGTTTGGGTTATGAACATCTGATAGAAATTTCAAGGTTAGCTTGTTATTCGCGATTTAAACTTCTATCGTTAAAAAATCGGCCAAGACATGGACGCCCTATTTCAAATGGCAGGCTGGGCAGCATTTTCTTATGTTCGACTATAACTCTGACTTGGCTTATTTTAAAACTGAATATTACTTCCTTAAGAAATTGTGTTTCGAGTGAAGTGTCGTTCTGTCGTGATCACTCCACAAGTCTCAAAATAATCTTAAGTGATAAGACTCCAATAACATAAGTCCACTAATTATAAAGCTTATGTGCACCAACCAATTCCTGATTAACTTTGAATTCGATGGCAGACTTATTCATCTGATACCTGTATTACACCTATTAAAATATCAGAAGTGCAGTTACACATGTAATGAGAAGTTAAAAGACTCACACGTATTGCAAATCTTATACGAACAGTGAAGCTTCATTAACAGAGTAATGCTGTCAATGACCTCATGTTAGCATGTAATGACTGAAGTATCGACTGTATATAGTGAACAGAAATATTTTGGCCAAACCAGGGAGTTGGTACAGACTACTCTCTGACTGAATGAAACTTTCCATTAATAATAACACATTATAAAGGGACGCGACACTAGTTTAAGGCTACAACATTTAATAATGAGAAAATTCCAGAATACAGAAAGTAGGAAATCAAACAGTATATCAGAGCAAATTTTTAAAGTTTGGTAATAACCGGGTATCAAATCTGTATGCATACCTTTCTAGCTTATGGTCATCACCGGCGTCTCCAAATAGAGGTTTCTTTGAACTCGATCTTGGGCATTTTCTGGTTCGAAGCTCGTCGTTGCTATGAATCTTAACGTGTCGAAAAAGGGCGTCTTTGCGCAGAAACACCTTATCACACAGATCGCAAGCGTGTATTATTTTGTCAATTCAATGATTATGTTGGTGTCGCTGTAGGTTATCTTGCCTAGGAAAATTCTGCAAACACATACTGCACTGGAAACCTGCAGATGTCCCGTGTATGACAGTAATATGTTTTTTCAAGTGATGTCTCAGTTTAAAGCATTTCGGGCACAAGGAGCACATGAATGCCATTGTGATGTGTCAGCTATGTGATTTTAAATAGGAAACGTAAGGCTAGAATGATGGTCAAAATCTTAAACTGTTATTGAAATGTGGTAAAGTTAAAAAAACAATTCAAACAAATACCTAGCAGAGTGTAATATGTTTTTTTCAGACAGACTGTGTCGCTTTAGAGATCAAACAACATAATAAGGAATGTTTTAAAAAACTAAAATATTTATATCATCTCAGTCCAGCATTGATTAATCATGTCAGAACAAGTTTTCAAACAGTAATGTCACAATCTATTTTCCTTAACGTATTGCTCAACAAACTGACGGGACAGTAGCATGACGTGGTCATCTCAAAATAACCTGTCTGACCGGAGTGTTTCGTCTCTAACTCTAGCTTACCTTCCTATGCTATCAATAAGCCTTAACTAAAAAGAAATCACGTAGACATAAAGCTACTATCTGACTAAGAAGTAACTCCGTAAATGGTTTAACTGTAAGTGGTTCTCTAACCCGCCATTGTTTGCTCTGACAAATTAGTCGATAGTTTGCTAGTGTCCACTTGTACACATAACAACAGTGTACACTCATTTTAGTGTTTTGAAGACATCCTCAGAAGTGCTACATGTCACAACTTGATCTATATTATGATTGTGCAATAACAAACATATCTTTCAGACAAGTGTGTAGTACTGTTTCTATAAACCAACCTTTTCCTTCGGCTATGTAGCCAGGTAGCCACAATGAAAACAAAACAAAAAAAATTGTTGGCATAACAATTACAATATATGAGATTACAACCGGACATCAAAACGTTCTTTGGAAACAAGAAAGAAATAGTCTCAGTTACGTGTATTCATACGAAGCAACAAACCGAGAAAGCTGAAAAAAAATAATCATAGTAATTATCTACAATGAAAAAAGGACAAATACTCATAGTAAGTAACTTAACTAGTTAGGCCTTTTATATTGTTTCAGTCACGACTAGGGTAATGTTTACCTTGGTTCACAAGTGTGACTGTTTTGCTGTAAGTTTAACTTTGTACAACACTTTAATTATGCTATGAAAAGCGCTTCATTAGTAATAATAGAGCTGACTTCAATTTTTTTTCGTAAGTCCTCCCGACCCTTTGGTAAATGGTAGTTAGATGAAACCAAATTTTAAACTGCTTCCCAAAGAAGCTATATGTCCCCTAAAGGACAACACTTTACCAACCTCACCGTCCTCAGACAATTTACATCATTGCTCTGCCATGTATGGTTCAATCCTAGACAGGATGAAAGGAACATATACTAGCATCATCTTAGGCCTAGAAGCCAAAAGGCCGAGAAGCGACTTCAATCATTTCTAATTTCTGGAATGGATAAGTCAATATGTTGTAAGAATGTGTCTTAACAGGTGGATATTACATTTGTTGTGAAAAAATTTTTGACGGAGTAGGGAAAACAAACCAGTGAGTCACAACTTGAAAATCGCCGTGACCGGCTCGACTTAAACCAATTGGTTAGAAACTGAGTCATACAAGCTCATCATAATCCAAAACCAAATGTACATCAAGAGAGACGTACTTAATGGTTACCCACTAAAAATGTGACACAAAGTAAGCAGTTATTACTTTCTTTGGCAAAGTACCTCATTTTACCTTCCACTCATTAAAGATGTATTGAGGGTAAACGAGGTCTTACCGTCACAATATTTGCATGCATTATGTTGGGATGGAAGTTGGTCCGCCCTACTGAATTATTGCTGGACCATGTCCCTTTAACCTGTTAACCCCAGTCCATTTTCGCTATCACTCCCTGGTACTAATGTTAGTCCTTGTACCTTGGAGGTAAACTAGATAATGAATGAATCGAAATTTACCCTTGCGTTTACCTTTTCGTATTTTCTAAACCAATGACTAGTTAAGAAATATTGTAAGGCATATATTGTAACATGCATAAGTATCCATCACATTTAACTCTGTGTTGCGTAGTTCATATTTCTTCGAAGTCGTCGTCCACTAGTGAATCTTTTTTCACAACTGTTCAAAGTATTTTACTCAGTTTGCTAGTAAATATGTGTAATTACATTTGGTTTAAGTAGCTACGTAACCATTCTGAAAAACGAGAATTTTTTCGAAAAAGTTTTCACTTGTGTAAAAAATACCCCATAGACGTTTGGGTTTTAAGGTACAGTACTAGCAAAAGGATTAGATGAAAGAAAAAAAAAAACATTACGCCAGTAAAAACTATTTTTGATCGATTTGCACTTATGATGTCAGAGAAGATGACAGCATGATATTACTAGTCAGGCCTTACGCCAAATTCATACTTGCTCGGTGAGCTTAATGTGGAACGGAAATTTTGTCCGCAACGGTTGCGACGTGTGCGGTCAAAGAACTTCAACTGTGAGCCTGTGATCCACACTGAGTGCAGAAACACGTAACTACTCCTTTCCACTGTGCGCGCGTTCAGTCCGTTCCCGATAAGTTCCACATAAACCAGTTTAATCTTTTCCCGCTTTGTGCGTCTCATAATCAAGTTGAAACACGTGTCCGTACTGTAGAACACACCAGCAGACAACGATAGCCGATATATAGCTGCAGAGAAATACTTGCTTCTGGAAAGAACAAGCCGTTTTCTTCGCGGGAAAATGAGAGATTGATTGAGAAAGTCAGAAAGTATCCAAACTTGTATAAAAGCAGTTTGACTGAATACAGAAATCAGGAAAGTAGTGTACAGTCATCAGTGGCATAATCATACTTTTTCATCTGGGTGAGGGGGCGGGACTAAGGGGCCAACGTTCACTTGGTGAGGCACGAAGAAATGACAATCTAAACGGAGCTCTTCTATCTGGCGCAGAGCGTACCGAAAATTTTAAAACCCACGACCCCCCAGAAAGCAGGAAATGGCATTCCCCAGGCTTGTATGTAAGAATTCAAACCATTGTTATTTTAAACATTCGTTTGCAATAAAATTTTCACTCAACATTAAAAATGAGCAAATGGTAAAATGATCAGCAAATTAACAGATAAAATGTACCACTGCCATTGGAGTAAATGCAACATTAACCAGAATGCAAACTACATTGAGGTGTCGATGATACAATTGTACCATACTATTAAAAATAATTTTGGCATTGTTTTCAAAGTTTGAAAATAATGCCATGATTTCCCATATCTTCTAAGTCAAATGTCACACCAGCATATTCGAAAATAACGCTGTGTTATCCCAGATGACTTTTAACCTCCTTCAACAACAGAAGGGACCATCATTCAATCACCATAACATGTTAACATACCAAACAGGAAATTTATTATATTGAAATGAGGGTTAAAAAGTTTTTCACACTTTGGACCTAGTGACCCGGATGACCTTTGACCTCTACCAAAATCAACAGAGATCATCTTCTCACCATAACGCATCTACAACCAAATGCACTTTTAATTTAAGTTTGAAATATTATGTTAACAAGGTTTTACAGACTTTGACCCTTGTGACCCAAAATGACCTTTGACCTCCACCAAAAAAGGTTCTTTCTCCATATAAGGGGCATCTATGTACCAAGTAGGGAACTATCCGACATTCCTATCTTGTGATATCGTGTTAACGAGCAAAGTGTCACGAACACGCACACACACACGCATACACACACACAGTCATCATGACTGCCTTGGTTTCTCTAATCATGGAAACCGCTCATTGGAAAAAGAGCTTGTCGTGATATAGATTTAAATTAAAAAAATGTTTCTTCCTTCGGAAAGCTGTGGGAAATGTTACTTGAGTTCATGGTCGCACGGGACGGGAGGGCCGGGACTGCAACACCACAATGGCCAAAACCTTGCTGAATCGGGCAGATATTGGTGCCAAAGCCGGGCAGAGATTTTGCCCTTGGGTGGGATCTGGAGTAAGGCAAAAACCGTCCCCCTCCTCTGAGAGAAAGAATTCCTTACATACTTGGTTTCGTATACATCTTTCCTTCATAATTGTTTCTAATCGTCCGATTGTGGCGTACAGAGAATATGTTTGCTTCAGTGCCTCTCAGATTGTAGGAAATTGCACTTCTCAGTCACTCTTTGTTCTTAAAACACGCACTTCCAAGGCTTGATTCTGAACTTTTTGTCTTAAACACGCTTTATCCATTATAGTATGAATTTCATAACGGAAAGAGGGTAGTAGGCGTTTGACTAGTGAGCGACTGTCACCTTTTCCCCTCTGGTTACGCTACTAGACCGGCAGTCCAGTGACTTGGGGGTAGATGAACTAGGTACCAATAACGAAGTATATCACCATGAAGCGAGTCACCTGGGATGTTCAGATATGTGAGTCTGCCGTGCACCGTCCGTTGCTAGTAGGTCTGGCGGCCACTTTTCAAAATGGCGACCATGTTTTAGAAGGTATCATTATGTTTGATAATAAAACTTTGATACAACCTTCTACCAAAACGTGTAAGGTGTCATATGAAAGACAATTAAACTTCCTATCCAATGGTACCTTTTTTGATGGATATTGTGCCGAATTAAGTTACACTTTGGGGGAAAAAAGTGTAATTTTAAGCCAATTTTTTCCGAAATTTAAATTACATTAATTTACATATTTCTTCAAATTTTTTTTTTACAAATCTCAAGATAATACATTGAAACTTTCCTAAACATGTTTCTTATATACAGGTACTATTGTGTCAAAATAACAAGGTTATTGCTTTTAAAAAACGAAAGTTACAGTCTTTCAAAGTTAACAATTTGAAATTTCAGGAAATAGAATTTCGTACCTAAAATAGTATCTCGCCCTGTTCTCATTTCGCATCAACTCAAACAGTACAACTGATTGGGCCCAAGTACAACCAATATTGTACACTTTGGGTTTTAAATGTAACATTCAGGATTTTGATTACAAGATACATGCTTGTGTTGATTTTCAGACATCTTGTATCAAATCCAAGATGGCCGCAATCGGTCAATGCACTTTTGGCCCATTTTTCTTGAATTCCAGCATTTAATGCTCATTTTCGATTAGAAAAACGGCGATATTTGGTCAAATGGTACCAAAAGATACAACCCAGTACAAGGGCACTCTTTCTCACATACATAGCTTGTAAACAAAGATGTTAGCTAGGGGTCAATGTACTATTTACTCCTTATATCTATCTTTGATTCAGAATTTTCGATCAAGAAAGAAATGACCACTCGTTTGTTTGTGCTCTGGGATGCAATCTTCAGCAGTCCTAAACTTCGTTAAGTACATTTTGTATCCATTCTAAGGTGGTAACTACTTAACGGTCAATTGACTTAGGCACTCCCATCACTCCACCATCCCACATCTTTCCTCGACATTTACCCTGTAGGGGCATAACTAGCTAAACCAATTTCATTGCTCACTTAGACGGCTTTCAGATATATTCGTAGTGTTTGGACAAAATATGGGCAATTAGAGCATAAATCCGACATGAATAGGATATACAGTGTTAATTAATTCCACTCTTTGTTTATATATGTTGTTTCTGTGCCAAGATGGTGGTTAGGGGTCAATGCACTTCTTACGATTCTTCTCATTTCGATATTTGTGTGGAAATTCCCTATCAAGAAAGCAATAACAACCCGTCACATAGTGCAACGAATGCATTCCATAGGATGTATTAACTTTGTTGCAGGAGCAAATTGTATCGATTTTAAGATGGTGGTCATAGGTTAACTTTCTCCCCTGTTTTTGTCGAATTAGCTCATAATGGGGGCATTACTAGCCTAACCAGGTTGATATTCCATTTCTCTGGTTTTCAGAAACTTTCAATGTATTTACGGGGATGTATTTGACATTAGCAGAATAACCATTACCAATACTGGGGATACTCCCTAAAGTACAGTCACTTCTTCATTCTATACATGGCTTCTCTTCCAAGATGGTGGTTTGGTGTCAATATACTCATTTAAGGAGTAGAACAGGCCACCAGAGTACAAATTTGACAGACTGTAAAATTTATCTTCTCCGAACGATTTTGTTTTGTCTAGTTTGGTGTGATGAATTTGAAATAGTCGGGTTTCATTAATAACTGTACTCCATCATGGGAAGTCGCCATTTTGCATTTCAAAATGATAGACTTTACATATTTTCAGACCCGTAATACATGTTGCAATGTTAGTTTCAATCTTTTTATCACCTAATTTGACCAAGTTTGAGATGAGGCAGATTGAAGATTGAAGATTTTCAAATTATCTTGGACTGTTAAATGGGCTAGAGCTGAATACACATAAGTGCAAACTTCCCAAGAACTATAGATATTACTGAAAAGAAGAGTTCCATTAATACTTTTCTTATTTTGATTCCGCAAAGTACATTTCTACAATAAGCATAGGTTCAAATATGGAAATGAGCTAGTTAACTCAATTGGGGAAATCCAAATCGCCCCAAAAAACAATGGCATCCTGATGGTAGGTGGTTCAATACCATTAAAATATTTTGGACAGATCAAAACATGTTCTAACACAATCCCTAGAGCTCATTACATGCCTTTTGAATCTAAAAATGTTTCGTTAGCCATTTCGGTGTCACAGTAACTATATTAGAGGCCTAATTTGTCGTTACGGTAACTATATTGAGCAAGAAACATCCAATGGGCTTGATGAATGCCATGTGAACCCAGCAAAGTATTGTCAACCATCAAAACTATATTGTAGACCTAATTTTTCGTAATTTTGACTTTACAGCAAGAGTGGTTTCTAACATTGTACTACTTGACTTTTGCATGATTCCTTACCCTTATGTAGTAAATATAGATTCAGGGCGATTGTTATGTCATTATTGGTGTTTTAACACTTATTATTTTGACACAAAAAAGTATTACTGTCTTAGTCATAATAATCACTTTAAGTAAACTTGATAATATGATGACTTAAAAAAAAAAAAACTTGTTCCCGTGGTTTCGTAAGTTATCTGTAGAAAATCCTTTCAAAATAGTATTTTTATCTCATTACTTTAACTTTATAGGTTGTTATTTGAATTTGAATGTCAATATCTTCACACGTTTGAGTTAAAAATTGACATGAGTTTCAATTATATATTATGGACCTTTAGTTAGGGAGGTGGTAATAACAACTCCCTGCTGTAATTAAATGTTACTTTTAACGTAAGTTTTTATTTCTGATTTAATTAGAGAATAAATTTTTATAGTGATTTAGGGAAAGTTGGGCTTTAAGTAACACATTTATTTTACATTATGTCCTATAATTTACACATTAAAAGTGGCAGTTTTTAAGTATTCCAACTTGCTCCATTAACATTGAAGTCATTTGCTTGATCGCCAAGATATTAAACTCATTAAAAGGAAACAAGTGATGTATAAAGTACGACTTCCACGCCATTACAATAACTTGGAAAGGTAATGGTTTTCTTTATGTCTCATGATTTCTAGTTGTGATACCTTTACTTTACATGAATGTCACATTTTCATCTTTAGTTTTTCGGTACTAAGTTCAAAATGTGAATTTCAACGTTATAACTGTACTATATATTTGCGTATTTGATTCTTCTAAAGGTAAACAGCCGAATTTGTAGCACTTAAAGTTAAAAATGAAATTTTAGGAATAGTTACTAGATTGCAATGTTAGCCTTTCAAGTAAATGTGAGCTAATAGTAGGTCACAAATTTTACGCATAGGTCATATTTGTGACTTTCAGGTCTTAATAAGGACTTAAACTTCAAAACAATGACTTTTAATGTCAAAATTTGGAAAATCAAATTTTGACTAAGAACTTAAATCACATATAAAATGAAATGAAATAAGTTAAATTTAAACCCCAAAGTTTACCACTACAGTCACAGTAAATATAATATTTAAAGGGAAGTGAAATGAGGTTAATGTAGAAGGTTTTCATGAAATTATAAAATGGAACCTGAAATTCATGGCATGGAAAAGTCTCTTTTTAATTTCAAGCCTGGATAATGGCGTTAGAATTGGATAGTGGACACAAAACCTTGAACTAAGAAGGTTAAAAAAACCCCGTAAAAACATGAATATTCTACAGTTGACATTAATTGTCACAAAATGAAATGTTAAGTCAGCATACTGTATATTCTATTAAAAAATCAGTGTTATAACTCTTTTGGTGAGGAATTTTTCCTCAAATAATGATTTTAAACATCAGGAATACCACAATATCTGTACTTTCTAGGTAAAAGGTAAGGATGGAAATTTCAATAATCACATTTGCATTCAAAGTCAAAATTAAGACAAATTAGATCTATGCTAGTTATGGTAACACCTGATCACCAAAACGGCTAGCAAGACATTCCTAGGCATTAAAAGAGCTCATAGAACTCTTTGGAAACATGTTTCCATCTACCCATAATATATTTAGGGGTATTTAACTCAATCTAACTGTATAACTGTAAAAGATACCATCAGGCTAACATTCCTTTGGCGGATTATTTTGATTTTCTAAATTGGCGTTAAGTAGCGCATTTCCCATATGTGGTCCTCTGTCTATTGCAAAAATAATATTTTGCGAAATAACAAAAATAATAAGTAATTATGGAACCCCACTTTTCATTAATTCTATAGCTCCACGGAAGTTTTCATATTCAGCTCTAGCTCATCTAACAGTCAGCCAAATGGCGTCCAAGAGTAATTGAGAATGTTCAATCTTCTTTAGCCTATAAGTTAATCTATCTCAAAATTGGTCAAATTCGGTGATAAAAAGATTGAAACTAACATTGCAACATGCATTACTGTTCAGAAAATGTAAAAACGTCTGTCATTTTGAAATTCAAAATGACGACTTCACGTGTTGAAGTACAGTAAGTGAAACCCGACTATTTCAAGATCATCAAACCAAACTAGAGAAAGTTAAATAAAATAAAGTCTTTCGGAGAGGAATTAATTCTACAGCCTGTCAAATTTGTACTCTGGTGGCCGGTTCTGCTCCTTAAATGGGTTCATCGACCCCAGACAGGTATCTTGGAACAGAAGCCATGTATACAATGAAAAAGTGACTGCGGTACTTCAGGATGTATCCCCAGTATTCGTAAAGGTTACCCTGCTTATGTCAAATATATCCCCTCTAAATACATTGAAAGTTTCTGAAAAACATGGCAATGAAACATTAACTTGGTTTGGTTAGTACTGCCCCCATTATGAGCTAATTCCACAAAAACAGGAGTGAAAGTTAATTGACCTATGACCACCAACTTAAAATCGACACAATTTGCTTCCTGCAACAAAGTTGCATTCCTATGGAATGTATTCGTTGCACTATGTGACAGGTTGTTACTGCTTTCTTGCATAGGGAATTTCCACACAAATACAGAAACGAGGAGGAATCGTAAGAAGTGCATTGAACCCTAGCCACCATCTTGGCACAGAAACAACATATAAAAACAAATAGTGGAATTAATTAACACTGTTTCTTATTCATGTCGCATTTATGCTCTAATTGCCCATATTTTGTCCAAACACTACGAATATATCTGAAAGCCGTCGAAGTGAGCAATGAAATTGGTTAAGCTAGTTATGCCCCTACAGGGTAAATGTCGAGGAAAGGTGTGGGGAGGTGGAGTGATGGAAGTGCCTAAATTAATTGACCGTTAAGTACCACCTTAGAATGGATACAAAATGTACTTAACGAAGTTTAGGACTGGAGAAAATAGTATCTTCTGGTGCCATTTGACCAAATATCGCCGTTTTTCTAATCGAAAATGAGCATTAAATGCTGGAATTCAAGAAAAATGGGCCAAAAGTGCATTGACCGATTGCGGCCATCTTGGATTTGATACAAGATGTCTGAAAATCAACACAAGCATGTATCTTGTAATCACAATCCTGAATGTTATATTTAAAACCCAAAGTGTACAATATTGGTTGTATTTGGGCCCAGTCAGTTGTACTGTTTGAGTTGATGCGAAATGAGAACAGGGCGAGATACTATTTTAGGTACAAAATTCTATTTCCTGAAATTTCAAATTGTTAACTTTGAAAGACTGTAACTTTCGTTTTTTTTAAAAGCAATAACCTTGTTATTTTGACACAATAGTACCTATTTATAAGAAACATGTTTAGGAAAGTTTCAGTATATTATCTTGAGATTTGTAAAAAAAATATGAAGAAATATGTAAATTAATGTAATTTAAATTTATCAAGCTAGATGATCTAACAAGGGTGAAGTGGGGACCCGTTTTGAAGTATAAATTGAAAAGCGGATTAAACCAACCCGCAAATGTCCGCTTGAGGTATGTGATAAGAAAGCGAATGGCGAGTAGTATGAACGAGTGAAAAAGGGTTCATCAGCTACACTGGCCAATTGTGCGAATAGTGCTTGGCGAGTGAGGTCGCCAAAGAGGTATGAACATAGCTTTTTACGTTTCTTGGAAGTTGACTACAACGACCCCAAGACTGGTCGCACTGTGGGTGTTGAAATCGATAACATCTCAGTTGTCAAAGGTTGTCCAAATGGGTCAAACGAATGAGTTACTTAGATGGGTAGATCAGGGGGCTATCAAGTGTAACAACCGATAATGTAAAAATTATCCGATAATGTAAAAAAAAATACCTATAATGTAAAAAATCTTTGAACCTATAATGTAAAAGAAATTTACCGATAACATAAAATCTATTCCAACGTGGGTTGTTTATGGTCCTACCTATAGGTGTGTATGTTTGAGAGAGTTAATGTAGGTAGGCATGTAAGCTGACAGGCGGCAGACGGGCAAGGCGGGGAAGCAAATAGGTTCGTGGGTGGGAGCGTGTGTACGTGCCTATATTTGCGCATGTACATTGTGTTACTTTTTTGGTGTATACACCCTAAACACAGTTGGGCAAACAAAGCACGTGCAAAATTATTGGGGAAGAAGATTGGTAAAAGTTGGGCGAAACATCACGATGTTGCCTCATTATTACATGAATTTTGCCCAATAAATTTAACGAAGTTTGCTAAAAATGTTTCATTTGCTATGTTTCCCCAGTGTTGGGTAATTTTTGCCCAAGTGCACTTATAGTGTATAATTGACTATGGTGTGTCTGAGTGTAACCTTCACGACAGGAGTAGCCAGGACTTTTTATTGGGGATGCCCAACTACAGGTGATCACCGAAGTACTTCTTAAATTAATATTGGGGGAATTTCGTAATTTAGTGTCAAGGGAATTTTAGAGGTGCACACCATGACTTCTCACATTGATCGTGTTAAAGGTTGTGTCAGATTACCTGTTCCCCTTGTGTGGTAATTATGATGGATACTGTTTGGGAGGAAAAGCGAATGCAAATCATGGGGAAGTTGATCATTGTGTTGTCTATATAGGAGATGCATAACTAGTATTTAAAGTGTACCTGAAGTCAAAAAATTCAGAAATATATATTAAAGACCATGAAAAATAAATTCTAACCGTCCAACTTCCATCTTTATAGGACATTCCTGAGCTGAGATATTAAATGTTGAAGTTTATTCGCTCAAATTGAAATGGTCCATTGCGCAATAATTTGTGATGTCATTCTTGTACTACTCAAATTACAATCTTTGTATTTCTTTGTTTTTCCGAACGTTACTGCACCTTGTACCAAGGTGTGATAGCACTCTTACTCTTATGAGGTGATGTAATTAATTAAGCCCTCCTTGTGCAACATGCTATGCAAGCAAACAGGAAGTGTTCAAGGTCATAAACGCATTTTTAATTTTACAGGAAAACAAAGCATTTTATGTGAGTTGTACAACAAGGAAGTCACAAACTATTGCGCAATAGACCTATTTGTTGTAAGTGAATAAACTTCAACATTTTATATCTCAGCTCAAGAATGTCCTATGGAGATGGGAGTTGTACAGTTAGAATTCATTTTTCATTTTCTTCAATATATATTTTTGAATTTTTTGACTTGAGGTACACTTTAAAGTGGTCCTTTAATGTAAGAACTAAGAATATGAAGGTTATAAAAATACAGAATTGCGTGGGTGTAAGGTAGAACATTTTAGATTAACGGACAGCCCGCTTTTGGAGAACAAAGAGTTTGGCAATGTAACTTTGAGAGGAATGGCCCAGAGTAAAATACTGTAAGACGAGGGACGATTGAAGAATTATAAATAGTTAACAAAAGGTTACTGGGAACAAGATATCTCAATCTATTCGTAATCTCAGTCATTCTGGAAACAGATTTTGCAACATTGTCTGTGTGATTTTTCAAGAAAGCTGACTGTCAATCGTAATATCAACATTTTGCAAAAATTACCGTTCGTTATAATTTTACCTTTCAAAATTTGAGAAAAAATTATGATTTCCCCCTTTTTTTTTTTTTTTATTTGTTCCATATTAAAGTTGGGGTTACTGTAAATAATAAAATACGATTTGGGTGTTGTGATGTGCAGGTGGGAAACAGGTGGAAGTGATTGTTTCAATCGTAAGGAGGCTACTTGAATACATTCTTCTTCTTACCTTTTGTTTTGTTCGTAAACAGTGGAAATTGTGAGACATTTCTCATACATAATTCGTATTTTCATGCAACAAATTAACTCACATTTCGTCAGTGTCGCATGAACCGGCCCGATTCGCGTTCCACAGAAATGTCCTCGCCGCGTAGCAGATTGAATGTTCTCTTGTGCTTGTATACGCAAGAGGGTTATGATCAGTGCATTTCAGTGCACAGGAAGCTGTTATTCAGGTGATGAATTCAGTAAAAGGATGTGAAAACTGACAAGACACTATCGTAGACCCCGAGGTTGTTCTTCTACAAGCTAGCAGTAGCTGTACGATTTTACTCTGTGTACATAACGATGGATGGGGCTGAAACAATCCATGGCCAACGATAAACTTAAAGTTAATCTAGAAATTAGAATTAGCGGGATCCGTTGGCACACTTAGATTTTGTTACTTAGCCTAATCCTTGGAGGCTTACAAGCTAGTTCGGGAAAATAGCTTTCTGCTCACTTTGAGTGTAACAATGAATGGACAATGAGTACCTTGTAGCCTACTACACTTAACAGACTGCTTTTCTAACAGGATATCCTGTGTGATCGAGCCACTATTAGGCCTCCTTAGTGGCGTGCGAAGGGGAGACCATTGGGCCATCCCCCCACCCTCACAGATGCCATTTTTTCTTTGTTCTTAAAAATACGTAGTCTAACTTTATTAACACAGATTTTACTTCAAAAGATAGCATATGTGGCACCAGATTGCTTATAAGGACACCCAGTGTTCAGAAATTTTCAAAGGGTAAGGATTGTCCCTGCAAGGTCTTTCAGTGATGCCAACTTTTTTTTAATTCCTACAAATAGACTTAGGCAAATTCTGTCAAATTCCAATTTTTACTTAAAAAGGTAGACTCTGTTTCCCACTGGTGGCATCGATAAAAAAGACTACATGTTTAGATTCTCTTTACAAGCATAAATACGCTATTTTGACCATCTGAGGGGTCTGATTTTTCGAAATTTTCTTTACGCTCCTCGCCAACCAATGGTGGCGCTTCGCTCGGTCTTTTGGGCAAAATTACATTTTTGGGGTAAAATTAGCTCTTAACTCTCTGATCACTTTGCAGTTTGCGAACATATTTTGAAGTGAGCATTTTATTTCAAACGACAAAAGAAGAAAGCGAATGGCTGGATTCTTCGTATTAGCCTGGAAAATGCTATTTCCGGCCATCTAAGGGGTCTGATTTTTCCAAATTTTCTCTACGCTCCGCGCCAACTAATGGTGGCGCTCCGCTAGGATAATCTTAATGACAAAATAACATTTTGTGGCCAAGAAAAACCACAAATACCTATCAATGCTCTTTTATTTTGACTCCTAAAAGTGGGCAAATTTAATGACAAGTTTTTCTTTGTAAGGTAGCATAAATGGCATAAGGAAATGCATGTCAAGACACACAAGTTTCAGTTTTATCCCCATGAACCACCACGATTTAACTTTTAACATATCACTGTTCCTGTCAAAGTCGAAAATCTTGCACCATTTTCCATCTAGGCTCTTTGAAAACGTCAAAAAATTTCCGGACACCCCTCCCCTTAGACCATACTGCATGCCCCTTCCCCTTCAGAGAAATCCTGCGTACGCCACTGCGTTAGTAAATACAAATAAACCAGATATTGTTTACCAAAATAATATACTTTGTTATTTCCGATTGCTCTATGTTTTACTTTAAGATTAAAATGCAGGTAATATTACAAAATGACATGGTGATGTTGTTATACTTGTAAGTTTGCATATTTTATATGAAATACATACACATTGGCCGGGAAAAGTTTTGGGGAAATTTCATACCTTTGCCCCCCCCCCCCCACCTGGAAAAAATCCTAGCTACGCCACTGCTGTAAACCCGAACTTTTCCCCTTGTACACAGTCTCTGCCTTGTACACTTTGGGAATTCAATAAAAGGATGTGAAAACTGACAAGTCACTAACGTAGACCCCCAGGGTTATATTGTACTAAAAGCTAGTAGCAGGAGGGGTTTAAGCTATACCGATTTTACTCTGTGTACATAACGATGAATGGGGCTGAAACAATCCATGGCCAACGGTAGACTTAACGTTAGTATAGAAATTAGAATGAACGGGATCCATAGGTATACTCATATCAGGGAGCTGCTAATAGCAACTCCCTGCTTATATTTTGTTACTTATCGTAATCCTTGGAGGCTTACAGGCTAGTTCGGGAAAATAGCTTTCTGCTCACTTGAGTTCTAACAATAAACTGGTCCATCAGTACCTTGCAGCCTTCTACACTTAACAGACTGCTGTTCTAACAATATATACTGTGTGATCGAGCCACTATTAGGCCTCCTTTCAGTGGCGTACGAAGGGGGGGGGGACCATTGGGCCATCCCCCCCCCCCCCGCCCTCTAACCGATGCCAATATTCTTTGTTCTTAAAAATACGGAATCCAACTTAAGTAACACAGATTGTACTTCAAAAGATAGCATATGTGGCACCGAATTGCATATAAGGACACCCAATTTTTCAAAAATTTTCAAAGGGGAAGGATTGCCTTGCAAGGCCCCTCAGTGATGCCAATTTTTTTTTAATTCCTACAGATAGGCAAGTTCTGTCCAATTCCAATTTTTTTACTTAAAAAGGTGGACTCTGTATCCCACTGGTGGAATCGATTAAAATAAAGACTGCATGTTAAAATTCTGTTAACAAGCACGAATACGCTATTTTTGGCCATCTGAGGGGTCTCTCTGATCATTTTGCAATTTGCAAACATATTTTGAAGGGAGTATTGGCAAACGACAAAAGAAGATAGCGACTAGTTAGATTCTTCGTATAAGTCAGGAAAATGCTATTTCAGGCCATCTGAGGGGTCCGATTTTTCGAAATTTTCTCTACGCTCCGCGCCAACTAATGGTGGCGCTCCGCTTAGATTATCTTCATGATAAAATAAATTTTTGTGGCCAAGGAAAACCACAATCTTTTACCGATCAATGCTCTTTTATTTTGACTCCTAAAAGTGTGCAAATTCAATAAAAAGTTTTACTCAGTAAGGTAGCATAAATGGCATAAGAATGCATGTAAAGACACAAAAGTTTCAGTTTTATCCTCAAGAACCACCACAATTCAACTTTCAACACTGTTCCTGTCAAAGTCGAAAATCTTACCTCATTCTGCATCTAGGCTCATTGAAAACGTCAAAAAAATTTCCGGACACCCCTCCCCTTAGACCATACTGCATGCCCAATCCCCCCCCCCCACCCACCCTTTTGAGAAATCCTGCGTACGTCACTGCGTTACTACACACAAATAAACCAAATTTTGTTTACCAAATAATATACTTGGCTATTTCCGATTGCTCTATGTTATACTTTAACATTAAAATGCAGTTAATATTACAAAATGACATGGTAATGTTTTATACTTGTAAATTTGCATATTTTATATGAAATAAATACACATTGACCCGAAAAAATTTGGGGGAAATTTCATACCTCTTCCCCCCCCCCCCGGAAAAAATCCCAGCTACGCCACTGTTCGTAAATATGCATAAAATGTGAAGAAAGTTATTCTTTCAAGGAAAAACTGGAGGTTATGGTTTATTTTTAAAATAAGGGTTAACAATGCCTGGTAAATTTTACCTGATATTCCATTATTCGGTGTCAAGATTGAGGATTGCATTAAGCCTCCATTTTGGAATGAGGGTTGAGGCCTATTTCAGTCGCGTACCCAAACCTTTTCCCGGGGATGGGACAAGTACATAAATTTTCCGATTTTTTTTTAAAGTGTGAGCACTACTATTTCAGGAGCGTTATTTGTGGCACGCTCTAAGTATTGTCATTTACAAATATTGAGAATGAAGCTTGCATTGTAGAAAATGTTGGATTCTTGGTCTCTTGTGAGGAAATTTATCAAGTTTGGGGATTATTGAGGTTCTTCGCATCCTATTGGCAAATTTGAGACTGCAAGATATTTAATGTTACATAACATTATCTCAGACCTATGGAATGAGATTCCCCGAAGATGTTTAAAAAGTTTCTTGTTGTTTTTTTCAAACAATTGTTTCAAAATAAGGGTTCATATGTGTTGAAAATATTTGGAATTTTATAACTGACAGAAAATTTAGCAAAACGGCAGAACCTTGTTTGACCGGTGTTACTTATCATTTGGTGCCATATATAGGACAACTTTCCGATATTTTAATTTCTAGAGCTTCGAAAAGTTGGCAAACCAAATTTATGGGCATGTGCTACTGCAAAAGTGCAACAAAATGTGAAAGCACGTATGGAAGGTTCCAATTTTCAAAAGTTTAGTAGGAACGTTACAGGGGAAAAATACCTTCATTATTCAATGAGTTGTAGATCTGTTTATATTTCGATGAAAATCTAAATTTTACTTGAAAATATCACGTAAATGATAGTATTATATAGACGGAGAAGATAACGAAACTAATTACGACACACCTGTCGTATTCTTTAGCTAGAAATGTAGAGTGCAGGTTTATTAAGAGTCATCCACGGACTTCCTATACAAGGAATTTGCATATACTGCACGGTAGATTGGCGCAGCGGGACGTGTGAGAAAAAGCGCACCAAGATGGCCGTCTGCAATGGTTTTGTGTCAAAGTTTGGACTTGCTCAAGTATATCCCCATATTTTGCAAGAAAGTTGAAATATTTTCGAAATATGGCAAGCTGAGGTTCACAATCACTTCACGTATTGCAGGAATATGATATTCCTTCCCATTTAAGTTTAACTTTTGTTTAAAATATTACAGAGTCGTCTTCAAATCAGACGATTTATAGCTTCACGCAGTGGCGTAGCCACGGGGGAGGGGGCCTGGGGTGCCTAGTCCCTCCACATTTTCTTCAGGCCCCCAGATTTTTCGCCTTCTGGTAGTGGTTAAGTAGCGTAATTGAGGAAAAATAAAATGTTTGAACGGTAATAAACTTTGAAGTATTTCCTTCAAAAGTAGTAAATAAATAAAACGTGAAACAATTAAGAAAACATGCATGAATGTGTGTAAAACACATTTTATGTGCACGTATGAAATCAAGTAACAACTTCAAAATGATTGCTTTCACTAGATTAGATACCGTATATAATCTGCACTGTCGTTTATTGCATTACACTTCGAAGATGAAACGAACGTTTCGACGGCAAACTCGAATTTGACTCTGTTAGCTTAAGACCCTTTCTGCCTTTCGGAGGGCTGGTTGATTTACTTAAAACAAGACAATCATACATTGGAGACCATTCTTACACGACCATTCCTATACTTTATCATACACAAAATATGCCTTAAAGGGCCTGTTCTCTTACCCCAAACAGTACCAATTCTCCTAACCTTTTTACTGAAGCTCCTCCCACAATTGTCTGAAATTCATCCTCATCCAGAGACAATCTCAGTTGATTGCTTCGAGTCGAGTATAGGAAAGCTTAATGTTTATACACAAAACACTTGCAGTACAGTTCACGCTGTGTAATAAAAGCTTTGGTACTCTGCATCGTTTGAATTACCTGTCAATCAAGGAGCTGAGCAAATGGAGAATTTCAGTACACCCCTACCAAAATTGTGGTTTGGGGTGAGAGGATTGGTCCTTTAAGTACTGCCTTCGAATAATTCTTCCCATCCATCCCTAACAAGTTGGCCTACGTCGCGCTTCACTCCTTCCCATGACAAGTGCCACTGTAGAACGATTTTTTCGACAAGTCCTCTTTTTACTAGTTGGCACTGGCGTCCGGGCGGATTCGTAAAATGTCCTCAAGGTCCACATTTCATGTGTTCAGTCATCGGTACATTACTACTGTAATGTACCGATGACTGAACAAATACTGCACCATTTTGCATCTAAACAACCCTGAAAACCGGAAAACAGTGTTTCTTTGGTAGTATGTGTTTCACTTGCAAAATCTCTGCAAAGACTAAAAATGAGTACTTTGAAACTTTTCATGCTCCCCTAATAGGAAAATCCTAAAACGTAGGCCTATAATCAGTTCAAAGTTCTGCCAAAAATAGCATCATTTTGCATGTAGCAAATCCAACGCAAAGAACGTTTCTCAGAGGGGGACACAACTAATTTTGGTTTTCCTGTTGAAGCTGAAATCTATTCAAATATTGCCGCATTTGCGATCTACGTTCTCCTGAAGTTCACACTTTTTCCCAAGGGAAAGGGAGATACCGGTTCCCTTTAGTTTCATCCCCCAGGCCATGACACAGATCAGAAATGCCCAGATTTGGGGTCCCTAAAAAGTGTATGTATTATCATTTCTCATAGACTGATTTTTTATTCACACTATTTGAGAAATGGCAGACACGAGATTCGTACACTCTTAAAAAGTTGGTTAAAAAAATTCACCAACACTGGTCACGTATGTCAAATACCTGAAATTGGTTAAATTTTACCCAATATGTGTTGTTTATTTGGTTACCCCACAGGCTGGTTACCCAATAAAGTGGTAAAAAACCTTTTGGATAACCCATTAATCAACAATTATTGGGTAAAATTTAACCAATTTCAGGTATTTGACATACGTGACCAGTGTTGGTGAATTTTTTTAACCAACTTTTTAAGAGTGTATAGTTCAAGACTGGGTACATCCAGCTTAAAACACGTGGGAAGTGCCTTTTCCAGCCATTTGGAGGGTTTGTAAAACCCCAAATTTTCTTGTTCGCTCCGCACAACTCATGGCGGCGCTCCGCTTAGATAGTCTTGTCACGCCTGACCCTCGGAGGTACCAGGCTCCCCACTTGTTACCTAGGACCCCCAAAATTCCATCCTGGCTATACGCCACTGGCATTCCGGCGGCCATATTGGTGCACCTTTTTACCCCAGTCGGTTGCGACTATCTACGAATAGGATGTACGTGTTACATGCTCTGTCCATGTATATAAGTCCGTGGAGTCATCAGATACCATAGAGAGCTTAAAAATCGTTACGAAATATAGTAAATAACGGGGAGCTCAAAATTTCCACAACATCGTTGAGATCATCACTATTACGCATGCTGTGGTCAATTGGGTTAATGCAATAATAATTTCTTTGGAGACACATCCTCTGTGTTCCTCATCGTTCGAAAAATTTTATCCTTCCGAATTAAGGTGACTACCATTTTCTATTATGTACAAATGTCCTTGTTGTAGTTTTGGTGGCCTGTGTCGAAAGCATCTTCATTATCACGGAAACATTCTACAGCAGCTTTGTCACATGCGCACAAACCTCTCATACAACTGCCGCCCCAACCTGTGAACCAAAGAAAATAACTTCGTAAGCCAATTGTTTTTTCATGTAGTGTTACTTTTAAACTTAAGCGTAAGGGAACTCAATCGAAAAGTAGTCAAACATATCTTATGGTTATAAGGAAACTGTTCAATCATTTCCTCACAGTGTCCTATTTGGGAAAGTGAGCCTGTTTTGAACAGTTACTTTTGTCAGGAGCAGTGGCGTAGCTAGCAATTTTTCCAGCGGTGCAAGCACCCAAATTTTCCGAATTTGCAAAAATGTGAATAATCTCTCCCTGGGCACGTAATTTGCAGCGCGAGCGCTGAAATTTTCATCCTTCTTGAGCAAATTTTTGAAAATATGGAGCTTGTATTGGAGAAAAGTTTGAATTCTGGGTTTTCTATATAAGGAAATTTGAAAAGTTCGGGAATTACTGAAGGATCTGCATTTATTATTGACAAGTCTGAGATTGCGCGGCGACCAAAGATCGTTGTTGCTACACAATGTTATCTAAGACCAGGGAGGTGTTAAGACCTACAAACTGAGGCTCTCCCACAAATATTTTAGAGTCAAGAGTTTATATTGGAGAAAATCAGTGGCGGATCCAGGGGGGGGGGGGGATGGGGGTATGCATATCCCCCCCCCCCCCACCGGGATGGTAAAAAAATGTATAGATAGCCAGGCTAATTGTAGCCTAGGCCCAATTACTTTTTTTCAATAAAATGAAAAATGTAAATTATAATGTATCTGTCTTCCGTATCATTTGGTAAATTCCCGTTTTGTTTACACATTGCGCAATGACGAATGCTCTAGCGTTTTCCGCTAACGGCCACTGGGAACGCTGTTTGTGACATTGTATGTGTGTCTATGTCAATTATACGTGGGGCTACGACTACTGTCGGATAAAGGGCCAATCGTTGATAAGGAGGCTTGTATGGGGATGTTGCAGAGTGTGTAAGCGATACGAGTTCAGATATGCATAAACAGATGAGAAGATTTAGTTCTGATTCAAGATGATTGGCGGTTTTATTCCGTTCGATTAACTTATTAACAGCCGACAAAAAAGAGAAATATTAAAATTTAACTATATACAGATTAACTCAGGTGCTAGTTGTCTGAAGTCTGTTGCACCATGTGAGTGTAAACAAAACTTGCAGGTTGGGAGCTTTTATGGTCTCGAGGAGATCGGAACACATGCAGTCCCCTGATTGGATAAAAATTGTGACGCACAAAATTAAATAAATATTAAGGAATGTGCTGAACTAAATGACCAACGAGGAGGCTATAGAGGGTGAAATTGGCCACACCTTGAAATATGGAATACAGCATACACGAGGAACTAGGGCGAGGTAGTTTGTCACCGGTAACACGTGACAAGAAGGACCCTGGGAATCTAGGACAAAAGGAAGGGAGAGTTG
The DNA here is from genome assembly GCA_037179385.1 of Holothuria scabra. Classification (NCBI taxonomy): domain Eukaryota; kingdom Metazoa; phylum Echinodermata; class Holothuroidea; order Aspidochirotida; family Holothuriidae; genus Holothuria; species Holothuria scabra. The sequence goes on along the minus strand of CM074185.1, from coordinate 32,381,222 downwards.
CTCGTAAACAACAAGATGGCGTCCCTGTTAAAGGTCATGGAGGGTGCATCATACTACATAGCACTACGTACAGATTACACATGACAAAACCTAAAACCGTGTGACGGTAATAGAGTACGCTCGGTATTAAATTCACATTGACCGTATAGTCCGTTGAAGTAATGATTACCCACACTTTCAAGACCATGTTTTGAAAGCTTGGGAGTTTCATAGTGGCGCAAAATATTGAGACATTTGCACCATGTTGCATCTCGGCCCCCTTTTTCTTAGACACCCAGGCGGGGCAGGGGGCTCCGAAAATGAAGAATTAGGAAATTTGCCAATTGTGAGACCAGTCTACTGTGTGGTTTTGACAACTCATGAAATTACGAAATTCCCAATCAATTTTCTCTAATAACAGCTCCATATTCGCCATTATTTGATTCAAGAAGGCAAAATTTTCCGCGCTTCGCGCGCCGCAAATTGCAATTCCTTAACAGAAGTCCTCCCTCGTACCGTCATCACTTTTCCGAGCTCAGGAAATTACAAAATCGGAAATTTGCTACACTTGTGACACCAGATCACCAAGTGACACCGTCAACTATATGCAGTGCTCTTTTCATAAATTTTCTTTCATAAAATTCCATACTTTCTCCAATATAAGCTCAAAAAATTTCGTTTGAGAGCCTCGTTACGTAGGCGTTGGATAACATTTTGTAGCAACAACGATCTCTGGTCGCCGCCCAACATCAGATTCAAATTTCCTTACAGGAAACCAGCATCCCAAACTTTTCTGCAATACAAGCTCCATATTTTCAAATATTTGGAGCTGGCGAAAATTTCAGCGCGCTGCGCGCGCTGCAAATTACCGCCCTGCTATAGTAGTAATCACACTTGAAAATATGGTACAATTTGGATGCTTGCCTACCACCCCCATTTCCCATTTCCTGAATTCTATTAGGCATCAAAGACTAAACAACAGACATACCTATGGTGGCGCTTCACTCAGTGTACATTTGATGTCCCATTCACATGCAGACCCCCCCCCGCACTAGAAATTCCTGGATCCGCCACTGGAGAAAATAAGGAACTTAATGAAAGAAAGTTCATGAAAATAGCACTGTAGTTGCAGATATCACTTATGATCTGGTGATTTTGTCATTTCCAGATTTTATGAGCAAATACGACTTTACTAGTAACTGGAAATTGCTACGCACGAAGCGCTCGGAAAATTTTGCATTGTTGAGACAAATAATTACAAAAGTTCAACTTTTGTTGGAGAGAATTCGGAATTTCATGGAGGAAGAGGTGGGAAAACCACGCTGTAGTTGACAGGTGTCACAAACGGCAAATTTTCGATTTTTTTTTAATAATTCAGAGCCAGGAGGGCAACCGCTCTTCTGCCACCCCCCCCCCCCCACCGTAGCAACGCCACTGGCTAGGAATAGTTGCTTTCGAACTTTTGACATAATTTGCCCTTCTCATACACTTAAAGATGAAATTTACAGGTAGGTTTTTAATTTGATATGGAACTGGATATTTTACACAAATGTCATACGTTGACCCCCTTATTTACAGAATTACCCAAATATATATTACGTTCTAGATACTTCTATACTTCACTGAAATCTTCCTTAAAAGTGAAAAACACCCCTAAAATATTTTACAAATATAGATGGCACCACGGACTTCCTATACATGGACAGAGCATACTGCACGGTAGATTGTCGCTATACCGTACATGTGAGAAAAAGCGCACCAAGATGGCTGTTTGTATGGTTTTGTCTGAAAGTTTAGACTTGCTCAAGTGGATAAACACATTTTGCAAGAAAGTTGGAACATTTTCGAAATAATACAAGGTAAGGTCAAAATCACTTCACGTATTGCAGGAATATGATATTGTTTCTCATTAAAGTTTAGCTTTTGTTTAGAAATATAGCAGAGTCATCGTCAAACCAGACGATTTATAGCTTCACGGCGGCCATCTTAGTGCGCCTTTTTTGTCCCAGTCGGTGGCGACAATCTGCGGATAGGACGTACGCGTTGCATGCTCTGTCCATGTATATAGGAAGTCCGTGGATGGCACAAAGGGAGAAACCTCACCACATTGAATTTGTTTTGGAAACCATGGAATCCCGGGATGGCCGTCACACGAAAATTGATATTCCACCACGTAAAGCTGCCACTCCCAGTAGCAGGCATTGGTATCAACGAGATTATCGTAACAATCGTCATGGTCTTTGCAACATCTGACAGGAAAAAGTCAAATTATTACACCTGCATGTAATTCAAGTTATCATATGAATACCACTTAGTAGCTCTCCCTGAATTTACGAGCAGGAAAAAACATGATAAAACTAAAGTTAATTTCCCTTTTTATTCATAATATGAACCAAATGTCTCCTTATAAAAAACCAAGAACATAAAACTGGCAATACTGGTCATATAATAATAGGTCACTAGAAGTGCCATTTCCTGAACGCTAAAGGCATTTTTGGGGAGTCTCCTTGAACCACCCCTTACCCGCGAACCAGTGAATGTGCTCCGCGTCAATAGTCGTCGACTCGTCGAGCGAATCTCATTTTCACAAGTCATCAAAAGTTGGCACCCCTGGAGAAATGATCACCTAAATAGACCCCATCTAGGACCGCTTCATGAAAAAGAAAAGAATTGTACATTGGTACTTTGTCTCCAGGCGCGTAGCCAAGGGGTGGGGTGGGGAAAGGGGGACTTCCCCTTGTAAAAAAAAAATTGTATTTGTATTTTGCAATATTATTAGTATTTCCACTATCTCAATGCGGTAAATGGGTCTGGGAAGTGCCATTTCCTTCAATCTAGGAGACATTTTGAACCAAAATTTTCTTGACCTACATACAGTCCCGTGGAAGCACTGACAGTATACTTGCCAACTCTTTCGATACTCTAAAGAGACAAATTGTAGCACTAGGGTACCAGGCACACATCGTATCTAGCGGAAGGCCTATGCATGTTGAATGTTTCGCATCTTTCTATCAGGCAGAGCGATTTAAAAATATAAAAATATTGTATGGAAAATTCAGTTTTTTCAAATGAAACTTCGCACTGAAATAATAGAAATCTTCGTTTTTGCCAGCCATGCTACACTAGACAACATCTACAGCAAATCTATGCCCTCCGCAAAAAAGAGGAACTTTCTGACATTTCAATAACAAAAAATCCATCTATACACTGATACAAACTACTCAACTGACATGGTTGCAAGGTTTCTGATGGTAGGTGTATGACAGCATTTGAGTATATATGTTAGGTACATGATCCTCCACGTGAACTATGTAGACTTGTCTGGAAGACTATAAGCGGAGCACCACCTTCACTTGGTGGGGAGCGTACAGAATATTTTAAAAAATCGCAACCCCTAAGGCAGACGGAAATGGCATTTCTCTGGCTTGAAAGTAGCAGCTAAGAAGCAGTGGCATAGCTGCCTTTTCCAGTGTGGCAAACACCCAAATGTTTCGAATTTCTTAGTGTTAATTAATACAATTGTATCAGGGACGAAATTTGGGGCGATGCGCACTGTTTAACAAATAATTTCCTAACTGACTAACGATAACCCTAATCCCTAACATTTATCCCTAACCGAAACAAAGAATACAATCGACACAATACAATGGCAACAGCCAATCACTTTCTATAGGCAAATCTAAGAATGATTGCACGGCGACTGAAGGTCGTTGTTGCCACATGTCATCTAAGGCTAGGTATTTGTGAGGGAAACAACCCCCTGCTAACTGGCTAAGGTCTATACGAATTGACTGGTCTCCGATTTAAAAGTTTCCGAAACTTGTTTTTCTTTTTTAGAAAAAAAAAATCAACATTAAGAGTTTTGGAAATTTGTGGAATTTAATGAAAGATTAAAAAAATGTGGTTGCCGGTTTCACTTGATGATATTGTGTCACATACGGCAAATAGGTTGTGGCTTCTGTTCTATTCAGCCAGTCTAGAGCAGGACCACTCAGTGTTTCCCCTTTGGAGGGCGTACTTGTCCATTTGGGACGTTAAGCTCCTTAAGGGAGCAGAACTTCTCCGGGAGTAATCGTTTGGTTTTCGCCCCTTGGCTCTTCGCCAGAGAGTCGTAGGGACTTTTAGAAAAATTTCCGATTTAGTCAATTCCAGAGCTCAGAAAAGTTTATTATATCGATTTATGAGCGAGCACTACTGCATTAGGAGTTGCATCTTGTAGCGCGCGGAGAAAATTGCTTTGCAGAAACAATTACGAATATAGGGTCTGAATGGAGAGAATTCGGAATTAAAGAAGAGTTGGGAAAATCACACTGTAAATTACTGATGTCACAAATGGCAAGTTTCCGAATTTTTCCCATTTCAGAGCCACTTCCTGCAGCTACGCCACTGCTAAGCAGTCGCTTTTTTCACATTTCTTTTGCAATAAATTTTTACTTCAAATAAAAATGAGGAAAATTGCAAAATCATCAAAAATTTGCGTAATAAGAAGTATCACTCCCATTGGATGAACACAAAGTTAGCTGATTATGCGCATCAACAACCTCTTTGATCTTTCACGAAAATCTAGTTGTTATCAAAGGCTTCATGATGCTTTTTATACTTCGGGCTATTTAATTACGTTACATTTGACGTTTCCAACTTTCAAAACCTCCCGATAGTTCGAATCCCGCATGAATTTCCTGAGGGTGAAAACACGAGAGGCATACTCGGATAAGCTAAAAGGAAGGTGCCCCGTACACACGTTGTGAAAGCCGGCCTGTCACGTCCATGTGTGTAAGTACCGGGACCGACGTGTGGTTATGTTCTTGGATACAAATAACATGTCCCAGCGCCTTTTAGATAAAATACCAGGGTGACTATCATGGGATAGGCGACAGGGGAAAAACGGGAAGACAGGGAAACTGAGGGTTTTTGATCATCATTTAATTCCATTGAGATTTGGAAATAAGAAAAGAGGGACGTTCTGTCCCAGAATGAAGGGGGAAGCATATTTCCACTCACATTTTTGACTAGTGGCTATCGTACCTTGCTTCCTACGCCGTTGCTGGTACAATGCTAAATTTCCAGCAATACGTGTGTGATTTCTATAACTGCCCTAAATTAATAGAACATAGAATACAAAATGAAACAATCTCCTTCTTCATAAAAATACCGTATAAGGTATGCCCAAATTTCTTATTTTCATATTGAAAAACAACGTTTCACACAGTGTCTCCCTCTCACATAAGCACACCCGGGTTCGGTTGCATTGTCCCCTTGCATGAAATAAAAAAAAACTTCCGCCACTTCACCCCCTTCGGCATAGTCTCTGGCTATGCTCCTGATTTCCTCAAACTTCAAGTTTTAAACTCTATAAGAGAACAGATAATAATCTGTTTTGAGGCTTATTGGATTGATGTATGAAGATAACCGTTTTTTTTTTTTGCCTATTGGGATAACTCGGGCGGCGGCTAGGGGATGTAGGTAAGGGGACCTAAAGCAATTATGAAACAGTGTCTTACATAGATTCCTAAATCAAATGACTTTTCTTCACTGTTTATTGATTTGGGTGAGGACTTTGTTTGGCTATTTTCTGAACCAGTTTGAACCACTTCACTGAAACTGAATCAACCATTTTCCATTCAAATGTCCAGCCTCTATTACTTCAAAGCCCTTTCAATTTTTGCATGAAATCACAAACCCAGACCTTTTATAAAAACTGTGGGACTGGGGCTTACGTGACTGTGGTGTTGTCCGCCGGTGCCCAGCTTACGCTTTCTTAAAATGATTTGAGAAAAACATTACATAACATCTCACTGTAATCGATTATGATTAAGATTATGTTTGCGATTACGCAACTTGAAAAAGGCCGTGGACATCACTGAAGATTGAACCGGAAGGCGATAAGTAGAAGCGTAAAGCCCTATCTAACTAAGGTTTGCTTCTTACATTTTCTTTCGCATATCTATAAGTTTACCTCTAGAGAAATAAATTCAACTTCACTGTAATCATTAATGAAACCAAGATTGCAATTACTTTGCAATTTTCAAAAATGTAATAGATTGCATTACTGATTACTATTAGCCCAAGGCTGGAAAAAATACGTGTTTGCCCCCCTAGAAGACCGCCTACCTACTCTAAAAACCGTTGGGTAAAATAATCACCAATACTTGTCCACGTAGGTGAAAATACTGAATGTGCGGAAAATTTTTTCGAAACTCTGGAATCTACGGGTGACCATTGGTTGGATACCCACTTTCTTGGGTAACTCAACGCTCGGCTGACCATTTATTGTCAAGAATTTACCCAATCTTAGTATTTACACATACGTGAACAGCGGTTGGTGAACATTTTACCCACTTGTTTTAAGAGTGTACTCCACTTTATCTCTGCATGAACAGACAGTTTTACATGATATTTCAATAATTCCAAAAGATCATCTTACTGGTCTATAGCATCAAGAGCATTATTTCCATAACCACCATATCCACAATGACAGCCGTAGCCATTGTAATCAGTCCATGATCGGTCATTCAAACATGAAATCATCTGGGCAAACTGTATGAGATCCTTCTTGACTCGCACAGATGATGTGAAACCTTTAAAACAATATAAACGAATTTTATTTGGAATTTTTGTAGACAAAATATCATTTCAAAAATGTTTGTCATAATTTTGAAGCATTATCCTCTCTCCCCAAAGTACAATTATTTTAGAAGTCCCCAGAAGATTCTCATTTGGCACAGATCTTTGATTGACAGCCACATTAAAAAAAATGCAGACTCAGGTATGTACTTACTGAGAGTCTTATGATTGCACGTCGGGGTCTCATATACTCACCCCGAAGCAATAAACTGAGATTGAGCCTGGATGAGGACAAGTGTGTGACAGTTGTGGGGGAATTATGTACGTAGGTAAGGGGAATTGGAACTGTTTGGGGTGAGAAGATGAAGCATTTAAAGCAGGCCTAAGCAACTTTAAACCTCCTCAATAATGGCCTTTTCAAAATCAAAACAATCCTTCCTTTGATGAGTGCTCATTTTGTGACAGTCTCTGTAGCCTGAGCGTACGGGGCTTCGGTGGTAGTAATAAATAAGGTAATTTTATTTTGTTGTTTGGCTGTACATCATAAAGATAATACGATTGCAACTTAACGTGGAAACTGTATGTCCCACCAGCAGATTCGAGAATGTTTTATAGTTTTCATGTATTTGTATGTTTTTATCCCAGCCGGTGGTGCCGTTAGGATGGGGGTTGAAGTCTGAATTATTGCCATGTACCAAGAGCAGATACTGGGTATTTAATGACTCCAATTTTCGTTAAATGAAAACACTTCATCCTGGCCCATTCAATTGTGAAAATTCTGTTCTCTATCTCTTAACGTGTAATGTTTGTCCTATTCTACAGCTATCAAGCTGATAAGAAATAAGGTTTACACTCTGAGAATAAAAAGAACAAACGAGAATAGGGAACTAAAACGATTGTAATCATTTTCCCATATCATACAACCAGCAATGTTCACACACAAAGGCGGAGAGCATATGCTCCTCTCCCGCATCATACCGAAAACTTTAAAAACTGAACCTACTGCCATTGTGCTTGGCGCTCAGTCAATAAGCAATGGAGTGGGGAAAACAAACCAGTGAGTCACAACTGGAAAAAGGGCCGTGGTCGGCTCGACTTGAACCAATTGGTTGGAAACTGGGGCGTAAGACTGCATCCAACTAACCAACCGACCAACTAACCAGCCAACCAGCCGACCAACCCACTTTCCCTTATCATACGGCAAAATCGATTGACATGGACAAAGAGAAAGACCCAAAATAATAAATTCACACATATGATAACTGTGATAAGTAAATTTTAAAAGGACTTTTTTCAAACTTTAATATTCTTGAAAAGTTAAAGTGTACACCAAATCTAAAAGTTAAGAAATATATATTAACGAGCATGAAAAATGAATTAAAACAGTCCAACGTCCACTTCATAGGACATTCCTAAGCTGAGATATAAAAAATTGAAGTTTATTCACTCAAAGTCATTGCGCAATAATGTGTGATGTCATCGTTGCACTGCTTAATTACAATCTTTGTATTTCTTTGTTTCTGAAAGTTGCTGCACCTTGTGCCAATATGTGATAGCACTCATACCTTTATGGGGTTGTGTAATTAAATAAGCTTTCTCTGTGCAACATACTATGTAAGCAAACAAAAAATGTTCAAGGTTATAAAAGCATTTTTAATTTCAATGGGGAACAAAGCAGTCAATTTTAAGCTACACAACAGGAAAGTCATAAATTATTGCACAATGTAATATTTTGCTTAAAGTGAATAAATTTCAACATATAACATCTCAACAATGGAACACACTTTTGGTGCACTTTTATATTGCCACCTGGACGTTGAAAGAGGACATCGATCGTCTATGCCACTTGATAGGGCGAAATCATTTCTTTGTCATCCAAAATAATAGTTCAATAATTATAAGGTATTTGCGTTGCACCAAAAATTATCACGTGTAGCTCCCTAGTTCTTAAGTGTGGATGGTATATTGGTACAACCTACTGATGAGACACAGAAAGCGACAAATTTATATTAGCCCAATTTTGCTAAATTAACGTTGGCATTAATTTATATAAAAACTGATCAATGATGAAGGGCTAATAATAACCAGACGAGATAACAAGATAGCAAAAAGTAGTCACCCTTTTCTTAGGTGTTCCCTCCCGATTTTCTGGCGAAGAGCCGTTAAAAAAACCAAGATTTCTATGCATATTGTAAAAAGAATTGAGTTTTGTTATCAAAAGACGAGCTCGAAGTTTATACCTACGCATGCGTTACTGACCTTACGGTTCAGGTTAACTGCTAACAAAACATATGAGCAATGCGGCGACTCACGGCATAGCATACTAGTGTCTTAAATGCGTTTACATCCCGCAATCCGATGTAAACATAGAGGTGTTACTCGTTGACCTTTGACCTATTGCGTAATACTGATCCTTGAAGAAACTTCCAACTGGTTTATTAAAGGAGCATACCACAATTAATTCCTCCATTGACTTACTTACACACTAAATCCAAAAAGTAAACGGGCCTCGAAAAGCTCGTCGAAGTTTTCGCCAGGGTCAAGCTACCCCTCATATGAAAGCTGACAAGTTGGCCATTCATGGCACTTTCAATTTACCATATCATGACCGTGAAGAATTTTTGCTATTTCACCTCAAAGTTCAAACCACCTTTTCCGAGCTTTGCTTTTCACTAAAATCTCGGTATGCCTCCGCCAGCTTCTAAGGTCCACAATTTCCACAAAATTGCTTCAATTAAGCCCATTTTTTTCACCAATGGTACTTCATTTGATATACTTTCAAAAGAAACTTACAGAAAACCCCAGCTCATTCCATAACATATAAAAAAGTGCTCCTTTTAGGGACTCTATCTAATACACCTGCTAATTGGGATATGCTCCCTTAAGTCCATCTGTGGTCTCCTCGTCCCTCAAATAATTAATAACGTTTTCCATGCTTTCTAACATATGTACAAAAAATGCAGCGCTTTCAAAATTTTAATCCACTGAAGCATCACAGTCAGGCGCGTAGCCAGGACTGTGTCACGGGGGGGGGGGGGGGTAGGGGTGTCATTGGGGTTTGGGGGCACGAAATGAGGGAAAAAGATGAGGATAGAGAGAAAAACCGCTATTTTAGGTGCTTTTTGCATTGCAAGATTGGGTCATGGGGGGTTCTAACCCCCTCCCCCCTCGTGGCTACGCCACTGATTTCAGTAGTATATAACCTTCCTCTGGTAGTGTAAATGCATTTCATTTGAAACTTTTTCCTTTCGATACGATTCCGATACAATCCCTACCCACCCCCGTGAACTTTGTCCGTGGCCAAAACCGAGGATTTATCTTCGGACCACACCAAGGCCAAACAGTACTCCATTCGTGATGGTGTGTCGTTCAAACCGCATCCAACCGAGCGAACGACCGACCGACTATAACTAACCTTAAATTTTCGTTGCTTCCAAAGAATATTTCAGTAATCCCCTGACATGCGTATTGCAGCAGACGTCCTCTGCTACGTTAAACCGTCGTTACCGTCGTTACGGTCGTTGGAAAATTAAGAGGCAATAGGTTTTCTTTCAGTTCAATTAAGACACTAGAGATAATGTCTTTGTATGACACCCATTTAACTTCTAGTCTTTGGACAATGAATTGAAAGAAGATGTTGCTAAGTAACCTCGCCAAATTTCATTTTAAAAAGAGTAATTTCATATGCACATCTGTTTTACTTGTCCTATTCCTGCCTTATTCTAAATATTTTCATTAGGAAGTAGAACATTTCTCCTGTTTTGAAAGCTATTTAAAAATAGGAATAAAGTTTTTGTTTTGGTTTTTCATGTCGGACAATATTATGGTAAGTGGTGAAAACACCCCAAGAATCTTGAAATGGATTGGTTGACAATGACTTCGTTATCGGAGTTGCTATCAAATAAAACAGAAAATGCTAAAAAAGAAAAAAAAAAATCTACCGAGGCGGGGAAACCTCCAAAAGGATGTTTAGGTTCATGGGGAATAATAAGCGACAGGCTTTGTGTCTCGCAGTGGCGCAAATCGGAGGGGGGGGGGGGGGGGGGTTTGTAACCAAGTAAAAAAGTGAAAAAGCCCTTGTTTTGCCCCCAGAAATGTGAATAACAATACTCATTTTTCGCTGCTTGGCCACTTTTGATTTTCCTTTGAAGACAACACACGACAACAACTACAATTGTAGGCTGTATATGACACAGTATTTGAATGTCTGTCGATCAAAACCGAATGGAAAATCATCCGAAGCTGAAACCCTCATACGAATGAATTTTACTCGACTCAACACTCAAGATATGTCCTCCGTTAGTTTTAGCTTCACCTCTTTCCCTAAACTAGGCCAGAACGATCTATCTCTGCATGTTGTGCCGCTGTTCGACAAAAGAGCCCTACACTCTAAAAGCGCCCTGGTCAAAATTGACCATGATACGGTCACTGGTTATTCAACCGGGATTCCAGGTTAAGCAGTGACGATTTCCTGTTGAGATTTGACCAGGGATATGTCAGATTTTAAATAAAGTTTGGTCAAATTTAACCAGGAAATCTGGGTTGGATAACAGGTGACCGCATCCTGGTTAATTTTGACCAGAGTGTTTTTAGAGAGTATCTACCGCGAAACATTACAATAATATGAATACTGACTATTCTGAAGCTTTACATGTGATTAATGCATAACTGCATAAAAGCATGCGTATACGTAGCAGACAACTGTACGTCATGATGAGTCTAGTATACACACACAGGCAGTCGCACAAACGTTTTTTTGACACTACCACGTGACCATATCAAATATGTTGGGTCGAAACTCGACTCGGTGTGGGAAATACATTTAGAACCTCAATAACAACCGATACAGCCTGTAGGGTATGGCGATGGCTGACTGAATGCGAAGTAATCAAATGCTAACTGTTTTTGTTTTTCCTGTTCGTTCTTTTATTGTTGATGAAACCATGCGGAGCTAATATTTTATTAAGTATTAGCTCCAAGAACCCAACTTGTTGTGATAACTTTTCCTATCAACAGAAATCACTAAAATTTTACAATGTCAAATGTACATTCAATCTTCAAAGAACGTTTCCCAAGAGCTAACGTAGTGAAAAATTATTAATAGAAAGCGAATATCACTTTGAGATGCAGGATGTTGAAATTACATGTGGCGGTAAAATTGACTGTTCTTCGACTTGCTTTACTTTTGAAATGAAGAAGATTAAAAAATTAATGCTTACCTGATCCTATCATCAAACTCAGAATTAAGATCAAAGTTCTCATCTTGTAGACTTCTTGATTGGCAAATTCTACTTCAAAGTTGATCTTCCGAGGCTTCAGTCATCCACATAAACACTATTGATTACCGCAAGGAGTAAATGTCTTCTAAGAATGATCAACTCTACCTTTTTATAGGCGATTGGAGGTCGATTGAAATCAAGTTGTTTTCAAAATGGCAGACCAAGATGTTTTCTTAAGTATTGGAAGGGATTTTTCTGTTCAAAATCCCTCACATCACAGGGGAAGCGAGTTTCACCAGGTAATGTATAAGATATTCAAAACAACGGGTAAGAGAGGTACAATATCCTCACATTAAGATATTGTTGATAAGTCGAAAATTCCGGGAAATCTGTAGAATGGTATCATACATCATTTCTTAGATCAGCAATATTTTTTAATTTTCTTCGACAGTGTTCCGAAGCTACACATGGAATGTTGTCAGGGTACTAACCATTATAACATGTTTCAAAACATGTTTAGATACCTGGGTATACAGGAGAGCTTTATTTGAAGTTTCCTGCACTCTTCCGTTTCACAGGTTGGATGTCATTCTTCGTCATGCCTTACAACCATTTAAGTAAAAAATAACTTTGAATGTGCAACGCGAAAGAAGGAATAGCGGCGATCTTACGGTATAGCAGTGAAACCTCTGGTTGTATTTGTGTCAAGTGGATTTTCATTTGTCGTCTTTTCAATGCTAATTAGACAAGTGCTTTCTAAAACCATTTGGTGCTAGTCTGCAACCTTCTATTCATCGTGTAATAATAATACTATGGAAAAGTAAAGTAAACAAAGGTGTCCATGCACGTAATTTCCCATTTTTTAAATGGTACCTTAACACAAAACTATATAGGCCAGTGAAACAATGACACCAATCAGTTATAAGTCTCGAAAACGGAGGGTTTAGGGTCACATCAAGTTTTTATATGTAGAGGTGGAACTTATTTTAAGCATTTCGGTGATATCCGTGGTTCTCAAGATATAAACAGGTAAAGTTATCATATTTTCAACAAAAATTGAACGGTAGGACAATGATTCCCTGCCTGAAATATGAAGTCTTGCCCGAAAGACTTTTTAAGCGGAGAGCAACCTTCATTTGGCGCGGAGCGTACAGAAAATTTTTAAAAATTGTGACCCCTCAGGGAGCGGAAAATGGCATTTCTCGAACTTGCCGCGGGGGGGGGGGGGATAGACTCTTCAGGGGAAAAGGGCAAGCAAGCATTTTTTCCGATTTTCTCTTTGAAGTGTGAGGACCACTGCGCAAGGGACGTAATTTGGGGCGCGCAAAGCTCGCCGAAATGTTTGACCCTTTAAACAAATATTTTTAGATAAAGGGATTTTATTGCAGAAAGGTTTGGGTTCTGGGTTTTCTGTAAGGAATTTAAAAAGTTGGGGGATTGCTGAAAAATCTACACTTCCTATGTTGTAATGTTATCTAACTCCTACGAACTGAGGCTCTTCAAGTTTCCCAAACTTTCTTTGTCCTTTTAAAACAAATTGTTTCAAAATCAAGAGCTTACATTGGAGAATATGTGGAATTGTATGCAAGAAAATTGATAAAAATAGCAATTAGTTTCGGTGTCTCTTGATTATCTGGTGTCCCATATGGAAAATATCCGATTTTGTCATTTCCAGAGCTCGGAAAAGTGTACCAAGCGGCTCTAGGAGGGAGCATTACTGTATTTCAATTGCACTTTCCTGCGCGCAAGGCTCTCAGAAAAATTTTGCTTGTCTTGGAAACAATAAATTACGAAAATGGAGCTTAAGTTGCATTGGAGAGCATTCGGAATTTCATGAAAGAAGAGTTGGGAAAATCACACTATAAATGACTTGGTGTCACAAATGGCAAATTTCCGAAATTTTCATTTTTCAGAAACAAGGGGCGATCGCCTCTTTGTCTCCTTGTAGCTACGCCACTGCTAAACAGTCGCTTTTTTCAGCTTTTGTTTGCAATAAAATTTTCACTTTAAAAAAATGAGCAAATTGCAAAATGATCAGAACATTCCCAAATGAGACACTTTGCAGTATAACCCCGTCCTCCATATGAGTAAAAAAATTGCCGTCTTCAAGTTGCAAATTCCTGGCTACGTCGCTGCGTGGAGAAAATGTTGACTAGAAAGCTTGTAATAAACTTTCGAACTTCTTATTAAAACATGCATAAAAATAGACACGCAGAAACAAATAGACAATAAAATTTTAAACCTTCGGAGGGAAATTTGGAGCTACCACATTTCGAAGAAAGAGACGGTTTAACAAGTCCCAGAAGGAAGCAACAGTTTTATTACATGTTTCAACTGTTTATGGGGGACTCGATGTGTGCTTACCTGTTATCCAGGGGCTACATGTTTCGGTAAAGTTAACTTTCCGCTGGGTGTTTTTTTTCATGAAAGGTACCTATTGATGTTTTCTTGTTTCAAGACTCTGGTTAGTTTGCGTCCACCACACATCGGCTTTGAAGCCCACTTAGCATTGCGCCCTCTACTATGCTTATCTTTTGAACACTCCAAACCAGTTTTGGATTTTTCAAAAGATAAGCATAGTAGAGGGCGCAATGCTAAGTTGGCCTTATACGGCCCTGTAGGCTTCAAAGCCGATGTGTGGTGGACGCAAATTAACCAGAGTCTTGAAACAAGACAACTATTGATGCAGAAATCATGATTTGCTTGGGTTAAAAATACCAAGGTGTATTTTTGAACAAGAACACATAGCTAATTGTCCTCTTTTAAAACTTTATTTGATTTTTATCCAGGTTGATTGAGCCCGAATTCCGTCTCCTAAAATGTTAGTTTGACTGTGCAAGAAGTTCTTCTAAAAAGGACAAAATTACACTATATTGGGTAAATCTTCACCAGGTTGCTTCTCATATCCACGTTTATGGCTAGTTTGCCACTCTTTCCGTAAACGCTTAGCCAAATGTTTCTAGAGTGTTAGTTTCCCTTTTTAAACTGTTAAATAAAATGAGAGATGAGGTTCTACCCTCAGTGTATAGAGTGTTTTCTTTCACGTCAAATGTCCAGACCTTTTCTTGAAAGCCGGTAGAACTGTAGTGTAGCACGTTCATTTTTTTAAGAAGAAGCTGACGGCCGACGTGATGACTATCAAGTTTTAGCTTGGAAGTGGGCGTTGCTAACCAATTATGGCAGTGACATAGGAAGCAAAATGAAAGTGTGTGTGTGTGGGGGGGGGGGGGGAGGGGGGGGGTGGCTGAACGATTTTGGATCAGAGACCTCACCCTACCCCATTGACCAAATGGTACATGTTTGATGCAAAATTTTTTCGCTTTTTCTACGAGCAAGAACTTTTTTTAAATAAAAAAATCTGATTATTTCTTAAGTATGAACACCGTTATAGGGGACGAAGTTTGCGGCGCGGGGAGCTCGTTGAATATTTGGGCCCTTTTATACATTTTGTAAATATGGAGCTTGTATTGCAGAAATTAGTTTAGGGTTTCCTATAAGGAAATTTGAATATTAAATTCGGAATTTTTCACTTTTTCGAGCCAGGGGACAATCTCCCCCTGCCTCTTGTAGCTACGTAACAATAACTAAAAAAATCCATATAGGCTACACAGACCACTCAACTGACAGGAATGAAAGGTGTCTGATGATAGGTGTTTATGAAAGCATTTGGGTACGGTAGGCCAATGGTTTCCTGGCAGGAAAATTAAGTCTTGCTCGAAAGACTATCTTCAGTTGGCGCCGAACGTACAGAAAATTTTGAAAAATCGCGACCCATTGGACAGCCGGAAATGGTATGTCTCGGGCTTTTAAGCAGTAGCTAGGCTAAGTTTTCCGATTTTTCTTTCAAGTGAGATTAGCACTGTATGAGGGACGTACTGCTGCACGCAAAGTACGCCGAAATTTTTGCCCCTTGTAAACAGATATATGTATATATGGAGCTTGTGGAGAAAGCTTTGGATTCTAGGTTTCCTATAAGGAAATTTGAAGATTTGGGGGATTACTGAAGAATCTGCAATTCCTTCATATATTGCTGGCAAATCTACGAATAACTGCTTCTTCTAAAGTCGTCCCGACTCTCTGGCAAAGAGCCGTTCGACGACTTGAACCAAACTATAAACTGCTTCCCGAAGAATCAAGATTGCACGACGACTAAATCGTTGTTGCTACAAATGTCATCTAAGACCTACGAGCTTACACTTTTCGATGACATTTCAAAAGTTTCCCAAACTTTGTTGTTCTTTTCAGACAAAATATTTCAAAATCAAGAATTTTCATTGAAGAAAATTTGGAATTCTGTGAAAGACAGTTCACAGAAATAGCAATAGAGCTGCCGGTGTCTTTTGATGATGTGGTGTTACATATGGCAAATATCCGATTTTTTCATTTCCAGGGCTAGGAAAGGTTTACCAAACTGATTTATGAGCGAGCACTATTGCATTTTACACTGCATTATTTGCGGAAATTTTCCTGTTTTTGAGAATTGGAAAAATAAAAAAAGGGGTTTTCTGAATCGGAAAGTGTGGGGGGGGGGGTATGCTTCCTACCCCTCATTTTTCACTGGGAGGGCTGTCGCCCCCGCAGTCCCCCCCCGCCTCCTGAGCCTATGAATTATGACTTCACGTGGTAACACCCGATACTGTTTTTAACAGACACAAAAAATTTAAAGACCATAAGAACACATCCGAATTCTCTCTTTGGTACATTTTTTAAAGTTTCGTTTTAAAAAGCAACAATTTAAATCAAAAGAGTGAACTTCGTCACTCTCTAATAGGATGAAAAGTGTGAAATCACTCGATTAGAGTCTTAATACACTACCAGAAGAGTGAAATCCACTTTAAGAAGAGTGAAATTTACTACGCGAACAAGGAAAATTCACTCTTCCAAGAGCGCCAGTAAAGATCACTCTTTTTTTAAGAGTGATGACTGAAATCATCAAAGGAGAAAATTGCCCGTTTGGAGGGAATTTCACTCTTTTGTAGTGAATTCCCACTTTTCACTCCATCAAAGAATGACTAAGTTCACTCTTTTGATTTTCGAGTGAATACAAAACAAAATTTGTTTTTGTGAGTTATCAAAATAGCTTGTATATGTCCAGGTAGCATGACAAAATATGAGTGATTGCAAAATTGTCTTTAGGCTTTTGTGTACATAATATGACCGATTTTTTCAATGGCTATAATGCTTTTACTTCCAAACAGATGCTTTCTACAAATTAATATTCTCTATTGATTAAAAGACCGGTATATCATTAAATGTAAGTCTACCGTTATTGCAATTTTTCAATCAATAACTATATATACCACCATTCCTTGCGTGTATGACACCAGTAAGCAATAATGTGTTTATAGTTTAACCGAACGATAGTAGGGGTCTCACTCCTATACTGTACGGCAAAATGATTTTTTTTACACCAAAAGGGCAACATATATATACCATAAAAATTATAAAAAAGTGTAAATATACAGTTCACATTTGAAGGATTTTCATTTCTTTCATGTATAAAATGAAAGTTCAGTATAATTGCCAACACAGGTGAGAGTCGTGGGCAATCTTCTACAAGTCACTGCAGCAAAGACAAGAAATTTGGCACTATAATTATTTGTTAAACCTTACCTGGCTAGCCAGAGATACTACAGTTAATTATATACAGAAAAGTAATAATAATAAGTAAAAATAATAATAAAAGAAAAAAGTGTAAAATTATTTTGCATATGAAGGTTTGTTGTTGAGCATATGTCTCTGACAAATTACATTTCTTTCATCTATAAAATGACAGTTCAGCATAGTGGCCAATGCAGATTAGAGACCTTGTCATTCTTTAAAGTCTCTCCAGCATAGATTGTCAGTAGAAAATTGTCAGGTTTCAATTGCTTAACGTGAGAAACTACTTTTTTTCAAAAGGCAAGACAGTCGCTATTTTGGATAAAGGGAAATAAACAATACCAAAATCATGTCAGGCACTCCCCAAGTGGATTTGCCACATTCGAAATATTCAAAACAGACACTTTATTCATCAGTCTTGTACATCTGGTGTTAATTATAGGCTATGACATTTTATATATAATTACAAAATAATTACAAAATGGCCGCCGGCGGTCATTTTTTAATTTGCCTTTCAAATGATCTTTTCCCTTGTCTGATATTTATCCCCTTATTCACTAAACACGAGACAAAAAATCTTTGACAGGACTTCAGGTGGTATTTTCGAGGGGAGGGAGGGGTCAAATATTGACACGTATAATAAAAAATTCTGCCACTTGAAACTGGGCGTTACAACTTGGACAATGGTGTCGTGACTTGGCGGATTTTGATAATAGAAAAATCGCAAATAACAAATTGCAAATTTACCCACTGAATTCGATTCTAGTTACATTGTACAAATCAATCCCTCAAAAAATCCTATAAAGGTGGATTCCCAGTATTTTAATGTTAACCGCAAAACGACGTCAATGATCTGCTTGATTCTAAAATAAAGTTCAAAGTATATATGTCCAGCGTTCAAGGGGCTTAATTTATTATGTCTAAAGTAAAAGTCTATCTATACAACAATCTGTGATGTTCGGATTTAGGGGAATTGTTTTCATAATCGGGACTTTTAATTATTCTTTGGGAGTTGGCAACAACCATCATGGAGATGGTACCACCGTGGGTGTTCAAATGGATAGCATCTGGAGAAATGGGTCAAAAGAGTCAGAAGCCTTAAAACAAATTTCTTACTTATATTTCCCATAGTTCCGGGAGAGCTTTTACAGTTGATTTCGAGCGGGGGATCAGATCCGGATCTAATCCCCCGTAGTGATCGACTTTGTCATGTGCACGAAAGCTCTTGCCCTCAGGATTTTGACTCATCGACCGAAGCAGATCAATTTTCGAGGGGCAGATTAATTCTCGAGCGGTGGATCAGGTTCGAAGGTAACCCGCGGAGCGGACGGTGGTTCTCTCAGCTTCTTAGCTTCCAAAACCAGGGATATGCCTGAAAAAGGAATATACCGTACAGCCTGCTAAGCAGGTAAGCTCGAAGGATGAAGCTGACATGAGGTGAAGATAACCTATGACACAACATCCTTTTTCTTCCCGCAAAATGCAAACACTGATCGTTTGATAGGGATTTGATTTACCGCGGCGTTCAAGTGTGAAAGCTAAAACCTGATCATTCCCTGGAGATCAGCTCTAAAGTGCTCAAAGAATTTCATTCATGTGATTACAAGTGTTTAATTGGTGTACAGTTTATTTTGCGTAAGCTGAAACATAACGGTAATTACTCATCAAATGAATGATATATCAACTTACAGATTTACTGAATTAAAGTAGCAGAGAAAGAAGGGGGTAAACATGCCCCAGGTAGAAAGCTCGGTCTTTGCATTGAGTTCGTTATTTAAACTAAGAGAGTTCAAAGTGCTTAAAAGTCAGGTTGTAAGGTTTTGATTCAGTACATCTCATAAAAATTTTATACAACTAAATTATGAATTATGACAAAATATGAATGTTACTTTATAATTGCCCTTATTGTTTACTACAGTGAATGGTTATCCCTCAACTGAAGACGATCTACATTCTGTATATGTATGTTACTATGATGTCAAGTGGCGGTGTAGACATTTTTCCAGTATCGACAAGCATCCAGATTTTCCTACTTTTTTTCAAAGTATGAACACCACTGTATCAGGGACGTAATTACTGAAGAATCTGCATTTCCTATTGGCAAATCTGAGATTGATCTACCACCAAAGATCGTTGTTGCTGTGGGAAAATCACAATGTGGTTAACTGGTATCAAAAATGGCAAATATCCAAATATTTCATTGTTTCAGGGCCAGGGGCCATCGCCCCTTGTCCCCTGTAGCTACGTAACTAGTGATGTCTATTTTTGACATCAGCCTTGTACCATATTACACATAAAAGACATCACAAAAAAGTTTGTCTCCCAGCTGATGTTCCTGTAGATAACTCTCTTATGTTGGATTAAAATAGCGGAACAACAGACGGGAGATCCTTGGACAAAAGATAATATCCACGGTCGTCTTCACGGAAACAGGTCAATTTGCAAGTCAGGATCTTCGTTTTCATGAAATAAAATAAAAACAGAAATATAAAAATATAAAAAGCAGAAAAAATAGGTAAGGAATTCATGTTTATAGTGACCACAATAGGGATACGATGAATACCGGACACTTCATTGAAATTATCGTAAATTTACATGAGTTTCTTCACTAAAGGGTTTATTTTTCAATCGGTACAGATCATTCTAACTTTCCCACCCTATACTCCAAAGCCCCTCCCACAACTATCTAAAACATCTTGTGCAGACACTATCTTAGTTTATGCATTGCTTAAGGGCACAATATGGTCAGCACAGGAAACCATAAATCTGTTATCAGAATGCTCTCTGTGCATGCTGTGTAATATGAGCTACTTTGAATCTTTCGAATTTGATGTCAATCCAAGAAAAGCTCAAATGAAGAGTTTTGCAATTTGTTATTACAGACGTATTTCGGCTAGAGGAGTGTCTGTCTCTAAGGAAAATCATAGCTTGTATTGAAGTACGAAATGGACGTATACCCAAGATCAGGAGGCACTGTCAATATATATTAAAATATAAGACGGTCGTAGATTTACTTGCCTATTTTTTAACACTGGTATCAGCATTTAAATGTCACAAATACGGCTGGCAAGGCAAAAAAATGTTATTTTTCAGGATATTAAAGTGGACCTCCAGTCAAAAAAAAAAAAAAATGTGGCTTGAAAGAAGAATTGATTTCGAACAGTCTCATAGTCTTCATAGGACAGAGATATAAAGCGCTGCAGTTTATTCACCTTAAATAAATTAGTCAATTGCACAATAATTTGTGACTCTCTTGTTGTAAAACTCACCTTACCTCCTTTTGTTTCCTTTTGAAATTTAAATTTTTTTCATGACCTTGAACACTTCCTTTTTGCTTGCATAGCATGTTGCACACAGAGGGCTTAATTAATTGCATTACCCTGTAAGAGTAAGAGTTCTGTCACAACTTCCTACAAGGTGCACTAACTCACAGAAAAACAATGAAATACAAAGATTGTAAATTGAGTAGTACAACAATGACATCACAAATTATTGCGCAATGTACCATTTTAAGTTGAGTGAATAAACTTCAAAATGTTATATCTCAGCTCAGGCATGTCTTATGAAGATGGGAGTTAGATGGTTAGAATTCATTTTTTATGGTCTTCAATATATACTTTTGAATTTTTTTTACTTGAGGTACATTTAAATACAAAAGGAAGAAATTTACCTTAAAATGAAATGATAAAAAACTCAGGCAGCTTATTGAAAAACAATTTTTCTAGAGAACTCATCCCATTGTTCTTGAGAAACAGATCAAACGAAATGTTAGAATACTCGAGCGAACGTTGCAAAACAGTCCTGGAATGCTCTCAATTGCCACAGTTTAAGCAAATTGTCATACATGTGAAAGAGGAACAAAATCTACACAGTATGGTGAAAGTTCTATTCAAATCGGACATTTTTTTGAGATATCAGTAACTGAAGTCACCACTAGATTTGTGTTCAAAAGTGACTTTGAGGGCAGCAGAGCTAATATCACTTCCTCAGATTGACAAGGAATGTTTTGTTTCCCTTTGTTTCATCAGACTGTTGTGTTGACCTTGAAGTAAATTGGAGTATGAACTCCTTGTGGGAGATGCAAACTTTGTAAAATTCTCATGCCACTTATGCAATCACATTTTAATAATATCGGATTGTTGAGAAGAACATCCAGAATAAAGTTTAAAGAAAAACAAAAGACTGCCCATTAATGTGGGGATATGATGTCATATGTGCTTGCTTCAAGTTCATTTTTTGTTGAAAATGTAAAAACTTTACCTGTTCATATCTTGAGAACCACACTTCGGATTTCAATACAAATTTCACCAAAATGCTTAGAATAAGCACCTCCCTAACATACCAAATCCTGTTGTGACCTTAAACCCTTCTTTTAGAAGTGTCCAAAATTTTGCCCGGATATTGACAGTAGTTCATTTCATCTTGTCATTTTTATTAATATAGCATTTGCTCATCCATCACTGAAGTGAACCTTTTATTGCACTGCATTGGACTAACAAAAAAAAAAGAAGCTTGCAATATCGACCTCTTCGATGCTAATAACATGCCTAGGAGATGCCATTTCAAGCTATCTAAGCGCTCACAATTTTTAAAAATTTTCAGTGCGCTCCGCGCCTACTGATGATGGCACTCCGCTTAAATACTGGACCAGCTAAGTGAGGAATCTACGCAACCACCACCCAAATATTATGCAGCCTCTGTCAAGACAATTTTGACTATGCCACTGTGGGCATGACTGGTAAAAATAATATGAATCATCAGTATTCAGTGACAGAAATCAACATTTATTTACCGTTCTTTTTATCATACAGTACGGGCCTTAACTGATTTCGCAGGGCAATATCCCCCGTTACCAAAATACCATTGAGTTCCGCCCCTATTGTTCTACACCGACGGTTAAACCCTGTAAATGTATCTATTCCACACCTTAAACATCCATTACGAGCTAATAATTATACAATAGAGATAATACAAGCCACAATTCTCACCAAAATCTACCAAAATCGACCGTTTCTTATTAGTATTAAACCATTCATAAATATGAGCAAAATTTGCACATCTTGTGATGTGGAACATTAGGGGGACAGGCCATATATAGATAATACAGACTTTGTGAATATGATGTCACAGAGCAAACAGTACGTCCTTCTTTGGGAACCCCCCCCCCCCAACATCAACAAATGCTGACAACTGATTTGTCACCAATCAAAAACGTGCATAGTCTTCTACAGGTGCAAGTCAAATTGTTATGCTTGCGGCTACGTGTTCCATTTTTCTGCCCCCAAGAACGACGTCAGTGTGTCTTCAATGCATTATCCTTTGCCTTTGCAACCTTCGTTCTAAAGCCCGTTGTAACATTGGAAATGTAAATTGTCTGATGAGTACTTCAGAGATCATTCATATATGTTAAAAAAAGGAAATGTCCATACTGTGCAACACTCCACATCATTGTTTTTGGAATTTTTGTTGTTGTTTAGTAGGCATAAAGATGTAAAGGAAACATTTTGAAGAGGCATCGGAAAACGTTAGCACTTACTTCGAGTGTATGAAAAGAATGAATTATTAATGTATTATTCTCAGAAAATTAAAATCAATATTTAAAGTCAGTATATAATGTGCAGTTCATCATTCGAAAAACAGTGGGTTAGAACTATATGTACATTCTGCTATTACCTCAACAACCTAAAAAACACCGCAAAATTAAGGAAAAATCGACAGTAAGTCATGATTATTCAGCTAAAAATTTTACAACAAAATTTAGGAAACATTTGCATAATTTTCCATTCTAATCGGGTGGAAAATTTTGCTAGTAGTGAAACTAGGATTCCATTGAAATGCTTTTATTCAACCAGGGAGGCGATTCAATTTACTCGATTTCACATGATAAATACTTAGACTTACAATTAGTTCGAACTGAAATATAGAGCAAAGTTACGGTTGAGAATGCGATAGGAATAATAATAATAAAAAAAAAACAGCCTGCCCTAAGGGAACTTCAAAACCAACTGATCTTTATTTTCTAGTAATAACAGGATGCATATAATCGTAGTACCCTAATTATGATATATCATGGCAATTAGAGAGATAGTTGTCTCCCAAATTCACGCTATTGTTCCCTCATTAGACTCGACTAAAACCACACGAATCAGGAAAATCTTTACAAGCTTTACTTGGCAAAAACGTGCTTAGAATTACTTACTATAGCAGAAAGGATTTCCTCTCCAATTCCCATACCGACAATGAAGGAAATCTCCATTGTAAAGTATGTAGCCGTCTTCACATGTTACTCTCAGTAAGTCACCACTGTCAGTTGATTCACGATCCTCATTTTCGTGCTTCACTAACGATGAGGGTAAATTTGAGTTATCACAAGAACCGTCTAAAATAAATAACCGAAAAATTATATATATATCATCATCGCAACATATCAATGTTTGTACATTTGTTAGACTTATCCCGATCTTTTTGTGGCAAACAATTGTATTTGCTGACATAGCCATTCCTTTTAGCGTTCAAATAATTAATTCTCAAACTGAATGACGGATCTGGGAGGTATAAGTGGGTGATTATATGGATAAGCAGTAACCCAACAAGGCAGCAAGGGGAAGTTGGACTTGGTATGTTAAAACGTCATAGTGAGGTGTGTTCTTTGGTTTTAGGAGAAATCAAACATCATTTGGAGTCAATGTAGGTCAAACACTGAAAACCTTATGAACATGATATATCTCAAGGTAGAAAGCTTGAACTGATTTCACACTTAAAGGCACCAGTTCTCCTAACCACCATTTTTAAGCTCCTCCCACATTGTCTGAACACTTCATCGAAACCATCGAAATTTTACATTTCATGAGTTTCTTAACTAAAGGGTATAAGGGTATATTTTTTTTCAATCGGTACAGATAATTCTTTCTTAACCTATACTCTAAGCCCCTTCCTATAGCTATCTAAAACTCCGGGTGCAGACCAAATCTTAGTTCATGCTTAAGGGTACTAACTAACTAACATGCCTAGGAGGTGGCGTTTCAAGCTACCTAAGGGCTCGCAATTTTAAAAAATTTTCAGTGCGCTCCGAGCCTATTGATGCTGGCACTCCGCTTAAATACTGGAGCAGCTTAAGTGAAAAATCTACGCAACCATCGCTAAAATAATTATGCAATCTTTGCCAAGACAATTTTGGCTACGCCATTGTGGGCATGACTGGCGAAATTAGTAGTGCTAAACCTCAGTATTCAGTGACAGAAATCAGCGTTTATTTACTGTTCTTTTCATCATAAAGTACTTAACTGACTTTGCGAGGCAATATTCCCCGCTTCTCAAAAATCCCATTGAGTTCCGCCCCAGTTGTTCTTCAACGACGGTTATACCCTATAAATGTATCAGTTTCACACCTTAAACATCCATTACGACCTAATACTTATACTATAGAGATAATACTAGCCACAATTCCCACCAAAATGTACCAAACTTGACCGTTTCTTATTTGTACTGAGCCATAAATAACCATGAGCAAAATTTGCACATCTTGTGATGTTGAACATGAGAGTGACATGCCATTTATGGATATTACAGACTTTGTGCATATGATGTCGCAGAGCAAACAGTACGCCCTCCTTTGAGGGCACCCCCCCCCCCCCGCATCAACAAATGCTGACAGCTGAATTGTCACCAGTCAAGTACGTGCATAGTTTTCTACAGGTGCAGGGCAAACTCCCTTACCAAATATGAAGGCTATCATAGCCTTCAAATACCCTTCAAATACCATTCGAATGGTATAAAACTGACATTTTAGCATTCGATACCATTCACACTTAGTGTAGCATTCGCTGCAAACTTTTGAAGGCTATTGAATGCTATTTTGAATGCTATCTGAAAGCTATAGCATTCGAAATACCCTTCAACCCAATCTTTAGCATTCACATGATCAGTTTGGAGGTCAGATATTTATTTTGGAATTTGATGAATGCCACAGCTGCAACCAGCCAATCAAATGGTTTGATAAACAAGAGAGAAGTCATATGAGCCCTTTTGTAATTGGCTGTGCACCTTTAGGAAACTCAGTTTGAATTCAGTTGTGCTGCCATTTTGAAGAGCTAGCTGTGGCAGAATACTGTACATAATAGTTTGTGAGAACAGTTTTTGTTTGATTGGCAAAAGCTGAGTAATTGTTTAACAATAATCCTTCCACCCTAACAGTATATTGTGAGTCAGTAACATTTAGAGAAACTTATGGAGAGAATTAACCTTCAGATGATGCATAGCATTTACTTCTTTTATTTTGTAAGCTGTATGGACAGTGTGCTATAGTGTAGGCCTTCCCCCTAGCATAGATGTGTATAGTAGAGCATGCAACTACTACAGGTAATTGCCACTAGATACAGTAGTGGTTTAGCAATTGCAACTAGAAGTGTAGTGTACAGTTGGACAAGTTAATAATTGAAACATATCTTTGAACCTATGCATGCCCTATTGAAATTAATGCACATATAGGCCACTGCTGCATGAATGCACTGCTTACAGTAGTTCTAGTCATTAACTTAATATTCATATGCTCAGACTTCTGTGAGCGGGGATTAATAGGGCAAAAAAAAAAAAAAAACCTTAAAGGGCAAATGCAGTCACCCCAATTTGAACAAGCTGGGATAATAATCAAAATTTTTATGGCTCTTGATAATCATGTGACAGTGTGTTTTTCACTGAAATTTACAAGTATAGTAACACTCTGGTTTACTTTGAATGTTGAATGTTTCAGCCTTAAAATATCCTAAAAGTTTCTTTGAAGAAAAATGACAGAAAAATAGCAAAATTTAGTAGCTGTTTCAAAATAATTTTATAGGGCGACTGTGACTGCTCTAGAACTTTAAGGTACTTGGTACTGTTTGGATTTTGGAGTGGGAGAATTGGGCCTTGTATTTTTCAGTTCTGTACACATAGTACTGTTATCTGTACAGGAACTGCGCCCGCAGCAAGCCAGCTGACTCCAAATGAGCAGTGTGAATTATGTAAACAGATTACAGATATTAACATGTGTAGATGTCAACAAGTGTCATCATCTTGCTAATTAAACTTTAAAGGGATCAAAGATACTGTTTCAATGCATAAATTCAGTTTTTTTTTCGAAGTTGCATGGTTGCAGTTCATAAATTTATTTTTTAAATAAATTAAGCTTTAGATAAGGTTCAAGTCTCAGTTTCTTTCCTACTGGTTTAGGTAATTGGGCCGGCTGGCCGCAGCCTTTTTCCAGTTTGGAGTGTATTATGATCAGTCCTCCAGTAGATTCTGGAACCCATGCACACAACAATATGTTAGGGATTAATTGCCAGAAAAAATTGACAAAGCTTGACAGTGAATAGTTTCAACTAGTTGGTGGATAAAGTTTTCTTTCTTTTATATTTTAGTTGTCAGAATTTGCATTGCTTTCTTGTGGAAACAATAACACTGAATATTTTTAGGTTGTTTCTGAAACCCCCACAGCCCCCACACCCACAACTAACCATCACCCACAACCAACATCTCATATAAGTCATGCATGGGTCGAGGTAGTATTAGTATCATAATGGTGTTTGGTTATTACTAAAAAACTGCAATCCACAACTAATTACGCACAGCTATTAAACTTAAAGACCTGGCGCAAGGTGGTTAATAATAAAACTCGCACAACTCAGGCCTTCGCAGTTTAAACTATCAGGCCTTTAAACAAGTTTTACGTAAGTGGATGTGGGTTGCAGGGTCATTTTAATGACCGTGCAATAATGTTACTATACTAAAACGCAACACCCAACCACCTCAACCCGCCATTACCTATGGGTCAACCAAGCTTGTGGGTCATAGGCAGTGTGGGGGCTGTGGGGGTTTTAGAAATTATTTTTATACCTACAGCAAATTACAAAATTTTTAACAAGCAGAAACAGATTTGTCATTCATGGATGAGGTTACATACACACATTCAGTGTGCAAATTCAATGTTCATTCACCTGCATGCAAATTATTAAACCACGGGCCCAGGAAAATATGCACTAACTGATCATGTCTCAATTTTGGTTGTCATGCAGTGTGTATATAGTATGTGCCTGACAGTACACAGAATATCCTTTACAGCTGTCATCAAGTTAAAATTTAGCCTTTGTTTGTGTAATATTGTGATTTAATTAACTTCATTACTGAACAATTAGTACACATGATTTGACCTTTAATTCATTTTGCTTCCTTTAAGCCTATGCCCCTACCTACTGTACTTCCGTAACAAGGACCACAGCAGGTGGATTGCAATGAAGTTTCAAATCAATCTAAAGGTTTTAATGACATTATACCGGTTGTGGGGAACTCGGTTGTTTTCCCTACTCCTGAGCATCATGGGCAGCAGGTTCCTTGTGTACAGTCTTTGGTCTGACTGGACCTGGGAATTGTTCAACCTGGTTCTTCTGCCTTTTTCTTACTAGACCATACTGACAAGCCATGTACTATTTTAAATTAAATTTGGTGTAACATTTAATTCAGCATATAGCATTTAATAGCATTTGATACAACATTCAATAGTCTTCGTCTGGTGTAAATGGCATTCAGAATAGCATTCCATTGCCTTCGGAATAGCATTCAGTAGCATTCGGAATATCATTCGATAGCATTCGGAATAGCATTCAA
Organism: Holothuria scabra; assembly: GCA_037179385.1. NCBI lineage: Eukaryota > Metazoa > Echinodermata > Holothuroidea > Aspidochirotida > Holothuriidae > Holothuria > Holothuria scabra. The sequence goes on along the minus strand of CM074185.1, from coordinate 32,353,221 downwards.
TAGCCTTCAGAATAGCATTCATTTTAGCCTTCACATTCAAAACTCATTTGCATAATTCGTCCGTGGGGAAGGCTATTCGAAGGGTATATAGCATTCGAAGGGTATTTTGAAGGGTGTTCACATACATTCAACTGCGTTTTAGCACTCCATTCCATTTAGCATTCGAATGCTGTTTTGAAGGGTATATGAAGGGTGTTTGAAGGCTATTTATTTCGGTAAGGGCTATTATGCTTGGGTCACGTGTAAAATTATTCTACCCGCAAGAACGACGTCAGTGTATCTTCAATGCGTTATCATTTGCCTTTGCAACCTTCATTCTAAGGCCAGTTGTAACATTAGGTAACATTAGAAATGTAAATTGTCTGATGAGTTGTCAAGAGATCATTCATACAAGTTAAAAAAGAAATGTCCGTACTTTGCAACACTCCACATTTATGGTTTTTGCAATCGATAGGCATTTGAAGAGGGATCGGAAAACGTGCACTTCATCATTCGAAAAAAAAAGTGAGTTAGAACTATAAGTACATTCTGTTATTACCTTAACAACCTAAAAACACCGCAAAATTTAGGAAACATCGATAGTCAGTCATTATTATTCGTTTAACAATACTACAACAAAATCTAGGAAAAATTTGCATAACTTTCCATTCTAATCGGGTGGAAAACTTTGCTAGTAGTGAAACTAAGATTTCATTGAAATGCTTTTATTCAACCAGGGAGGCGATCACCTCCCCGATTCAATTCACCCTATATCACATTATATATTCTTAGACTTAAGAGCAAAGTTACGATTGAGAATGTGGTAGGAATAAAAAGCAACCCGCCCTAAGGGAACTTCAAAACCAACCAACGTCATTATTTTCTAGTATTAACAGGATGTTTATAATCGTAGTAATTTTGATATATCATGGCAATTTGAGTGATAGTTGTCTCCCAAATATACACCATTTTCCCCTCATAAGACTCGACTTAAGCCACACGAACCAGGAAAAATCTTTACAGACGTGCTTAGAATTACTCGCCAATGCAGAAAGGATTTCCTATCCAACTCCCATCCCTACAATGAAGGAAATTTCCATTACGAAGTATGTAGCCGTCTTCACATGTTACTCTCAGGAAGTCACCATTGTCAGTTGATTCACGATTCTCCCTTTCGTGCTTTACGAACGATAAGGGTAAATTTGAATTATCACAAGAACCGTCTGAAATAAATAACCGAAAAATTAAATATATCATCATCGCAACGTATCAATGTTTGTACATTTGTTAGACTTATCCCGATCTTTCTTTGGCAAACAATTGCATTTGCTGACATAACCATTCCCTTTAGCGTTCAAATAACTAATTCTCAAACTGAATGACGGGTCTGGAAGGTATTAGTAGGTGATTATATGGATAAGCAGTAACCCAAGAAGGCAGCAAGGGGAAGTTGGACTTGGTATGTTAAAACGTCATAGTGAGGTGTGTTCTTTGGTTTTTAGGAGAAATCAAACAACATTTGGAGTCAATGTAGGTCAAACACTGAAAACCTTATGAACATGATATATCAATGTAGAAAGCTTGAATTGATTTCACACTTAAAGGCACCAGTTCTCCCAACCACAATTTTTAAGCCCCTCCCACATTGTCTGAAATCCACCCTCATCCAGAAACAATATCAGTTTATATTTTTTCATGGTGAGTACAGGAAAGCTCAATGTGTATAATCAAAACACTCTCAGTAGACTACAGTTCATGCCGTGTAATATAAGCTTTGGTACTTGGCATTGTTTGAATAAGCAGTCAATCAAAATGCTGGGCCAATTGAGAGTTTCTGTTACCCCTAAGAAATATAGTTTTGGGTGAGAGGACTGACCCTTTAATATGTGGAAAGTTATAGTAGGAAACAAACCCCGGTATGTTTGGTAAAGATGGACACCATGGTCAAACACTGGAAATCTTGTTACAATAATAATTTTAGGTTTGGATATAATATGTGGTATGTGGAACTGATGACAAGGAAGGAATTGCTTTTGTATTTTCCTTGTGTCAGCGGTCATTTGCACGTCATCAGACAGTCAGACTAGTACGCAAAACATGAAAAACTTTGTAAAAATAATATTTCAAGGCAAGAAGCTTGGATATATTTCATTTCATGTGGAAGTGTAACGTTAGAAACAAGAGTCATGCCCACTTTGGAAGCGGTCAAAGGTCATCTGGGATTTCTTGAGGCCAAACATTGAAACGCTTAAAAAAAGATACATGCGTTTTCTCAAGGATGGAAACTTAACATGATATCATGCCGGCGGACGCAGACCTGATGGTTGCAGCAGCAGGATTTGCAGTATCAAGAAACCTGGACTTTTTGTACTTCGATTATCAATAAATGAAGCAACCATTCATGTTAAAACATTGAACTATCACTTATTGAAGATGATGAAGAATACGTTATGGAACCACGGATATGAACTCAAATGATGAAGTTCATGATAACATATACACATTGTACATTATTTAAATGTCTTGTGCTCTTTCACGACAAATACAAACATTTTTTTTTAATGGATAGCAAGTTAAAAACATTTATTATTGGTATCCGAAAACATACCCTTAGATACTTTGCACGGATTTTTTGTGTCGATGGGGTCAACTTAATGTAAACATGACGAGCACTTTGATGAGCTACAGGAGGCCATCACGTATTAGAATATGCAGAAGTTGTTGGTTACGTAGGAAACACCCCACTAGGTTCTGTACATTAACACATTTACTTAGACACAGGGCTTTCCTTTCATTCTTACTAAAGGCAACGTTATGATGAAAATGGGGATGGCGGCCAATCTGGAGGCCATCTTGGATGTGCAAATTTCCACAACTCGGATACTGGAGGGACTTTTAGTATGTTATTCTACACATATTTCTAAAACTTATACTTATGACCTAAGATGCGACCTCAGCAGCATAATATGACTTTCCAGTTTGGGTGGAGGAAAGAGGGGGTGGGGTGGGAGTGGGGGCAATGCTCCATGATCAGTATAGCATTTGGATTTTTCAGAACTTAAAGGATTATCGACAAGGGAGATCTATTCTCTACCTCACCCACAGTTCGAAAGGGGGCGTTACATGTGACTGGGTGCAGAAAACAATTCTGAAGTTCCTGAAACACATATCTAAGCGTATTTGCAACACAGAACATTGAAAAAGGCGACCCCTTGACAGCCAGAAATAGAATAGAGGGTAAGATCCTGGGTAATGACTGATGTAAGTTGGTATCTTAGAAGTAGTAACCCAAAGTGACTCCATGACATCATGCAGTGCTTCGTCATCATGACAAAAAACATATATAATTCATGACTGCACGATGACAAGGAACCACCGTCCTTGTATGAGTCCAATTGATCCCTGTAGACACAGTCTGATCTCATCTCCCTGCAGTGATCAGTTTTACAAAATCTGCTTCAATATCGTTCAAACTTGTTGCTTTAAGAGCCAATCTTGTGATATGATCCCCAGTTTGTGTTTCAAATCTTTATTCCGATGGAATCGCCTTTAGACCTAGTTATAGAAATGAATGGGTACATGGGTTGATAAAAAATGTGGGTTTACCTCTTCTACATAATGGCAGCTCCCTTTCGTGCCACGCTGGTCCCACACAAACATACGCAACATTAGTACTTCTTTGGATGAACCCCGCACTGCAAGTGTATGACAGCTGGCATCCGGGAGGCTGGTCCTGTCCGTTTTGGCACCCAACTCCTGTGATCCATTGCCCGTCAGGGGGATCCTGGGGTATCGTGCAGAGAGCTGATGACAAACCAGAAGAAGTTGATACAAAATTAAATACACTTATTGAACGTCTTGGTCTGACAATGACAAAACATGGCGGCCACCGTACCACACCCTGGCACTGCACAAAGGATCATGTGATCTTTTGTGTTTCTAGAATCCTGAGTATCACGAATGAGTGCCTTGCTGTTGCACAAGATGAACATGTCCACAGAGTGTTTTGCTCGATAACATAAACAGGTTATAAATTTTGACTGTTTTCCTAAAAAACTGTGATATTGTACTTACGTAAGCATGTCATATCAAAGTTTGCCCAATCCAGTGAACCTTCTGACTCACGGCACATTAGCAGTGGTGGCAACAAACCTCCTCTGTAATATCCCGGATCACATTCGTAAGCCAAAATGTCACCTGAAAAATAATATTCCTCACTTCCGTTGTGCCGAGCATTTTCGACATGAGGGGGATCAAAGCAAGCGCCTGGAAGAAACAAGAAAGCAAAGTTTAATACGGGTAACATAATTACGTGGAAAACCAATTTTTAAATAGGCAATAACAGTTTGACAGAGAATACTAACCTTTTGTTCCATCATCTTGTTTGCCGTTCCTGAACTAGTTGTTTACAAAACTAAAGAAACATTGAAGAAGTCATTTGGGCAGTATTAGGTTAGGAGAAACGTTTGTTCTGCGTTACTGTTGGATGAAAATTTACAAATACTTGTAGGGTAAAAAGTCCACAGAGATGCAAGACTAGAAAACAATGACTGCCACTTTAAAATTGTTGTTATCCGGTACACCAAAAATAAAAGACGAGCCAATTTGTCCACCACAGTGACTCCAGCGATAGTATTAACCCAAGCCAGTGCATCGTCCTGCATAATCATAGGTTCAGAAATGTTGAACCTTGCTCATTTATACACAACAAAATTTTCATTACAAAGACTGAAAAGAGAAAAACGTCGTTTCTTAATTGCCACATTTGCACTAAAACTAAAAAGGTTGCCCCTAATAATCCTGAAAGTAAAGTATACCATTCTACAAACTGGATTCAGAAGTAATATCCATAAAATATAAAAATGATATTACTAGATCTTGGTAATACTGCTGTTACTTAGGAACTTCAGCAGTCAAAAAAAGTGCAGACATTAACACTTTGGGAGGTAGCAAGAAGAAAATGACACCTGGCAACACACCCCCGTGTTTTGCATGCACATATGCTTTAGTATGCGTGCGCGAACGTAGTGCTTTCATTATAATCAGGCATGTATATACGTATACATGTATTGACCTAATCTACACATACATGGCTAGATTCATATAGGCTACTTTTGAGCAGAGCGGTATTTTCAACTGTGCGTGGAAAAATGAGTCTTGTCCAGGGCCGGGGCTAACCATTATGTATGTGCCTGAACTGATGAACAGTGTAAGCTATCTAGCAGTAGGTTTGATAACGTTTAACTTAGACCCAACGTTAGAAACCAGCCTAAGGCTGTCATATTAACATGGGTCTAGGCTTATGTTAGAAATGTTAGAAAAATTACGATACGAGCGTTTCAACTTTCAATGCAGCATAGCCCTAACCATGCCAAATAGAGAGGAGGTGCTTTAAAAATGCAAGCTGGGAAGAATTATTCCATGCAAAGGACAACAAGATAATCGTCACCACGGAGAAGGCCAATAGTTACAATGCTGGTTCGGAACTGTATTGAAGAGGCGGGAGGGGTGGGTAATTTAATGTGTTGGAATAGGGTAGAGTAATGTGATGTGTGGGAAAGGTCGAAAGGGGAAGAGAGAAAAGAAAAAAAATGAGATAATACAAACTGGGAAAAGACATGTGGACAGGTGATATAAAGACGAAAAAGAAAACAAAAAACACCTTCGATCTGAAATACCCGTTCTATTTAACACCCCTTATCCCTCCTAGTTGATCGTCTCCCATTCTACCTCACCCCTGTTCACATACCTTACCTGTTCCCGCTTCCTCTCCTTTTCTTGTGCACACCCTTCTCTGAGTTTTTTAGGGTGATTATACATTCACAATATCTTGATATCATGCAATATTCTACCCTTCTTCTGTGAATTATATCAATAACTATCAAAGATTGTGAAAAAAAAAAACAAATGAAAGTGAAATAAACCTTATACTACGGTACAAAAAAAAAAATAATAATAATAAAATCGATAGGTTCCCATTCAACGATAAGCCTACTGTTGTATCAGGGTTGTATTGTGTTCATCCGCCAATGATTTGGACAATGGTTTATCCTTGGAGTAACCAACGATCTCCTGGAGGTTATCGCAGAAAAATCAACGGTCACTTGACCGTAGTTGAACAATAGGAATTGAGGTTTATCACCAAGCATGAATAAATTTTGCATTGAAAAACAACTCTATGTAACTAACTATTGAAAAACAACTTTGCTTCTTGCATTTCTTTCAGCCCAGAGGTTCCGACCAATCCTTGCCCCATATATATATACAATCTGAAAGCAGAATTCTATCTTACTTCCCGGGTTAGGCCAACACACTATTGCACTTCCATTCCAACTTTTCCCTCCAGCACAAGCTCGTTCACTGCTTCCACCTATTTGGGTAAATCCGTCATTGCATGTGTACCGGGCGGTACTTCCATACTCGGCTGTCTGTGGGTGCACGGTGTATGTGGCATGACTCGCAACGAGATGCAAGGAATTGCAATAATTCTCTCCACCTAAAAGAATAGGGACAAATGATAATCATGAAGAAAAAGATCGTTTTTCTTCTTTTTTTACATTTTCAGGAAGTCCGTGTGCGATTTAATCGGATCCTTCACCAGTGGAAAATTTTTTTTTAGAGACTGTATAAACTAAAAATGCAACATCAAAACAGCTACCCTGTGTAACCTTGTAAGGTGCAAAGTGTACCCTAGTTTCCAAAAGTTTTACTACAAAGCTAAATTGTCCCACCGTTTCTCGTCACAGTGTTTTCCTGTAAAGTGAAATTATTTAATTTAAAATTGTGGATTCCGCCATAATTTATGATTTCATTCTTGCACTATTCAAAGTAACGTCTTTGTTCTCTATGGTTTTCAAAAGCCATGACTAAAACTCAGTTGTGTGAAAATCAGTGGCGTAACGGAGGGGGCCTTGGGGACTGGAGCCCCCATAAAATTGCAATGAGCTCCGCCTTCACCACGAGGCCCCACTGGTGATCGGAGACAGAAAATAAATGAAATTAAAGAAAATAAAAATAAATAATACCGTAAAATAAAATAAATACATGACATCAAAAACTAAATTCATAATTTTGTTTCTTTCAAAATCCGTCGATTTTGTCTACTTGAGCAAGTCAAAACTTTCCAACACACACCATAGCTGGCAAAAGACAATTGGCTTTCATTTTGCAATATGCTCATATCTTTTTTAAGTGGAAAGTTTATTGGATTGGAAACGATAGCCGAAAATAATGACTACGTACGTAGATTGCACTTACTGGCTTACAAGCCTGAGAAATACCATTTCTGCTTATCTGAGGGGTCACAATTTATTTTCCAAAATATCCTGTACGCCCCCAACCATTGGCGGTGTTCCGCTTAAACAGCTGGACGTTTCGCGTCAGAAATCCAGTACCACCACAAAAATGTGCAGCTATCCTCCTTGTACCTCAGCCTTTATCAAGAAAACCTTGGTTACGCTACTGCTTAAAATGAGATCACTGCCTTTCCGCTTAAGGATAATGTGACTCATGCATTTCTTCATATCTATCACGTGATACGTTAGAGTGTAGTTAAGTCTTCAAGGTTACACGGTCGCTTTACCATTTAAAGGAAACAAAAGCAGGTAATTTGAGTTGTAACACCTACACAACGTACAGGCTGGCACAAATTGGGCCCTTTTCTAAACCGACTAATTCAAATTGAGTGATTTAATTTCAACATTATGAATCCTAAGATAGCCAGAAGCTGCAGGGCTGTCTCTGGGGTAATGCCGCTGGGAAATGGTGTGATTTTATTGACAGCATGCATGTATTGAAACTATAGTTATTGCGTCCATTTTGGGAACTCCTCAAATTTTACAGAACAAAACCATGACGCAATTTTCCACCATAGGTTTGGAATCATCATCATTTGCTGTTTGATTATATGTTACCATCTCAAGGGGGGGGGGGGGAGGTGAAACCCACTAGAAACTTGATATGTAGCCAAGTTTCACATCTGATTACCTGATTGACAGTACCAGATATAACAGAATACACAAAAGTTACGTAACATTTGGAGCTAGCTAACAATCAAGTATGCGTTTAATACTTTTCACCTAGTGTTAACACAGTGAAAGCACAACTTGAAGGCACAGATCAGGTAACAAGCTCAGATACCAGATACACCCTACACCGCATTTGATTTACTGAGGTGTAGATCTACTGATGGCAACTCCTCCCACGCAAGATCCTTTTTTGACAAGACTGAATTTTCCTATTAAGTAGTAAGATATTGATGGCCGGTAATGCTTCTAGACGAATCCAATTCGATGAAGTGCATGCCACATATGAAAAGTAAAACCGATGCAGAAATAAAATAATTATGATTGACTTTGACTCTATTGCTTTTGCTATTAAGTTGTATTCTTTTTTTTACTTCAAAATATCTTATGCAATTGAAATATTTTGGGTAGATGGGTAGTGGACTGCCTTGGCACAAAGTGATAAAAATTGCCCCCTCATTCCTTGTTTTCATAATAGGTGTGAGAGTATCAGTTCTTCACATCATCCAGGGCATGCATTTAAGGGCAACTGTTTCATGAAAGAAAAGAAATGGAACCTCAAGATTTCCTCAATTTTATTCCTCGGGGTTAAGCTAAAATGACGCAGAGAACCTTCTTACCCTGAGCATTAGTTGAGTCTTCAGAGTCTGGTTCACCCAGAGGCTGGTTCATCGTCTCTGTTATCCAGTCGATGAAATGGGTAACATTTGTGAAAAAATCTAATTCGTTCCTGACTGCACATCCACGGCCCCAGCTTGTCAGACCAATGAGAACCCAGCGACGTTGCCTTTGCTGTACTGCTTTATAAACGAGTGGGCCTCCAGAGTCTCCCTTGCAAGCCCCACGGAAGGCATTTGAATAACCCGCACAAAACATGCTCGTATCGAAAAAATCATACTCTCTTTTATTCACTAGACTATCCATACAGTCGTTTCTTGATCTTAAAGGCAGAGCCAGCTGCTGAAGTTGATCAACAGTGTGAAGTGCAGTATTCGAGTCAACTGATACACGTTGGTTATGTCCCCAACCGGTAACAATTGCGGCAGGCAAATTTGAAGGGTTCGGACTAAAGAGCCTGTTAACTGCTGAAAGTATAAAAGTAAAAAATAATGCGGATATTAAATACATTGCAGCGATAGTAAATGTGATGAGCCATAGTTACAGAGGCTATTGGAACATGTATAGCCGATTGCTATAGATTCGATACGGATTTGCGTATAGAGTTACACATTATTTCCCACATATAGGGCAGTGTGCAAAACGTTAAAGCGAATCAGACTTTTCGCCTAAAGATTTAAAAACACATTCTGTAATAACAAAATATCTGTAAGTATTGATGCATGACGTAACTCTTCATACCTCTGGTTTTGTTTGGAAGGCAAACGACTCTCACGTTTGCATTTAGTATAACCGATTGACTGAGTTTAAGCAAGGCGATGTCATTTTGAAGGGTGATTTGATTGTACTCTGGATGTTTAATCGTCTCTGCTACTTCGATTTCCTGGTAACCACGGGGTTTACTCATGTCCGTTATTCCTAAATTGTGCAAAGGGTAAAAAGGAAATTTTAGCAGCGCTCATACAACATCTTATTTTAAAGCCTTCTTCCGCAAAAGCAGTCGCCAAGACTAGTTTTGAAACAACAGATAAATCCTACAATTCTCCTCCAATTTCTGTATATATATCTGTATACTACTTCAGGAAAAATATATCATATTTTAGGTAAAGCAAGCAATAACTCCTGGTAAATTTCATATTGGAGGACGTTCTCGAGAGCCAGTCATGAAACTGTACAGTTTTCAACACTACTTTAAGTTGGGAGGGGAACTGCTCTTGCCCTTTAACGAACTGACCGGAAGAAATCTTCATGGTAACAATGTTTATGGACATAAGACAGACGCTTGGTGTAAAATCCAGGTGATACTTTATGAGAAGTATAAATTTCTGTCTTTTCAGTTTTGCCTTGAAGGCTAGTAAAGTACGCCGTTGTGTAGAATGCAAAGGTGTCCCAAAATTTCAGGGGTCTTGCCAGCGCCTGTATTTGAACTTCAGTGTTGAGAGCAAGGCCGGGATAAATTTTACACTAGAAAGAAAAGCACATGTTTTTCATACTTAAGCCATACCCATTTGCAAATATCACTTTTGTCACACTCCAGCTGACTGTGCGCCTATCCAAAAACTATGCCGCCAGTAGAAATGTATGCTGTGATATCACTTTAAAATAACTTTGAGTCTGGTGGCTATGTGAAATTTTGCAGTTGACCTAACTGTATAAAGTGATGGTGTTATTGCACTGCAGCCACTTACCCAGCTTAGCAGTAACAGTTTATTTACTTCCACTGCTTGACGTCACGCAGTGAGCAGCAGTCAAAACCCAGTTTCGGTCAATGAGAACGCCACCGCATTTCCCCTGTAAAAGTAAAAATAAAGAGAATGATAGCTCATAATCTAAAGTGTTGCCATTCTGATCTTCCCGAACTGGAGCGGTTCCTGTTCAAAGTAATGAACATCCGCACCTCTTTATCCTATTATGAAAGTAAACGAAAAGAATTATTAAGGAATATTTAATGCATGCATGTGAGTTTTATTAGATTGATGTTGAAGTTGTGTCCAAAAATGACTGTGTGTAATTTAGCAGGAATCGGCAGCATGACAAATCATTGGCGTTATATAGGTGGACGTTTTTAACTAAATGGAAAAAAAATCTTCTTAGGATATTGAGATTACACCGCAATGCGTGACTCCCAAGCTGGATGAGTGAGAATCGGCAGCCCTAAGAACAGCATCTTCCTAGCGAATCGCAATAAGTAACCATGCTCGAAATAAATGCACGCTTTTACGTTTTGACTGTTCTGTTCCATCAACATAGTACATGTTCTAAGAAAAATACGTTTTGGAAAAAAACGAACAAACAAAAAAATAAACAAACAGACAAACAAACAAATGAAAGCAATCGGGATGTAAAGTCAAACTATTTTATTTTTGCACTTAATTTAGCGCACAGTTTTATTGTAGACGATTCGTTGAAAGTTACCAAAGAATGACGAAATGCAACCCGTTTACCCCGATCTCCCATGAACTAAATAACAAGTTAATTACTTTTAAAGAACCTTTGCTTATTTCGAGAAGCACCTGCCAAGGCCAGGCACCTCGGCTGGCGGTTTCTCCTCCTACCACACGGCCTCTTGATACTGTTCCTTTGGATATCCCGCAGTCATTGTAATCTAGATACACAAAACCAAAGAAATTAATAAAAGTATAAAAAAGAAAAAACATTCACATCAGGTGGTCTTCGAAAGTTTTTTTTTTATTATCATCGTAGACACAATTCATCGGAAATCGATTTCCCAGAGTTTTAATTTTAGGAGAAAAACATACGTTGCTTGTTTGGTGAGAACCGTTCAGAGCACGCGGAAGGGACGTGTTGCCTTAAAAACGGTAAAGCCTATAGTTAAAATAATCTCCGATTTGGACTAGTAGAAGGGACATTGAATATAGCCCACGTCATGGTCATGGTGTTTTATTTGGTTCCAATGAATTTGTATGTAGATTTTAGTACAAGACGTTCAAGTTGCTACATCTCTCACCCAAAATGGAGTTGGCACATGTGATGTGGTCTCTACAAATTTAGGACTAATGTTCATGTGATGCTTTTGGTGAAAGCATTTTAACATCTATGAAGAGGAAATATATAACGGGAGATTTTGTGAAGTTTTGATGCAATAATTAATCATTGTAAGTCTAGTTAATTGGGTAACATAAGCTTAAGATGCAAGTAATAACTTCACCTGATTATATCCTAAGAACCACAAACGGGCTGCATGCAATTTTCCATAGAATGCTTAAGATGGTTAATAATCTCTTCGTTAGCATTTCACACAAACAGACAAAAATTAAATGTTATTTCAAGGCATTCATAAGCACCGCCTTTAAGCCCTACTTCACCAAAAGTTCTTAAAAGTCTATCAAAAGTTTGAAAAATTGGATTCGTACCTACTGTTTCATTGATTACCATAGTTGCCAATTGGGTGAGAGATTTATAGTTTTTCAACCAGAAGATATGTTCGTTGTGAGGTTTGCTGCCGATTGCCAGAAGCTGACGTCTACTGGCGTCTTCACCTATACCCAAACAGTGAATTTTAATATCTCCTGCTTTCAATTTCCTCGCCTCAGTTTCAGGGGAATTACCTTCAACAGCCTCTCCTGAAAAGGAAATTAAAATAGCAGAGCAAAGTAACACGGAGTATTTCCTTAAAATTAAATATGTAGGAGCTTGAAGGTTTTTCTATTTGAGCATATAACGTTCTTCGTAAAACTTTTGTTTTTTATAAGAATTAACGAGATGTTCCTCTCATAGCATTTTTAAGCAAGTCATTGCAAATAATAAAAACCATACCGTTAGTAATGAGAAAGACGGTCTTGTAACTCCCTTCACGAAAGCTACTTTTTGGAATGTCCTCATTGACTGACCGTAAAGCATCAGTGATGTTTGAATCGCCACCTGGTTAACATAGAAACAGAACTGCATATAATTGTTATGGCAAGACGTCAAAACGATAACGATGCCAGCATTTCTCACTGACAACAGATTCCATACCGAAGTCAATCTGACCAAAGAGGTGGCCAAAATTTTTTTCCTTCGTTTAATGCACACATTACCAAATTATTTCCATAAAATGTAGCAAATCGTGTTTTTACAGAAATTGTTTCTCATACTGCCCTGAAAAGAACGTTTGACTTTGAATTCTTCGGAAATATGATCAACGTAATTGTCTGGAAGTTTTTGTTTTTGTTTTTTAAGTCCATAAGCCGGAACCCTAAATCATGTATCGGACCGGATTTGTTGGTAACCAAAGGAAATGCAATATGAAAACAGTTCCAATGTTTTTGTTTAGTCAATTTTTATTGATATTAAGGGTGTTAAATACTAACTACCCTTTAATGAACACGTAGAATGGCCGATTCAGTGCCTACCTAAGGAAGAGGAAATATCCTTACAGAAGCACTTAACGAAACAGAATTTTCATAACCTCTCCACTATTTGAATAGCATCAATATGTTCCAAATTTAAACCTTTTTAATCAAAGATTTTTTATTTTGCCAGTTATTTTAACAATTCAAGGCACTTGTAACTTCTAGTCATACTCATTTCATGCCTTTATTAGACAGCGTGATTGGTCTAACGGTAAAAGCATCCGCCTCTCACGAGCGGGTTCGATTCCCAGATCGAGCCATACCAAAGACTCAGAAAAGGAACCTACTGCCGTTGTGCAGATGCTCCGAATAGGCAATGGAGTAGGGAAAACAGGCCAGTGAGCCACAACTGGAAAAAAAGGCCGTGGCCGGCTCGACTTGAACCAATAGGTTGGAAACTGGGCCGTAAAACTCCATCTAACTAACTAAGTCCATGCCTTTATTAATGCTAAATTCATCAAACAAACAAACATGCTACTTCTTTCAGTTTCAACCTTTTTTTTTTGACTAAAGAAGCTTGAACAAAAAGATGGTGCTGTGTACCAACCTACGTATGGTATGTTACTTAATCCTTGATTTATGACCGCGTTCGTTGTTGTAAAATCGCCAGTGCGGAATACAATATTGGCAACATTTGAAAAGTACAGAGCTCCCACTCTCAAGGAATTTCGTCTGGACGTTACCCCAATCTGTACAAATATGACAAGAAAATAGTTTTAAATAGTTTTAGTGAACATTTAATGAATAGTAATAGTATGGATCTGTAAGTGGCTTTAATAGTTTCCTGATAAACTGAAGGCCTAATTAATAAAGATGTAGAGACGCATGAGGATCATCATAACAAGATGATTCCACAGAACTGACGGTCGTCAGAGTTGACAATGAATTGTGAGAATTGTTCTTCACTGCCACTTTAGTTAATGGACTTTGCAAGGTTGCATGCACTGGGTATGTTTGGATACGAGATTTTATTCAAAAATTGCATTTTATCAATAATTTTATCCATTAATTCAGATTCTATGGAAAACTTAGACCTTGTTTGATGTAAATTCTGTCATGTTCAAGTTTAATGAACATTTTAAATGGAAGGCTACAAGTATGCAAAATATCAAAACAACTGTGCACCTTTTGAATTAGATTTAAGACTAGATACTTGGGCTGTATGACGGTTTGTTCTGTAGGATCAACCCATCATGTAACATAAATCTGTCATCACAGTTTGTAATTCATAATGTTGAGACTTTCCTACCAACTGTGCAGATGAAACCTTTCTAACCCATTTTCAATGGCAAGGTAAACTGGAGTAGATCTTGACTTTTTGGAGTTAAAGAACCTTAGAATAGTTTGCTTTTGATATGTAACCTTCAGTTGACTTCGAAGTGTTGTTTGCTTTGAAATAGTTGAATTGCCTATACACACTCGTTCATAAATATATAATATAACCATGGAGAGAAAGATGTGGCTCCCACAGAAACCCCGGTTTTTACTGGCAAAAGCCACTTGGCTTGTTACGTCAATGTAAGCCCTCTATAAATGGACCACTTTCAAATAACTGCACGGGCCGTAGTTGCCAACCTCTTATCACCTCTCTGGTGGACGCACGTTTCGCGAATGAATGTCAATCAAAGCATAGACATTAGTCGTGTTTAGAACTCTAGAGATTTGAGATTTGACGGAGAGTACCTTTATTTGGGAGGTGTCAAGTTTCCTCTTAAACACAACTGTCCAATCACATTTCTTCATTATAAATAATACAGCATTTGAAAACTTAAAACTTTGATTTAACTTTCAATAAGGGCCAATAGCCAAGAACCGAACATAGGAAATAAATGAAACTTTCACTGGAATACTTAGAACATGTTCCCCTTTAACATTCCAAAAACAAATTCGGCTCTGGACTTTTCTTTTAATACGTTTTACGACAGGGAAATAGTAAGTTTGTTTTAAAACCAGGAAATAAGATGAAATAATCTAGTAACGACTTAACCTACATAAAATTGGGATCTATAACATTGTATTGCATGAAACAAACTTTCGAACTATTTCAATTGGTTCAAAATAAATACTAAATGTCAACTTATTAACGACTCTCATTCCTCCAAAAGGGAGGAACTTAAAGCTTTTGTTCTAATCATGCAAATTTTGACATGATTGGGTACTTTTCCCACAAATGACGCATTTTACAGACTAGGAAACGTCAGAAAGTGAACCACCTATCCCCCTCCCCTTGTACCAACATGAAATCGGTATAACATCGTTTGCAATCGATGACAAGGGAACCAACCTTTCGAACTATTTCAATTGCAAATTCTTTCGACCTCTGGAAGTTTTCTTCACCGACACTGTATGATGAATCAAACAAGAAATAAATATCCACTCCATACTGATGCTGTGAAGGTATAAACCTGCCATGTTGAGACACATTGGAAACTGGGTACTGTGGTTCACTCTCAAACAAATTTTCTAACGTCAACCGGTCTAACCTTTTCACCAAGTCCGCAGAAATATGATTTATGTCATCAAAGTCCAAGTTCCCTTGAAAAGATTAGTACAAAGCATTGTAAGAAGGCAAGTCTTAAGAATGGTACACTCCTAAATCAAAATATTGAACTTTATCACTCTCTAATAGAGTGAACAGTGTGAGTTCACTCCATTAGAGTGTTGATTTACTCTTAAAAGAGTGAAATCCACTACAAGAAGAGTGAAATTTACAACAGGAAAAGGGAAAGTTCGCTCTTCCACGAGTGTATGCAATGAGCACTGTTTTCTAATAGTGATCATTGTAGGTACTCCACCAACATTGAAATTTCGCTCTTTCAGAGTGAATTTCACTCTTTTGGGGGTGAATTAACACTCTTCACTCTGTCAAAGAGTGACTAAGTTTAATCTTTTGATTTTAGAGTGTATATTACATCTTTTAATTCAAACAAGTGTTAATAATTACTTGTTTCTGGAGAAATACTAAAGATATACGAAACATCACTTAAACGGAAAGTTACTCTTCGCACGGTGTATTTCGTTTTTTCGCCGGAAGGTTTGAACTATTGACGTAAACACATTTCAGAACAGAACTGATAGCAGTTGATACATTGCTTTTAACATTAAAGAACAAGTGTGGTTATATGGAGCAAAGGTTTTAAAATTTCAGCCGAATAAATTTAAAGTGCACAAATTAAAAGTTTACAGAGAGAAGGTAGTATGCCCTCCGTATCTGTCCGCCTGTCGTAAACTTGAAAGGCAACTAAAGTGATCGACTGGAACCGTTTTATCCAAATGACACCATATAACACATTCATGTTGGTGTGTAGTTAAATCTGATCCAATTAAGTAACAATCTCAATTCTTTTAGAACAAACTTTTAAAGGTACAGTGATTCTAAAGTGTTATTTCATCGTTTAATTTGGCTTAAGGATGTACAATTCTACATTATTTGTGTTACTTTGGTTCCTTTACATTTAAAAGTTGATCTTCTCACTCTAAAGTTGTACTTTTGTATATTCTTTACAGAAAAGTGCCACAATTGTTTAAGTCATACCTCAATAACAAGTCAAAGTGAATTTTAGATTGATTTCAATAAATATTATTTATCAAACAAACAGACGATTCCAATTTTCCATAAGTAAATTTCGCCTCGAGAACGGTGGACTTTTATACTTTGAACTTGATTTCCGAATCTAGCAATGCAGTGACCTATTTCTGCGGTTAACCTTAATAAACTGGGCATCCACCTTCAAAAGACTCTTAATGATTGATTTGCATTTCCATCTGTATCAGTAAGGAAGCAGACCTCATATCTGTGGCCGTTATTGAGCAATCTTTACACCCTCTGCACTCGCGGTGAAATGCATTCTGGGAGACCGTACTCGAGTTAGCCTACGCAGAGCAAAAACGGACACCCGTTAAAAATGTCAATAATTCTTATTCAAGGTCTTACGCAGTTAAGTATTTTTTGGCAATTGAAAAAAAATAGAAAGTGTAATATTCAAAACAAACTCGTTTTAGTAGATAGCGACTTTCAGGGCGTGAACTTTGGCTAGAGTCTTCATCATATGCTTTCGGAGAAAACTGAAGGAGTGAGAGCTCACTTGAGAAGTTTGAAACTGCACATTCTTCAAGATGATAATATGTTGAAATATCATTTGAAAGAGAGAGAATAGATAATTTTTCCAAAATATAGTGGTATCATTCTTGTTATCCTTTAATCTTAACTAAAAATGCTTTAAAGAACACTGTCTTTGTTCTGCTTATCTATTCAATTTATGTACATACTTTCCCATCACTTACGTATGTGCATGCCCGATGCATGGTATTATGTTGGATTTTGTATCGCAGTACTGCAATATACTAGGTACCATCATACATTGCGTTTCAAGATGACTGTCCGACTAACAGTTGCACTGCAAACAGATTTGAAGCATAAACAAAGCGGGATTGACCATCTCGAAGAAAATTGGAATAATTCATCAACGAACCTATGTGGTAGAGTGTATTTCCTGAAAATATGTCAGCATTTGGTGTGCGTTATGTTCTTCGTGGATTTGGGACAAATATGTGATCATTCGCCCAACGATCAGCCTGGGTGACCTAAAGTCTCCCGGTGATTCTTGTGCCTTTTAGCCAATAACTTATTTTGCCTGAAATTGGTTGTATGATAACTTGCAAAGTAAGTTTGGTAAGTATCATTGTTTTCTTGATCGTATTTGGAATTATGCAGAAAGATTACCATAACAATCTGTCCAATTATTAACATTTGGGACAAAAGGCATACAAAATAAGTACTTCATGTTCCAATGGGAAGGGTGGTATTTTCAGCAGTAAGGTACACCCCTAGTCATTGTTTGGACTGTGAACGTCTGATAGAATTCTCAAGGTCAGTTGGTTATTTGGGGTTTTTATCGTTAAATGTCATGACGCATAGTTTCAAGGGGACGAGTTTTCTCCTGCCCAAATTAATATGGGCCCCTCTCAAAACTGTTAAAGATCCATCCTTATATCCAGGCACAAATTGGCGCATTGCTTCAGAGCGCATACCTTGGTTAGTATACAAGTCCCTCATGTGTAATCAAACACCCTCAGTGCTTGCTGTGTAATATGAGCTACTTGATTTTTTTAAATTTGATGTCAATCAAAGAACTGTGCCATTTTTTTTTACAAAAGTATACAAATGGTAAAAATGTAGCTTTGGGATGGATGGCTATACTTGAGCATAGCGTCAATATTTCACTCATAAATAGTGTACCTTTGATCTATTTCTCAGTGATGTCAAAAATGGCTTCCCAGCCCCCAATAGATGAAGTAAGCAACAGTATGAAACACATTTGGCCTTACCGGTCAATAAATCGGCTAATCTTTCCTTTATCGACAAAAATGTCACTTACCAATACACCTTGCTTCTTCCCCTGACCATTGGCCATCAATTAAACACTCTCTCACATCAGATCCGGACAGTGTGTATCCCGTTTCACAACTAAATCCAACGGTTTGGTTAAGAAATTATTGGTTTCCGGTCTTAAAACCATTTAAGGCGCTGCCAAAGGTGGACAGTAATACTCTGAAGGAGAAAACAGACACTTTGTCAGACAAAGATTGGCGTCTTGACAGTTTGTTTCCACCAGTATCATTTTCGAATCGATTAAATAAGGAAACTGGAACGCTGTTTTTTCAGTTCACTTAATTGTTTTCCAAAAAATTGTCACGTTCATGAATTTTTCATATTTCGTTCCAAAAATGTTCAAGTTTCATGAGAGAAACAAAAGAACTGTTTTCAAAAAGTACCCTTGTTAACCTATAACAACATACTCAAATGAAAACCATTTACAGGTTAATAATTTGAACTCTGACTTAAATGTGCAGACACGTTAAGGCAAGTTATATAGGAATATCACTTCAATTTGCGAATAGTTCTTATAAGTTAACATACCTGACACGTCCATCAAAAAAATTTGCATTCAACATCTTCCTGAACAAAATCTATTTCACTTTCAGTTTTTATGGTAACGTAATAATGATGCTATCCTTGCTTTTGTTCTCAAGGAAAAGAACGAAAACCTAAAACGCATTAACTGACAAAACGACTGCACAACTGCTCCCCATTTATGTCTCTGAGCTAAAATTTCAGTCATGTGGCAGTTGATGTTCATCGCAACCAGCACATTTTGTGAACGGTGACTGATTATTTTGTTATGTGTCCATTTTTTGAGGGTGGGGGGGGGGTGGGGGTGAAGTATCTTGGAAGAATTCCATTATTTCGGAGCAGCCTCCATAAGGTACTATATGAATTATTCATGCAGTACATACTGGGCCATAATGTCTTCACTTCACCTCCGGGAACCTTTCTAAAGTTATGGCTTTTCATATGACGTAATAATCCCCAGCAGCCATGCCGGAGTTCATGTTAGTACTTAGTACACCACACCCAATACGCTTGCTTGTTGAATATGTACACGCCCCGTATATCACAATGCACCCTGAACATTGCCTTAAGAACATAACCATGTGTATTTGGCAGGTTTGCCATCCAGCATGACAGATCCGTGATGTAAAAATCAAAGCTTCTGTAATAAGTTATTTGTACACCTACCGTCGTTGCTGCAAACAGGTGCGGTTCCATTCCACTGTCCATTTTCTTGGCAGATAAGAACGGGTTCACCAATCAGTTCAAACCCTGAACGACATATGAACGTTGCTGTACCATTAATTCCGGTGGAGGATACGACCGTCTCTCCGTTCTCGATTTGTTTTGGTGGTGAACATCGCGTTTCTGTCACAATAGACATGTAAATAGAATATAATTTCGTTCTATCAGTAATATTGATCTACAATGCTGTGTTGTATAACAATCAATAAAGATCTAAATTAGATAATACTTGAATTAAGCAAGCAATAAGCAAGTATGTATGGCACCTGAAACAAACCTCTGTCCTGTATACAATCACTTGGAAATTTTTGAAAAAGGCTAGTGTCTATAATGTCTCAACTAAACGATGTAATTTGTGCTTATGGGAGAAGTATTTAATAATCTGTAATCCTCATTTAGCTATCCTCAATTCCAGGTCTGAATTGTATTCCACCTGTAGGCATTGTAAGAAATTCTCGCTGAGCAAGTTAAGTATGTGATATTCGCACCTTTTAGGTATGTTCATTTATTTTTCATGTGCACCTACAATGCCCGTTGTCAGTTGAACAGTGAATCGCCTGACGAGTGGTTTATATCCAGCCACGAAACTCAGAGTAGGGAGGAACATAGCCATAATGAATTGCTAACTGGACCGCTTTATCTTGTTATAATGCTTAACAATATGTTTCGAGCACTCTCGTTGAGGCACCCGATAGCAATTTTACTTCTGAGTATATATATATATATACATTATTTGCCTAAATCCTACCTTAGATGGACACAAAGTCGTCTAAAACCGCACCTTAGGTGAACATCATACTTTAGGCAGACATTTTGCAGTCCAGCTAATGTTTGCATCATAATTTGTCCCCTTGTGCTCATGTTAGTTACCTATGAAATAGTTGTATGGCCCTTGGCATTGGGTTACTGTGTGAAAACCGTACACAAAACGCACTGCGTATAGTACACCACTGGAATATTAGTTATATTGTTAAAAATGTCCTGTAACGGACACGCACGTTTTAAATATTCAAGTACATATAACATGTAATATTTTGTTTATTTAATTTGATGTTCTACATAGGCAATTTACTTAACAGACAACTACTATAGGTAATGACCGTTATGCAAGACTCTTATGGTATTTTAATTATAAATTTCAATGACTCGTATATGCAAATATATGCAAATATGTGATTTTAATATGTATCCTTCTAAGGTATCATTTTAACGAATGTCCACCTAAGGTATGATTTAGTGATATATATATATATATATATATATACACACACACACATATATATATATATATATATATATATATATATATATATATATATATATATATATAGATACATAGTAGGTCGAAGTTGGTAGATCGAAGTTAGAATGTGTAGGTCGAAAGTGCTGTAGTAATACATTCGAAGTGCTCAACCCTGAGTAGGGAGCTGTACAACGCTGAACAACGAAAGCGCACCGAACTTATTTGGATAATGAGGCTCAAGTCACACATTACCGGACTCAACAAAGACCTTGGTATTCTAAATCATTACACGTTTCAACAAACAATTTAATCTTCCCTCCTGACACTGCAGTTAATTGTAGATTTCCGTTCTTTTTAATTTATGTACTCATTTTTAATTTTTGTGCCCATTTTGTCTTTAATACTCGCTGAGGAAAGTCCCAGGGGGACTGAAAATTTCGAAATATATTTGTAATCTTTCATACTCCTAAAATCAACCAGTTATGCTCTTTATTGCATATTTTTTTGTATTTTATTTATTTCTCGGAGTATACAAGGAACTTCTCTGTTTAAATACATATATGTATGTATATATATGTATGTATGTATGTATGTATGTATATATATGTATATATAAATATATATATATATGTATGTATATATATGAACCAAATGGAAAAGCACCACACCAGTAAAAACATAAAACAAATAGTAAAAACTGGTAAAACAAGAGCATATATTTAGCTTTCAGGACCACCGGCCCCTTCCTCAGAAACGTGTTTAGACAACTAAAAGGCAAAACGAAAAACAGACACTATAAAACGGATGAAAGGCAAAAAGCACTTACTAGAAATCTAAAAACAAACCCAACCCAACACAAAAGATAAAATGTAAAAACTATGACCCTAACAAAGGAGATAAAAGCTAAGTAGAAGCAGGAGACATAAAAGGGGATAAAAAGGCGGCTACAGTCTACGAGCACGTCGTTTTTTGGCTTGACAGTTAAAACCGTCATTTATGTTGAGACCCTTTGGGTAGACACAATCCAAATTCCAAATCCACTCCCTCTCCTTTTTATCCAAAAGATTATCCCTATCCGAATTGCGAGAAGAATGCACTACATCTAAAATTTGAAAATAGAACTTGGTAGGTGAATGTGCCTTGAGATGCTTGTAAAGCTCTGTGCAATGTTTAAAATCAGAACCACCCTTAACACATTTTGAAAGATCTGACTTATGAGCATTCATACGGATTCTAAAGTTATTAGTTTGACCCACATACTGATAATTACAAGTCGGACAAAAGATACAATAAATAACCAATTTAGCATCACAAGAAGTATTAAAATTTCTGCACTTGAACTTTCTACCAGAAGAAGTACTGACAATAAAATTATTACAAATAAGCAGACCGCACAACTGACAGGGTTTGGTCTTGTTCTTATTACGATACTTATTGTCGATACGGATGATCCTGTCGATTCGGCTGATCATATAGATTATCCCAGCCCATTTTCTGGGTTGAATACAGGGTTACCGGGAGTGTTCCTGATGGTCCGACTGATTCACTCCTGGGAGAATCAAGTATCCAGCCGGTAGAAAAATGTTCGGGTTACCTCAGCAGGGATATGGAACCGGTCACTTTGAGGGGAGACAAATATTCAACAGTTATTAATCTGTCTCCTAAAGAGCTGTCGTTTGCCCAATTGGATCTTCTTGCGAAAGGCTTAACGTTTGCTCCGGTGCCCCCTCATGTTGACCGTCTCGCCCTCAAAGAAAGTATATCGAGGTTTGGACGCTCGTTACGCTTAGCTGAGTTTTTCCACGACAGGGAAACTTCCACTGATGTCGGTGACTTAAAATTTCGTAAAAAGTCATCCTGGATTCCTCCAATTAACAGAGACAAACATCTTGACGCCTTCATTGATGTTGTTGAAAAAGAATTATTGGAAGCGCCATGCCGCAGTTTTTTCAGTAATTTATCTTTTCAGGAACGTTCCGTTATTACTGAATTACAAAATAACATTGAACTTGTTATTAAGGAAGCTGACAAAGGTTCAGGGGTTGTCGTTATGAACAAAGAAAGGTATGTTAAAGAAGGCTATCGTCATTTGGGTGATGATTCTGTACATAAAAGGGTTGACAGCAGTTTTATTAGCAATGTTGAAAATGAAGCATCCTTGATGCTCCAGTCTTTGGTTAGCCAGAATGCTATTTCTGATGATATGTGTGAGTTTGCTACCCCCACTGATTCTAGAGCTGCCCGATTCTATCTTTTACCTAAGGTCCACAAAAATGGGGTGCCCGGGAGGCCCGTTATTTCTGGGTGTGGTTCTGCCACTGAGGGGATTTCAGAATTAGTTGATTTTTTTTATTAAACCCCTTGTGCCTACTGTTCCTTCTTATGTTCGGGATACAATGGACTTTCTTGATAAGTTACGTAAGCTTGGTCCCCTTCCCAAAGATGCTATCATCGCTACCATAGATGTGGTGTCTCTCTACCCCAGTATTCCTCATAAGGATGGGCTCGAAGCTCTTCGGAGTTTCTTGAGCCATAGACAACTCCCAACTCAGGTTGTTAGTGCTGTGTGTAAAATGGCTCATTTTGTCCTTAACAATAATGTCTTTGAATTTAATGAAGAGTTCTTTTTACAAACCTCAGGTACCGCCATAGGTACTAAAATGGCCCCCTCTTATGCTAATATTTTTATGAGTGTGTTTGAGGAACAAGCGCTTGCGTCCTTTCCTTATAAACCAGACGTGTGGCTCAGGTTTATTGATGATATCTTTGTTGTTTGGACTGGTAAATTTCTCTAGTTTATGGAGGTTCTTAATTCTCAGCACCCCAACTTAAAGTTCACTTTTGATTTTTCTTTTTCTACTGTTCACTTCTTGGATGTAACTATTGTTAAAAATGAAGCGGGTTTAATCAGCACTGACCTATATAAAGCGGACCGACACCCATCAATTTCTTTTGTCTAACAGTTGTCATCCTGGTCATATTAAGCGTAGTATCGCGTATAGTCAAACTATGAGGATCCTTAGAATCTGTTCTAACCCTCAAACTGCAGTTCGTCGTTGCAATGATCTTGCCACATACCTTGTAAAACGCGGCTATAATCGACGTAAAGTTATGCAGCAGATTAAAAGGGCCCGTTCCAATTTTACCAGCCCCACCCATCCCCCAGCTAGTACTGAAGAGGAATACAAGAAGGTTTACTTTACTGTTGACTACCATCCGGGGTTACCTGATATTAGCGGCATTTTACATAAAAATATGTCCCTTCTCCATTGTTCTTCACTAATGAAGCGTGTTATTCCTCACCCCCCTGTTGTTAGCTTCCGTCAACCCCCCAATCTCAAAAAATTATTAGTCCGGGCTAAACTTAAAACTCCTCCCAGTCGGGGGACCCCCTGCGCACCTTGTAATAAGAACAAGACCAAACCCTGTCAGTTGTGCGGTCTGCTTATTTGTAATAATTTTATTGTCAGTACTTCTTCTGGTAGAAAGTTCAAGTGCAGAAATTTTAATACTTCTTGTGATGCTAAATTGGTTATTTATTGTATCTTTTGTCCGACTTGTAATTATCAGTATGTGGGTCAAACTAATAACTTTAGAATCCGTATGAATGCTCATAAGTCAGATCTTTCAAAATGTGTTAAGGGTGGTTCTGATTTTAAACATTGCACAGAGCTTTACAAGCATCTCAAGGCACATTCACCTACCAAGTTCTATTTTCAAATTTTAGATGTAGTGCATTCTTCTCGCAATTCGGATAGGGATAATCTTTTGGATAAAAAGGAGAGGGAGTGGATTTGGAATTTGGATTGTGTCTACCCAAAGGGTCTCAACATAAATGACGGTTTTAACTGTCAAGCCAAAAAACGACGTGCTCGTAGACTGTAGCCGCCTTTTTATCCCCTTTTATGTCTCCTGCTTCTACTTAGCTTTTATCTCCTTTGTTAGGGTCCTAGTTTTTACATTTTATCTTTTGTGCTGGGTTGGTTTTGTTTTTAGATTTCTAGTAAGTGCTTTTTGCCTTTCATCCGTTTTATAGTGTCTGTTTTTCGTTTTGCCTTTTAGTTGTCTAAACACGTTTCTGAGGAAGGGGCCGGTGGTCCTGAAAGCTAAATATATGCTCTTGTTTTACCAGTTTTTACTATTTGTTGTATGTATATATATGTATATATATATATATATATACATATACATATATATATATATTTATATATATATATATATATATATATGTAGATCCTAACTTCAATCAAAGGTCCAATGATATGATAAAAATGGGTATAAAATAACAATGAAAATTTGTTGAGGTAGTTTTTGAACAGCTTAATTTATTATTTCTACGTAATTGACTTTACGTTTCAACTGTAAAATTTATCTCCAAACATCCGTGTTTGATCACTTCCATCGGCATCATTAAGAAGGAATACTAAGACAATGGCTACAATTTCGGTCCCTATTAAAAATTCTAGCGTTATTTTCACTTTATCTGTATTAAAAGTAACGTGTTATTCGCATGAAAAATATAGTATTTAACAGTGGCAATAGTTACCTTCACATCGCGGTGTGACTCCTTCCCAGCTTGGTTGGACAGAGCCGTCACTTCCTCTTTTTACAGAACAAACCCGCCACGACCGGCTAGTAGTTCTGTAACCTGGGTCACATGAATATGTTATGGCCTCTCCTAGACCGTATGTACGATTTTGAGCCGATGACGAGCCGTTCTTAATGGTCTCAAGTAGTGGATTGCATCCGACCTCTAAAGGAAAGCGATGGGTTATCAAAATCGGGGAGGTGTTGTTAGGGAGGTATCACATCCCCGTGAGATGATATTAATTAACAGATGAAGGAGAAATTGCAGTCATATCAGAAAAGATTATTTATGTATATCCTATTTCAGAAATGGCCCTTGAGAATCAGGTAACAGCATTCCTCTCAACCAGTTAACAAAATTAATCCTATTTAGAGATTTGCTGTTGAGAATTACGTGACAACAGTTCTCGCAGTCGATTGTGAAATTAATGAGTATTTACTCCTTGGTTAACCTTTATTATGAAAGTAGTCCTAAAATATCATTTAACATACTTGAAATAGAAGTGTGACGAAATCTGGAAAACTAAAACTTCCTGTGCCATTCTACTCACGTGACAACTGCACAAGTTACGGCGGCAGATTGATATGGAAAAGTTTCCGGAGTCCCAAAAAAGGATGGCATGTGGACAAACAATTTAATGTTAAGTCCTTTCTTTCTAGCAAAATTCAAAACCAGTTAGGACGTTACTTGTCAATCAACTCACAATCAACTCATTTTAACATCCTTACTAAACCTTACTCCAAATTCACTAAATTTTATTTACTTTTAAGTAATAATCCGTTCATCCAAGTGTACAATTTTGTAGTTGTCCACAGAAATTCTCAATTGACTCAGTTCTTTGGTTGACAGCTAACTCAAAAAACTAAACAATGTAGAGTTAGAAAGCTCATGCACATTACAAAGCATGTTTCTTGTACTGATAGTGTTTCGATTACACATTGGGGTCTTGCATTGCTGTCGCCTTGAAGCAATATACTGAGATTGTGTCTGATGAGGATGAATTTAAGACAGTGGTGGGAGGGGCGTAAGTAAGTAGTACAGGAGAATTGGAAGTGTTTGGGGTGAGAGGATCAGACCATTAAAAACCAATTTCCGTTTGATCGGGGATTTCCGTTTGATCGGGGATTTCCGTTTGATCGGGGATTTCCGCTTGATCGGGAAGGGTGCTGCTGACTTTGCATTAAATGATGGTGGAAAGAAAACATAACCCATAGTTCCCTGCATAACCACTGTTAATTCATGTTGAATGTGTGTATTGTTCAAATTTTAAGCGTTCAAATTGTATTTCTTAATAGACTCTCACCAAAGCAAGTTGGCACGGTTCCATTCCAGCCTCTGTGTGTACACTCAATTGCGGGGTAATTTTCACTGAGAGAAATGCATTTGCTACCACATGAAAATTGCAGGATGGTACCAACAACCCAGACGTCTCCCTCCTTTCGACCAGCAAGTCTTCGCTGTATGTGACATTCTTCTACTTTTGGTTGTTCACACGTTGGTATCCCTGTCGTCAAAAAAGTAGGTTGGGTAGATTTTGTTTCCTTGCTTGGGAAGGGTTTCATAACCATTTTAAAATTCGGAAGTTTTCCACATGTTTAAATAACAAGTTGAAGCACAGGTTGGTTTTCGAGTGCACTGTGGATTTTATCTTACATGTGTTTGGTCTAGTCTGCTAGTAGCAGAGCGGGCGGTACGGTATATTCCTAGTTCAATCCATGGTTTTTGAAGCTGATGAGCTGAGAAACCAGAGTTCATTCCGCGGGAAGTGAGGCTTCGATTCTCAAGCGGAGTCATACCATAGGATTTAAAAGTTGAACTTACTGACGTTGTGCGCATGAGTGATGCCTCGCACAAGCAAGAGATTAAGGCAATAATCCAGTGCCCCGTAACTGGAAAGTGGCCAGTGAGGGCCGCTAGACTAAACCAGAAGATTTCACGTTGAAACGTACAACTTTATAAAGGCTTACCAAGTAATATGTACATAAAAATAGTTGAAACCCATCGCCATATTGATCGAAATCCATCGATAACTTTTTCTTTGAACACGATTAGATGCCGGCATTCATTGTTTTCGTGTTTAGTGTTTTTATTATTATTCAACCCTCCTAAAAGGTTATGTAAGTGACATGTGTGTACATCGCTTGCAACTGCGGCAAAAGCAGATCGGGAATTTTGTCACTTGCTTTAACTTTTCCAATCGCTTTGTTAATTTTTAGGGGCTTCGACTTAGTTTTCCCGCTCTTCGCAACATTTTTGTCTAATTCTCTGTTTCTTGATCCATTAAAGTGTGCCATTTAAATCATTTGAGGGAATGCAAAAATTCATAAAATAAGATCATATCAAGCTTTACTCTTACTACTCTTTCTTTTTTTCATTCAGATAAATTTTAAGAGTAAGTTTACTGCCAGCTTTATTTGGTACCTTAGCAGTAAATAGTAGTATGTATGAGAGAATAACGTTTTTGTTGTTTGACTGTTGGCAACATTTTCTCTAAATTCCTTTCCTTTGAGGTCGAGCTAGGTATGAATGGGGTTGTCTAAATGTTAGAAAAATAATTTCAATGCCCTTTAACGCATTAATCTCCCTTAAAAGAACTTAATCTCAACTCTGGATCGCCATCTAATAATACTTTACTATTTCAATGCGGATATCGAGCTATTGTATCACCATTATTATTATTATTATTATTAAATTCATCAGGTCGTGAAAAATGTTGCGATCGGTCACAAAGCGCTGATAAGAAAGGATTAGTATTAATTACCTTCTATTAATCAGACCAAACACTTTAAAGATGCAGCAACTATTCCAAAATAAAAACAGAGGTATACTCAAGAACTTCACTCAATTTGGTAAGGAAAATTATGAATTTGTTTTAATATCAGTTGGTTGGATAGAGTTTTATTGTCCAGTTTACAACATATTGTGCTTTAAAGCAAGTGCTATTTATTCAATTGAACGTAAGTGAATCAATGATTTAAAAGTATTATCATTTTTTCACTTTATTTATTGATGGTATCAATTGCTATGTGCAAATGCCACTTTTTCCTTTCTTTCCTTCTTTATTTCTTTTTGGTTCGCCTTCTGCATCGTTTTTATATGTTTGTTGATTTTGTCATTTGACTTGTATGCCTCTGAGTGATGAGGTGAAGAAGAACAGAGCAGAACCTCCGTTTGGGAGCAATGCATTAAATATGAAGAATATACTACAAAGGAAAATCTTGATATTCCAGGAAGGGATCTGATTTTATTTGTAAGACCAAACAAAATTTGCAGGGTCACGTTTACTTTGATAAATAAATATCATTGTTAAATTGCCAGTATTTCTATGTGCATGAGCCATGAGGTACCGACAAATGAAAAAAGACAAGAAATAAAGGTATTAGAGCCACAGCACACAGGTAATAACCACACTTAAGAAGTAGAAGAAACTATAATAATTTGCAAATCTTTATAATCTGTGAATTGAACATGAAATATCTAAACATGGTCTGTTTTCTTTGCATACGTGTCAATTAATCAATGTCAACTGATAACAGTTTGGGATATCATTGCTCTCCTTAACAGAAAACTTAAGAACATACCCATACATCTAGGTCGTTTACCCGACCAAGTGCCATTCCTCAGGCACCGTCGCCGTCCGTTTCCTTCCAAACGATACCCTTCAGTGGTGCAACGGTATCGAGCTTTTGTGTCACCTTGAGAGTATCTTATTGTCCCTCGTGGAAAATGTGGTAAGCGGTCACAAATTGCTTTAAAATATGATCAAAATAATCATTATTAAAGAAAACCTCCTAAGCGTTAGTTGGTTAAAATCGATTATAAATATTAAATGTTGTAGATTGGAAGCATTTTTAAACATTCAATTTGTTTTCACAAATATATAGTGTGTTTATAGGAGTAACAGTGTGTAAACAGTACAAGAAAAGTGTTTTAAAAATTATGATGAAATTATAAACTACACCAATGTTGGAAAAGCTAATGAGATTGAAGAAGGTAGGAAAATAAAAAGGGGAAGAATACCCACAAGAAGGGTGCAGTAAAAACAAAAGACTAAAATAAAGAAGAAGCAACGAATGACTTTTGGTAACGTAACAAATCTTCTTCTACGAGAATTACCTATCTATAGAAACTAACAACCCGCCCCTGCCCAAATAGACCTTTCTAAATTGCCTCATATTGTTGATAAGTTAACATCGTACCTGCACATGTAAATGAATTCGACCACTGACCGTTTCTGCAGGTCATGAACCCATCACCATTACCTACGAGTCGAAACAGATCGTCACACACTACTCGAACAATGTAACCATTTGGCAGCTGGGATGGACGATTTGTGGGACTTTCAAAGATTAGCGTCGCATGTTGAGGTGTCTGCGGTCGGTTGCAAGTTGCAATTGCTGAAGAAAACACACACACACACACACACCTCATGCTTAAGAAAAAAATACACTTGAACACTTCATTTCAACCTAGTGGATTTTTACAGCTTATCCCCTAGGAAGAAAACTTTTATATTGCTTTCATCCTTATTCATTAAGCGTCTCAGATACCCTTTGTATCTGAGATGAGTAATGGATCTTGTCTTAAAGGTTGTGTGTCATGTCAGCAAAATGACCTGACTTCACTTGGCAGTTGTGGAGTGAGGTTTTCTAAGGAAAAATCCATTGGAATTATTTCAACATCTTTTACGGTTCTAAAGATACCGGTATACCTCTTCAAATTTCGAAAGTTTCTGAAGAAAGTTGTTACTCATGCAAAAATAATGATGTGGAGTGTTGCGTAGTGTTGACATTTCTTTTGTTAACTCTATATAAATTATCCTTTAATTACACATCAGTTAGTTTATGGTTTGGTAATTGATACTGAAGATTTCGAAGGACACACTTTTAACTTCCAAAATAAAACCTTCAGAACAAACTAATGTTACAGCTGTTCTTGAAATGAAGGTTGAAAAAAACAAAGGATAACATTAGCCATATATGGTATGTCCCTCCCATGACATCACAAGATTTGCATATTGAGCCCATATTTATTAATGTTTACTTGCAAATCAGAAATTGCCCTGTAAAATGGTCAATTTTTGGTGGATTTTGATGGAAATTGTGGTTTTTTTCATGGTTTTCAATGCTTTTTATATCCAATACCCAATTTTGTCATTTTCATGTCACACTGCCTTTAAAGGGCAGAATCAGTTCCCCAAATTTGTTTTTAAGAAGCAGATAAACCTCATAATTTTCCTCTTATTTAGTACCTTTTAAAATATTTTACGACTTCAATATTGCGTATTCAAGTCAAAGCAAACAGGTAATCCTATTAAATTTCAGATTTGAGGGGCAAATATTGTCACATAACTCTAAAGAGTCAATCATGAAAACAGGATAGTCTAGCTACTGTACTACCTCAACGTGGGGTGACTGCCTTTTGTCCTGTACGAGAAAACTATCAAAAACCGAAAGAATATCTATAGGTAGCTGTACCGGCTTTCGTTAATCACCACATTTAGAAATGGTTGTACAGTGTGCACAGTTAAATATCCGAAATATGCTTTTCGTAAGTGACAAACCTATCTTCCGTGAGGGATTAAAATGCAGCAAGAAGGGTAGCAGAGGTGAAAATCCTGCTGAGTAGTTCCTCCTTCAGGTTCTACGTTTAGTTCTTATGTTATATGCACTTTTTGACTGCACTTACCGTTGTGAATGCTACTCGTAACTAAAATGATTGCTTGCAGAATCATTGCATGATGTGAGGAAGACAGCAAAGAAGGCATAGTGCTGCAAATGAAAAGATAGGGACCGACAACAATTAGACACACAATGAATAATACCAGCAAAATCATTGTTCAATTTATGAAATCAGTTGATGTGTTGCGAGATCGATTGACGTAATTTAAATAATAGCTTCATGCATATTGTCAAAGTGTATTTAATAACGGTCAAAGAAAGTGGGATATATTCATGAAATTAACAGTTAATCAGAAACCAGAGTGTATTCTTTGTAAAGGTTATGTCTTATCTGACCGGAAGTCTCACTTGAAGTGTCAGGCTTTGCGATCCAGGCTCGCGGTGGTTTGATACACTCAACACTCTTCAATGATAACTGAAGGATCTGATAACCACATAAGCTTAGTAGCCAATCAGATGCGTCTTCAGAAGACATTCCCTAACGTTTGAATTTTAAATTAACAATGTATGTGCTGAAAGCGAATCAAACCGTAAGGCTTCACATAAAGAATTACTGATGTTTCAAAGACAGTGAAAACCGGAGACACAGCCGCGGCAACAGGGATAATATAGGCTAACGGTGACTCCATGTCGGGGCATATTTATGGAAATTATTTTTCACAGAAACCTGCCTTATAGTTACAAGAAATAAGGATTTCCTTGGGTAAAAGTAAATTTGTTTCACTATTTTGGTTTTACGTGATGTGCGGGTTTGTACTGTAGTAACCACTTGCATAAAAGTATAGGGGCACATTGTGGAGGACTATCTAAGTGAAGCTCCTCCATCAGTTGGGGGGCGGGAGGGGAATACAAGAAAGTGTCGGCCGAAATGCCCCCCAAATAGCAGGAAAGGGGAGGGCATTTGATAGACATGTTTTCTGCATACAAGTAATAAAATACTAGAAATATCGTAAAAATGAACACAACTTACTACTAAAAGTATTCCCAATAGTGGAGGTGCCGCTTCTACCTCTCGTAACAGGCCTAAGACAATGGCTGTGCAAACATCCGCTATATAGCAGGGGCGTAGCCAGGATTTTCTTGTGGGGGGCAAAGTCGACTCATTGTCCCCAATCTTGACCGACGGGACTATCTAAGCGGAGCGCCACCATCAGTTGGCGCGGAGCGTACAAGAAAATTTTTGGTTTTAGAAACCCCTCAGATGGCAGGAAACGGCACTTCCCGAGTGTTTTATGCTGCATGTTCCCAGTCTAGAAATATGGATCTCATTTCTGATATTTCTCAATTAATGCAAAAAAAAAAAAAATCAATCTATGAAAAATGTTAATACATGTTTCTAAGCGGAGCTCTAACATCGATTGGCGCGGAGCGTACAAGAAAATTTTTTTTTTACAAACCCCTCAGATGGCCGGAAACGGCACTTCCCGAGTGTTTTAAGCAAGAATACGTTCAGCCCAACTTCGAAATTCTCCCCGCTTCTTAATTGGAGCACTTGACAAATATTGAGGGACTGAACATACCTTTAGCCCAAACTTTTTCATTTTTCATCACAGCCACTGGGGTGTGGCAGTTTCTTGAGGGAGCGAAGCGCCCAAGGGAGGAGCCGAGCGACCGAACAGGGATAAGGTGCGGTTCTCCCCCTCCTGCCCCAAGGAGATTTTACATCAAAATTGAGCGATCTGGTGAACACCTAAGTTGGAATTTTTGGACATTTTCAATCTTGTATCAATGTTTTCCTTATTCCCTCGAGAGTTAGCAGGGTTAGTGTGTGACTGTAAGAAGGTTACTCGGTACGAGTCAATGGGGCCCTAGGGAATTGTGTCGCACTGGAACAAAACAGCTACTCATAAGGCTTACATTTATTTGGCTAAACCAGCGGAATTGACATTTTGCCCTGAAAAACGCCAAAACTCCATTTAAATAAAAAAAAAATTAAAAATAAGAAAAATTAGGTATGGGCGGGACTAAGTGCGAACCCCCTGAACCCCCTGACCACGGGCCTGTCTCCCTGGGTGTCACCTTCCCCTTTTGGAATGCTTTGCTGTCTCGAAGAGCTTAAATGCAATATGGTGCTATATTTTGTTCTTTTTATACTAGATTCCAATGTTCTCCATAGGGAGTTTTAGAGGGCCGACACGTCCTCCTAGTGAAACTGACAGCCCCTCCAAAATAGTTGCCGCTCTCCAAAAAATGCAGCTTCCATTTCTAGTTCATTGCTTCATTACACATATACAAGTCATAACTGGAAAAATGTGTCTTCCCTCCAGGCTTGGCGCCAGGATTTGCCCGACGAAGGGCCACTCTCCGAACGGGGGAGGGGCAGGGTGGGTAGCGACCCAAGCCCCGACAGCCAGGATGCAGTCGATGAGTTGATGAGGGAGGTTTGAAGAAAACCTGTGAACTATACCTGTCATTGCGAGCCATATACGACATCAAATTTGTGTATGCTAGAGGAAGATATTTCCGCACTGATTTAACCGTGGAAAAGGGGGCAAAAATTTTGGGGTTAGCCTACACTAGAAAGAATCGTTACTTATTTAAATCTTATATAGGTCAATAAATTGTCCCGGCATTTGGGCCCTATCGGACACAAATTATATTGTAATTTCTTCTTCGAGTCCGTACCGCACGACTGACACAAGAGATAATTAACTAAGTTTAGCGAAATGAGATGAAATTCCCGACATGAACATTAATCCATTTATTCTACTTATTAATTTACATGAAAAGATGGGAAGGGTTTGTACTTTATTAGCTCTAGGTAACGGAACTGAGGAAGAGTGTGCAAAGCGTACCGAACATTTTGGGGTTTATCGCAGAAATAACTCTTGTGAAAGCCAAAGTAACTAAACCGACCATGAGAAGGCGACAGGTTACCCCCGACAGGGGGCGGGCCATGCCAGCGACCACAAGTTCCACAGGGCGTATATAGGGTGGTATGAAGGAGACTAACTATCCCATATCATTGCAGCCTTGGGCACACTTTCCACAATGTTCCTTAATATTTTAAAAGCCGAGTTAGTGTTCTTTTGAATCTGAATCGTGAAATTGCAAAGCGCGCGAAATTTTTGGGTGGGCTCACAAAAATAACATAGCCGATGTAATCATTAAGAACAAAAATAAAAAAAATAAAAACTGTAGGGGTTGTAGACCGTATCGGGGATAACATACATTGTGTCGACACCACCTGGAATACCCGATAAAATAGCCAAACTATGCTCCGTGAGTGGCTCACCATCTGACCTATCACATGACACACACAAGAGAACAGCAACTAGGCTTTGTGATATGGGATAAAATTTACGACCTCTGCATAACCTGCGCACTCTGCCTACCAGTTACTTGGTAAGAGGACTTACAATTTCTAGACATGTGGAATGGAAGTACTGAAAAAACTGGAGAGAATATACAGCGAGCGTAGCGCGCCGAAAATTTGGGGTTCTTATTAGGGAATTTGCCCCTTGAGAGCAAAAAACAGGATAACCATCGGGGAGACTAGTCGTCGTCGGGGACTGCATACTTTATCGTAACGACTAAGAGCCCCCCCCCCCCCCGAAAAACTGTAAAAAAAAATGTCCCCGATTCCCTCCCTCCTCTTGCCGTTTATTTTTTTTTTTATTTTTTTTTTTTCATTTTTTTGGCTCCCCTTCATTTTTTCAACATCGCCCATCGCGTCCCCAAAATTTCTGTAGGGGGGGGGCACTCTGTCCCCCTGCCCCCCCGCTGGCTACGCTACTGGTACATGAACGTATGAAATCAGTACATGAACGTATGAAATTTGTACATGATCGTAAGCAGTTAGTACATGAACGTGTACTTTTACTACATCAAATTCGGTGAGCCTTTTGGCGGACTTCTGGTACGCCGAAAGGCTCACTCTGTATGGCGTGCCGAAGAGACAATAATAACATGATGATCTTACGTTTTTACATGTACAACATGTGTTTTAAGATGTACAACGTGTGATTTTACATGTACAACGTAACATTTAACATGATGAACTTATGGTTTTAGTACATGATGGTGTAAATTTACATCATGATCATATGAAGTTAGTACATCATCGTATATTTTTGGTACATGAACGTGTAATTTTAGTACATGAACGTGTAATTTTAGTACACGAACGTGTATTTTTAGAACATCATATTTGGTGAGCCTTTTGGCGTGCCATATTTCTCTTCCCATTTCTTTCAGTCTTTTCTCTGGCTCTCATTCACCACCCCCCTGACAGCTCTCCGTCCTAAATACCCGCCTTTTAGTTTTTCATTTTAGAAACCTAACAGGGCAGTACTCTAAAGTACCTACGGTAATCCTACCCCACAGCACAAAGTTACTGCCTTTCTAAGTACAAGACAGAAAACCCGTTAAGATCGAAGTAACATTCAAAACTTGAAAAAGGGACTGCATGCGTACCGTACTTTAAGATTATTCTACCGGCTACCTGTTTTATTAATTATACACTGAGTGCACACGCCAGTTGAAACATAACTGTACTCTAGATCTTACCGTCTTTCGTCAGAAATTTGCCTGTAAGACAAGATGGAAAAACACACAGTTCAAATACAATAATTCTAGAAGTAGGGCTGCACCGGAACTGGGATCCGGCCGGAACTATCCAGCCGGAACTCAGATTTTGCTAAGTTCCGGTTCCGGCCGGATCCATTTAAAAGTACCTGGCCGGAACTTTATACTTGCTTCAAGTCACATACTTTCAGACTTTGATTTAAATAATTAAAACGCAAATGAAAAAAGATCTGTGAGTTTTCTTTCCAGGTCCTTGTATTCTTTGAGCAATTTTAAAAACAATTAAGTATGTAGTTCTACATAATTATGATAGCAGTGAAGAAATCAATTTGAGGTTGTACTTCATACAGTTTTTGGCTTGTTTACTGAGAGAACTCTCGACAAACTTAGCCCCGGAATGAGGTATTATTGCCTTATCTTATAGTTGAGGGATGAGAATTCCACTGCTTTCCCTTAATGTATGAAGTTTTTTTTTTTTGACTGTAAATCAGTCTTGCTATGAAGTTTCATTCAAAGTAATGGATAATTTGCAGAAAGAGTGGCGGTGAATGCAGTCTTAGAGTCCAGGGCACTTTTAACAGATATGTAATAGTGATACTTCTTTGTGTGAGCAGAGGTCTTTAACTTTAATAATCATCCAGCTCAACACAACTTCATTCTTCTATGTCAAAGTTTCCACATGTCATGTAATATTTACAGTATATAATGTCAAACATGTGAAGAGTAATGGCAATACGGTACTTCGTTATTTTCAGTTTAAAGAAAAAAGTTCCAGCTTAAAGGTAGCTTGACTGCTTGACATGTCAACAAGAACCCCTGACTTAACTTGGCAGTTAGGGAATTAGCTTTACTAAGGAAAATCAGTTGGAATTATGTGGTTAGATGCCCACTGTTTAACAAGGTGTTTCTTGATTGGCTGTTGCCATTGTATTGCATTGTATCGATTGTATTCTTTGTTCGGATTAGGGATTAGGTTAGGGATAAGGGTTATCGTTAGCCAGTTAGGAAATTTCTTGTTAAACAGTGCACATCGCCCCAATTATGTATGTATCTTTGATGGTTCTTTTCAAAGTTTGAATGTTTCCGAAGCAACTTGTAAATGCTAAAAATAATGATGTGGAGTGTTGCACAATGTTAAAATTTCTTTTATTAACCCTATACTAAATATTTATTAAATAAGTTACTATTTGGTAATTGATACACTGAAGATTTTTAGGACCCAATTTAAAGTTTCAACATAAAACCTGCAGGATAAACTAACGTTACCATTGCTTTGGAAAAAAGGTTGCAAAAACAAATGATTACATTAGCCATATGGCAATTTCTGTGGGGGGGGGGGCACTCTGCCCCCTGCCCCCCGCTGGCTACGCTACTGCTATATAGAGACCAGCTAACCAGAAGAGATAATTGATAGTCACTTTGTGCTTGATTTAGAATACGTGTGTCTTAATTCAGGCTTGACTTGAAAATAATAAGCTGAATCCTCACCCACAATGTATCATGGCAACAGGGAATTGGGATTTATTCATTTATATAGCAACCCAATGACAGTAAAAATATCTGAGTACAAGCTTGTGTCGAAATATAACCTACAAAATATTTTCTTTAAATGGTTCCCTCTTGAGTTCGATACTGGATTTCACATGCAAAATTTATGGGGAAGGGGAATATTCTGGGTTAAAATTTTCTGACGAAGAGGGTCATGTGTGGGAGTGGTGGAAATGGCCCCATAATTTTTGCCTAAAAGGCCCTGTAATATCGATTTGGGGAACGTAAGAACAAAACTTGGAAGAGAAGTAAAAAGGAGATGGCTCCGTCGTGAGAATCCTGTAAGTCAGGGACGATTGCGCATGTACTTAATTGATCTTTAACAAAAAAACCCTTGTATGATAAAATGGACTACTAGGCTGTATACTGTTTTGGCCTTCGATTCTCTTTTTACGCCTTAGGAATGAAGTATGGGTTCCTTATCGGGTGAAAGAAGTTCATGTGTACTTTGTCAACCATTACGTACTGTAGTCCTTCAGTTGGCAGAGAAAAAGATCCCCTCTCTAACCAGAATGCATTGAGGTTTCGATGCTAGTACAGTACTAGTAGTATAGCTATACCGATTTAACTCAGTGAAGGTAACGATGGATGGGGCTGAAACAATCCATGGGCCAACGATAAACTTAAAGTTAGTCTAGAAATTAGAATGAGCGGGATCCATTGGCACACTTAGATTTTGTTACTTAGCCTAATCCTTGGAGGCTTACAGGCTAGGTCGGGAAAATAGCTCACTTGGAGAGTAAAAAAAGGGTCCAACAGTACCTTTTAGCCCCCTACACTTAAGAGACTGGTGTTCTAACAGGATATCCTGTGTGATTAAGCAACTATTAGGTCTCGGTTTAGTGGTGTACCAAGTTGGACCATTGGGCCATGCCTCACAGATGCCATTTTTCTCTATTCTTAAAAATACGTAGTCAAACTTTAATAACACAGATTTTACTTCAAAAAATAGCTTTGTGGCACCAGTTTGCATATAAGGACACCCGATTTTTCAAATATTTTCAAAGGGGAAGGATTGTCTCTGTAAGGCCCCTCAGTGAAACCAATTTTTTAATTGCCTACAAATAGGATTATTCTATATTAGGATTAAAAAGGATAGGATTATATTATATTAATACCAGGGAGACCCAGACATATCTTAGCAAAACTATCTTTTTATCAAGATAAGGTAGTCGCTTTAAAGCATCAACGTCGTGCCCTACAGGAAGAGTCTTACTTCATAACGGATGATCTCACCAAAGAGGACCTGCAGGAAAAGCGCAAATGGGGCTCTCAGGTTGCACGATTGTATGGTGAAGGTACCAAACTACGTTTTTCAGCGGGAAGATGGAGAGACTCATTAGGAAAGCCTTTCGAATTTACGCCACAGCTCTCATCATAGTTATACATACCCCGGAGCGACATAAAATAATTTCCTTTTTGTGGAGGGACGGGCGACGCCAGCGGCGATGAAAATGACTTGTTTAATTCAGGCCAGCCCTATGGTCATACTGTTTACTGCTTATGACCATTTCAACTCCCGTACACGGAAGTTGTTTCGACTTTCCTTTTTCTTTTTCGTGTTTTTGACTGGACCGTTCGGTCCTTTTTCATCCATCTCGAAAGGATCTCTTTTACATAAGACATGTGTTGTATGTGTGTTTGCAAAATCATCGTGCCTTACATTCACTTTTGAGTGTAAAGGCCAGGCTGCGGAATTCATGTTTTGCGTGGATAACCTCTCTACTCTAGCCCTTTCCCACTATAACGTAAGTTACTTTTATTATCCTCTGCATTACTTCCATCATATTACAGTATTCATGTTCCACTGTCTAGGTATTTGATGCCGACCTGTAGATTCTTATCATTTAATACTAGAGGTATTAGGAATCACTCCAAACGCAGAAAACTATTCACTCTACTTCATAACAGAAGGTACGATTTTATATTTTTACAAGAAACTCACTCCATTGCAAGTGACTGTAGATACTGGTTAAACGAATGGGGAGGGAATGCTTATTTTTCTCATGGTACAAAGTTAAGCAGGGGTGTTGCAATACTTTGCAAGCCTTCGATTTCTCATCTGGTTAATCATGTTGTTATTGATACGGATGGTCGGTATGTCATTGTGAATGTTACTGTTGAGAATGATGTTTTAGAACTGATCAGCATTTATTGTCATAATTTAGACAGAGTTGACTTAATCTCAAAAATCGGTAATTTCGTCCGCAATCACAGGTGGGACTCTGTCATTTGGGGCGGTGATTTTAACTTGGTTTTCAATCTTGATTTAGATAAAGTTGGAGGTGTACAGCATACAAACTTCAGAGCAAGGGAAAAACTGCTTAGTGTAATGGAAGAATTTGATCTAGTGGACATTTGGCGCGATCGGAATCCGAAAGGCAAAATGTACACCTGGCACTCCAACATTGACCAGGCTATACACTGTAGACTAGATTTTTGTCGTCTCTCGACACCTTAGGACCTCGATTAGTGATAGCAACATTCTTTCCCTTTTAGGTTCGGATCACTCAGGTGTTTCTTTAGATTTGTGTTTGGGAGTAACTCGGGGTAAAGGTCTGTGGAAGTTGAATACTGCTTTGTTAGATGATGCTTCTTACATTGAAACTATTAGAAGCGTAATTCATAATACTGTTATTAGTTGCAGTGAAAAGGATCCATGCTTTCTGTGGGAGGCATGTAAATTGAGTATAAGGTCTGTTTCGATTGCCTTCTCTAACTATGCTTCCACCCAACGTAATTGTTATGAACGCTATTTAATTGACCGTATTTCGTATTTTGAACAACTGCAAGCAAGTTCTCCCTCTGAACTTGTCAAATCCAATCTTCTGGAAGCTAGATGTGCATTAAATAACATATATGACTACAAGCTTCAAGGTATAATCATTCGCTCTCGAGCTCGTTGGACTGAAGAGGGGGAAAAAAGCACTCATTACTTTCTAAATCTCGAAAAAAGAAATAAATCTTCAAACTCAGTAAACGAATTATTCTCAGACAATGATGAGTTTATAACGAACCCAACTGAAATTTTGGGTAAATTAGAGAGTTTTTATAAGAACTTATATACTAAGAGAGATGAGGTTACGTCAGAGCTTTTTTTTCGTAACACTATTCTTAATCATACTAAGCTTTCAATGGAGCAACAAGTTAGTTGTGAGGGCTTAGTTACTTTGGATGAATGCAGCCGTGTCTTACAATCTATGCCTTCTCAAAAGTCTCCAGGCTCAGATGGTTTGCCCATTGAGTTCTATAAGGTTTTCTGGGATGACATAGGTGATCTTGTGGTAAATTCTTTTAACTATGCTTTTCAGTGTGGACGTATTTCCGATGAGCAGGGCAGAGCATGTATTACTTTAATTCCGAAACAATCTAAGGATCCTCGTTATATAAAAAATTGGCGCCCTATTGCTTTACTTAATACAGACTACAAAATTTTGACGAAGTGTTTAGCCAGTCGTATGAAGGCTGTTCTCCCAGATTTAATAAGTCATGAGCAAACAGGTTATTTAAAGGGGCGTTACATTGGAGAAAACATTAGACTTGTATTGGACCTTATCAGCTTTTGTGAAACAGAATCTGTTCCCGGTGCTCTCTTATTTATAGATTTTGAAAAGGCATTTGACTGTTTAGACTGGGAATTTTTAAACAATGCTCTCACTTTCTTTAATTTTGGAAAGGATTTTCTCACCTGGATTCGTACTCTTTACTGTAACATGTCCACTTGTGTTCTTAACAATGGTTATGCTACAAATTATTTCAGGGTAACTAGAGGTGTACGGCAAGGCTGCCCTCTAAGCCCGTACCTTTTTATCACTTGTACTGAAGTGTTAAATTTGTTAATTAATTCAAATAATAATATTTGTGGTATCAATGTTTTAGGTGAATGTATCAAAATATCTAATTATGCTGACGACACGGTCATTATCACCGATGGCTCTGCAAATTCCATTCATAAAGTGGTTAGAGTCTTGAAGACTTTTTCTGAAATGTCTGGATTAAATATTAATCTCACAAAAAGCCATTTATTTCCTCTAGGACCTCTCTATAATAACAAACCCTGTCACTTTAGCAGACTTCCCTTTGACTCCAGCGATAAGCCTATTGCCTACTTAGGGATCAGTTTTACTCACCATCATGATGATTTCTTTCATCTTAACTACTTGCCTAAACTTTCTAGAATCAAAAGTTTACTTAATCTTTGGTCTTGTAGAGACCTCACACCAATTGGAAAGATTTTGATTATTAAGACATTTGCCCTGTCTCAGCTTGTGTATCTTTTCACTGTTCTGCCTCTACCACCTAAAAACTTCTTTCGTGATTTAGACACGATATTTTATAAATTTATTTGGTCGAAGAAACCAGATAAAATAAAACGATCAGTACTATTAAACAAAAATGCTAACGGTGGTTTGAATATGATTGATATTGAGCTTAAGGCAAAAAGTTTACAGTGCAAATGGGTTAAATTATTTTTTGATGATAGTCGAAGTCCATGGAAAATCTTATTTGAGTTTGCTCTAAAGAAATATGGAGGAAAACTGCTGTTTGAAAGTAATTTCCGGAAAAATGATATCACTTTGACTAACAGGTTCATTCAAGGAGTTTGTAATGTATGGTCAGATTTTAATTTTCGTTCATTAGATCTTGATAATTATGGGAATCAAAGCGTGTTGAATAACTCCTTTATTAAGATCGACAAAAAGCTTATTTATTCATCTGTTTTACACGCAAAAAATGCTTATCATGTTAAAAACTTCTTTGATGATGCTGGTAACGCTTTACAGTTTAATGATTTTATCAGAAAGTTTGATATTGATATTGGAGTCCCTTTCATGCTTTACTATGGTATACTCTCTGCAATACCCCAAAGTTGGAGACAGAACATTAAACCAAATTCTGATTTGGCTGAGAACTACTCTCGTTTGATCTATTACACATCTTGTAAAAGACCTGTTAAAGCAGCTTATGACTATTTCATTACCGGGAAGCTGCAGACCCCCAGTGCCATTAGGAAATGGGAGCAGTCTACTGATATTGATTATAATTGGACCAGAATATTCAGCCTTCCCTTCCTGGCAGTTCGTGAGGCAAAACTTCAGTTCTTTCAATTCCGTTTCATTCATAGATTAGTAGCTACAAATGTTTTTTTTGCACAGAATCAAGTTTAGGGACTCCCCTCTATGTACTTTTTGTGAAGGCGAGCCAGAAACATTAGAACATCTGTTTTGGTCTTGTTCTTTAATTATGCAATTTTGGCAAAACATTTTACAGCTGTGTTTCAAAAATGCACCTCTCGTTGATTGGGAACTTGTGAAGTTTGGTTATCTGGATGACTTGAGGCATCCTTTCAACTTTTTTTTATTGAATGCTAAATATTACATTTTTAGTTGTAAATTTGAGAATATCAAACCTGATGCTAGAAGTTTTCATAAAAAATTCAGATTTCTGTTAAAAGTTGAGCTTCATATTGCGAACAAAAACAAAAATGAGGTGAGAGCCCTATGTTTTGAGGATACATTTCAATAATTAATTGTTTTACTTTAACTTTGAATGTCCTTACAATGATAATGAGATGAATGCATGTATATATTGTATATATCATTGTTATAAATTTCTACTAGTTATTTGTACTTTTTCGGTATGATTTCACAATGTATTTTCAGCCTTAGCAGAAGTAAAAACAGAGCGTCTTGTTTTCCGCTCTTAAGTTTATAAGTTAATTTACAAAAGCAAGTGTAACACCAACTGCCATTTTTGTTTCAAAGATTGTACATATGTAAAAAAAAATGATTTAGCTCAATAAATGAGATGGAAAAAAAAAAAAAAAAAAAAAATAGGATTATTCTGTCAAATTCAAATTTTTTACTTAAAAAAGTAGACTCTGTGTCCCACTGGTGGCATCGATAAAAATAAAGAGTACATGCTTCGATGTTCTTTACAAGCATAAATACGCTATTTTTGACCATCTGAGGGGTGTAATTTTCGAATTTTTTTTACGCTTTGCGCCAACTAATGGCGGCGCTTCGCTCAGTCGTTTGGGCAAAATTACATTTTGGGGGTCAAATTAGATCTTAACTCTCTGATCACTTTGCAGTTTGCGAACATATTTTGAAGGGAGCATTTTATTGCAAACGAGAAAAGAAGAGAGCGACTGATTGGACTCTTCGTACAAGTCTGGAAAATGCTATTTCCAGCCGTATGAGGGTCTGATTTTTCGAAATTTTCTCTACGCTTCGCGCTAACCAATGGTGGCACTCCGCTTAGATAATCTTAATTATAAAATAACGTTGCCAAGAAAACCACAAATCCTTTACCGATCAATGCTCTTTTATTTTGACTCCTAAAGTGTGCAATTTTAATGACTAGTTTTTCTTCGTAAATTAGCATAAATGACATAAGAATGCGTGTAAAGACACAAAGGTTTCAGTTTTGTCCTCATGAACCTCCACAATTCAACTTTAAACACTCTTCCTGTCAACGTCGAAAATCTTGCACCATTTTGCATCTAGGCTCCTTGAAAACGTCAAAAGATTTCCGAACACCTCTCCACTTAGACCATACTGCATGCCCCCCTTCACAGAAATCCTGCTTACGCCACTGCGTTAGTACAAACAAATAAACCAGATGTTGTGGACCAAAACAATATATTAAAAGCTGTTATTTACAGTTGCTCTATGTTATACTGTAAGATTAATATTCATGTAATATTACATAA
This sequence comes from Holothuria scabra, assembly GCA_037179385.1. Lineage (NCBI taxonomy): Eukaryota > Metazoa > Echinodermata > Holothuroidea > Aspidochirotida > Holothuriidae > Holothuria > Holothuria scabra. Next base: position 32,309,306 of record CM074185.1, on the reverse strand, counting down.
TGACGTGGTAATGTTGTTATACTTGTAAATTTGCATATTTTATATGAAATACATACACACTGACGGGAAAAGTTTTGGGGAAATGTTATGCCTTTGCCCCCTTTGGAAAAAATCCTGGCTACGCCACTGCTTGTACACAAATGTCACAGAGGACATGCATGTTTACAATTTAGTGAATTACCTTTTGTTCAATCCCTACGTGTATTTCTCCAGACATGGGCAAATGAAGTTTACTGTACTGTATGTGTGAATTAAACTGATCTTTGTTTAATTACTTCCTCAGATTTATAACAAACGCTTTATTTCTACTATTTTTAGTGTGCCGTGATTACTTTATAGTTAATTGAAATAGTACCTCCCCATTAGGAATGTTGATTTTGCGGTAACTAATTCCCACTTCTTTCATACGCATGAAAATCGATTGAAAAGTTTATAGAAAAACAAAAGACTGCCCTCTTATATTATGTTCTAACTTTAAATGCTTACTATCTTGCCAACCACGCCAATGAAAATTTCACGAGATTGCTAAGAAAAAAAATATTCCCCTAACATTCCAAAACTGAAATTGAAAATAATCCCTTCTTTTAACATTATTCGAAATCAGTTTGATTCAGGCATTTTCTATGAGATGGTGGTACAATATGCGAAGTCGTATTGACACTTACAGATTTAAAATCCTTGAATAAAAATCACATTTATGAGGTCTGGATAAATGAGTTAATTTGTAAAAGGTCGTCAGTCAGCATGAATGTCTCTTCCTACCCACTTAAATATTTTTGAACGTAGAATACTTCTTTAAATTTCATGACTTTGCTAACGAAACCCTCAAAATTTCTTGTCAACTTCCAAAGTTCCACTTTCTATGTGGACATATTTCAATCGTTGAATATTCTTCCCTCTAACAGTGCAGGATTCAATAGGTACTCAACATGCAGTCACCGAAAATTTTACATGAAATAGTGGTGTGAGTCGTTCAGTGTATCAGGCTGTGGTTGTCCCCGTGGTTCATATCAACAACCCTTTGCAAAGTATTCTATACGGCTCTTTTCACCAGCATCTCTGCCACTCTGACCAAGAGCTGTCACCTTTCCGATAAATTTCCGATCCATACTGATGCCTTCATGAGCTTTTGGGTTGTTGAGAGTGACCCCGACACTGGGAAGGGGGGGGGGGATGAGGTTTTTCTTCCCAGATATTTCCTTGCCCCACAGCTGTTCTCAATTAATAGTTAGTAGGTCAATAGAAAAAAACAGTCCTGAGGCTTCTACCTTGCCCTGCCAGGGACTTAATGGAGGGTCCTGGGACACCCCAGGAGCTCAGGCTTTTCCTTCCAATATTTTCCTTTGCTCTTGTAACCGACGTCTTTTTCAATAAACCTGGTATTTTAGCAGTTGGCTGAAGAAGAACTATTCAAACTTTAGCTAGAAAAAATACGCCTAGTTCTACTCGAAATGAAAGTAACCTTTATACAAAAAATCCCGGTAACCATTATAAGCGAAAAAATGCAAATATGGTCGATGGAACAAATTTACCACCGTATTACGTCAACTATTTTACGGGAAAGAAAGGTACTTTCCCTGTATTCCCCCTTTCATATTTTCCTTTTGAAAAACACGGCTTCAATGGCACTACTGTGTCGGTCATATCGCCCAGCATGTGGTCACTCTCAGCAACTGGAAGTTGTTCGAACTCGGTCAATAAGTATTGCAAGTTCCTGTTTCATAATTTTGAGGCTCATGTTAAGAGCATAGGAGAATATCGGATGGGTTTACTACATTGTTGTATCAAGTAATTGTCAAACTCAAATTTGTTTGGAGAGAAAACCGGAAAAGGATGGACTGCATATTTAGCTTTCACGTCTATGGCACGGTTGCGTGCGAAGGAATAAGCTAGTTCGGTAATTTGTTGGCGCATAGCCTTCTGGGACACAGCGTGAAGTACACAAATCAAGCTTAGCATATAGTGTACGGCTTTCCCTTGTTTCGTGCAGTACGCGCATGCACCACTAAGTATTTATCTGAATAGCAAACCCGAACAAAAATAAGGACTCCGTCCTAATTTATAGCAGATTAAAATGTGTATTTTACACCAAAAAGATTATTAAGTCCGCTGTACAGAACTACAAGTATGATTCCTCCTTGTGTTACATTTGGTTTAAGAAATAAAGATTTCACCAAATTTTTATCTTAACTCAAGTCTGGAACACGTGCAGTAGGCGCGGGACTGGTTTGTTCATCCCGACGATATAGTGCGCATATGCATAGCCACCAAAACGCATTACCGAACTCACTTATTGTGAGGTGGGGTGGGGAAGCAGAAGGGGGAATCTTTCGACGGACTTGTGAGATCAGAGTGTAACATTTCCCCATAGGAACTGGCTAATCACAAAACTGAAGTCTCCTAATCACTTATTCCCAATTAAATAGAAGCAGGCAGTGTTTTGCATGAGTTATTTCATGCCCTGAGTAAAACCGTGGGCATTTGTAACTGCCAGGGACGATATTCTTTGCCCTTTTCACTATGGAACGCCAAAACCGCCATCGCCTATGACGATGTACTTCCATTTGGTGGCGTTATTTTACATGAAGATGTTAGTTCAAATGGCCATCTATCCAGGAATGATGACGTTCTTCCGTTTTGCTATGTTACCATCGTAAACGGCGTTCGATCAAACGGCGATGTGTATCCAAGACGTGTATCTAAGGCGTGTATCCAAGGCGTGTATCCAAGGGGAGTTCCTGTTCTCAGGTATACATATTCAGCAAAGTAAAATCAAACCAATCACAATGGTTGTCATATAAAGAGATCTAGGTCTCGCACGTGTGCGCGCGGTTTCATACTAGTTACTCAATATACTAGGCTAAGTTAGTTACCCACACGTCCCATATGTATGCTTAATAACCTCATACAACCACCTGTGTGCCCTAGGCAAAACGTTCAAGTTCAACGATCAGACGATGGATGAAATAATTGAATCCCTTCACATCGTAAATGAAGACGAGGTGAAGGAAAACTTTCGGAGGGATGCAGTAAGTTTGATCACTCATTGCAATGATAATGCTCGCCTTTACGTAGCCAAAGCCAAACCTGATTGGCTGCATCTTTTACAAAACCATCCTTTAGATGGAATAGTCATCATTGGTAACTCCCCTTGGATACACGCCTTGGATAAACGCCTTAGATACACGTCTTGGATACACATCGCCGTTTGTTCGAACGCCGTTTACGATGGTAACATCGCAAAACGGAAGAACGCCATTATTCCTGGGATAGATGGCCATTTGAACTAACATCGTCATGTAAAATAACGCCACCAAGTGGAAGTACATCGTTATATGTGATCGAACGCCGTTTGAGTTGGTAACGTCGAAAAACGGAAGAACGTCATCATTCCTGGATAGATGGCCATTTGAACTAACATCGTCATGTAAAAACGCCACCAAATGGAAGTACATCGTCATATGCGATGGCGGTTTTGGCGTTCCATATTTCACAAGTATTCGTGGATGAACTGGACATAGGCTATGGTACAACCTCTATGTAATAAAAAAAACAGAAGTATGCAGTATGTAAGTCACGTTATTTTAAAGGCAAATGCATCTAACTGATTGACATCGTCATCTCTGGAAATTGTTCTTCAGCATCTCTCTATCAATATTGAAGCAATTTCATCATCTCCTCGAAATACATTTTAGTACAGGGGTATTTTTGGCAGTTGGTAAGTGCCATTGTGCTTAATGCTCAACAGAAGTATAGGAGGGAAAACAAAGAGACTTGAAAGAAGGCCGTTACGTGGCCGACCCTACTTACGCCAGTTGGTTATAGAAACAGGTTGACCGACCTGCTGGCTCCGCTGGCTGGCTGACTGACTAACTTACTGGCTAACTAACTGACTTACTAACTGGTTATCTGTATTACTACATAGAGTAGTCACTTCTCATGACAGTAAACAGGCGCGTATCCAAGATTGTGTCATGGGGAGGGGGGCGGGCTTGATAAGGGTTGTAGCAGGGCATGATGGAAAATTCTAAGGATAGGAGAGAAAGGTTTTTTGCATTGCGAGGTTTTATTCATGAGGGGGGGGGGGGTTCTAACAATCAACCTCCTCCACCGTGGCTACACCACTGTCAGTTAGCCGCAACTGAAAAAAGACCATGGCCAGGTCGGCTTGAGACAACTGATGAAACTGGGCGGTAAAACTTCATCCAACCTAGGTCCTTAAAACATGGCATGTACAATGAAAATCTCAGTAAATGAGAACAATTTCCTGAAATTCATTCCATTGTTCAAAAAGGAGATCGGATTAATATTAGTTTTAAGTATTAATTCTATGAAAAGTTGATTATACTTACCATCAGATTTCGCCATCGATAGACTTGCAGTAGTGAGTATAAAATCTTGTTCATCACAAGACGGTAGTTTTACATAATATTGCTAGAGCTTCGTCTGTTGATGCAGATTACATTTCAATCAGATGCCAAATACTTAAAAATATGAATAAAAGTGAACAAGGGCAGGACATCCGACAGGAGCATTACGATATTGATATTCCAATACATTATTTACATGATTTTACCACCGAAGCTTTAGAGCATCATAGGAGACCCTTTTCAAAACATAAAGAAGCACATTTGAGAAAGTTTTCTCACTTCCCTGTACTGGATGTTCTTAAACCACTTTTAGAAGTGTATGAGTAGTGTGTGAGTAGTGAAAAGGCAATAGACTGTGACGCTTCCCAGCACACCTTTCTCCACTTCTCATTGGAGATGGATCCACGTACTTGAAACTATTGGGCAAACTTTTTAGGTGATAAGTCGATTTTCAGCACACGGACGGTCACGTTTAGAGCCTCGGCACATTACGGCTGCCGTAACGGTTAAGTGCGGAAAACCGACTTATCATTAGGATATGCATTCTCGCTCCACACGGTCCTAACGTTCGAATTTTGAATATCCACCCTCTTTTGACCCAGTATTAACTTCTTTTACACCTTTCCGTTCGTGATCGTTTTTAACCGTGTACTTTTTTTGCTGGGCCTGTTTATTTTCTTTTTTCCGACCGTGTTCGATTTACCCGTGTAACTTTTTATTCAAAATATTCATTTTCGTTTCATCAGTCGCACTCATGTGCTGACCGCTTCGGATTTGATGTTTGTCATGTCCAATTATTACTGTTGGTTGTTCAGTTTGATTCTTGCCACCTAGTGATGAAGGGTTTGTACCCGAAACGTGGCTGAGTTTTCCTCAAACTTTTAAGCACTTTTTACTGCATCTTTTCGACTAATATACATACATACATACATATATATATATATATATATATATATATATATATATATATATATATATATATATATATATATATATATATATATATATATATATATATATATATATATATATATATATATATATATATATATATATATATATATATATATTCAAACGAGAACTAGTGCTGTTCCAAAAAATTAGGCGCCTGCTCAGGAGGTGAATTGCGAGTTGCTTCATCTGTCATTTGAACAAAGGCCAAACCAACTTGGCTTCATGGCTCAGTGGTTAGAGCGTCCGCACTAGAAAGCGGGAGGTCCCGAGTTCGAATCCCGGTGGAGTCAACATCGTTTTTTCACCTCAGCCAAATTTTCCAGCTTTACCAATTTGATTTATATTTATATATATATATATATAAACTCGTACAACAGTAAATCAAAAAAGCGAACTGTACAAGCCTTTAAACGGATGAACACACAAGTCTACGTACATACAGACAGGATTACACGCCTTAGTGAATAAAAAGACCTGAAAAGACGGCAACTCTACACTGGAAGAAAACTAGACAACAAAAAATAAAAGTGTTACCAAGCGGAGAGGAGAGATCGAGAAAGAAAGCTCAGTTAAGTGTAGTCAAAGGCTTTAACATTAACGACACTTTTTACTCCCAAAACCGTTCCAGCAGACAAAAACGGAACTGAGCTTTCTTTAAAATTAAACATATATAAATGTTGCTCACCTCCTCGAGACTCCCGGCAGATCGGAAAACCTTTGGGGGCAACGCTGGTTGTGAGAAACCTAGATGTCAAATCTGCTCCCACATCACTTCGGGCTCCAAAGTTTTCCTCCCGAATGTCACGTGGCCCATACACCCCCGAACCTCACATGTGATTCCAGCAACGTAGTTTACATTTTGTATTGTAATGTTTGTAATTTGGGTAATTATGTAGGGGACACAGGTACCACTTTCCGTTTAAGATTCAATAATCACAAAAAATCTGTTCGAGATAATTTGCCTGGCTTTCCAGTAGCGGAACATTTTAACCTTCCCGGTCACTCTCTTGCTAACCTAAAGTGTATTCTTGTCGAGTCAAATTTCCGTTCCCCAGCATTACGTAAACGTAAAGAAATCGAATGGATTTTGAAGATAAATTCCTTTGTTCAGGGTATAACAAAGACTTAGGATTTCTAACTCCTTACCAATTTTGCAAGGCCTGACCGACCTCCTAAACTGGGTCGGTCAGCGTCCTTAATCCCCCAGGTGTATCAGTTTAACATAACTTTTTTCAATACGCCTTTATACGTATAGTTTTTACTGCCGCCTGGGAAGTTTTGTCACTGCACTTTTTACTGTACATTTCTGCTTTCTTCTATCTTAGCAGTTCCTTTATAAATGTTTTTTATTCTTTTAATGCTGTACTGGTTGGGGTTCATTTTGAATTCTTTTAGGGTTTTAAATCTTTCAATTCTGCTTCTGCCCTTTTGAGAGTCACTTTGTAAATTTAGTCTGTCTATAAGTTGCCGAGGACGATCCTAGGTGGATCGAAAATTTCAACAATAAATGTTTTAACCAGTATTCCTATTTCGTCAATTATGAGTTGTTTTTTACATGTTTTCATCTTATTTATTGGAATACACGTGGACCATTTTTCAATTATATATATATATATATCCATCAATATATATCCATCAATGAACTCAATTACCAAATTGATTCCAAAACCAGAAAGCTAAAAAGAGAGCTTCCCAAATCCGAGCTTCAAAACAAGCTTCGGTTTATCTCTCAGGACTGTCTCCGACTCTCTCGTACTCTAAATTCTAGGCAACAACGCAAGTTTCAAAGAGATCATGTCACTTCAAACCAAGTGACTGTCACTTCAAATGATTCAAGTGATTTCAAATTTTCAGAAAATGAGGTCTCGCAGAATTATCCGTAAACCGGTTACCGAGCCTTCCACCGCCACCACCGCGGTTGTAAGCATATGGTGTCAGCTTTCTGAAGGAGAAACTAAAATTCTCTCGAAGGGACTCAATTTCTGCCCCAAACCAAGGCAGACTGACACGCAGAAATTATCGCTAGACATGAAAGCGTTTTTCCGACGCTTGCGCCTTCGGGAGTACTTTGCTGACGAAGACGGCCTAAATTCTCCACCGGACAACGATATATCGTATCAATTTAAACCAAAAAGCACCTGGAACCCACCAAAGGTGCGTTATCCGCAACTGGAATTATTTATTTCGGCCATTGTAGAGGATGTGAAAAACCACACCCCTTCCCCAGATTTCCGCGACAATCTCACAAAGAGTGAACATCAGGCCATTCGAAGTCTACGGCATCGTAAGGATATTGTTATCAAGCCGGCGAACAAAGGCTCTGCGATTGTTGCAATGGGGACTCAATTTTACAGGGAGGAAGCCCTCAGATTACTTGGCAATCCCGACCACTACAGACGTCTGGACTCAGATCCCACTTCAGAAATTGCGAAAAAAGTGGAGGCGGCCATCAAAAAAATGGTTCGCAACGGCTCTATTGACTCTGAAACCGGCCCGAATCTCCTCCAGGTAGATCCTAAACCAGGCCGTTCCTATTTTCTGCCCAAAATTCACAAAACGGGTAGTCCGGGCAGACCTATTATTTCCGGCAACGGGACTGCCACGGAAAAAAATTCAAACTTTGTTGACCTGCTTATCCAACCCCTGGTTCCAACCCTTCCCTCCTACTTTCAGGACACTACGGACTTCATCCGCAAAAATGGGAAGATCAAAAATCTCCCGTCGGACACAATTCTCGCCACTCTTGACGTATCCTCATTGTACACAAACATACCAAATGAGGAAGGCATTTCCGCTTCTACCAACGCCTTCAATCCGATTCGGGGCAAAACTCCCACCAAGAAAGACTTAGGCGAACTCATGCATCTGATTTTGACCAACAACAATCTCATTTTTGGTGACCAGCACTACCTCCAAATTCATGGTACAGCCATTGGAACCAAAATGGCTCCCTCATTTGCTAACTTGTTTATGGGCAACTTTTTTCTGTCTCGACAAAATTTGAAACCAAAAATTTGGTTACGCTTCATAGACGACATCTTCATGATCTGGCCCCACGGTGAAGACTGTCTAAGAATTTTATTGGAAACATCAGTTCGTTCCATCCCACCATCAAATTTACGGCCGATCATTCCAGGTCCAGTGTCCACTTCCTGCAGGACACCACTGTAACCATAGAAATGGTTCACTCAAAACAGACTTGTTCAACAAACCAACGGACAAGCACAACTACCTTCTACCCAGCAGTTGCCATCCTCCGCACTGCACCAAAAACATTCCGTACAGTCAAGCACTCCGCATAAAACGCATCTGTTCCTCTGGAACAGATCTTGACACTTGGGCAAAGGAACTATCTGGTTACCCCCGTAACCGGCAGTATTTTCGGGGTTCTATTGAAAATGCCACCAAAAGGCAAAAGAAACCCCTCGCTCGCAAACTCTGACGTACAAAACTCGTCAGCGCAATTCCGACAGAGTGCCGTTGGTAACTGAGTGCCATCCTGGTCTACCACCACTAGCCAAATTCATCAAGAAGCATATGCCAACTCTTCAGATCACCGATCGCTTAGGTCTATCTTCCCCCAACCCCCCGTTGTTGCCTTCAAGCGGCCCTCAAATTTACGGGACATTTTGGTTCGGGCAAAATTCCAGGACAAAGCCTCAGTCGAGGAAAGCAACGATAATTTTGGTTGTTCACCTTGCCCTTCCAACTGTAAGACGTGCGCCCTGGTTGATTCCACAAAAGGCTTCCAGAGCAATCAAAATGCACGCACCTTGCAAATTAGACAAGAAATTAATTGTCTTTCCAAAAATGTTATTTATCTCATATACTCCAATTTATTTGGTGTTCAGTATGTCGGAGAATCTAAAAGTACTCTTCGAATGAGAATGACACAGCACAGGTCAGCAATTAAAACCAAAAAGGTTGAACAACCTGTTGCAAACCATTTCAATTTGCCTCATCATTCCATCAAAAACTTAGGGGGCATTGCTATCGACCAAAACGATACATGGACCGACAAAGCTAGAAAAGCTAAAGAAAATTTCTGGAAATTCAATCTCAAAACCACATCGACTTTCGGCTTGAACATCAGGAGCGATTTACCAGCTTGCCGATGATACTAACCCAAATAATCCGATCAGGCCATTCCGGCCTAACAATTTCTCTAATTGCTTTGAAGAGGATTTTCCTAGTGTTGATGGGTTACACCCGAGTAATCCGATCAGACCCTCCCGGTCAATCAACCTGCTCAATTGCCTTAAGAAGTATTATCTTGTCACAATAGAGGTGAGATCATTGTCAACACCTTTAAAAGCTTCCAAAATTTCTCACTCCTTGTCATTCTCTGACCAAATATTGATAAAGAGGTAGTATTCCTCGAAAGCTCTACTTCAAGCTCTACTTCATCCATATATATATATATATATATATATATATATATATATATATATATATATATATATATATATATATATATATATATATATATATATATATATATATATATATATATATATATATATATATATATATATATATATGTATATATATATATATATATATATTGAGTTGAACGAAAAATACAAATTACGACGTTTCGGGTTACATACCCTTCAACACGGTAACAGAAAGTCAACTGAAGTCACCCAAACGAGGAGTCAAAGTCAAGGAAAAAGCACCAGTCAACAAAAAGATTCAAATCATTCAAGCAGTGATTCTAGCTTAGAATTAAGGCCATGGGGGTGAAGAGTGCCAAGTTTAAGGATAAGACGGTTTTCAGTCGTGAGACGATCAATATGGGTTCCTTTACAGGTTAATGCAGCCGTGACCAAAAAGTCTGTAATTGTACAAAGGGAGGGCGGATTAAAATGGGCTGCTACAGGAAAGCCAGACAAGTTACGTTTAATCGATCGGAGGTGTTCAGTAATTCTATCGGCCAGCCTCCGTTTAGTTTCACCAACATACAGAATTTTACAGCGTTTACAACTTAAAATGTAAATAACATTGGGAGAAATACAAGTGAAATGATCAGTAACTTTGAACACATGAGAGGGTCCTTGAATCGATAACAGTTGGTCTCCGGAGACAACAGGGCAAGTGTTACACCGTTTGCGTTTACAGGGAAAGGTCCCAGGGTTGGGGACAGGAGAGGGGTGGGGGTGGGAAGATCTTACTAAATGATCACCAATGTTGCGATCTCTTTTGAAGGCAACTAAAGGGGGGCGAGTAAAGATGGACTTAGTGGTAGGGTCAGACATGAGGGTCTTAAATTTCTTAATAATGAAACGCGTAATAGGTACCACGACCGTCTAATTCCGACCGTATCACTCTGGCAGCACCAGAGTGATACGGTCGGAATTAGAATTAGGAGCCTTATTGTCTAAAATAGAGGACCTACTGATGGATTTAACACGACGGTTAGAGGCCTTTACGATTTTATCGGGGTAACCCCTGTTAGCAAAGAAATTCGAAAGTTGGTTGGAAGTGTGAATGAAATCGGCGTTAACAGAGCAAATTCTTTTAGCTCTAAGAAACTGAGAAAAGGGGATTGAGTTTTTACACTTAGGGGGGTGACAAGAGGAATACAATAAGAAATTGTGAGAGTCAGTATCCTTGAAATGAATATTAGATCTGATAGAACGATCTACGATGGTAAGCCTTAAGTCTAATATATATATATATATATATATATATATATATATATATATATATATATATATATATATATATATATATATATATATATATGTTCTTAGCTGAGTATTTCCACGACAGGGAAACTTCCACTGATGTCGGTGACTTAAAATTTCGTAAAAAGTCTTCCTGGATTCCTCCAATTAACAGAGACAAACATCTTGACGCCTTCATTGATGTGGTTGAAAAAGAATTATTGGAAGCGCCATGCCGCAGTTTTTTCAGTAATTTATCTTTTCAGGAACGTTCCGTTATTACAGAATTACAAAATAACTTTGAACTTGTTATTAAGGAAGCTGACAAAGGTTCAGGGGTTGTCGTTATGGACAAAGAAAGGTATGTTAAAGAAGGCTATCGTCATTTGGGTGATGATTCTGTATATAAAAGGGTTGACAGCAGTTTTATTAGCAATGTTGAAAATGAAGCATCCTTGATGCTCCAGTCTTTGGTTAGCCAGAATGCTATTTCTGATGATATGTGTGAGTTTGCTACCCCCACTGATTCTAGAGCTGCCCGATTCTATCTTTTACCTAAGGTCCACAAAATGGGGTGCCCGGGAGGCCCGTTATTTCTGGGTGTGGTTCTGCCACTGAGGGGATTTCAGAATTAGTTGATTTTTTTATTAAACCCCTTGTGCCTACTGTTCCTTCTTAAGTTCGGGATACAATGGACTTTCTTGATAAGTTACGTAAGCTTGGTCCCCTTCCCAAAGATGCTATCATCGCTACCATAGATGTGGTGTCTCTCTACCCCAGTATTCCTCATAAGGATGGGCTCGAAGCTCTTCGGAGTTTCTTGAGCAATAGACAACTCCCAACTCAGGTTGTTAGTGCTGTGTGTAAAATGGCTCATTTTGTCCTAAACAATAATGTCTTTGAATTTAATGAAGAGTTCTTTTTACAAACCTCAGGTACCGCCATAGGTACTAAAATGGCCCCCTCTTATGCTAATATTTTTATGAGTGTGTTTGAGGAACAAGCGCTTGCGTCCTTTCCTTATAAACCAGACGTGTGGCTCAGGTTTATTGATGATATCTTTGTTGTTTGGACTGCGGGGTCTGGTAAATTTCTCGAGTTTATGGAGGTTCTTAATTCTCAGCACCCCAACTTAAAGTTCACTTTTGATTTTTCTTTTTCTACTGTTCACTTCTTGGATGTTACTATTGTTAAAAATGAAGCGGGTTTTATCAGCACTGACCTTTATATTAAGCCGACCGACACCCATCAATTTCTTTTGTCTAACAGTTGTCATCCTGGTCATATTAAGCGTAGTATCGCGTATAGTCAAACTATGAGGATCCTTAGAATCTGTTCTAACCCTCAAACTGCAGTTCGTCGTTGCAATGATCTTGCCACATACCTTGTAAAACGCGGCTATAATCGACGTAAAGTTATGCAGCAGATTAAAAGGGCCCGTTCCAATTTTACCAGCCCCACCCATCCCCCAGCTAGTACTGAAGAGGAATACAAGAAGGTTTACTTTACTGTTGACTACCATCCGGGGTTACCTGATATTAGCGGCATTTTACATAAAAATATGTCCCTTCTCCATTGTTCTTCACTAATGAAGCGTGTTATTCCTCACCCCCCTGTTGTTAGCTTCCGTCAACCCCCAATCTCAAAAAATTATTAGTCCGGGCTAAACTTAAAACTCCTCCCAGTCGGGGACCCCTGCGCACCTTGTAATAAGAACAAGACCAAACCCTGTCAGTTGTGCGGTCTGCTTATTTGTAATAATTTTATTGTCAGTACTTCTTCTGGTAGAAAGTTCAAGTGCAGAAATTTTAATACTTCTTGTGATGCTAAATTGGTTATTTATTGTATCTTTTGTCCGACTTGTAATTATCAGTATGTGGGTCAAACTAATAACTTTAGAATCCGTATGAATGCTCATAAGTCAGATCTTTCAAAATGTGTTAAGGGTGGTTCTGATTTTAAACATTGCACAGAGCTTTACAAGCATCTCAAGGCACATTCACCTACCAAGTTCTATTTTCAAATTTTAGATGTAGTGCATTCTTCTCGCAATTCGGATAGGGATAATCTTTTGGATAAAAAGGAGAGGGAGTGGATTTGGAATTTGGATTGTGTCTACCCAAAGGGTCTCAACATAAATGACGGTTTTAACTGTCAAGCCAAAAAACGACGTGCTCGTAGACTGTAGCCGCCTTTTTATCCCCTTTTATGTCTCCTGCTTCTACTTAGCTTTTATCTCCTTTGTTAGGGTCCTAGTTTTTACATTTTATCTTTTGTGTTGGGTTGGGTCTGTTTTTAAATTTCTAGTAAGTGCTTTTTGCCTTTCATCCGTTTTATAGTGTCTGTTTTTCGTTTTGCCTTTTAGTTGTCTAAACACGTTTCTGAGGAAGGGGCCGGTGGTCCTGAAAGCTAAATATATGTTCTTGTTTTACCAGTTTTTACTATTTGTTATATATATATATATATATATATATATATATATATATATATATATATATATATATATATATATATATATATATATATATATATATATATATATATATGAACGATAACAAGAAACATGCACAAAACACACGGCATACTGTTAAGACGATCTGAAATTTTAAAATACTGAAGACAAAGATCGTGTCAAATCTTCTGAGGCAACAAGATATTAAAAAACGGTAAAGAGTTCAAAACTTAAAAATTCAAAAAAAAAGGGGTCACCGACAGGAGTTTAGAAAAGGTCAAACTCCCATTGGTAAGCATTTTAAGGTGTGTAAAAATTTCGAATTAATAGGTATCGAAAAGCTACGTAACAATAATAAGAAAACTAGGGAGGAGGTTGAATTGAAATGGATTTACCGGTTGAATACTCTTGCCCCTTTAGGTCTTAACGTGAAAGATGTAAGCCTCAATAGAGCATTGCCTAGTGGCTAGTACTTTTTCCATTACTGTTATTTCTTAGCACGTGAGCAAGGGGAGTGTATCTCCCCGAAACGTAGTGCGTTTTTAACATCTGAGCTTTGCCGTTTTAAAACTTTTAAGTTTTGAACGCTTGTGTTTTGTGCATGTTTTTTGTTATCGTTTATATTTTACCTATTGGAAGCAGCACCAGTATCAGTTTTGAGCCACCGGAATCCTGTTTGTCACAGAATCTCGGCAACATAGAAAATTGGAAAGGCAAGCTCTATAGAACAGTGGATAAATTATTACCAGCTGAATCACATGTTTCCTTTTTAAGAACATGTTTGAGGAACAACATCATTCCATCAGGCTTCTCTTTTAAGAATAAACTCGTTTTCCATAGCCAAGACCGGTTTTCGGAGTCGTGGGACCGCCATATTCGTAAAACTTCGGTTCATCTTATGAAGGAGACTATTGCTGTGAACATTTGGAGGGAACTTACACTACTTTTCTCACCAAATGACGTAAGTGACCTAATTCTGCTTATTAAACGCCACAAATGTAGAGTTACAACTCAACTATCGACTAAGAAACAACACAAACTTAAGAGACTTTCGGAACTTCTTCAAGTAACCTTGTCGTACAAACATAAAGGAAGGAGGAAAAGACGCAGGGTTATCGAAAGAGATATTGAAATCATTAATTGTAACATCCCAAGTAACACGAGCAAGGTTTTCAATGTTTCGGACAGAATTTTGACCCCAGAAGAAAAGTCTCTTCTTAGCAAAGGTATTCAATTTTGCCCAACTCCTTTAAGGTTAGACACACTGCAGTTGCAAAGAGACCTAGAAGCCTTTAAACGTAGATTACGTCTTTTTGAGTACTTTAATACTTCAGACGAAAACAGTGAGTCTTCATTTTCAGAAATTCCTCGCTTTAGTAACAAAAGTAATTGGTCGCCGCCTGAAGGAAGAGATCGCTTCTTGGTAGCCGTCCAAAATGATGTGGACAGTTATACACCCTAAGTTTGTTCATGACAATCTTTCCAAGACTGAAAGGCAGGCCCTGGCCTCACTCTCTAGAGACAGTAACATTATCATTAAACCAGAAAATAAAGGACTGGCTTTTGTAGTGCAAAATAAAACCCCGTATGTAGAGAGTGCTTTAAGTGACCTCACAAGCGGTCTTGTCTATATATATATATATATATATATATGAACATTTGTCCGAGTTAGTGGATTATTTCATTCATCCGCCAGTCCCTTTTATCGCTTCTTACTTGAAAGACACCTTTGACTTTCTAAAAAAGCTTAGAAATTTACCCCCTTTACCACAAGGGGCCTTGTTAGCCTCGATTGATGTGGTGGCGCTGTATCCATCTATACCGCATAAGGATGGTGTGGATGCTCTAGGTTCCTTCATGAGAAAGTGTCATCTGCCAAGTAAGGTGGTTTCTGGAGTTTGTGAAATGGCTGAAATTGTTCTGAAGCAAAATATTTTCGAATTTAATTCTGAATTGTTTTTACAGACTTCGGGCACTGCTATCGGAACAAAGATGGCGCCGGCTTATGCCAACATTTTTATGGCTGAATTTGAAAAATCATTCTTTGCAGGTTTTACCCTCGTACCCGAAGTTTTTTGGCGTTATATTGACGATTGCTTTCTTATCTGATTGCACGGGGAAGATAAATTTCATGAATTTTTGGGCCGCTTAAACTCTTTTCATGATTCCATAAAGTTTACTGCTGACATTTCTCATGATTCTATAAATTTTCTTGATGGAACAATTAAGCTTAAAGCTGTGGGTTCATTAGAAACCGATGTTTATCGCAAACCAACTGATACCATGCTTTATCTCCCTTCTGATAGTTGCCATCCGGGTCACGTTAAGCGGAGTATTGCCTATAGCCTGACTAAACGTATTAATTCTATTTGTTCTTCACCCGAACTTGTTGAACGCAGGTGTGCTGAGCTTGCTATTGCTTTAAATAAACGTGGTCATTCTAAGCGTAAGGTTAAAGCGGCAATTAATCGTGCTCTCAGAGATTGTTCTCAGTCACACGATCAAGAGGAAGCGCCCTCACATCGCGTACCTCTTGTGGTTGAATATCACCCGGGGCTGCCTAATATCCAAGAGATTCTCGTACGACACCAGTCGTTATTGCATCTTTCTCCGGTTATGAAGGAGGCGATGCCCCATAGACCATTACTATCCTTTAGTCAGCCTCCAAATTTGGGTCGTTTACTGGTCAGGGTAAAGGTTAACTCAAAGGATACTAATTTTGGTCCCAGTAATTACTGTGATAGGAATTGCATATTATGCAAGAGCCTTGTGAACACCAATAAGGTTACCAGTAAGTCAAGTGGTAGAGTTTATAAAGTGAAGGCTGCTAATGTCAATTGTACGGCTACTTGGGTGGTTTATTGTATTTTCTGTCCAGAATGTGGGATGCAATATGTGGGGATGACAACAAATCTTAAAGAACGTATGGCTAATCATCGTTGTGCCCTCAGGAACAGTGTTAGTTTAGGGGGTGATGGGGAGGGTAATGATTTCATGAAGGGTTGTTTTAGACTGTACTCTCATCTGTCGGAACACTCACCTAATGAGTTTAAGTTATTAATTTTACAATCCATGGCGCCCCCTACTTTCCCCCAGGATATGTCCGTTAGTTCTGGGAAACTTGTCTTGGATAAGGCACGCAGAAAACTTGGCTCTATTGAGAGATTATGGATGTGGAACAAACTGGGTACAATATGGCCTGATGGTCTTAACTCTAGTGATGGCTTTGACAGCCAGAACAGAAAGCCGAGGAGACGGCCCTCTCGTGCTGTCTAATACGAGTTTCTTTAATTCCCGTTTTCTTGCTGGTGGCCGTTGTTTCAGCTTTCTTTTCTTCTTTGTTTTCGTGCTCGTCCAGTGCAACGCTTCTGTGTATATTTAAGTGGGACCTTATTTAGTTCCGGTCTATTAATTTTCTATACTTCTTTAATTCCTTGCTTTTATGTCTATTTGGTTAGAGAGTGTTGGAGTCTTTTTGTCATTTTGGGTTGTTTTCTTGAGAAAGGCACTGTGTTGCTGAAAATTTGAACGGATTCCTGAAACTGAAACTACAAGTTGTCTTGTTTTTTCATTTATGGTTTTATATTGAGTGTTTCTGGTGATGTTCCTGTTTGGACTTATTGCTCTCTCTCTCTCTCTATATATATATATAAATATATATACATATACATATATATATATATATATATATATAAATATATATAGCAAGAATAAAAAAGTTCAACATACCCACACAAAAAGATCTCCGCAAAAGGATCCAAAAATTAGGATGCGGTGGCGTTTCTCTCATAATGTAAAGAAGGTATAAATTCTTTCTTCTCTATATATATATAAATATATATATATATATATATATATATATATATATATATATATATATATATGCAGTGTATGAGATAAATGACATTTTTGGAAAGACAATTAATTTCTTGTCTGATTTGGAAGGTGCGTGCATTTTGATTGCCCTGGAAGCCGTTTGTGGAATCAACCAGGGCACACTTAAAATGAGCATAGTCACATGTACCGTTCTTGAGGTATCGTGTTTACAAGGTTTTGACGTGTTGGCCCCTCGTGACCCCAAATGATCTTTGACCTCGGTCAAAATCAATAGGAATCATGTACTCAATATTGCCAACTCACAAACCAAATATGAAATCACGCTTTCCCTTCTTGAGATATCGTGTAAACAAGCCACCCCCACACACACAGACGCAACCCCCCCCCCCCCCACATACACAATTACGACATCACCATCGGATAGATTCCTTGCCTGCCTTCGGCAAGGAATTCTCACCATGATGTAGTCTTGGAAATTTCGGTTAATGGGCAATGGTACAACTTCCGATTTTGGGAACATCCCCGCCACATTTGTAGAGGAAGTTTGATACTGTGGAAGCACTCATTGGCCTCTTCAGCAGTGTACTATACTGCAGTGAATGCTGTCCTGAAGCACGACGCCAGTCACGCCATCTCAGATTGCATGCTATAATGAACAACATGGTCTACACAAGCCTAGGGTGAAAACTTACGGGAAACAGCATTCACATTGTCAGCTCTCGATTAATCATGAGCATTTACTAGCTTCATATGATAGTACAGTGGGAAATTATTCTGAAGGAAGCTAATGGTGAAGACTAAAGAATACCAGAACAACCGAAAGACACCTACTTTAGTGACGTTGACTTTATGCAACTAGATGCACAGCTAAGGTTGTTGAGTGTTGTATTCATTCAACAGTTTCCTGGTATCAGAAAAATCACATCAATCAGCACAATAATATCCATTGTAGGAGAACACTCAAACGCCCAGCTGATACTTTCAAAACTTGTGAAACTCTCCATATTCATTTGTTGGGTCCTCTAAAGTACTGTCTCAGCAGAGAAATCCTTCCCTGAAGCACAATGGCTCAAAAAAAGATATAACAATCTGATAATGCTAAGTATTGAATCTAACTGAAGTTGCGAAAGAAGCTTTGTCCAAGGCAGTGGCGTCGCCAAGGAGGGCCAGGGGGAACGTGCCCCCTGAAAAATCGTGTGCCCCCCAACTGAGATTTGAGATTTTCAAAAAAAAATATGTCTTCTATAGTCAGAGTGTGACTATGAATTTTTCGGATTCGATTCCTCTGTGGAAAAGAAACGGCGTAAATTTTCATGTTTTCCAAATGAAAATATCGCAAAAAAAAAAAAAAAAACTTTGGAAATACCATTTCCGGCTGTTTGAGGGGTTACGTTTTTTCAAAATTTTCGTCACACTTCCGACTACGTCAATTGGAGGTGGTGCACAGCTCAGGTAACCCTTCAAGCAGGATTAAGCCTACATTTTTGCTTCAGAGGATCACATCTAATTGCCCATCAACTGCCTTTCTCTCTCTTTATAGTCACGGTGCAGCTCACCTTCCTCAAATTGTCAGCCTGATACGCTCTTGAGAGTAGTTTCACTAACGTTTGTGTTGTTATCAAAAAAATCTTACTCGAAATTGCCCTGTAAGTAATTTTTTGGGCCAGTGTAAAAACAACCCTTTTAAAAAAACAACTGTAAAACCTTACAAACACGCTAAATACCCAGGGGCTTCTCCCCCTGGACCCCCCACCAAAACTCACATTGAAGTGCCCACCAACTTTTTTCTCTATAGATCATCTACCCCATTTTCAAAATGTCAGCCGGATCCGCTCTTGGTAGTTGAATCAGTGGTCTTTTACCGAGAGGCTTACTTGAAGTTATCCTTGAGGTAATTTTTGGACCAGTGTGAAGTCAATAAAGTTACCCTTAAATAACGTCTTTAATACCTCACAAACACGCTAAAACTCAGGAGCTTCCGAGGGCTTCGACCCGTGGACCCCCCACCGGGGCTTTGCCCATGGACCCCACCAGGGGCCCTAAGCAGGGGCGTAGCCAGGATTTTCTTGTGGGGGGGGGCAAAGTCGATTCATCGTCCCCAATCTTGACCGACGGGACTATCTAAGCGGAGCGCCACCATCAGTTGGCGCGGAGCGTACAAGAAAATTTTTGGTTTTAGAAACCCCTCAGATGGCAGGAAACGGCACTTCCCGAGTGTTTTATGCTGCATGTTCCCAGTCTAGAAATATGGATCTCATTTCTGATATTTCTCAATTAATGCAAAAAAAATCAATCTATGAAAAATGTTAATACATGTTTCTAAGCGGAGCTCTAACATCGATTGGCGCGGAGCGTACAAGAAAATTTTTGGTTTTACAAACCCCTCAGATGGCCGGAAACGGCACTTCCCGAGTGTTTTAAGCAAGAATACGTTTAGCCCAACTTCGAAATTCTCCCCGCTTCTTAATTGGAGCACTTGACAAATATTGAGGGACTGAACATACCTTTAGCCCAAACTTTTTCATTTTTCATCGCCGCCACTGGGGTGTGGCAGTTTCTTGAGGGAGCGAAGCGCCCAAGTGAGGAGCCGAGCGACCGAACGGGGAGAAGGTGTGGTTCTCCCCCTCCTGCCCCAAGGAGATTTTACATCAAAATTGAGCGATCTGGTGAACACCTAAGTTGGAATTTTTGGACATTTTCAATCTTGTATCAATGTTTTCCTTATTCTCTCGAGAGTTAGCAGGGTTAGTGTGTGACTGTAAGAAGGTTACTCGGTACGAGTCAATGGGGCCCTAGGGAATTGTGTCGCACTGGAACAAAACAGCTACTCATAAGGCTTACATTTATTTGGCTAAACCAGCGGAATTGACATTTTGCCCTGAAAAACGCCAAAACTCCATTTAAATAAAAAAAAAATTAAAAATAAGAAAAATTAGGTATGGGCGGGACTAAGTGCGAACCCCCTGAACCCCCTGACCACAGGCCTGTCTCCCTGGGTGTCACCTTCCCCTTTTGGAATGTTTTGCTGTCTCGAAGAGCTTAAATGCAATATGGTGCTATATTTTGTTCTTTTTATACTAGATTCCAGTGTTCTCCATAGGGAGTTTTAGAGGGCCGACACGTCCTCCTAGTGAAATTGACAGCCCCTCCAAAATAGTTGCCGCTCTCCAAAAAATGCAGCTTCCATTTCTAGTTCATTGCTTCATTACACATATACAAGTCATAACTGGAAAAATGTGTCTTCCCTCCAGGCTTGGCGCCAGGATTTGCCAGACGAAGTGCCACTCTCCGAACGGGGGAGGGGCAGGGTGGGTAGCGACCCAAGCCCCGACAGCCAGGATGCAGTCGATGAGTTGATGAGGGAGGTTTGAAGAAAACCTGTGAACTATACCTGTCATTGCGAGCCATATACGACATCAAATTTGTATATGCTAGAGGAAGATATTTCCGCACTGATTTAACCGTGGAAAAGGAGGCAACAATTTTGGGGGTTAGCCTTCACTAGAAAGAATCTGTACTTAGTTAAATCTTATATAGGTCAATAAACTGTCCCGGCATTTGGGCCCTATCGGACACAAATTATATTGTAATTTCTTCTTCGAGTCCGTACCGCACGACTGACACAAGAGATAATTAACTAAGTTTAGCGAAATGAGATGAAATTCCCGACATGAACATTAATCCATTTATTCTACTTATTAATTTACATGAAAAGATGGGAAGGGTTTGTACTATATTAGCTCTAGGTAACGGAACTGAGGAAGAGTGTGCAAAGCGTACCGAACATTTTGGGGTTTATCGCAGAAATAACTCTTGTGAAAGCCAAAGTAACTAAACCGACCATGAGAAGGCGACAGGTTATCCCCGACAGGGGGCGGGCCATGCCAGCGACCGCAAGTTCCACAGCCCCTATGTCGAGAGGGTGGTATGAAGGAGACTAACTATCCCATATCATTGCAGCCTTGGGCACACTTTCCACAATGTTCCTTAATATTTTAAAAGCCGAGTTAGTGTTCTTTTGAATCTGAATCGTGAAATTGCAAAGCGCGCGAAATTTTTGGGTGGGCTCACAAAAATAACATAGCCTATGTAATTATTAAGAACAAAAAGAAAAAAAATAAAAACTGTAGGGGTTGTAGACCGTATCGGTGATAACATACATTGTGTCGAAACCACCTGGAATACCCGATAAAATAGCCAAACTATGCTCCGTGAGTGGCTCACCATCTGACCGATCACATGACACACACAAGAGAACAGCAACTAGGCTTTGTGATATGGGATAAAATTTACGACCTCTGCATAACCTGTGCACTCTGCCTACCAGTTACTTGGTAAGAGGACTTACAATTTCTAGACATGTGGAATGGAAGTACTGAAAAAACTGGAGTGAATCTACAGCGCGCGTAGCGCGCCGAAAATTTGGGGTTCTTATTAGGGAAATTGTCCCTTGAGAGCAAAAAACAGGTTAACCATCGGGGAGACTAGTCGCCGTCGGGGACTGCATACTTTATCGTAACGACTAAGAGCCCCCCCCCCCCGAAAAACTGTAAAAAAAAAATGTCCCCGATTCCCTCCCTCCTCTTGCCGTTTATTTTTTTTTATTTTTTTTTTATTTTTTTGGCTCCCCTTCATTTTTTCAACATCGCCCATCGCGTCCCCAAAATTTCTGTGGGGGGCACTCTGCCCCCCTGCCCCCCCGCTGGCTACGCTACTGGCCCTAAGGCGGGCCCCTGGACCCCACCCGTTGAGCCTCGCGCTTCGCGCTCGATGGCGCCTCCGGCGCCATGAATGGAGTCTATATGCCTCCCATAAAATCGTTGTGCCCCCTCAGTGCCCCCCAGAATGAAATGTCTGGTGACGCCACTGGTCCAAGGGCGGAATGAAGGTAGGAGAAATTTCTTTGGGAGGTTCTAATCGATGATGGATGGGCATTGGACTGAGAGATAGCCGTTAGGAAGTTAGATAGGGTGTAAAAATTGTGATCTATACTAATACTGACTAACTGATCCATAGTTATGACCCTTATTATAACACAATTGCACACTTAATAGACAGTGTGTAATGGTCAAGTTCCCCTCTGCTGTTGTACCCTTCCCCCACTTTTTGGAAGCTTCCTAACCCCTTGCGAGGAAATTACCGATACCGACAACCAATAAGAAAATCAGGATAAGAAATGCAAACGATTGGTTAGCGGTTAGTCAGAACAAATACAGGCGCTGCAAAGTAATGCTAGGTACCATGAAATAATTACGCAAATTGTCAAATTCGTTACGAGTGTATATTTACAAAGTTAAAATTTTCTGCATAAGAAACAATAAGCTACAAAAAGAACCAATAAATTTAAAAATGGTGGATTATGTTAAAGGCAAGCAATGGCATTCATTATGGCACTACAATCCATCTCGATATTATTTTATCACTCACTCTCAACCCCGTGTTTTCATATGCCGTCTTTCTACAAGTAACGGAGTAGCAAATTCCTCTCAATTTGAAAAATTCTATCCGAATTTTGTTTGACGGAAAATCTTGAAGATACTCGAAATTTCGAAATATTGTATGATGCCAAAGGTACCACTGATGGCAAAAGGGAGTTGTCAGCTTACCATTTCCCCCTGATGGCAAGATATCAATTCCATTTTAGTAACAAAGCACAAAGTCTAAGTTAGGGTCAAATGACAATATTCTGATTGTACTTGGCATCATTTCCTTGTTCTTTGTATTTTTTCTTCTTTACATTGTGAAGAAAGCTGATTTTTAACTTTCTCAGACTTCCCTTTCTTATATCATGGGCAAAATGAATTGAAATGAAGGTATAATGTGTACGAAAAAAGAAAAGAGTATCGACGGAGAGGATTTATTAATTTTGTTGCCCAATGCAGGTGCGAAGTTGAATAGTTTCAGTGCGCATGCTGGAAGTAAGCATAGACGAATCCCAGCAGCGATCGTGTTTACCGACTGTAGGCGGCCATTAGTGGGGTCCATCTGCCTTGAATCGTCTGTATTCGTTGTCTGAATGTAGGCTAATTTCAAACACTCATAAGCTGTGTTATCACAAGGCGGACGCGGACGCGGGCGGGCGGGGACGCGATTTTTTAAATAGCTCATGTAGTGATTTTACCCGCGTCCGCGAGTACCCGCGTGGTATTTCGCAATCATTTCCGGGAACTAACTTCTCCTTTATCACACGAGCTTGTAGTAACTGCAAAGTACACTAGTCTTAAGAATAGGCTAATCACATGTGCCCACTTGTTGAACCTGGAGTAGCTCCGAAACGAGATTTTGGTAAGCACCTTGCGCTTTTCTCCTCCGATTTATTGGATGCATCCACCATCGATGACTTCTTGCTCGGCGCTGCCGTCGACGATAGTACAACGCGAGGATCAGGACTTCCTCGTCAAGTAAATGAATATGACGCTGTAATGTTGAGAGGACAACCATTCTGACGATGTGGCCTGAAAGGAAATGCGCGGGAAGCAATGGTTACATGCAGGCTCAACACCTGTGCCCGCCTCCGCGCCCGCCCGCGTCCGCTTCGTGGAAACATAGCTATATTCAGTGAAAATCAAGAGGCGTTTCAGCGTACAATCATTCATGGTACAGGTAAGCAAGGAAATAAAAATATTAAAGGTGATAGACCCCACCTATGACCGACTAAAATCAGACCATTGCTTTTCTGCCCGGATTCGTATATGTTACCATTAAATAGCCTAATAGATTGTTGTGGCACACTATGGAATATATTCATCATTTGTTTCTATTGGCTCTACTTTATCTTGAAAAGATGAAAGGAATTCCGTCACTTCACAGAGTACAATAGGAAAATGAATTTTACAGCATAAGACTGGAATCATACACTAGCAAAAGTGTAGATTTATTTTTTTTATATTTTTTAAGTGTGCGCTGATTTTTTTCAATTGTTACGCTCAACAAGGCACAAAATCGTAGCCTTCAACACTATACACAAATGTGCATATCTGCCCTAAACTGCACACACTGCGAATACAACAATGCACAGGTCAATAATTTCCCTTTTCAGCATTATGAACCATCTGAGCATCCTCCAACACTGCATAATGAGAGGGCTTTTCCTAATTTACACATACTACGCATGCCCCCAGCGACTAACCTGAATGGCTGACATTACGCCTTATCAATGTCGCAATCTAGATATCTAGGAAATAGCAGGACAAAGCTTTAACAAACCATACTTAAATTAAGCCAAAATGAAACATATCATTTCACTCACACATTTCAATGCCAAATTTGATGTAAAATACGATTAATTTGAAAAATGTCAATACTTGTCTTTAACAGTAACTGAAAGCTTTCTTAAAATGATAAAAAAATAAAAAATGCCTTATGGGCATAACATTCAGCTTTGTGGATAAAATCATAGGCGTAGGAAGCGTGGTGATGGGGGAGGGACATCCCCAGTGTAAAATGAGGGGGGGGGGGGGTGAAGCATGCTTCCGCCCTCCACTTCTCGGGTCAGGACAACCCCTTTTCATTTCCCAAACCTCAAGCAAAGAAAGTAAAATTTCCGGTATAGAATGCATTAGTTCTCACTCATAAATCAATTTGGTAAACTTTCCGAGCTCTTGAAATGACAAAATCGGATATGCGTCTTGATGATGTGGTGTCTTATATGCATATAAGACACCACATCATCAAGAGACACCTCAGCTATATTGCTATTTTTGTAAACTGTTTTTCATAGAATTCCAAATTTCCTTCAACAAAAACTGTTGATTTTGAAATATTTTGTCTAAAAAAGACAAAATTTGAGGAATTTTTGAAATGACATCGGAGAGTGTCAGTTCGTAGGCCTTAGATAACATTATGTAGCAACAACGATTCAGTCGTCGTGCAATCATTCTCAGATTTGCCACCAATATAGGAAGTTCAGATTTCCTTACAGGAAACCCATAATCCAAAGCTTTCTTCAATACAATTTCCATATCTACATATACTTGTTTAAAAGGGACAAAAATTTCTGCGCGCTTCGCGCGCCACAGTATGTCCCTCATACAGTGGTGTTCACACTTCAAAGGAAAATCAGAAAACTTCGCTACTACAACGAGCTCTAGACATGCCACGCTCCGCGCTTACTGAAGATAGGCTTCCGAGTAAGATTTCATATACCAGGCAAGGAACCATAGCCTACTCAAACGCTCTCATACACACCTATCACTTTTCAGATACCTTTCAACCCTGTCAGCTGAGTAGTCTGTGTAAATGGATTATTAAGTTATTGAAATGTCAAGATGTTATCCATGTTCAATGTTTTAGAGCAGTGGCGTAGCTACAGGAGTCACGAGGCGATTGCTCCTGGCTCAAAGAAGTGAACCAGAACCAGTAAAGTACTGTCCGGTTTTCTCAACTTTTCCTTCATAAAATGCGGAATTCTTCCTAATGAAAGTTCCATATTTGCAACTATTAGTTTTAAAAAGGCAATTTTTCCGCGCGCTGCAACTCTTAAAGCAGTAAGTGGTCCCTCAAAAAGCGGTCGGTGGTAAACTCCCCCGAGCCGCTACAGTGCCGTTTCCCTAAAATTTTCTTCATAGGCTCTTAATTTTGAAATATTTTGTCTAAAAGTGCAATAAAGTTTTGGGAGCTTTTTGAATGTCGCCGAGAAGCCTCAGTCCGCACTCTTTAGATAACATTATGTAAGAGCAACGATCTTCAGTCAACATGCTTTCTAAGATATATGCTAATAGGAAAACATAGTCCCCCAAATATTCAAATTTCCTTACAGGATAACCTGAATCTAAACTGTTTCTTGCAATGCAAGCTCCATATTTACATATGTGTAGAAGGACCCTCGCACCGCAAATTACGTTCTTAGTACAGTAGTGTTCACATTTAAGAAAAATCAGATTTTTTTTATCTTAATAAATTGTATTTCCTATGAGAAAAAAAGGGAGAAATTTAGCATAAAAATGTACCTTTTGGTCAATGAGGTATGGTGAGGTGCATGATCAAAAATTGTCCCGCCCCCCCCCCCCCCTACTTTCATATTGCTCTCTACGCCACTGCATAAAATGATGTACCTAGTAAGCATTAAGGACCCTAAAAATGAGAAAAGAGTGAACGACTTTCGTTTGGTTTTCGGTGTCTGAAACACGTCTCTCACCGCGCCCTGTAATTAAGCTACCAAATTAATTTTTAGGAGCGCTAACTTCATTCACCACTGTACAATAAGCGAGTTCAGTAATTTGTTGCTGCATGGAAGTGTGGGGCACGGTGCGGAGTATACAAACCGATCTCAGTGTATAGTGTGCACTGTTCCCTTAATTTCGTCAGTACGTCAATACAACACTATGTAAATGTCTAACCAACTCGAAAATATGGGTCTGGGTCCTACTTTACGACAGATTAAAATTGATTTTTATACCAAAAAGACAATGTCGACACACTCCATCAAGAAAACCACACTTGATATACTTCCTTAAGTTATGGTTCGATAAATAAAGAATCAGTTCACGAAGCAACCATATAAATTCAAATTTTGGAAAACATGTTACGAGGGAAGGATTGGTTTGCTTATCCCGACGATTTGTAGGATGTGCTCAAGCGCAAAGTCACCGAAATGAATTACTGAACTGGCTTATTTAAAACTACTATGTCTCTACTAAACCAGCTTTACCAGTCTCTACTGCCGTTGGTCATCCCTAGGTGAAAACTGAACAAAGGCTTCACTGTTCGTAATTAGGCTAAATTATAGAGAATGTGAAAACGTTTGTGCCAACGACTGTCTTATTGATCATCACAAAATAAGTTTTTCATTACTTAAAGAAAAACAAATCATACAAATCTTTGTCCTATCGGTTGACTTCTGCACGTATAAATGCTTCACTCGTGACACTTAATTGTCACCCACTGTAAATGTGACACAAAATAAACAGTTATTACATTCTTTCTCATTTCTCGCGGAAGGTTGCTCACGAGTCGAATATTAAGAAGACTGTTGCTAGCGGAAAGACTGCTCACGAGTCAACTGCGAGGGGAGAACCTGCTCACGAGAAACTACTCACAGGGCAATTACTCGACGGAAATACCTGCTCGCGAGCTGCCTGCTCAAAGGAAGTCCCTGCTCATCTGGATCCGTTCCCGAGTCACCAACTCACGAGAGCACCTGTAGGGGAACCTGCTCACAGGCCGGCTTAAGAGAATCTGTTCAGCTGTTGGCGAGGAACTTGCTCGTGTGGGGTCCTACCCTACTTTCTCTCAGGGGCCTACTCGTGAGAAATTTATCCGCGCACAAATAATTTGAGACAGGTAGAATAATTACAGAATTTATTTTATTTAACTTGCTCATATATTGTAAACTGTGTGCTTTTAAGCAGCAGTAATAGGGTGTTCCGTTGTTTATGCAATACGCACGTACGTATACTTAGGCCCATAAGAAAACCATATAGAGTTCAGAGAAGCAACATAAGACATTGTTGCAAATCAGTGCTGTTCTTCGACTCACTAATCAATCCGAATCAGATGTAATTAATTTGATCAATAAAGTGATTATTAAACAGAATAAAATCTCTCTTCATCTTTGTGGTCAACCGTGCTGACTAACTAACCTAAGAGCGGACGAGCGCTACGATAAATTCGCAAATTGCAAAGAGATCAAAAACTTATTGAAAATAACTTTGACCCCCAAAAATGTAACTTTGCCCGAAAAACTGTCTAAGCGGGGCCCCACCATCAGTTGGCGCGGAGTGACGAGAAAATTTTGAAAAATTGTGACCTCTCACATGACCAAAAATTGTGTTTTCATGCTTGGAAGTAGAATCCAAACAATCTGTATGTTTAGCTTTTGCTTCCAATAAAAAAAATTAGCAACATGCGAAGTGATCAGAAAAGTTTCGCATAAAATCTTCTACCACTATTATTTGAATGGTCTTGATTCTTTCCTGGAAACTAAACAACGGAATTGAAAATATGCTAATGCTTCTCTACTGTGACTCTTAACTTAATTCAAGATCCGCTGAATTGATGAAAATGTCTGTGACTGCTGGAACTCCCGACTGTTAATGATTTTACCCCTAACACCTCTTGCATGATAAATGGCAAACTATTGCTCACCGCACCTAAACCCTCCCTTTCATGCCCCCGTCACTTATGTCTATATGCCGGCCGGGGAAGGAGTCCAAGGAATAGGCCCCTCCTTGCTGAGGGTTTTCATAAAGCTAGGTGTCCTTAGAGGCATTCGGTGCCACCACAGAGTTACAGAGTCTACCCTTTCAGGAAAAATTTGGCATGTGATTAAATTTGCCTATTTTTTAGGAATTAAAAAAAAAAATGGCATCATTGAGGCGGCCTTGCAGAAACAATCCTTCTCCTTTAAAAATTTGTGAGAAATAGCTTGTTCTTTCATGCAATTTGCTACCTTTTGAAGTGAAATCTGTGTTACTAAAGTAGGGCTACGCATTTTTAGGTCTAAAAAAATCGTATGGGAGGGGGGGGGGGCATGGCCCAATGCTCACTGCTCCACTGCTTCGAAATAATTGTCCAGAAATCATTTCATACAACCGTTTTAACTCAGTTTTTTCTTATAAGTGTAAGGTAACATTTGCATTTGTTTTACAAAGCTACCTAACCATTTTCATAAAATGACAATGAATCTTCCGAAAATGTTTCAACTTGAGTAGAAATGCCCTAGAGATTTATGTGCTTCAAGATAAAGTATTAGCAAATGGATTAGTCCCAAAAGGCATTACGTACATAAAGTGTATCTCCTACAATATCTGTGATTTATGTGCACTTAGGATGTTAGAGAAGCGGACATCGTATAACTAATCGGGACGGTCGTGACCTTACACATTTCTTGGAAGTTGACAACACCGACTACGGGGCTGGTACCTCCGTTTGTGTTGAAACTGATAACATCTCAGAAAGACAGGTCAAATGGCTCAAACGAAAATTTTACTTATTTAATTGCTTAGATGGGATTCTTTTCCTTCACTTTCTAACTAAGTGGTTTAAGTAGACCGGACCACATTTTTTTTCAGTTGCGGCTCACTTTTTTGTGTTCATAACTCCCGGCTAGCAGTAGAAATCCAGACCTCCAGACTGCAAACGAATAAGAAACCTAAAAACAAATTGGATAAAATTTCCAATAGGTCGAACTCCTAGGGAATTTCATTCCTGCCAAACACATTTTTTTATATTGTGCAGTTAAGTTTGCAAGAGCTGAAACATGATATTAATTACAATTGAATAAAAGTAGTTCAACTTACATCTTCATTGAAATTTGATAGAACATGATAAAGGGTGAACATGCGGCATGTAGAAAAATTAAGGTCTCTAATTTGCGTTCATGATTCACAACAAGAGAGTCCAAAGCCCTGGGTAGTCAAGTTGTAAGATTTTTATTCAGCAAATCTCACACACACGTGTTTTACAACCCAATTATGACTGTTACTTTACAATTGTATTTACTGTTTACTACAGTTAATAGTGATCCCTCGTCTACACGACTATCTACATGCATGAACTGATAAAAGAGTAACCACATTGTCCTGCAACCATGATGTCCATTTTGGCCGGATGAGCATTGTAGTCATATCACACATGATAGATATCACAACCACAGTTTGTCTCCCAGCTGATGTTTCTGGAGTTTATTCTCTAATGCTGGATGGGAAACAGCTGAGGGACAAGAGATTCTTGGACAGAACATAATATCCACGACCTTCTTCAGTGACACATGCTAAGATACCGTTCAGGATACAGTTTAGGATCTTCGTTTTCATGAAATATATAGAAAGCAGAAGAATAGTAAAAAATTTCATGCAAACAGTGGCGTAGCAACTGGGGGAAGGGGGAGGGGGTAGGGGACATGTTGCCCCCTGGAAAACAACTGGGCGAAATTTGATGAAATTGGGGAAATTTGATGAATTTCATCTTTCTAACAGAAATTTCTCAATTTTTTCACGAAATTGTGAGACATACATACATACATACATACAAACAAACATACAAACAAACATACATACATACATACATACATACATACATACATACATACATACATACATACATACATACATATATACTTCGTATTTTCATGCAATAAATTAACCCAGATTTCGTCAGTGTCGCATGAACCGGACCAACTCGCGTTCCACAGAAATGTTCTCGCCGCGCAGCAAAATGTTCAATCGTGTACGCGCGGGTGTCATGATCAGTGCATTCCAGCAGGGAGGTGTGATTAGACCTCCCTGATTCCAGTGCACAAGATGCTCATGCTGTTATCCAGGAATTTAACAACAGCTGACTACAGTACAACTAAATACTTAATAAAGACTGCATGTTTAGATTCTCTTTACAAGCATGAATTCGCAATTTCTGGCAATCTGAGGGGTCTGATTTTTCGAAATTTTCTCTACGCTCGCTCAGTCTTTTGGGCAAAATTACATTTTGTGGGTCAAAGTAGCTCTTAACGCTCTGATCACTTTGCGGTTTGTGAACATATTTTGAAGTGAACATTTTATAGCAAACGACAAAAGATCGAACATAGCGTCTCGTTAGATTGTTCGTATAAGTCTAAAAATGCTGTTTCCGGCCATCTGAGGGCCTGATTTTTCGAAATTTCTCTACGCTCCGCGCCAACCAATGGTGGCGCTCCGCTTGAATAATCTTTATGACAAAAAATTGTTTTGTGACCAGCAAAAACCGCAATTCCTATACCGATCAATGTTCTTTTATGTTGACTCCCAAAAGTTTGCAAATTTAATGACAAGTTTTACCTTGTAAGGTAGCGTAAATGGCATAAGAATGCATGTAAAGACACGAAAGTTTCAGTTTTATCCTGATGAACCATCAAGATTTAATTTTTAACACTGTTCCTGTAAAAGTCGAAAATCTTGCACCATTTTGCATCTAGGCTTCTTTAAAACGTCAAAAAAAAAAAAAAAAAAAAAAAAAATCAAAGGGCAGGGGGAGCCCCCCCACCTACGCTGGCGATCACTCAACATTCTGCATGCTCTCCCCCCCCCCCTCCCTTCAGAGAAATCCTGTGTACGCCACTGCGTTAGTACATACAAATAAACCAGATATTGTTGACCAAAATAAATAAACTAAGAGTTGTTATTTCAAATTGCTTAATGCTATACATAAAGATTAAAATACAGGTAATATAACATAATAACATGGTTATGGTGTAAAACTTGTAAATTTGCATATTTCATATGAAATACATACACTTTGACCGGGAAAAGTTTTGGGGAAATTTCATACCTTTGCCCCCTCTGGAAAATATCCTAGCTACGCCACTGCTTAGCAACAACAATCGGACTACAGTGAACACGTACCACACCGAAATAAACATAAATTTGCATTTCACGGGTTTTGCAACTAAAGTGTATATCCTCCAAACCGACCCTAATAATTTAACTTCTCCAGTTCAGTTAGATAGAGTTTTACGGCCCAGTTTCCAACCTATTGGTTCAAGTCGAGCCGGCCGCGGCCTTTTTTTTCTGGTTGTGGCTCACTGGCTTGTTTTCCCTACTCCATTGCTTATGCGGAGCATCACGCACAACGGCAGTGGGTTCTTTTTTAGAGTCTTTGGTATGACTCGACCTGGGAAGTGAACCCGGACCTTCCTCGTGAGAAGCAGATGCTCTTACCGTTAGACCAAACTTCTCCAATGCATCGACAACTTATACTCTCATAGCTATCTAAAACTTCTAATGCAGACATGATATCGGTTTATAGTTGCTAATGGGCATAAAATAGTCAGCATAAACGACCAAATATGTAATCAGAATACTCAATGTGCATGTTGTGTAATAATTATCAGCTCCTTCGCGTTTTCCGAATTTGATGTTAATCAAAGGGGAGTAGTAATACAGAATTCTACTACCTATTCTTGTCAAAGTAATTCAGCTGTCTTTAGGGAACATTGACATCACAGCTTTACTGAAGTAATAAATGGACGCGTACCCATGCTTAGATGACATAATTAATAGAGTAAAGTATTAGACAGCCGTAGATAAGTCTAAGTTACCAGCCAATGTCCTTTATCTTACGGCAAACATTTGAGCACATAACATTATTAAAATTCATGATTCATAAAACTTGAGTGAGTAGTAGTTGACTCCCAATTTTACCCGCACTGTAATTCTCTTAAGAGGTTTGACAAACACAGCACGCGTCAGGGAAAGTTTTTAAACTTTCACGGTGAAATTTACCTTTTACTTTGCATGCTTTGTAGTTTTTTATAGATAAATTTTAAACAGATATTTTATCAGTCTTATCAATATTTCTAAAGTTCATAAAATTCACTTGGCACACACGTGCTTAATAAGAACTTACCTCCGCAGAACATATTTCTATGATTCCAAATTCCGCCCTTACAAATGATAAAAAATCCGTTGCAAAGTTTGAAGCCATTTCCACATGTTACTCGCAGAAAGCCATCATTCTTTGTTGATTCATCTTTCTCGCTTTCGTGTTTAATAAACGGTTCGGGTATATTTGAATTATCACAAGAATCCTCTGAAATAAATAACCGCAGAGTTAAATACATCGTCACGGCAAAGTATTATTAATGTGATCACGTTTGCATTTGTTTGACTTATCACATTCTTTATGTAGCAAACATCGCCATTTATTATATGTTTCTATTTAACCTTCGTTGGGTTCAAAACAGTAATTCTCAAATTTTATGGATGAAAAGGCAAAATGCATACAGCGAGTTAATGTCGATTATAAAGCCCAGGTCACACTACAGCCATAACGGATCGGATTACTATCCAATTTTTGTGAGTTTTAGTTAAATCTCCTCCATCCATTGCCGGAAAGAAGCAAAAAATTGCCAACCTATGAAAATATATGATCGGTGTGAGAGGACCACAGATATGAAGTGTGAACTATTCATTTAGTGACGTCTCATTGACCAATAGCTTGTATTGGACTACGCGTATCCGATAAAAGCTGTCTGCGAATGTGGCGTCGCGGAATAATTAGTGCAACCACTCTTTTCGTAGTCCTGCGATAAAAATATATATTTTTCTACAGGTTGGCAAATTTCTGTTTCCTTAAGACCAAAGATGGAGGAGATTTTAAGTAAAACTCACAAGACCTGGGCTTAATACGAAGGATACAGGAAAGTTCACGGGATTGGGAAAGACCACCAATTAAGTTGTTGTCTAACAACTCCCTGGAAAGACACTTGAAATGGATATCTAGCTGTCTCGAAGCGAGAGTATTTACCTACCAAAGCGTTGCACGTACGGGATTTGCCAGAGAAGGGTCAAGCAAGAGGAGGAGGAGGAGGACGACAACGACGACGATGACGACAATGATGATGATAAAGAAGCGAGAGGGCGACAAAGGGTAAAACTGAGCGTCTTTAGGTGTTGTCACACATAAATTGCACTTGTTATTGTTTGGCAAGTACAGGTGCATTGATTAATGACCTGCGGGAGTTTTAATGGATTGCCCTAATCAATTAATACATAATCAGCACTAAGTTTGATTGCACACACCCACCCCCACCCCCACACACCCAAAAAGGGAAGTAGATTGAGTATACATTTGACTGCAAGTTTTGTCATAATAAATACATACACTCGGCAGCCAATTCATACGGTGAGAAATGTATTTGTCTAGCTTAGTTAATGAAACATATGGCATTTTTCTAAAGGTTCTAAGCTTGAACGGAACATGAGCTGTATCACGACTTACAACAGCATTCTTTCTAGCTTGAGCGCGACGAAGCAGAGCACTCGAACGCATAACGTGCACTCGGCCTTATCGCCACTGCATAATCATTTTTGTGGGAAAAGTTTTTACTTAAAACGATGATTAACTTTGGGTACAAATTCCGGTTACATCTCTGTGTTCCGACATCTCTTTGTTCCGATTTCTCTATGTTCCGACAAAATGGAGCCAAAGTACTTTGTCGGTACCAAAGCACACTATTGTCGTAACATAAAGACGTCGGAACATAGACATTTCGGAACATGGGGAAGTCCCCAAAAAATCCTATGGATTCCTTCAAGTTACGTCACGAGTCCCGTCCCTTCGAGGGGCAATTATTGGTTGTAGTACACTCGCTAGTAAAGCAGCTGGGAAGTTTTACCCACGTGTGGCTGTTGCTTTGAAACGCTTTTCATTTTTGCCAGGCAGTGGGCTTGGCTTACCAACAGTGACGTAACGTAAAACCATCCTGTGATGTCTTATTTTTCATTTCACATTGTAAAAATGTCATTTACAATTGCAAATGAAACAGTTCAAGTCCTAAATATTTTTCTTCCTTCCATAAACTGAAGTTTCCTCTCAAATTGAGTGCAAGGTGATTTGTTCTTAATTTAACGTAACAGCGACTCACCGTAGCAAGTTTCAACATGTTTGCAACTGTTTTGCCTACGATCTTTTCGATTAATTTGTTAAAAGCCTAATCGTCTCACCCCAAGCAGTCAGTTCCAAATTTCCTAACCTAACTACTTGATCCCCTCCACCGATTGTCGAAATCTCATCGCATTCAGACTCAGTTTATTGCTTCAGGGTGAGTACACAGTACCCCAATGTGTAGTTTAGATTAGGTTAGATTAAGTCTTACGGCCCACTTTCCAATTGTTTCAACTCGAGCCAGCCCAATGTGTAACCAGAACACTCAGTTCAGCACATGCTGTATAATATGAGCTATACAGTACTCTGCACTTTTTGAACTTATTGTCAATCAAAGAGTTGTGTCAATTGAAAATTTTCGTGGTTCGTAGTGAGAGTTGACAGCCTTTAGCTATTATGTATAAAATCTCTTGCTCTGTTGCTCGTAATATTGGCATGCATGCATATTTCATTTCATCAATTTCTTTTTTTGCTGCTTTTCACAGTGTATAAAAAAAGAACACAAATAGCAAGAAAACAGCAGCATTCAACATTTCACAGTTTCGTAAATGTTAAAAAAAATAAAAAAAGTTAATACTAATTAGATAAATTACGTTTGAAGGACTTGAAAGGCTAATAGGTCATATCTGATTTAGATGGACAATTTATTCCAGGTCATGTGAAATCGGGACTCTAAGCTGTGTTTAGCCAATTCTGTACTGCAGCGTGGGACAGGCCCCGGCAGGGTACCAAGCTCCCCGAAAGGGGGAAAGCATATCAAGGCCCCGACAAAGGTTTTGAGTTGGTCCCGGTTGGACGTGACTTGGTAGATTTTGAGGCACGCGTAGCGCGCGAAATTTTTGGCTCTCTTTTCAACAAATACTAAAAAAATCTGGAGTTTATTTTGAATAACAAAAAAATAAAAAATAACAAAACTTTGTTGCTTTAAACAATCTGAAGCTTCCATTGGAGAAAATGTGGGGGTTTGATGTTTTATTGCAGAATCTGTATTCCTAAAAGAAAAATCAAGAAGGGGGTGATCTGTAGATTTGTCTGGGTTACTGAATATCGTGCAGATTAAGGACCTGGGACCATATTGGAAAATTTTCCCGCGGAAACAGTTTGACTTCCCATATGTTAAAAGTTTTATAATTTATATATTGACATAGACGTACCGGAGCGTTTCAGTTTGGGAGAGGGCAGAGCTGTCTTTTTTCAAAAAATGTAATTCTGCCCCAAAGACTATCAAAGTGCAGAGCACAGAAATTTGTGAAAAACTGAGAACCCCAGGCAGCATGAAGTAGCATTTCTAGCGCTCTTACCTAAAAACAAAGCAGTCATTATTTTGAGCTTTCTTTCGCAATAAAATTCTTCACTTTATAAAACTGCCCCAAAACGAAGAATAATTTGCATGCATTGTTCTGTCAAGTAATTTGTTCGACCAAAACACCATCCAAGCGGAGCGCCACCATCAGTTGGCGCGGAGCTTACAAAAACTCAGACAGCCGGAAATGGCATTCCTCAGACTTGTAACTATATACGAAGCAGTGGTTATAAGTTATCAGAAAACTATCAGATAAAAGGTACTGCTACAATTAAATGTAATGTTCTTTCCTCTTTTCGGGTGAAAACTATGCGACGGAAGTGAAAACATGCTAGTGTTTTTGCCTCAATTAGAAATCTTCGTTGTATTCCATTGCAAGGTCCGCTAAATAGATGTGATTTTCTACGTGACTGTCCCAGCTCCACACTATAAATAATTTTACTTCCAACGTATTTGAATTTTTGAAATTATGTCTCGTTACAAGGTGCCTTCAAATGAATTTTCAGTCAGACTTAATGGGAAACAGTCTTACACTACTGTTTATCATTATGTGTAGCTGAAACGGCCTGTCCGATTTTCATTACCGTTGCTAGAATTCGGCTGCCGGGCAGGCTAGATGGCAGATGCATTGGGCACCGCATGCACACTAACAACCTCTCGTCCGTTTTTATGAAAAATTCGGAATTGTGAAGAATATGGTCTTATAGTGAGCAAAGTCAAGAAGATCGTCCGGGTGACTGAAGTTTATCAGACCCGCATCTTTTATCATTTTATCGTGGGCATGTAAATGAAGGCTCCCCGATAAAATTAGATTTTCTCAACAACAGGGAAAGGGCAGCCCTCCCCGACGGGGGCATGACCTTGTGGATTGGAGATGGGATGAGGGATAGCAGAGCTAGTAAGAAGTGGTTCAAATATGCATTAAAAATAGCGTTTCAAAAGGAAAAATAGTTCATAAAGGAAAAACAAAGTTCATGATCATCCATCTAGTAACTTCACTCCTTTACGTTCATTTTTATCTTCTCTCGTATTATGTGTGTGGATATCTAATTCTGCAACCGAAATAAGAAATTATGAAGATTATCAGGAAGAATATGGTGGATGGAACAGTACGTAAATATGGCAACTTTCAAGTTAATCATATGAAGAGATGAGAAGCGCACACTCGTATGGTCATTATACGTCACAGATGAAATTTGACAAATAGCTCATTTTTTAAGAGACCATTAACTAATTTAAATATTTTTAACATAAACCAGACCATATGGAGAGGAAATATGTACGATGCTGGCAGATCAATGTAAGTAGTAGACAAAGTGTGTTTTAACTTATACAGGATCCCTATACTTTTAGCAATTTTGGTAGCTACAAAGTGAATGTGATTATTCCAACTTAAGTTGGAGTCGATGTAAACCCCTAACAACTTAACATGGCCAGCTTTCTTTAAATATCTACTGTTCATTGAAGTATGGCAATTACCATGGTTAGCATTTCGTCTGTTACTAAAAAACGACGTTGGTCCTTTTTTTTATTGAGCGACAACTTGTCGGAGGAAAATCAGTAAGGAAATCTATTATTGAAGATTTTCGTCTTTAATTCATACACATCGTTTCCAGTAAAAAATATATTCGCATTTTCAGCAAAGAAAATAACGGAACAAATTTTTGTAACGTTACCTATATCATTTATAAAAAGAATGAAAAATAAAGGGCCTAGAATGGAACCTGGGGTATACGCCACATTGAATTTGTGAAAAGTCGGACAGATGACTGTTAGCCCAATCCAGAGTATTCCCCCTTATACTATAAAAAATAAAGTTTTTGGAATAAAATCTGATGATCAACGGTGTCGACAGCTTTTGACAGGTCTAGGGAAATTCGAACAGAAGTTTGTTCATTCTCAAGTGAATAATAGAAATTGTTAACAACATGCATTTGGGCATGGTCGATAGGGAACAAAGTATCATATAATTACACCTTAATGATCACAGCAAATGGCCTGCACTAATTATTAACATCAAACAAATGATAGCACTCTAGAGCAGAAATGTTGCCAATATTGACTTCCTTTTATGACATTAACAAGGTTAAGTTTTTAAGTTTTTGTTATGACCCAGCCAGGGGTAGACTCCAGCATCCAGCATCCCGAATGCAAGTCAGATGCTATCTATATAAGACAATCCATAAGCTCTGACGGGACTGTGAACCAAAACATCCAAAATATAATAACCTCATCATGAACCAAGTATCACTACAACAATGTCAACTCGGTTTAACTGAATAAACTCTAACGAGTTAATCATTTTGCAATATTATATTACAAAACAGAAGGAACCCTATGATTTCTTCTCTTTTACTTCCGCTGTAATTGTGACATTTAATAAAGTAATTGCTTGGATTACCGTATATGCAATATTTTAGTCCTGAAATATTCTGTATTATTATACTTTGCAGGCAAACAGAAAAAAAAGGAAAAAAATGCGACAATAGCTGTTGTTTCAAAAAAACAATGTAAGCAACTGCCAGGGCTGGAAGAAATGGTTATTTCTCTGGAAGAAATTAAAATTTCTCACAATTTTTCCATGACACATAGTAAGCTTAATTCCCCTCCAATGTTCAAAATTTCCCTTGAAATACCATGGTTTTAACGCAAGGAGCTTCCTAACATGCTGTTTTTTCCATCCATGGAGACTGCTTACACCCTTAAACTGGAAGGGTCTTGGACCCTGACTGCTCTGAAGGATATGCTAACTAAATATCATTATAGCAAACATAAGAGAATCATTGGTTTAATTTAAACATTTTGCTGTGTTTCATACTGGTCAGTGGTCACCATATGCACAGTTAAAATCTAATGTTGGGTCAAGGAGAGTAGTAACTTACGGTAGGTAGTACTTTAATATACATACTATGTATCTACACTTTATTCCATTAAGTCCAATCAGATATACGATCCAGGGACAAAGGGGTTCAACTTAATTTGCGACCTTGGTTAAATTCAACTTGCCTAGTACTATACATAACACCAACTTGATACACAATGTGCTCATAGAGATCCTTGCATTTCTTTAACCCTTTACCGTTGTTTGGGTCCTTTTGGACCCATGCGGAGAGCTCGGCTGTCACCGATCTTTACTGTTTCACGCGGAGCTCGAAACTGCGAGTAGCTACCCGAAAATTCGGTCACAGCAACGAGAGAGACAATAGTTTAAGGTCACGGGGTCAATGGCCCACGGAGGCCGATGCGGGACGGGCTACGTCCGCTTTTCCGCCCACTCCCGAGGCGCTCAAATATGCCCCGATCGGAGCACAACGGTAAAGGGTTAATCTAAAATACCTGCACCACTCGGCTAAAGGGTTACGTGCACACACGCAGAGACAGTGGCATCAGCTTTGCAGTAAACACACTCCACAGGCTTATTTTGACCCTTTGCCGTTGTTTGGGTCCTTTTGGACCCATGCGGAGAGCTCGGCTGTCACCGATCTTTACTGTTTCACGCGGAGCTCGAAACTGCGAGTAGCTACCCGAAAATTCGGTCACAGCAACGAGAGAGACAATAGTTTAAGGTCACGGGGTCAATGGCCTACGGAGGCCGATGCAGGACGGGCTACGTCCGCTTTTCCGCCCACTCCCGAGGCGCGCAAATATGACCAGAAGATAAATGACAAAGCCAAGTGGCCAAAAATAACAGCATATAGATGATTCTCAAGGAAGACTTGCTCTCTTTTTAATTCTGTCCACAACTTGCCTGTTCACTGTTTTTACAATATATATATATATATATATATATATATATATATATATATATATATATATATATATATATATATATATATATATATATATATATATATATATATATATATATATATATATCAAATTGGTAAAGCTGGAAAATTTGGCTGAGGTGAAAAAACGATGTTGACTCCAACGGGATTCGAACTCGGGACCTCCCGCTTTCTAGTGCGGACGCTCTAACCACTGAGCCCTGAAGCCAAGTAGGTTCAAATAACAGATGAAGCTCGCTTTTTCGTGTACTTTTTCATCAAGGATCCTCTTTTTCTTTTTTAGTTTTGTGTTTCATCCTTCGCTCTCATGTTTCCTGACAATCACTTTCGCCCGGTTCTGTTTTTACACTGATCGCTTCGGATTTGATGTTTGTCGTGTCCAATTGTTGCTGTTAGTTGTTCAGTTTGGTTTTCGCCACCTGATGAAGGGTTTATACACGAAACGTCGTGGAGTTTCCCGCAAACTTTCGAGCACATTTTACCACCTTTTTTCGACCTACACATTTCCACAGTGCTCCGAAGCATTTCGACCATATGTATATATATATATATATATATATATATATATATATATATATATATATGGTTTAAGATAGCGAAACAACACTGGATACAGTGCTCAACCGATGGGAGCGAGTATCAATAATAAGAAAGTAAACACTATTGCATTTCAAGATACAAGCTTGTTTCGTATAGGCATACGTTTGTAACTAATTTTAACGGTGTTACGGTTCAGTATTTGGTGTAACCGTTAAAATTAGTTACAGCTGTATGCCAAACGTGTACCAAATCATCTCCTCTCACAACAAATCGATCTTAAGAGCTGAGAAGACAGCAGAAAGTGATCAAAGTAATCAAACCTGCAACTGTCGAAGAGATAACTTATGCCCCTTAAAAGGTAATTGCCTAGCATCAGGTGTAATCTACCAAGCCTCAGTAACAAGACAGGACAACCTAAAGGTGGAAACATACGTCGGATTAACTGAAAACCCCTTCAAAACAAGATTCAACCGCCACAACAGTAGTTTTAGAAATGAAACCCAGAGGAATGCCACCACCCTCAGCCAATATATCTGGACATTAAAGGACAATAACGTACCATACTCAATCAAATGGAAAATTCTAGCACACGGAAATTCTTATTCCACATCAAGCAAGAGGTGTAATCTTTGTGTAACTGAGAAATATTTCATCATCCACAAACCTTATATGTCTTCCTTGAATAATAGGAATGAACTTGTTAGTAGCTGTAGGCACCGTAAAAAGAAGCTGTTATGTCATAATAACTTTTTATAATGAAGCATAGAGTGCTTACCTTACTGATCTGTAAAACACTTAGATTTTTTGCGTATTTAAATAACCCGCGCACTCTTAAGCTATTTTGCGCGTTCTAGTTCTGCAGATAATACTTTCTTCTGTGGACGTCATAATGGGCGCTTAACCTCTATGACGTGTCTATAACACGCGCGTCTCATTTCCATTTTGTTATTTTATAACCGTTATGCTTCGCATTTGTAGACTGAGGAGTGTAGGCTACAAACGTATGCCTATACGAAACAAGCTTGTATCTTGAAATGCAATAGTGTTTACTTTCTTATTATTTATATATATGTATATATATATATGTATATATATATATATATATATATATATATATATATATATATATATATATATGCATATAGTCCAAAAAGACGCATCATATCAGGCACTTCAGATAAAGTAAAACAAAAACCCAACACACGAGGATTCAGTTTAGTTTTCGGCCAGCACAGTACCCTTGAACACAACTCGTACAACACTAAAACAAAAAGCGAACACTACAAGCCTTAAAACGGAAGAACACACAAGTCTACGTACATACAGACAAGATTACACGCCTTAGTGAATAAGAAGACCTGAAAAGACGGGAACTCTCCACTGGAAGAAAACTCGACAACAAACAATAAAAGTTTAACCAAGCGGAGAGGAGAGATCGAAAAAGAAAGCTCAGTTACGTTTTTGTCTGCTGGAACGGTTTTGGGAGTAAAAAGTGTCGTCAATGTTACAGCCATGTGGAACCAAAGTGTTCAATTTCCAAATCCATCGTCTTTCTTTTTCATCTAATAATCTATCTAATTTACGGATATCCAATTTGTCAAACCCTTCTGTTTTCAACACTTCTAAAATCTGAAATTTAAAGTAATCCCCGCCATGAGATTTAAGACGCACATAAAGTGCAGATGTTCCCGATTTAGAGGTTTCTCCGTTAACAAATTTGCGAAAGTCAGATTTATGACCATTCAT
Source organism: Holothuria scabra (assembly GCA_037179385.1). NCBI lineage: Eukaryota > Metazoa > Echinodermata > Holothuroidea > Aspidochirotida > Holothuriidae > Holothuria > Holothuria scabra. The sequence continues at coordinate 32,267,289 of CM074185.1, read as the reverse complement.
TCTCAACCTTATGTTGTTGGTTTGACCCACATACTGTTTCCCACAAACCTCACATTGGATCCTACACACGGCCCACTTAGTGTTACAGTTGGTACCTTGATTACGACATGAAAATGTTCTACCATTACTGAAACTAGTTACTTTGTCCGAGGCTATAAAGGAGTGACAAAGCTGACAACGCTTTCCATTACATTGGCTGGTAAGGGTCACATCCGTGTCTTCAACCGCGTCACGAAGCTTAGCCCGACATAAGAGCCGACCCAGACTTTTAGCTTGCCATGGGAGAATGAAATTATTGGCGGACTCGTAACTAATTTGCGCATACGTTCAGATGTCTGAAGCAGAGGTAAATACTTCTCGAGAGTCCCTTTTATATCTGGTAGGCCGGGGTGAAACTGTACAGTAAAAAAGGTCTTTTTGACATCACTGCTGGGACGCTGTTGTGGGTGGTGGTGAGCATGCAATGCCCGTTTTACCTGCTGTCGCGTTCGCCTTCTCCCATGTCCACGACGAACAAGATAATCAACCAATGCTGGAGAGAACGGAGGGCCCGATGTTCCTCGGATGTAAGGTTAGGGTTAGGTTACATGTATGTATGTATCTCTCCGTGGTTGACTCAGAAATAATGAGCGCCCCTGAACGAAGGACCGTTCCTTACCTTACATCTGAGGAACGTCGGGCCCTCCGTTCTCTCCAGCAGAACATTGATATAGTTATACGCGAGGCTGACAAAGGGTCAGCTGTTGTTGTTATGTCAAGGAATAGGTACGTAGCGGAGGGATACCGTCAACTTAGTGACACGAGCGTGTATAAGCGAGTTCCCAAAAGTGTTTGCACAGACGTCGTAAAAGAGGTCAGTGACATCCTCGCACGTCTTCAAAATAGACCTGTCATTACGGAAGATATGGCTAGTTTCGCCGAACCTTCTGAATCTAAACCGGCACGTTTTTACCTACTTCCGAAGGTGCATTAAAGAGGATGTCCAGGGAGACCTGTGGTATCAGGGAGTGGGTCACCCACAGAGGGATTGTCGGAACTTGTGGACCATTTCATTCAACCTCTGGTGCCCAAGATTCCGTCCTATATACGTGATACGTCAGACTTTCTTGTCAAGCTGCGCGCTCTCTGTCCTATTCCTCCAGGTTCCATCTTATGTACGATTGACGTAACAGCATTGTACCCCAGTATACCGCATAATGATGGACTTGCAAACCTCCTTACCGTTCTTAAGGAAAGCTCTTTTCCAGCTGAAACTATTTCCGGTATCTGTGACATGACGGAGCTGGTTCTGAAGCGAAATGTTTTCGAATTTAATTCGGAGTTTTTTATTCAAACAAGCGGAACAGCTATTGGAACTAAACTAGCCCCTAGTTACGCGAACCTGTTTTTATCTATTTTTGAACGTGACTTGTTAAACCAATGCGCTGTTAAACCTTCCATCTGGCTCCGGTTCATCGATGACGTTTTTATGATTTGGACAGAGGGTAAGGATAAACTTGTTGAGTTCCTTTCATACATAAATACGGTTCACCCCGCTATCCAGTTTACGTACGATTACTCACCCCAGTCGGTGAACTTTCTTGATGTTTCGGTTACCCTTAACGAGGATGGCAGTATAACCACCGATTTACATAGTAAGCCTACAGATACTCGTCAGTTCCTTCATGTGAACAGTTGCCATCCTAACCATACTAAAAAATCTATCGCGTATTCACAGGCTCTCCGGATACTTCGTATCTGTAGCGATTCAGCTACGGCGCACACCAGGTGTAATGAATTGGTTGATTATCTTGTTCGTCGTGGACATGGGAGAAGGCGAACGCGACAGCAGGTAAAACGGGCATTGCATGCTCACCACCACCCACAACAGCGTCCCAGCAGTGATGTCAAAAAGACCTTTTTTACTGTACAGTTTCACCCCGGCCTACCAGATATAAAAGGGACTCTCGAGAAGTATTTACCTCTGCTTCAGACATCTGAACGTATGCGCAAATTAGTTACGAGTCCGCCAATAATTTCATTCTCCCATGGCAAGCTAAAAGTCTGGGTCGGCTCTTATGTCGGGCTAAGCTTCGTGACGCGGTTGAAGACACGGATGTGACCCTTACCAGCCAATGTAATGGAAAGCGTTGTCAGCTTTGTCACTCCTTTATAGCCTCGGACAAAGTAACTAGTTTCAGTAATGGTAGAACATTTTCATGTCGTAATCAAGGTACCAACTGTAACACTAAGTGGGCCGTGTATATGATCCAATGTGAGGTTTGTGGGAAACAGTATGTGGGTCAAACCAACAACATAAGGTTGAGAATGAATGGTCATAAATCTGACTTTCGCAAATTTGTTAACGGAGAAACCTCTAAATCGGGAACATCTGTACTTTATGTGCATCTTACATCTCATGGCGGGGATTACTTTAAATTTCAGATTTTAGAAGTGTTGAAAACAGAAGGGTTTGACAAATTGGATATCCGTAAATTAGATAGATTATTAGATGAAAAAGAAAGACGATGGATTTGGAAATTGAACACTTTGGTTCCACATGGCTGTAACATTGACGACACTTTTTACTCCCAAAACCGTTACAGCAGACAAAAACGTAACTGAGCTTTCTTTTTCGATCTCTCCTCTCCGCTTGGTTAAACTTTTATTGTTTGTTGTCGAGTTTTCTTCCAGTGGAGAGTTCCCGTCTTTTCAGGTCTTCTTATTTACTAAGGCGTGTAATCTTGTCTGTATGAACGTAGACTTGTGTGTTCTTCCGTTTTAAGGCTTGTAGTGTTCGCTTTTTGTTTCAGTGTTGTACGAGTTGTGTTCAAGGGTACTGTGCTGCCCGAAAATTAAACCGAATCCTCGTGTGTTGGGTTTTTGTTTTACTTTATCTGAAGTGCCTGATATGATGCGTCTTTTTGGACTATATGCATATATATATATATATATATACATATATATATATACACATGGTCGAAATGCTTCGGAGCACTGTGGAAATGTGTAGGTCGAAAAAAGGTGGTAAAATGTGCTCAAAAGTTTGCGGGAAACTCCACGACGTTTCGTGTATAAACCCTTCATCAGGTGGCGAAAACCAAACTGAGCAACTAACAGCAACAATTGGACACGACAAACATCAAATCCGAAGCGATCAGTGTAAAAACAGAACCGGGCGAAAGTGATTGTCAGGAAACATGAGAGCGAAGGATGAAACACAAAACTAAAAAAGAAAAAGAGGATCCTTGATGAAAAAGTACACGAAAAAACGAGCTTCATCTGTTATTTGAACCTACTTGGCTTCAGGGCTCAGTGGTTAGAGCGTCCGCACTAGAAAGCGGAAGTTCCTGAGTTCGAATCCCGTTGGAGTCAACATCGTTTTTTCACCTCAGCCAAATTTTCCAGCTTTACCAATTTGATTTATATGTATATATATATATATATACATATATATATATCTATATATATATAGATATAGATATATATATAGATATATATATATACATACATACATACGTACGTACATACATACATACATACATACATACATACATACGTACACACATACTATATATATATATGGATGGATGGACGGACGGACGGACGAACGGACGGCTGGATTTATGATCACAATAGCTCACACCAGCACGCTGGTATGTTAGTTAGTTCAGATACCAGCGCTAAAACCTGAAAAATAATATGCTGCGGTGGACGAAAACCGGAACACTAACCCAACACCCAATTTGGTCTGTTGGTTTGTTTTTACCCCAAAGGAGGGCGTACTTTCCGCCCTGTAACATCATATGCACAAGGTCTATAAATAAATGCTATAAATATGTCGTACAACACAATTAAATCCAAACTCAAATATTTACAGGGCATTCCTAGGTTGACGTAAAACTTGAGCTCATTTTACTCAAATAATCAGAAAGCGAAAAAGCTAAGTGATTCCTTGTCGCCGAAATGTAAGTCTGTGGTTTTTTAGATTGATAGTGTTTCTTAAATGACCAAAAGCAATAGTGATGGCCTTCTCACTAATCCAAACAATGCACAGTTAGTTACATTCATTTATGTATTCTGTTTACTTGGTTTTGAGTAACGACCTCTGAAGAGTCCACCAAAACTCCACCAAAATCTATAAAATATGAACAATGCACATGCAACGTATGAGATCCCTCACTACTGCTACCTTTCTTAAGCTATCATGTTTGCAACGCTTTAACCTTTAGACCTCTGCTGAGCCATAATGACCTTTGAACTCCACCAAAACTGTTAGCATTTCCCATGTACTTAAAGCGTACCTCCAGTCAAAAAGTTCAAAAATGTGTATGAGACAACATGAAAAATCCGCAACGTTAGCTTTCCATCCCTACCCATTCTCGCAAAACGGATACCATAAAGTACAAGATGGCTTTTGATTATTTTGCCCGGGTAAAAGTTGGGGCACAACATACATCATGCTGGGAGGTGTTACTAATAACTCCTCCCTGCACCTGGACAACTTCCCGTCTGTCCGTATAATATAGCAACTGAAAACATCCCAAAACTATTTTAAATGTCTGCCATTTCTGAAGTTTTGCCCAAGACCATCAAGTGGTAAAGAGAAGAACATTGTTTTTCGTTGCTGCTTGAGTGTGTCTCAAATTTGTAAGCCTTTTGACTTTTTGCAAACTTCTTGGTTTTGAAAGGTTTCGGATATTACGGACATTGGTTGCACCAGGGAGATGTTATCTGTTATTCCAAATAACAGTTGCCTGGTTGCACAAGACGTTAGAGTGAGGCTCAGGAAGAACTCCTGTCTGTAAAGCTTCCCGAATGAATCGGTTTGAAAGCAGTTTTATTTTCAACGAACATTCTATCCTGATTATTGTTCTTTTGCATTGTTCCGGTAAATACTGGAAAAAATTGGGTATGCTTAGGAATGTAGGACTTTTCTGTGTAATAAAAAACTCATTTTCAAAGACAAAAATGGTTGCCCAAATTTTTTTCCAGACCCCACTCTAAATTTAGATTTTAGGGAAGCTTTAGGGATAATCTGCAGCTGCCTCGTATCGCTAGTTATCACTTCCCTACTTCCCACAGTTCAGAACGAAGGAATCCTATCAATTAGCTATGCCAATAGCCAAGAAAGAAGAACGCTACATCCCAATACAATGAATGTGTAAAAACCCTCCGTGTTAAAAATTTGACATCTAAAGAGCCAACAAAAGCGATTACCAGGGTTCAAGTTATGGAGATGCATGGTTGTATGACTTGATATATAAAAACACCAAACTAAGGCTTCTAGGCTTACAATAGTCACGTAGTGAAACAGGTCGACCACGAGACCATTCTAGCCCCCCCCCCCGCCCGTTTACACATACTCAATCTTTTGTTACGTCTGCACAGAAAACTTCCCATCGACATGAATGGGGACTGGCAGCAGCAGCAAATTTTTTAATATTACACAACATTTCCAACGCTACCCAATTTTCGGTGGTTGCAAAATGACGGTTTTAGCAGTTTAGCCTACATATTACGTTAGTCCTTTCAGGAGATATCCAGTAATCAAAAAAGTTGCAACATCTGCATTAGGTTTGAGAAGGAAAAGTCACCAGGAATTCAAAAGTCGAGGAAAGGGGCATACCTAGTACTAGATTAAATGTTGTGGGTTAAAGACAAGCACGAGCTCTTGCGGGTGGGGTCCGGCTGACCGTCTTAGAACCCATGGGGGTATCCGGGGGCTTTGTGGAGCTCCCACGAACCAAGCCCCGGAAGATCTGAGGTAGTTCGATGGGGGGGGGGGGGGCAGGGACCCATGTTATCTTACACGGGGAAATGCTTGGTAGATTTCCAGGGGTCATAGCCAACCCAGAAGCTCCGAGGTTTTATCATAAGGCCTATCACAGGTTGGAAGAAACAAATTTCATGATGTGTACATTTTTCTTTAGCAGCTTGGAGGTTCCCTTATGAGCTCCATGGGGAATAGTCATGTTGGAAAGCCAGTTTTCAGGGATCGAAAAACTCGGTACTCTAGGGATCACCTCGAGGAAGTTCCACCGCAAGGTATTTATCTGGCTGAAAATTTTATCAGAATATGTATGGTTTAAGTTCTCCGCTTAGGTTTTAATAGGCCTATATCTCACGGTGAAAAATGATTTCGGTCTCAGACTAAGAAGGCAGTAACTTAAGGCCTACATTATATTCATTGAGGTCTGGTGTTGGATCGAAATGCCCCCTGCTAGTGCCACCACTGAAAATAAATCAGTTTCGCCAAGTACACTATGGGCGGAAGACCAGATTGTCAGTGAGTCGGTATTAAAGGAGTAAGTTCTTCAACAAGACCCAACGGTACGTTTCCTAGGCCTAACTAGTTTAGACTATACTACAGTAAGAAGTAATTCAAAGGATACCACACAACCGAAATTTGTCAATAAGTGTTACACGTATGACCTTACCTGTAATACTTATTAGCTCATTTCGATTCTGGTTAAAAACGACTGGCTATATACGTCTGGTACTGTTACAACCGATAATGTAAAAACGACCGGTAACGCGAAAAATTACCGATGATGTAAAACAATACCGATAATGTAAACAATTCTTTGAACCTATAACATAAAAACAAAATTACCGATAATGTAAAAACTCATAATGTAACAAGAATTTACTGACAATGTAAAAACTGTTCTAACGAGGGTTTCATAAGGTCCTACCAACAGGAGTGTGTGGGCGAGTTTATGTAGATAGGCAGGTAAACTGACAGGCGGCAGGCGTCCAGGGCGGGAAAGCAAATGAAACCTCTGTGAATTTATTAGTCTATGTAATTGAGTATGTTGTGTATTAGTGTAGTTTTTATCACGGTACTGGCATGGACTTTAAAGTGGGGTGGCCAACTACTGGGTCTGATCACCGTCTGGGGAACTTTTTGAATATTTAATACCCTAAGATGTAATCTGGTGCTAAAATCATTTGCAACATTAGAATCATTTTAAGTCATTCTTTCTGTATTTATATAACATGTTTTGTAAATTATTTTTTGTAAAGGTAATACGAACATATAAATATGTGTGTGTATGATATGCATGTATGAAAATATATGCAGTTTCCATTTACTTGAAAAGAGTCACTTGTGATCGACCGCCTTAGTTCAGAGCACGATGTCAAAAATGTTCCAGCATGTCTCCTCAACGGGCGAAGATGGAGCCATGTCTTGAAGATGGTCATTTGAATTCGGCTACTTCCAATTTCGGCATAAGTGGACTCTATTACAGAGAGCTAATAACGTCGTAGAATTGCACTCTATGGTATTAATTTTTGCTTGCTTCATTCGTCCACTAGGATCCATTATTATGAATTATAAACAAATTGTAATGTAATTATGTGTATATAAGTTTTATGTCATGTTTAAAAGTCTATCCCCACATCTTCTGCACACCCATGTACGCCGAAATCAAGATATATTCCAGGAAAGGGAACTCTTGCCCCTATTTTTCAACGCTCTCTATACCACTTAGGTAATTGCACACGTACGCACCCACGAGTCTACCTATTTGCTTTCCGGTCCTGCCAGGCTGCTGTCTGCCAGCTTACCTGCCTACCTACATAAACTCGCACACACACACACACCTGTAGGTAGAACAATATGAAACCCTCGCCAAAACAGTTTTTACATTTTCGGTAAATTCTTTTTACGTTATCGGTTCAAAGAATTTTTACATTATCTGTTTTTATTTTTATATTATCGGTTGTTTTTACATTATCGGGATTTTTTTTTCAATATCGGTTAATTTTTACATTATCGGTTGCAACAGGAACGGTGCTGAGAACGAAACCGCAATTCTAAATTTTCAAACTGCTTTGGCTCGCATTTGGCCCTAACCGCTATAGCTACAAGACAAGTTCTAAGCTACTCTAAATAACTTTTATCAAGCATAGGCTAAAATTATTGAGTTATTAAGTTAACGTTGGGAGTTTAATTGAGCCGAAGACCGACCTTGCCTAGCTTCACAGGGCCCTGTCGTAGTTATTGTACTAATACAGTTTGTCGTGGACGGCCTGCGAAGCGCTCACGTTGTCACGGACGAGAAAAGCATACTAGCGTATCCAGTGTTTTTAAAACAAATTAACCTCGAATTGAGCTTAAAAGTCCTCTGGAATCCAGGGACTATTTTCCGAAATTCAACGGTTTTAAGAGTTAATACCTGTAGTTGATACATTAAAATCTAATCCTAAATATTATGCCTACCTAAAATTTGCAAAATGTTTACCGAAACTGCTTAAAAAATTTTCAAAGTTTCAGGATTTCTAGGCAAGTAGAGTAAAAACATTTAAAGACTGATGAAACTAGTTCTGGTCATGATAAACTATACTCCGCTTTGTGACCATGCTACGGAATAGTACTTCTTAATTTGGTTTTGGTAGCTCTATCCGCTATTTTTCAGTTTTTTCACATATTGTACTGGTTAGCTTTTCATATACTACAATTAGTTGTTTCCGGGAAAGCTCACTACGGGCGAATAAGGACAACTCTGGCGCTATATACATGCTGATGAAATGGTAAGGTGTAAAGAAAAGATATATTCTATTTTTTTTTTTACTTCACATGTGTCAAAAGTACGACTGCATAAGCTTAGTATAGACGAATCCGTACAATCAATTGATGGTCTGATTTAGTCGGGCATAATTGGAAACCATCGACTTTAACCTTTCTTATTCTTTGCTTACCTGTATCAAGAAAAAGGGTTAAGAATTGCATGTATAGCCTACCCAAGAAGTTAAGACGAGTTAAGGTTGATGGACCCCACTAATTGTCGACTTTACCGCTTGATGCTCGGCTTCGTCTATTGTAGCTTATATAAACGTTTACCTTTTCTACATAATGGTGGGTTCCTTTCGTGCCATGTTGACCCCACACAAACATATGCAACATCAGTACTTCTTTGGATAAACCCGGCACTGCAAGTGTATGATAACTGACATCCTGGAGGCTGGTCCTCCCCGTTTTGACATCCACTTCCTGTGATCCATTGCCCATCAGAAGGATCCTGGGGTATCGTGCAGAGAGCTGATGCCATTAAAGACAAAACAGAAAACGTTGATAAATAAGATTGAATCATAAAAAATTGTAAATTACGACTTTTGGTATACGGGCGTAGATTTCTTTTCACTTTGGAAGGACGGTTTGATTTATGACAAACTTAGAAGATGTGCCCACGAAGAGTGCAAGACGAGCGGGAAGCCCAACCCGGGTGGGATCCAGGGGCGAAACTCCCTCCTGAAGCTCTTGGCTTTTAACACCTAAGAGGCCCTACAAAGACTGCTTTAAGAGGTATATTTCAGAGGTAATGTTTTTTGGGTAGTGGCATTAATACATTTAGGAAAGGCGCTTTGGAGCACAAAACTCTTCAACAAGTTGCACTGGAGGATTAAAATTGCACAAAAGCAACAATGTAGTGTAAAGCTTCAAAAGGCAGGTATCAACTCATAGGGTTATCCCCGCCGACTAAAAATTGAATTCGAATATCATTACATGACCTGAAAGTTGGCTTGAGATAACCAGATTCTACTTCCTATCACACTCACGAAGTACTTATATGAAGAAATGTACACCTGCCAGCTTCAGTTGTACTTTTGCCGTGGAGGAGAATAGACCGTGGTTAGATGGCTATTCACTCTCTTGTGTTTGTATTACTACGAGGCTTCCATGAAGCCCGGTCATGCATAACACGTAGCTTCAGTACATTCAAGTGCTTAGTGTGGAATGCGAAACAAATTGTTTCCCTTCCTTTCTCGCCGCTGCAGAGGTTCATGCGTTTAATTCTCATCATTGCCTTTTGAGCCGTGTCGGAAGCCCTTGTTCCTGTGATAGGTAAGTAGAATCTTAATCAAATCTCAACTTAGGGTCTCGTTTAATTTTACGATTATTTACAACTTTGTTTATGAAAATAAAGGAAAAGTTTTTAACTTATGAATACACAAACCGTAAGCTGGATTTCGCACTCGGCCTACAGTAATAAGGCCATAAAGTTCCCAAATTATCAACCATATCTTGTAAAAATCCTCAAATATGAGTAAAATCTAGTACTTACGGGGGGATGTAACGGGAATTGAATCAATTCCGTTTGTTTAAATGATTGTGACATATTAAAAAGTGAAACGTTCGAACTATGTTGTGATATGGCTTAATCCTCCATCATTCTCAGAACCTCAAACAACTTGGAATCTATTTTAAATACGTGCAACCATGCAAAAACGGCCAGAGATTAAGGGGAGATTGGAGAATTCCTTAGGAAAATGACCCACAGATGTTCACGTAAGTATCTTTTCTGCGCGGTTCACTGTCTTACGGACGACTAAATGCACTCATGGCGGCGAAAGCTTTGTTATGTATCAGTCAGAAATTTATTGGACCTGTCAGACATTACGGTCTACAACGCTGGGGGTTAAGTTTTCAAAAGACATTAGTTGAGCACTTCACTGACTTGGTAATTTATTGAATGGGAGGGAAATAATTACTACACAGGTAGTTAAGATGACACCTGGTCAATTTAAGTGGAGAATAAATGTATTTGTCAGCATACACGTATTTGCAGACTGAACATTAGGGGAATGATTACATAGACCAACCCCTAGTCAAATATTTGGGGATATGTACCCACCCCACCCCAGATGTAACCCCATAATTGGTTATAATTATGCTGTCATTTGAAGTCCACAATAGTTAACGACAGGAGGTGGTTTAAGCATGTGAAATTTTTAAACGAACGATTTTAGCACATTAATGAAATTGCGTTGATGAAACTTTTGAAGTGAAGAAAAGTATCTTCTCCTGCGCTATATGGCAGCAATTTTTAAAGTTTCTCTGAGCAACACTCAGCCAACCGATGGTTGTGAGGTACTCCTTGGATGTCTCCGCCTCGTCAAAACTCCCCGTCTTATCATCATGAAAGGTTTTCAGGCACAAATAGACCTTATGCATTGGCGAAAAACTGATGTCACCCTTGGCAACAAACAATGGAACCCCTGGCTGTATGTAGAGGAATTCACCCTGCACCTGTACAGACTATATGCTCGTATTCGACCGGTTGACAAATCAGCTGTCTGCATTTATCGGTGTTTGTTTGTTTTGCTCCCAAAGGAGGACGCACTTTTTGTTCTGTGACTAAGAGTATTTATTGACTAGAGACCAAGGTCAAAACGGCGAAATGTCCGACAATGGAAGCCAAAAAACGAATTTGCAGTGTCTCGACCACCAATCGTTTCTTCCTTGTGTGTGCACTTTCTCTTACAGTTTGCTACTTTTTAGGGCTTGTCTGATCTGAGTATACTCAGTGTACCGTCGAGTGCGCACCTAAAAGCTCTGTCATTTCAAGATTTTTACACGTTATGTTAATGCAGATGCGCACTCGACGGGCCCGCGAACTCGACGGTCACCCCATCATACGTATGGGATGCACAGAATTAGCCTCAACGTACGCCGTGACGCGTTTCAAAAACATAAAGGAATAAAACGTGCGCTTTTTAAATACACAACATGTACTTTTATTACGTACTAACGAAATCGGGTTATATGCAGCGCATGGACGCGCTGCCACAACCAGATAATGATTGGATAACGTTTGTGCGTGCACGCGTGCGCGTCCTTAACAAAACAAAAATACGCGTGTTTATGAAAGCCAGAGCACGCGCTCAGCAGCGCGTTCTTTTTGTCATAGCCCACATAATATACAAGTTACATGCATCTGTTGTTTTCTCTTTTAAATAATATGCGCTGCGTATATTTGATCACGTAAGCAGCTGTACTTTACTACTATACTGTGTACGTCTAAGCTTCTCAGTCAGTGTGTGAAACCTGCACTGTACACTTGGCGTTTTGGATATTTAGCCTAGGATTTGTAGTTCGAGGACTATATTATCTAAAGGTACGTTCACACTTGTCCGGCAAAGGCAACGGCAAAATATCCCACACAATAAAAAGTGAAAGACTGTTCACACTAGCACGGCAACGACAATGCGGCAATCCGGTAAAAATGCGTCCGGCCGGCAAAAAAGTAATCGCACATAGAGCGATTCAATGCCATTTGCCGTACGACAAAAAATTCTGCCAATTTCAATGTGTGCAAGCACCTGCCTGTCTGACCGGCGAGAGACAATGATACGGCGCAGGGACGTTCCGTGAGTGATATCCCGCCAAAAACAGTGCACAAATTTTTTGGGTCCGTACACTTATACAAGATGCCTCGAAGATGTACCGAGATTATAGAAAAACTGGTCATTCCATAGGCGGCGGAAGATGTTTTTATTGGGGGGGGGGGGGGGGGGACAAGTTTTCGGTAGCCGACATAATGGTGACGCCGTAATGGGTCCAGTTTTGCGCGAAGCATAAAACGTCATCGGCGTGGGGTCCAGGAACCGCTTAGGGGCCCCTGGTGTTGTTCAGGGGCAAAGCCCTGGGAGGGGTCCAGGGCAGTTTTTATTTCGTAACTATGTTACCCTTACTATGATACTTTTCCATTTTCGGGCAAATGCTTGAATGAATTTGGATATTCGACAATTTCGGGCATTGTGTTGTGATTAGGCCCTATCTGTGAAGTAAAGGTCACCAATAATAGCTTTTGAGCTGTAAGACGGTGTAGCGACTTTTTAGAATCTTGACTTGGTTTTTCATGAAAATTTTATTGCGACTATATGACGTTTCTTTCCTTTTTTCCCGTTATATCTTTTTGAGATTTCGACCACATTAAGGAATTTTCTGAAAAACCATCCCATTTTTTCAAAACTAAAGGGCTGTCCGAATTATTTCCAAATTCTTGCCCGAATGTTTCCCAAATTCCTGCCCGAATTTAGATTTTGCGGAAATTTGGGGTAGTCTTCACCCTGTCCCGTCTCGTACTCCACTGGGTATGTCCTCTTTAGCCAAGAACTAAGTGAGGTCCTGTGAGGTAATAGTGGTAAGGCAGTAAGGTTGCGACCCTTGAGACTGCATTGACCAAACATGGGTTTTGTGGTTGCACAGGCCAATGATTGGAAGCAATGGCCGTGCAAATTCCTTCCAACCATTATAGACCCAAGTATTCTACCCACCACACCAAATATGGTTTTGGAACGATTTTGTGCATCCACAGGAATTGAAAAAATTCCTACAGGAGGTAGAGACATGCTAGATGCTAGGAGCACACTTTAATCCACATCAAGGTAGTCAATTTTTAGCTACTCCAAATCTGTTAGAAAATTATCCATTCAGAAACCCGACGAGTAACCAGAAAACCAAAAGGCTTAGTGATTCCTTGCCACTGAAATTTAAGTCTATCTTTTTTTCTAATTGAGAGTGTTTCGTCATGTTTTTCAATTTGACAGTGCTCCATAATGTACTCACAAAGTATACATGCAAGGAATCCAAGCTTTCTTCAAGAACCAGGGTTCTGCCCATAGTATCACATCTACATACTATGTGTGAAATTTTGCAGTATATAAGACTGTAACCATGGAAAATTTTACCATTTTACCTCTTGTGACCCCAAACGACCTTTGACCTCTAGGAAAATCGATAAGTATCATCTACTCAACATGTCCAGCCTACACACCAACTAAGAGCATAGTCAAGTGTACGGTTCTTAAAATATAGTGTTAACAACGTTTTGACCCTTCCACCTCTCGTGACCCCAAACAACCTTTAATCTCCACCAAAAAAATAATAGAGATCATCTACCCAATACGGCCAACCTACACACTAAATATGAGCATAGTCAAAGGTACGGTTCTTGAGATATCGAGTTTAAAAAGTTTTGACCTTTGACCTCTCGTGACCCCAAACGTCCTTTGGCCAACCCACACACCAAATATGAAATAAGTCATACTTACCCTTCTTGAGATACCGCGTTTACAAGCCATTTCTGTGGAATTTACCATTTGACCTCTCGTGACCCCAAATGAGCTTTGACCTCCACAAAAATCGATCAAAAGGGATCATCTACTCAATATTGTCAACCAACACACTAAATATGAGCTTAGTCACATGTACCATTCTTGAGTTATCGAGTTTACAAGGTTTTGACCTCTCTTGATCCCAAACGACCTTTGACCTCCAGCAAAAACAAAAGGGAACATCTACTTAAAATGAACAACTTACGCACTAAATATGAGAACAGCCACATGTACCGTTCTTGAGTTGTCGAGTTTACAAGGTTTTGACCTCTCTTGATCCCAAACGACCTTTGACCTCCACCAAAAACAATAGGGATAATCTACTCAATATGGTCAACCCACGCACCAAATATGAAAGTAGTCACACTTACCCTTCTTGAGATATCGTGTCTACAAGCAATTTCTAAGGAATTTAACATTTGACCTTTCGTGACCCCAAATGACCTTTGACCTCCACAAAAATCGTTAGGTATCACCTACTTAATATGGCCAACCTACACAGCAAATATGAGCATAGCCACATGTACCGTTTTTGAGTTATGGAGTTTACAAACCTTTGACCTTTTCACCTCTCGTGACCCCAAATGACCTTTGACCGCTACCAAAAACAATAGAGATCATTTACGCAATATGGCCAACCCACACACCAAATATGAGATTAGTCACACTTACCCTTCTTGAGATATCTTGTTTACAAGCCAAAGCGTCACATACACACACATATACTGTACACACATACACACACACACACACACACACACACACACACACCCGCACGACATCACCATCGCATAGATTCCTTGCCTGCCTTTAGCAAGGAATCAAAAAGTCAAGAGATTCCGAAGATATGAAGCTTGTCACAGTCTACCTGAATTTATTCCGAAATTCAAAGTGGGGCACAATTGCAGAATACCCTGCAACAATTTGAAGGGCGAAAATTAACTCTCCTACAGGTTATTGTTACTGTGGGGGTCCAGGGGGCAAAGCCCCCGCATCTTTGCAACTTTTATACTCTGAAAAGTAATATTTGAGCCAAAGAATGGCCGAAATGTGACAAAAGCAACTTAATATTGTCTAATTACTTACTTACTATTTATTTTGCGACATTCAGTTATGGGGGGGGGGGCATGCCCCCCAAAAATCTCATAAAAAATTATTGGGGGGGGGCAGGCCCTCCTGGACCCCGCTTCCTCCGCCTATGCATTCTTGTCTAAAAGGAATCATTCATATACGATGTGACAAATCCTGGTTACCACGATAAATTAAAATTATTTGACGGATGGGAAAATACCAAAGGAAATGGGAAATCCCCAATTCAATGGTAACTATTCATTACTATATCATTTACGTTGATAGCAGGTTGTGTTTGTGGTATTGTTAAAGCCATCAATCATAACATTTGTTTTGTCCATGGTGTAACGTATGCCAGGCTTGAAAATAATAGCTGATAAAGTTATAAATTGCAAATTATTTCCTCTTGAGTACAGACCTATATTGCATTGCAATGTCTATTGAAGGAACATGGGTCGCTCATTTTTTTCTTAAAACGTACGCCTATTCGCCTGGCCCGACCTAATTTCTTACTTAGACAAGCCCAATGCAGTGGCGTAGGAAGCAATATGAAAGTGTGTGTGTGGGGGGGGGGATAAGTTTGGACCATGTACCTCACCCTACCCTATTGACCAAAAGGTACAATTTTGATGCTAAATTTTTCGCTTTTCCTACGAGCAAGAGCAATTTTTTTAAAGAATTAAATGCCATATCTAATTTTACACTGCTCACTGAAAAAGATGGAATTATTCGTTTTTTGCCAACCATGCTATAACAGACAACAAGTCCAGTATATTTATGCCCTCTGCAACAGTGGCTTAGCTAGACTCTTCCCAAGGGGGGGGGGGGGGCAACGCCCACGTTTTCTCAAAACACTGTCACAAAAGTATTTGGCTCAAGTTCTGTTCAGACTTTTATTGTCAAATTTAATTATTTTGCCGTAACCATCTTATCCTCTTCCGCCCTCTCTTCCGCTATTGCCAATAAAAAATTCAGCTCCTCATCAATATCTACCATGTTTGATAATCAGATAGCAAAAGTTTTGTCAGCTTCAAATTCCCATCAGTATCATCTGGTAAAATTTTTACCGTATCAGCAATAATTTTTACCGTCATATCTGAACAACTATGCCGGATTGCCGTTGCCGTTACCGTTTTACCGTATCCGCTGCCGGTACATGTGAACGCAACGGTAACGGCAACGGCAATCCGGTATTAATTATTCCCGCAGGCGGTAAAAATTTTACTGGATGATATTGACGGGAATTTGAAACTGACAAATTTGTTCCATTATCTGGATATCGCATATGGCTGACATTGATGAGAAGTTGACTTTTTAATTGCAAAAGCGTACCAAATAATTTGTGCTCTGTTATGGCGGAATATCACAAAACGTCCCTGCCTTACTGTTGGCTTCCGAGGGTCAGACAGGCAGGTGCTTGCACACATTGAAGTTGGCAGAATTATTTGTTGTACAGCAAATGGCGTTGAATCGCTCCATGTGCGATTACTTTTTTGCCGGACGCATTTTTACCGGATTGTCGGATTGCCGCATTGCCATTGCCGTGCAAGTGTGAACAGTCTTTCATTTTCTATTGTGTGGGATATTTTTGCCGTTCTCGTTGCCGGACAAGTGTGAACGTACCTTCAGGTAGAGTACTGAAGACTCCATTCGTAATCGACACCAAGGGTTTCGTGGTGAATCCTGTTGCTAAGGTAACGTTTTGTTAACTTGCTTTACATTCACGCTTAATGCGTTGTATCAAATCAAACGAAGACAGTTTTTAACAGTGTCTATGCTTAAGCGAGGCGACTCAGTAGGCCTAGGCAACTTGGTCTCTTGTACCTTCGCTTTACGTCTCTGAAAGTTGAAAATAAATCTCGGATATGGGCGACCTACCAGTAATTTGTGACGCCAACTTTTGCGTAGTTGAACTCAATGTCAAATGATGTTCCTTCAAGAACAAAAGTATTGCTGTTCCTCTACTCTTCGAAAATCGGCAAAATGTTGTAGCCACAGTGCAACGCCTGACAGTCAGAGACTAAACCATTGTGTACCTTGGTCTTGCTTTTAAATTGGCCAAAATTTTGTACACGGCATGAATTAGACCTTGGTCTATAGGCCAAGGTCTATTACATGCCGTGTACAAAATTTCCGCCAATTTGTGCACGGCGTGTATTAGAACTTGGTCTAGAGACTGCACTGTGGCAACGCCTACATCTGACATTTATTTTCAACCTTCAGAGTCGTAAAGCGAAGGTAAAAGATCCCGAGTTGCCTACTACCCCGGGTCGCTGTTAACTCCTTTTTTTCGTTGATGCAACGCATATAGTGTGAATGTAAAGCAAGTTAACAAAACGTTACCTTAGCAACAGAATTCACTACGAAACCCTGGGTGTCGATTACAAATGGAAGTTTTAGTAGTCTACCTTAGATAACATAGACTGGAATAGATGATAGGCACTTATCGTCGCGTGTGAGTCGTCGAACTACAAATCCTAGGCTAAATATCCAAAACGCCATGTGTAGCATGGATGGGTGGATTTTCGCGAATGCAACTACAAAAATTAAACTAGACAGACTGTACTTGCAAGCAAGTACATATCGAAGTCCCAGACCCTTGGGGATCGGTCTCGATCTGTTGAAGACTCGGAAATTAAAAGTTTGGTTAGGTTTGGACAAATAAGTTTTGAAATGGTTGAAGGGTACTTAATTATTCCAAGATCTTGAAATGTGAAATGTGCAATGAAATCCGATGTCACGGTGCCAGAGGAGAGCAAGAAATCTTTTGGAGCATCTGATATTGGTCCGACATTAGGTTTTCACGCGATTGTGCCCCCTTACCCGAACCCATAGACTTGACCCTATCATAACCTACTACCAACAACCCTTATCCCAATCCCGATGAGTTGCAAGGAAGACCGTCAATGAGACCATGCAGGCCGGGACCAATATAATACTGTATGGGGGACTATATAGAGCAGATCCATGTGATTGCCAGGCACAAGACGTAGGTCAACTATATAAACTTCACTCTACTCATCACCTTTGAGACCCTGCGGAGCAGTAGGCCTAGTCGTTTGGGTGGGGCATCATGGGCCGCATGACCCATGCACTTCTGGATGTAGGCCTAGTCGGGGAAAATCAGCAAGTCAGGAGAAATCCCAGTCGGATGTCACGGTAGTCTGACAGAGTTTGTATGAGCAGTAGGAGCTTAATTCCACAACTGACGGCCGTTATGCGTGTTTCAATATGCTTCCACATATTTTCAAATAGCACTATTTTACACCTCATCCCCTCTTTAAAGCAAAAAGCAAACATTTTCCAAAGGGGCCTCATTCAGGATAGCAAATTATCGTGACGTTGTGTGTCACTAACTTCGATATTTTTTCCTTCAATTTGAAGGCCCGACTACAAACAACCGGCAATTGGATTCCTGACATAGGCCTACCCCTAACACAGTTACATCACCTAGAACCTTCCCACTGGTGGCTTTACGAGACATGATTTTTCAGTGAGTCAGTTTGATGGGGAAAATTGTCGGTGTCCCGGTACTGGCCCCTGCCCATTTCAGTTTGTGGAATTCACCATTTGCCTCCCCCCCCCCTTCGACCACCTGAATTCGGCTTCGCATGATAGGTGAAGGGTGCCGCAGAACGTTAGGAACAATAACCGTTATCCCTAACTTAACCCTTATAAAGATTTGCCCTAATGCTAGTAACCCCAACCCCCACATTGATCTCAATTGAAAACAACTGGTTGGAAAAAAAACGAAGGAATTAACCAGTACCACATGTCAATTTAAGGAAGTTACATAGGAGCAGGATAGTCCTCAAACTCTCTTGGGAAAATTTGACTCAATTTACATTACACACAGTATAAAATGCACAGTGTATAGTCAAGTACTCGATCCAGTGGGCTGTGATGGCAGCGGCGGACCCCTGCTCGATCAGTGCCATGGTAGGCCTATAGTTTTACGCTCCAAATACAGCCCTTGCGCTTTGGACTCAGGATAAGCAACGAAGTAGGGAAAACAAGCCCGACTAAACCAATTGGATAGCGACTGAGCCGTAAAGCTTTATCTAACGAACCGACTAACCGATTTCACTGAAAAAATTCCAAGTGTGCATTGCATGTTCGTTACAACTGTATCAGTAGCCTACATGTACACGCATGGCCACATTATACAAGTATCACCAACACACACGTTCGTACGGTAGGCATACTGTTTCACACTAACAGTACTGTACAAATATGTATTTACACGAAAGGGGAATTGAAGAATAATTGATCAGCACTTCCACTTCGAACAACACTGGCGGGTGAATTTTCAGAAAAAAATAATTTGGATAAAGTAAAATGGATGATCTTTCATTCTTTACATGTGTTTAAGCCCTGCTAAAGAACAAAAATAGCTAGAATAAGATGAATTTTATATAATCCAAGCACTGGATATGAAAATTAACGTAATTGAGACGATAATCTGAGAAAATTGTTTTTAAATATGGAAAAACTGTAGAAAAACAGAATCCCCTTTGACTAGGCCTTTTCAGTAGCCCTTCTGACCCGAGCAGGGTAATTTCACTGTTTCCACAGAACTGATGTGTCAATTTTCAGGAAAGAATTATGCGCGTTAGTCCACTAAAAGAACAACGTTTGATACGGAAAGGTTACTTGTATTTAATCAAGGCAATAAATATGAAATTTAAGGTAACATGAGACCATCATATTGAATTTTCCCTCTGTACAGTACGTATGGAAACACTGCGAAACAACGTGGCGAAATCGCCTTGCGTAGTATTCCAATGGTGTGAATACGTCTGCAGTGATCGGGTGCCAATCTATACGGCAGATAAGAAAATGCATTATAGGACGAGCCACAGAAGAAAGCGGAAAAGCACCCGAGCAAGTCTGGAAATCCTACAATCGAAGCCATGGGTTTCGATTAAAAAAATCTACAACTACAGATGAAATGTCCCTTAGAGCTGTGAATGCTGAATCTGTTAAGTCTCATTTTTGAATCTGTTGAAATTTCAATCAGACATCATCAAAACTTTGCTTTAACTTCGTGATATCATGTTGTACTGGAACAACTGTTGTTGTTAGTTGAAAAACTGCCAAATTTCGCTCACTAGGTGTAGATCGCAAGCAAACAAAGGGATGGCGCAAAGTATATTATGACTTTCAGCATTTTAAGGATTCCGAAAATCGACCACTAAGTAAGCTGGTACGCTCCCGCTAATAACAGCCAAGATAAATGGAGCAAACAGTGTGATTTCCACTGGCCTTAATTTTTTAAGAGTGATATTTAAATGCTAATACTTTGGGTAAAATAAAAATAAATGTACCGAGCTGTTTTGACGTCAGTGTGGACAAAACAATACATGTGATTTGGTAGATCGTTCACAACTCAGACTGGTGCTTTGCTACAGTGAAAGGGAAGAATTTTCACGGGTGCGGGATATTTGGCAGTGCGCGAAATCCGTTGTAATTACTACACAGTGTTTCACACTGACTGAGAAGCTTAGACGTAAGCCCAGGTCACACATAACAATTCCCCGACGCCCCTAACTATGCGCAAGAGTAAGCATCCTTCTGTCCGCACAGTCTTGCATAGGACATTTACTGCGTAACCCTTACTTCTCATTGCCATAACTCCTAAACCACACAACCGATTGTCTGGTATAAACTGAATTCTGAAAGCTTATTCCGTTATCTTTACTGTGATGTTTATCTTTTCCTGTTTCGAGACTTCTTTGAACCGTCATTTTTTACTTAAAGATGATGCCTTCCGACTTTTCACTTCGAACAGGCCCCATAGGTTTTACACAGTGAAATACCTATTGTAAGTCTCAGACAAACTCCTTTTACAAAGGCCTTGATTTCTCCCCTTTAATGCGCTTTGTTCAACTCGTATAAAACGGATTATGCAAGAAAACACTTTTATCTTCCCGGAAATGATAAAATCAATACTATTCAGTACACAAAACGAGGATGAAGTTCATGGCCGTAACAATGCCGGGGCACTTGGAAGTATCAAAATTTCACCCATACAGAGTACGTGTGTTTATCACAGCCACAAAAGCGGCAAGATATTCGAACGACTAAGTTTCTTTGCTCAGTTGGGATAAAAAAAACGGAAAATACCGAAAAAGAGTCGAAAACATAGGACATTTCGTAAGTAAACACTTTGCCATTCTATTTCTTGCCAAATGTAATTCTTTCGGCCTTTAAAAGTCAAGAAAACTTTTTTCGAATTCGTCCATGGCAAGTGGTATAGCAGCAATCTAGAGGAATGGGCGCAGCTCATTTCATACGAGGGGATTTTTTCTTACAGCGCCGGGAAGCTATCTGAGCCGAGTGTACGTCTATGTATGTTTAGGCCTAAACACATACGTATATATTATTTTTTAAAATTAATTTCTAATAATTTGAACGTAATACTTTAGTTGGAACTTTATAGAGAAGCAAAGAATATTGTTATTTCCAATTCATATCCAAAATATTGTAATTTTCTCTTTGAAAATCGGTGAACAGGTGAACATTGTTAGGTAATATCTTAACCGACTATAACTTCAGTTCTGCTAAACATGCAGATACCCATGCAATTTTAAAATATGATTCAGCTAATGAATACTTTTTGTTGTTAATTATGGCTGTGCTTTTTGAGTACAGGATAATAGTTATAGCTTGTGCAAATTGAAAAAATCGATTTCCACAGGAATATTTTATAATTATTTTGAAATAACATGAAAGACTGTCGTTTTTCACTTTCTTCTGGTAGTTATTTCCAATTAAAAAGTCATTGTCATTTTTGCATGTTGAGTGAAAGTATAATGTGCGCAACTATGTTTGCTGTCGCATAATTTGCCTCCAAACATGTGCTAAATACTTAGCGAGTTAGGTGACTGTCATGGCGATGCTGATCATCACAGCGTACGTGTGTGTTTAACTTCATTTCTTAGTGTTTCTTCTGATCATTCTTGTTTTTTATTTTGTTTTATTTATTTATCTATTTGTTAAAGAGATATTTTGTTAGGTCTTTTTTAACTCAGTTTAGTTCAGTACGCAATAGCTTATAATCAGACAATCCGTCCTCTTTCTTCAATTCAAGTACCTTTCCGTGTGCTTTTGAAAACTGTACAGGTGGAAGTAAATAATACACCCTGTTGTACTGAAGAAAAATAGTAATATAACCAGTGGATTTCCTTCAACCGTTTGCATTTTTGAACAAAATTGCATGGAAAGGGACAAAGCACGCACAGTTTAATTTGTTCAGTGGATGCAACTTCCTTGTACGTTTATAGAATTTAGCAATCCACTTTTTAATTCACTCCCTTCACGAATGGTCTAGCCCGCACACACGGGAATCTCCGAGAGGCCTGTGGAATTCTCGGTGAGGTGTGAATGAGTCATAACTGGTCAGTATTTTAGCTGCTGAAAAACGGTCATAATTGCTTCGAAGGAATTGTTATGTACAGCTATATCGGGATCGGATTACTGTCCGATTTTTGTGAGTTTTAGTTAAAATCTCCTTCATCCATTGTCGGAAAGAATAAGAAAATTGCCATCCTATGTAAATATATGATCGATATGAGAGGACCACGAAAATAAAATATAAACTGCTTATCGCGTGACGTCACATTGGCAAAAAGCTTTTATCGGACTACGCGTATCCGATAAAAACTGTCTGCGAATGTGACGTCACGGAACAATTGGAATAACTTAGAATTTCGTAGTCCTGCGATATAATTTATATATCTACACATGTTGGCAAATTTTCGTTGCTTTTCGACCGAAGATGGGGGAGATATTAATCAAAACTCACAAAAATCGGAGCGAAATACGATCCGATATCGCTGTAGTGTGACCTGGCCTGTACACAGCTGCTTACAAGTTCGAAATATACGCAGGGCATATTAATATTTAAACGAGAAAATAACAGCTGCGCGTAACTCGTATGTATATATGTAGGCTATGAAAAAAAGAACGCGCTGCTGAGCGCGTGCTCTGGCCTTCATAAGCACGCGTATTTGGTTTTGTTAAGGACGCGCACGCGTGCACGCACAAACGTTATCCAATCATTATCTGGCTGTGGCAGCAAGTGCATGCGCGCTGCACATAACCCGATTTCGTTAATGCGCAAAATAAAAGTACTTGCGGTGTATTAAAAACACGCGCGTTTTATACCTTTAGGTTTTTGAAACGCGTTATGGCGTACGTTGAGGCTAATGCTGCGTTCCATTGAGGTTGTGAAGTGGAGAAGTCGTGCATTGCACGAGTTCACAACTTGTGAGAAGCGTTCCATTGGTAAAAACGGATGGCTATACACCATTAAACAGTAGCAATTATACGTAGACGGTACGTTCGATGTATGCGTAAAATGAGACTGTTCGACGAACAGGCAAATGGACGATCGAGAATTGCGGCAAAGCCGTCTCTGTGGGTAATATTCAACAGTATCAGTCACCGAATTATAATTGCCTTGATCGCATTTACAACTTACACCAACTGAATATCATTTTTGCAGGTTTAGGGGTCAAATACGAAGGTACCTTGACTGTTTATCGCCTTTCGCTATGTCCGCCATTTTGAACTCGAGCTGCTTCAGAAATTCCCAGTTCCCTGCACGACTTCACGAGTTCACCACTTCACGAGTTGCAATGGAACGCTTCTCACCGCACGAGTTCACGACTTCACAACCTCAATGGAACGCAGTATAATTCTATGAACCCCATACGCAGGGAAGCCCTAAAAAGTAGTAAACTGCTCGAGAAAGTGCAAGGAAGAGACTTGGTCGAGACATTGCAAATTCGTACCTTCTTTGACCTCCACGGTCGGACGTTCCCACATTTTGAATTGGAATCTAGTCAATAAATACTCTTAGCACTGTGACATCATATGCAAAAGGTCTATCAGAAAAATATGTCTGAGAATGAAGTATGTATAGCAACTGCAATGAAACTATGGTTAAGTGGGAGATTCCGGGTACAAATTTCGTAAAAAATCGGTGTTTGAACCCTTCCGTAATGATTTTTTGAAGTTTATGAATATGTACCAGTCTTGTCAGGTTGCATGCGTAAATGACTATCGGATATCACAACGGTATGATATAAGTGTTAGGGGCTTCCTATGATATCTTGTTATTTTACTGTACGTCTGCATTAATTTTTGTTTATTCCATGACTTAATTCTTTGGATTCCCACATTTTCACTGTCCCGCGGGACGTGGAAAGTTACTTCTTCATCGTCGAAGTTGCCGCCTTATTGTCTATATACTGTCTGCCGGTATGAGCAATAACTTGCGATGTTGTACAAATAGACCACTGTTTGTACTCACCTTGCTGGCACAATGGTTCCACACGCCGATCCCATGCAGATTCAGAAGCGACATAAACAACACCACTGTTTGCTGGCTCATAACCTGCATTGCAAGTGTATGACAGCTCGCATCCTGGGAACTGAAGCTGCCCGCTTTGGCAACCACTCCCCCTAACCCATTGTCCGTTAGCAGGATCCTGCGGTATGGTAGAGCGTTCTGAATCATCTATTTCTAATGTTAAAAATATGAACTAGGTTAATTTCAGATCATGAAATTCTAACCTTAAAAAAGTTAACATCAAGTATACAATTTTAAAAGTGTATATTTCAGAGGTTTAATCGCAAAAATTCCAATGCGCGATTATTTGAGAATATCTTGTTGCACAACTCGCATGGCCTGCTTTTGTTTCCACTTGCAATGAATACATGTTCACATTAACTTTTATGCTACGGTACCTGTTTTCTTGCTTAGGAAGTTGCACAGGAAGGGGTGTGTACAATATAACCGAGTCACCCCTCCCGTAAGATTGTTATCACATTTTGGATCAAGCTGTAGAAGCTTTTCAAAATAAAGAGAAAAACAAATACTGTAATTTGAGTAGTACAAAGATGACATCACAAGTTATTGGGCAATCGACTATAATTTAACTGAGTGAATAAACTTGAACATTTTATGATACGTCAGCTTAGGAAAGTCCTTGGGAGTTGGAATGTTTGAATTCATTTCTCACTCTCTGTAATATAGATATTTTAATTTTCATGTGTACACTTGAATTAGTTCCGGTAATATTTGCAACTTTCGATTGTTACAGTATAGCCTATAAAATTTTGCAAAATATGGTTTCTAACGTGGCTATAGGGAGTGTGGCAGCAGAGCAGGTTCGCCTTCTACCCAGTAATATCTTCCATGCGAACTCTCCATCTCATCAATGAGTGTGATTTTCGAAAAGAAAAATGAAGACTGTTCATGCAGCAGGCGCGGATCCAAGGGGGAGGGGGGCTTCTAAGGCCTCAGCTCTCCCTTTTTCGCCACATCAACAATAAAACACACGGGAAATTAGCAGTCCAACTCCCTAACACCCCTGCTTTCTCTTAAGTCAGCTCTCCTTTTTGGAATGTCTGAATCCTGGCCTGTACAGATACAAATTTAAGTGCACATGAAGTGGTATTCAGATCTTAAAGCAGCGGCGATGAACGCCATGAGACCCTGAAGAACGAAGGCACAGAATCGAGGGAAAAAAATAATCTGTTCGAGGTAAGTGAGGGAAAATGTCTTGAGGTTGAGTACAAAGTTTCCTGTCGTCATTTCCATTATTGCCCTTTTACATGACGGTTTCTTTTGTTATTTTTAAACTTTTGTCCGTTAAATTGTTCAGAAAGCCGGTTTCATTTCAATTAACAGTTCGACATAACTACAGAAAATATGCGGATTCAAACATACTGAACTTGCTGAAATCAAATACTCTTTGTCGGGTGTTCTTTAAAAATGGCACACCGTTTAAAATCACTGTAAATTTACAGAACAAAAAATAAAAAGATCAAGATTCCAGAAAAATACTGGAAAATATTTGCGGGATCTTTTCTGTAATCATTTTTTATCTCTTTATTTTTGGTTCTGTTAATTTACAGCGTGTTTTGGCAGTGTATGTATTGGCGAAAAAAAACTAATAAATTGCCAATTTTTACTGGAAATACATGAATGATGATTAATGCTTTTTTGAAGTCCTCCCAACTCAACAGGCATCTCGCCCATCGTCAAATGCTTCTCAATCAGCTAAAAACCAACTTTTTCTAAATTCCTCCCCACTCTCTGGCAAAGAGCCGTTCGGCGAAACCAAACTTTAAACTGCTTCCCAAAGGAGCTACATCCACTGAAGGACAACACTTGACCAACTTCACGACCCTCAGGCCATTTACATCATTGGTCTGTCATATATGGCTGCATTCTAGACTGGATGAAAAGAGCAGATACTAAAATTGATCTAAGCCAAAAGTCCGAGAAGCGATCTTGTGACGTCACGATTTGCAACGAAAGTAAGACAAGGGAGTTGTAACAGAACTCCCTGGTAAGACTTAGGATGTGCTCAATTAATATTGACTGGGTGTGTAAGAGTACGAATATCACAAATCTATATGAACCAGACCTTAAAACACAATGTTCCAACTGCCGGGGAAAATCATCAATCATTTGCGTCGCCAGAACTGGAAGTCTTACACTGACGCATGGGATTCGGGAACCGTCTTTGAACTTATAACTAACTTAGCATTTTAAAATTTGGACAATTCGTGATTTTTGGCAAATCTGTTTCTCCGAAAGGGAGAAAACATGGTTATCAGAGCAGCCATTTTGCCCTTTTCATGTAAAATTCCACGCCCCGGGCGGGGAGGGGTGGACCGGTTACACTGTTTTTTGATGCACTGCAATTATATCTTCGGTACGGTAGTAGGTGTATTGACATAACTACCGAGATGCCATATTTTAATTAGAAATTCAACAGTCCCTTTTATTTCTTGCTAAGCTTTCTTTGTTGGGCAAGCAAACCTATACAATGAGTGTTGACTCCAACTGGGAGAATCTCTTAGACTGTTTAAATGTCAAGAGTAGTCCACCAAATTTAGAAGCAAAAATGTAGTCAAATGACTCTCAACAGCCCATCATTGCTCACATGCAGGACAGTCTACTACACGACTTCAAGTTGGGGTGACTACATTTTCCTTTAAATGGGATGCCACAGAAAAGCTAAACTTGAATGACCCAATCAGCCAATGGCATGGACAACATTTCTCTAGAAAAGACCAACTTGAACGCTTGACATCAGGAGAGGTTCCTCTATAGGCCAAGTGAAGACACAACCATGAAGAAGGGCTATGCAATAATGTCACTTAATTAATGAGTCACAGCAGATAAAATCATGATCGATTTTGGTTCGAGAAGCTCAAAAGGCTGCTAACTAAAGAGGCGGTTCTATTATTGTATTATATTCATCGTTTGAAACATCTGGTTATTCTTCACAAAATTTTCTTTCTCGTATTTATTCCCCTCACACTCAAAGTGCATTTAAACAGACCCGTTTTGAAACTCGACCTGAAGGGGGGGGGGGGGCATTCTTCCTCCTCCCTTGCTCCTTCCGGCCACCGATCTATACTCTTTACCGGGCACTAACACTGACATTCCACTGACTTTTTAAATTAGCCGATACTTACTATTGCAACGTGGCGCAGATCCACTCCATTGTTGGTCAGATTGACAGTATCTGGTGGCTAGCCCGTCAATTCTGTAGCCTATATCACAAACATACGTCACGCTGCTTAGGAAAGAAAATATGCTTCCTTCTATTCTGCCGTTTGTGATGGCATCAGGAGGTCCGCAACTCTTTGCTTTCAGGATGAAAATAGAAGCAAGCTTTAGTAAATAAGCAGTGATGTAAGTACATAGTGTAGTTTGTAAGAACAATACAAACAGCAAGGTGTTATTTTTCATGTAACTCATAAGAAGACTTCAAAGGCGCTCATATTAGACCGGCAAAAACTGAGGTTATTGGTGGTATCAATTTTCTCTAATTTTTGGAAAAAGTCAATTTTTGTGGGGAGTAACGACATTGACTTTAGATAAAGTCAATTGTTGTGAAAATTCACGATATCGACTACAAAAAGAGTCATTTTGTGCGAAGTTACATTGACTCTGGTAAGAGTGACACCATCTCAATATTAAATAAAGTAGTGAAATGGGCTTATGCACATTTTTGCTTTAACGTTTAAGTTAAAAAGGTACAACATAATAGATCACATTATAAAACATGCCCAGAGAGCGTTGTGATTACATGTAATGACTTTGTATGTAATGCCACCTCAGGATATAAACAGTGTAATACAGTTTTCGTCTTTACGAGGAGGAGGGACTTTGATGGCGAAAACAACCTAGCTGGACAAATAGATATTGCTGGCATGAGAACCGGAAACGTATTTCCATGAAACGCAAATTTTCCAAATTTCCTTTTCAACTAAAGAACCAAGAACAAAGTATTTTAATTTTTCTTCAACAGAAACCCAAATTTTTCGGCGCGCCTTGAGCTCCCAAACTGCACGATTCGCATTCGTTATTCAGGCAAGCCGTCGCTCTGATCGGTTATAGGTCGCCAGAACGCTAACGGAAGCTTGGCCTTCTCGTCGGACATATCCCTACAATATATCCTTGACGCAGGTAAACCAATATACCCGTTTAGCAGATTTTACCATGTCCGATACAGGCCCGTAGCCAGCCTTTTGAGGTGGGTCTTTTTTCCAAGATGTGGACCTTTTTCCAAATACGGAAGCGGCTGGCGCGTGCCGCATGCAGCTGCTACGGGTCCGGGCATGCTTCCCCGGAAAAGTTTAAAATCTGCAGATCTTCTGCAATTTGGAGCATTTTATCAGTTTATAGGGCTTTTGAACACAACAGTAGTCCTTTTTCCCCAGGAATTCCACACACAGTACACCACTTTTTGAGAAAAAAATCATACATGTAATCTGAAAAATTTTATCTTCCTGCTAAAAGTGAACGGAAATTCGTACTCAATATGTCAAGATAAAAAATATTTCATAATAGCTGACCCTTCAAACACAGGGCTGGAAATATGGACCTCCCTCAAGTTGGGGTGGGTCGTTCCTTGACACGATGACCTCAGGACATCGTGTCGTGATAATGGACATTAGGGAATTTCCCTTTGAATGTTACCAAAATCATACTGGACCACAACAACCCTGTCATTATATTTTACTCTGTGATCCCCTCGCCATTGTCGAAATCCTTGCCTACCACCTACATGTGGCTTGCTTAGCTGAACAAACAGCATCGTGATTTTTAAACTCATTCCGATCTCTTCTGAAGAATTTTCACGTCTCTGTATTGCGAAAGGAGGGGAACTGCCCACCAGATTTGCGAAATTATTTTGCGCGCATGTGTGCAAATAGGCCTACCGCCGACACTTATTAAGCAACCCGAGGTAGGCTTGAGAATGTGGTTCCGGCAAACTTGTATCCTCAATAGGCTACGTAATTGTGGAAAAAACTGAGTTTGCATTTATGGGATAGAGTCCGAAAGCCGGTCGTTTTACGGGTTCTTCTTTAGTAAACATACTTTTTATTTCTTCTACAAAAAAGCCGCAAAGAAAGCAAAACTAACCGCAACGTTATTATATGCTTGCACCTTTATGATAACAACTTTTTTTTAAAAAAAAAGAGGTACACTTTTTCCATAAATGGCTTCGGGAATGCCGTTGACAGTATCTAACTGCCACTCCGATTAAAAAATGACTGCATCCTGGATGTTGCACGTGCGGTGACTTTCACGCATTTCTTCACTACAAACTAATGCTGAAAATATTTCGACCTAATTTCATACTTAGGGGGGCTATTGAAATTCCTGCCTTATGAGATCTGAAAATGGAAAAATTTTAAATGAATGAAGTACGTAAATTAAAGTATATGGAATTTTACGGACCATTTTCAGTTTCTAATCGACTGGTTTAAGTCGAGATGGCCACGGTCTTTTTTCAAGTTGTGGTTCACTAGCTTGTTTTCCCTACTACATTGCTTATTCTGAGCACCAATCTCAATGAAAGAAGGTTCCGTTTTTAAGGTCCTCGGTGTGACCCAACCAGGACTCGAACACCTGACCTCCCGACTGCAAGTTTGGCAAACTGGGAGACATTCTGGCCAAAGTTTTGTTAAAGTTTTTTTTTCAAATACCCAAGCGCCCACCATTTCTCTTGAAGGTTTATACATGAAGTGTTTCACAACACAATTTGGATTAGTGCAGTAGTCTGAAGTGTTAAATAATTTGCCCCCGAGAGTCAAGTGAAAATATTCTACTCACAAAATTATGAAATTAAGAGAGCAATCCATTACTGTACGTTGAATGTGCTATTTTGAAGTCTTGAAATGTCATAATACTTACTTGGAAGAGAAACAAGAAGCAATCAAAATCGATCAAAATACGTTTGGGGGACTGTGTTTGCCCTTTAAGCCCCGTCCACATGTCACCGTGCGACGCGACTTACTGGACGTTGTGACGTTTAATACAATATTCACTTGTTTCATCGAAGAAACGAATATTTCCTCTACATAAGAAAATTCGGCCCCTTGAAACTGGACGTCATGACATGGCCGATTTTTTAGTGATAGCAGACTACAAACTGTAAAAAACTTCAGGGCGATAGTATATACAATACAATTGCAGCAGCCAATCAACAGTGCGCATCTACCCACAAACTGACCTTGAGATTTCTTTCAGGTGTTCACCGTCCAAGCAAAGACTAGGGTGCACCTTACTGCTAAAAATATCAAGAAATATGCGCGGTTGTAAACGGTAACACATTTTCCATTATTTCGAGACATGGAGTAGCTATGTGGTATACTTTTGTCCCAAATATCAGTAATCTGACAGATTGGTGTGGAAATTTTTAATTTCATACAAGCATTTTTTTAATTTTATTTTCGTGCATAACTTCTCTAAATCTGAACCGATTTTCATAATTCAAGATTCATTTGATAGCCAATTAAGCATTGAATTCGATTCTAGTCACAGTGATGCATGAAAATACAAATTCAATTCTTGAAAATCTCTATAAGGTGTCACTGCACTGCTGGATTCGGGAATCAAAGACAAGGTATGAATGTTCACCGTGTAAAGGGCAGAATTCTCTAAGGTACATTTCTTCACGGGTTTCATTCCAGAGCTCCGACATTTTCATGTTTCAATCTCATGTCACCGAACATGTTCGATCCCATGATACCCGCTGGGCAAATCTCTGCAACTTAAAGTTGCAAAGTTTGCGACGCGTTTGAATACTCTCTTCACAAGGAAGTGCATCTTATCGCTACGCAGTATGGGCGGGGGTTATGGCATTGTACTTACGTATGCATGTCATATCGAAGTTTGTCCAATCCAGTGAACCTTCTGACGCACGGCACATTAGCAGTGGTGGCAACGAACCTCCTCTGTAATATCCCGGATTACACTGGTAGACCAAAATTTCTCCTGCCAAGTAATAGTCCTTGGTCCCGTTGTGCCGAGCATTTTCGACAAGAGGAGGATCAAAACATGCCCCTCGAAGAAACAAGAAAAGCAAAGTTAAACGTAGATTAAATAATTACATGAAAAAATACGGTAAATATAAAAGAACAATCAGAGTTTGACAGAGAATATGTACCTTCTGTTCCAAAATTCGTTTTTCCCTTTCTGAACTGATTGCTTACCAGAATATGTTGCAAAATTTATTAAGGAAAGTAAGAATCGCTTGGACGCCAAATTTACCAACTTTAAATTGCCTCCGTCCATTAAAAGTGCCTTAATCTCCCTGTATCTGATAGCCATGATTCAAGTGGACCATGCAGTCGTACCATTTCAGGTACCTTAACCATAAATGAACCACAGGGTTACCTCGTCCACTGATTTTGTTACCTTTCCGACGGACTATATTGCCACCTCAAACATAGTGATGTCTAGTGACAGCAATATTTATAAAAATTACGCTGGCGGTATTCACACCTACATTGGTAGCACCACCGAGACCATATCGTGACAGATATTATCAATAATCATGCCGGTAGTGCGTTTATGACGTCTAGAAACACTAACATTATATCCAAGTGACATCTCGTCGGTGATGTCGGATATTGATTCTAACCCGACAAACACGTAATCTGTTACTACGCTACCACTGGAAGTCGTAAATAAATTTAGGGCACTTATCCTGTTACGCAGCAATGAATTTCCTCCAATGATTAATGTTAGTGATTGTTCATTGACAAAACTGTAACTTCGTGAGAAGTCAAATGGGCTAAATTGTACAATCCTTCCGCCAGTGCTGATCGTTTATTGTTTAAAGAGAGTATTGCATATTTTGAGGGTATTTTGAGCGTATTTTGAGACGTGACTGTTTTTTTTACAAGAGAGTGAGGATATTGAAAGTTCCGATTACGATCCAAAATTGGACAAGTTGCGGGCTAAATTTTCATGGACCCCACCTGCTAATAGTGATAAACGTCTGGATTCCTTTATTTCGATAGTAACTTATGAGTTTATGAAGGCTCCTAGACATGAAGGTTTTGGAAATTTATCATGGGATGGTCATATCTCCCGAGGGACTTAATATAAAATTTAAGGTTGTAATAAGCCAGGCATGCAAAGGTTCTGCTGTTGTTCTAATGGTCGCCAACGTTTCTCCCAAGAGTGGTACCGCTAACTTAATGATACTAAGTCTGCATAACAAAGGAATACATTTGCCAGTCATATTGAACGAGATATTCGGCAGCTTGCTGACTAGCGCCTTAAAAATTATGTCATTAGTACTGAGGAGATGCATCAGCACGTGAAAGTTCTAGGGCGGTCCGCTTATGCCTACTTCATACGGAACACAATTGTAGAAGTGTGTAG
Organism: Holothuria scabra; assembly: GCA_037179385.1. NCBI lineage: Eukaryota > Metazoa > Echinodermata > Holothuroidea > Aspidochirotida > Holothuriidae > Holothuria > Holothuria scabra. The sequence goes on along the minus strand of CM074185.1, from coordinate 32,234,615 downwards.
CACGAAGACCGGTCATTTATGCTTGCCGTTCGGCAACGGAAGGAATTTCGGAGATGGTCGATTATTTTCGTCATCCACAGGGGCGTTGATTTGGTTTTCAAAGTGGAGAGGACATGTGGCCAAAATTTTTCTCCTGTCCTGGAAAGGTGTATACAGCGCCGTAGCTAGACATTTCTTCGGGAAGGGTGAGGGGCGGGCAACAATCCAGATTTCACGATTTTTTTGAGTATGAACACATTTGTACTATTTTGCCATTTTTCAAATAATTGAAAATATGGAGCTTGTATTGCAGAAAAGTTTGGATTCTGGGTTTCCTGTAAGAAAATTTGAAAAGTTGGGGGATTACTGAAGAATTTGCATTTCCTATTGGCAAATCTGATATTGAACGGCGACCAAAGATCTTTCTTGCTACATGTTTTCCAACCCCTACAAAATGAGGCTCTCTGACGAAATTTTTTGAGTCAAGAACTTATATTGGAGAAAATTTGAAATTTTATGAAAGAAAATTCATGGAAATAGCACTGTAGTTACTGATGTCACTTGATGAACTGGTGTCACATGTAGAAAATTTCCTTTTTTTACATTTATAAAGTCCAGAGCTCGGAAAATTTTACTCAAGGTGTGAGCGAGCACTTCTGCATTGGAATCGCAATTTGTGGCGCGCGAATCGCGCTGAAAATTTTGCTTCTTTGTGACAAATAATGACGAATGTGGAGCTTTCAATGGGGAGATTTCGGAATTTCATGAGTTGTCAAAACTACACAATTGACTGGTTTCACAAAGAGCAAATTTTCCGAATTCTTCATTTTCAGAGCCGCCTGCCCCCTGTAGCTACGCCACTGGGTGTCTAAGACAAGGGCCCAGATGCAAAATGGTGGTAAATGTTCCAATATTTTAAGTGAATAGGAAACTCCAAAATTTTCAAAACATGATCTTGAAAGTGTGGGTAATTACTTTAACGGACTATACCGTCAATTTAAATACCGGGTGTACTCTACAAGCACTTAGAATCAAAACGAAAGTCGTCATAGTTTGCGAAAGATTTGTGCAAAAGTTCCAATAGCTGGGAACCATTTGTAATGGAAACAGTGGCGTAGCTACTGGGGGGCAGGGGGGGGGGCAAGTTGCCCCCCCCCCTGGAAAATTATTTGGGGAAATTTGATGAAATTGGGGAAATTTGATGAAGTTGGGGAAATTTGATGAATTTTCTTACTCTAACCAAAATTTCTCAAAATTTTTGTTAGAATAAAAAATCCTGAGACATTTCTGATACATAATTCGTATTTTCATGCAACAAATTAACCCAGATTTGAGATTTCGTCAGTGTCGCATAAACCGGCACTACTCGCGTTCCACAGAAATGTCCTCGCCGCGCCTAGCAGATTGAATGTTCTCTTGTATACACGCGGTTTTAATGGTCAGTGCATTTCAGTGCACATGAAGCTGTTATTCAGGAATTTAACAACAGCTGATACAGTACAACTAACACTGAAAGGCTGTAAACCCAAACTTATCCCCTTGCACACAGTCTTTGTGTTGTACAATTTGGGAATTCAGTAAAAGGATGTGAAAAATGACAAGTCACTAACGTAGACAACCCCCCCCCCCCCCCCGAGTTTATTATATTGTCCCTCAAGCTAGTAGTAGCTATACCGATTTTATTCTGTGTACATAAGGCATAACGATGAATGTGGCTAAAACAATCCATGGCCAACGATTAAATTAAAGTTAGTCTAGAAATTAGAATGAACGGGATCCATTGGCATACTTAGCCTAATTCTTGGAGGCATACAGGCTAGTTTGGGAAAAAAGCTTTCTGCTCACTTGGGGCGTGACAATAAACGGGTCCATGCGGAGTACCTTGCAGCTTTTTTCACTTAACAGACTGCTGTTCTAACAGGATATCCTGTGTGATCGAGCCACTATTAGGCCCCCTTTTAGTGGCGTACGAAGGGGGAGCATTGGGGCATGCCCCCCTCACAGATGCCATTTTTTCTTTGTTCTTAAAAATAAGTACCGGTAGTTAAACTTTAGTAATACAGATTTTACTTCAAAAGATAGCATATGTGACACCAGGTTGCTTATAAGGACACCCATTTTTTTTTAAATTTTCAAAGGGGAAGGATTGTCTCTTCAAGTACGTCCCTCAGTGATGCCAATATTTTAATTCCTACAAATAGGCAAATTCTGTCCAGTTCCAATTTTTACTTTAAAAGGTAGACTGTCTCTGTTTCTCACTGGTGGCATCGATCAAAATAAAGACTACTTGTTTAGATTCTCTTTACAAGCATGAATACGAAATTTTTGACCATCTGAGGCGTCTGATTTTTCGAAAATTTTTTCACTCCACGCCAACCAATGAAGGCGTTTCACTCAGTCTTTTGGGCAAAATTACATTTTGGGGTCAGATTAACCCTCAACTCTCTGATCACTTTGCAGTTTGCAAACATATTTTGAAGGAAGGATTTTATTTGCAAACGACAAAAGAAGGTAGTGACTGGGTAGATTCTTCGTATAAGTCTGGGAAATGCTATTTCCGGCCATCTGAGGGGTCGGATTTTTCGAAATTTTCTCTACGCTCCGCGCCAGCCAATGGTGGCGCTCCGCTTAGACGATCAATGCTCTTTTATTTTGACTCCTAAAAGTGTGCAAATTTAATGACAAGTTTTACTTCGTAAGGTAGCATAAATGGCATAAGAATGCATGTAAAGACACTCAAGTTTCAGTTTTATCCTCATGAACCACCACGATTCAACTTTTTACACTGTTCCTGTCAAAGTCGAAAATCTTGCACCATTCTGCATCTAGGCTCCTTGAAAACGTCAAAAACTTCCGGACACCCCTCCCCGTAGACTAACTGCACCCCCCCCCTTCAGAGAAATCCTGGGTACGCCACTGAGTTAGTACATACAAATAAACCAGTATTGTTGACCAAAATAATGTACTAAGAGCTGTTATTTCCAATTGCTCTATGTTATACTTTAAGATTAAAAATGCAGGTAATATTACATAATGACATGGTAATGTTGTTTTACTTATAAATTTGCATTTTTTATATGAAATACATACACATTGAGGGGAAAATTTTGGGGAAATTTCACACCTTTGCCCCCCCCCCCCCCCGTGGAAAAAATCGTAGCTACGCCACTGAATGGAAAGAAGGTAAAATAAATCCATGAATTTGAAAGCGAACTTCAATCTACTACGGGAAAACCACAGATCGAGGAGTGAGGGAATGGTACCCACTAGTACGGTACTACTAAGACACCGTTACACAGGCTTACCGGTGAAAGGTTTTTGATACAAAAAAACCTTAAAATATGTTTTTTCGAACAACACCTCATCATGCACTATCTGCAGACAGAGGATGAATGTGTACCTCTAATTCCTGATTGAGGGCTCTTATCTAGCAAACGTCAGCAGGTCAGTGTGATTTTACTTCTCTGATTATGGTCTAAATACGAAATGGTCGAATCGCTACACAAATGAATGATGTAAGCATGTCGAAATTTTGCATAAGAAATCATACATTTTTCTAAAAAAGTTCCATGCAGACTGTGCACCGAGACATTTTCAGTTTCCTCAAAATGTGTTTGCCAATTTCAGTCTGCCAGTCTGGTCATTCACTTAAGACCACAGATTTCATTAAAACATAGTCGGGAACGATTCATATTCTTCATGGTCCAAAAAATATTGTGCTCCTTCATAACAACACCTGCTGCCCTATGCACACGAACAATCGACATAATCATAGAGAAGGATGAATAATGTATGTTTGATATGCAAGTGAAAAAAGAACATCAATGAGACTGCAAGCGCGCCTTTCATAACTTTCATGTATAGTCTTTTTGATAGTACCCAATCACTTTTAAGTTTTACATCACAAAAAGTGTGTGGGGGTACTTTTACGTTAATGTCCCCTCGACTCAAAAAAGTGGGGGGACATGTCCTCCCTGTCCCTCCCCCTAAATCGACGCCCCTGGTCATCCACATTTACCAACTACTACCGCTTTCAGGAAGGACAATGATGATTTTATGAGGTAGAATTTGTGTTATTTCGTCTGGTGCTCTTCATGTAACGATCGATGTTGTAGCATTATAAGCTAAAGCATTCCTTATAATGATGGTCTATGGGCTCAAAGTGATTATCTTCATGAAGTGATGTGTTGTAAGAGGTACTATCCAGCGTCACCTCCCTGGTACCAGATAGTAACGCGCGTTCGAAAAAGGACATAAAGATGTTGCCTATTTATTGTGGTACAGACAATTGCAGGAAATGCTCAGAATTAATTTCAAACACAATCTTTTTAAGAACAAATTCTGTCATTCTAAGGATACCATTCAGCAACTTTTCTGGCAGATCAAGGAGCAGGGAAGTGTCGGAATATGACAACATCTTTATGCTGGTTTTCAAACGTGCGTTACTGTTTGGTACTTTTAACCAACAGTTTGTTTGGCTACGCTATATTCATGATATTTTTGTATCCGGCATCACATGATCACGGTGAAGCAAGGCTTAAGGAATCTTTGGCTTATAATATAAGTTGCCTAAATCCCAAAGTCAAGTAAAGTGCCAGAGGAGACCGGATCCCCCAATGCAGTGCCAGAATCTCCCAATTCTTACTAAATCTGATGTTAGTCAGTATTATGTAATCAAATCTTGAGATGTTGACTCAGACATTACATACTACTAACGACTAAGAAACACATTTTCGATGCAGAGTTAAAGAAGCAACTCAACCTGGTATGTTTCTTATGAATGGTATTTAGGGGCTTTGCAATTACGTCGGGAACTGAAGGAAACACACATTAAGTCATTCATTCATTAAAAAACGGATGGATGGATGGACGGATGGACGGATGGACGGATGGGCGGATGGGCGGATGGATGGATGGATGGATGGATGGATGGATGGATGGATGGATGGATGGATGGATGGATGGA